>CM046876.1:284743321-285943321 GCA_025667525.1 Glebionis coronaria | reverse complement strand
ACCACCATACACACGCCTCATCATAATCATACATACTACCAACATATACTATACAAGCATGTATCAATTCTCTTTCATGCAATCATACTTGAAAGTCCAGTGGTGTTGTGGCACATATATAATTATGTAGGCCTCCATAATTATACATGTTCCCTTTCACCAATGTACTCCCTCCTATGATGACACTTATAAGAAATTAATACTACACATAACACATAATCCATCAACTCACAAGCACATAAACACACAAAATAAAATCCAAAACTCCATTTATTAAAATAACATAGTCAAAACTTGAAACATCACAAATCCATGGTCTAGCTAAACTAGCGTAGACATAATCCAAACAAAAACATAAATAATTTTAAGGCATGCCGTCCATAAGAGTCGGAAAATTTAAAACAAATAACTATACATTTTCTAGCAAAGTACAAAGATGACTAGCGTGGACGATGGTAGTTAAACCCGCACTAGTCAAAACCCGAAAGGAAAATATTATGTGGTCAAGTATGAACCATATTAGTTCCTATCTTAACAACATCGCAAAATAACATCCAAACACATCAATTATTATAAAATGCACACATATTCCTATGACGCCTATATGCAGGGACCCTTAAGCTATAGACTAGGCTACGCGACTAGGCAACCTAATTCTCTATAACCATTGTCTCTGATTACCATTCTGTCACACCCCACCATGGCGGAACATGGGGCGCGACGTATGGATATCATCACAACCTGGCGTGTCTATAGAGATAACTATATGAAATAAGAAATGTCGTAAAAATGGTGACACGAAGGTCATGACAATATCTCAACAAATGCAAGGGGTCTAGGTAAGTAAGTAACAGTCCTACTTCTTACCCAAGACAACAAATAACATACCAAAACAATCATATGTGTGCCACAGTATCACTTATTAAAATAAACAATCAATTAAAACTAAGAAGGAAACGGGGATTCTCCTTCTATATGCATTCCTAAGCTTCTCCAATCCTAGCCACTTATGTTCTCATGCTTAACCATAGTATCACCTGAAAGAGACACTAAAACACGTCAACATAAAGTTGGTGAGAGTCATAGGTTTAGACTCCAACGCTAAAACAGTTATAAGCTATGAATATACAAAATCAACACAATAACATATGGACCATGTGCTACGATAATGTATTAACAACTAGCATTCAAGTTCAATTAATCAATACAAATCCAAGGCATCACGCCTTACCAACAACCACAATTACCAAGGCATCACGCCTTACCAAACACTATAATTTCCAAGGCATCACGCTTTACCAAACACTATGGTACCATAGGCGCCCATACACCTATGTACCCTTCCGATCCAAACCATACACAAACAAGAACCACATAGCAGTTAAACACATACTATAAACACAAGTCCAATCTCAAACAATAAAAACATACACAGCTTCAATTTATAAATAACTCCACACAGTGTCTCTTCCATCCCATCTGGAAATCAAAAACAATAATAAACATGGGACTATGAACACTCACCTGATAGCTCATTCACAAGTCCTTTCACTAGCAATAAGCTAACAAACCAAAAACACGCAATCAATAAAAAAAACTTATCACTAAGATGGCTCATTAACCTATGATGGACATCTAGCCTATTCCCACATATTTACCTCATTGATAAGCTCTAATCACCCCGTTACCCTTCCTTAACAAGTTTTTAACTTGGTTAAGTTTAATAACTAAGCCGTTCATATTTTACCCAAAACAGTCCCAATTTTTAGGTCTCAAAACTTTAAGTCAAACGTCCACTTAAACATACCCATGGTTTCTGTAAAAGGAATATTCATACCCTTACATATGTTGGCTAACACCTCCCACTTGCCCTAACCTTAAAGCTACTTTTAAGGCCCCGATATACATATATCTAATTTTGTCATTCTAGATTTCCTGATTTTAAACGTACTAAAAGTTTGTTACCATTAAGGGGTCTTACCATAAACCACAACCTTAGCCCAAGTGCAGATACTTACTAAAATATATAAACCATCTCTCACGTTCGTGAGAAGATCCCAATGCAACCCTAAGTACCCCAAACAACCCAAAACTTAAAAAGAAAACAGGCTGAATTCAAAACTGTTTTGACCTCCGACTGTTGTAACCAGTTTTTGACCCACTTCCCGACCTCCAATTTAGTTCTCGTTTCTTGCATTGGAAAGCCACTTCAAATATCTTTCCAGGGGTACTTGGATCGTAAAATAACAGTTTATAGAACTCCCGATATGATCAAAACAATTGACTCAAAATCTGCACAGTTTTTAAAAACGGGTTTAAACAAATTGAACTAATTAATTACCCATAACCACATCTAATACAAGCCCTAGATTATATGATCATCGTATTATGATTATAACATCATTAATTTACTGATTTTATATAAACCCTAACCCTAATCCATCATAAGAATGATTAATTTAAACATAAAAACAATTCAATCAAAAAGATTTAAGAAGTTTTACCTTTAATTAAATGGAGAATGAAAAAAAAATACAGAAAACCCTAAAACCACTCTCTGGCCGTCGACTTAATGTTTCCAGGAGAAAAAATGCGTTTGATTTGGTGTAAGGGTTCCTTATATAGCAAAAGTCCTAGCCCAACCCAACCACTACTTACCATAAACCCTTTTTCCTTTTTTTTTCTTGTTTAGTCAGCCTTTAACCGCCCCTATATACATATTTTTTTCCTTTTATTGTTAAATAATATGCTACTAATATTACCTTAATTTGTCTTAATTTATTACAGCTCCTAAAGCTTCTAAAACCCCAAAACCGTAAAACTAGTCAATTTTACGCGTTTTATCGTAAAAGACGTAAAATATACACTTTAAAAAAAAATCCCAAATTTTTAAATAAACATTATAACTAAGTCCTAAATGACTTAAAACCATCCCGAAAAATATTCATAAGACTAAGTACCTTATCCGAGACCTCTAAATGCTAAACCGTAAATCCTAAAAAAAATACACTATTACTATAATACTTATACGTATACGTAACCACCAAAATATCACCATTTCATTTCATAGTCACTAATTGTGATCTCATGAACATGAATTAACCGTTCCTCGATTTACTTATGAGTACTCTATACTCATAAACGATAATCACACCAACCTCGTTCACACAAAATAAACACGTAAGCACAAAAAATCAAGTAGTCACACATAAAATAACCTAAAAGTAAGACCAAGTTACGAACCTCAAAACCACGGTTGTCACACCAACAATCAAGACTAAACCGCTAAGTCAATATTTATTAAGCAAAAAATTATTACAAGCGAAGGGAGAATAAGCAAAAAATAAGAACACATTAGTTTTTGAAAGAATACGAGTATCTACGTTTAGCATAGTAACTTATAATTAACTCTATCATTTCTCGTCCTCATTTAAGAGACTTAGCCTAATATGAAGTTAAGGAATCGAAGCTAAGTGCTCAACACGCACGGTCGAGTAAAAAATTACTCTTATTCTCGCCATCGGAAAATCTACATTCATGTCTTCAAACACTTATAAAACATGAAAAAAAAATTTAAAATTTGGCAATTTTTAGCCTTATTTTGCAACAACACTATAAACAAAAAGATAAACTTTGGAAAGCGTGAAGGTTTGGCAAGGCAAGTATCTATTCACCCCCCCCATACTAAAGTTAAACATTGTCCTCAATGTTTCGAGTCTAAGGGTTGGAAAACCCCCATACTAGAGACGTCGTCGAATGCTTAATCTAGTATGGAAAGGGTGTAACCGTTAAATTTAAAACCGTTTATGAAGTGTGCTAAAAACCTAAGGTTAGAACATATAAGGATATATCATGGATATTGAGAAAATCTTCAAAGCAAACGATCGAGTGCTCCCATAAAACGAACACAAGAGGCTCCAATCGTGAAGATCATGATCATCTAAAAACCACATTTTACAAACAACCACCGAACAAAGGTTGGAAGGGCACAAATCCCTCATATTAAACTAATTGAAAGCAATAATATGTACATGGATAAGCATGGGTCTCCCCCACGAGGCACCTTGTTTTTCATAACCGAGTCAAAAGCTCGACTCGAATCCCCCATAAATGTGATCATTTAGGGATAATCATGGTATGGTCAATTTTTTGGTGGAGCTTACATGATAAACAAGGCCAAAAAAACAACCGGTATTTAAGGACTAAGTCTTTTGATGGTGCAAAATACCGGGATCGAAGATGGCGTTCTCGTTTTTATTGGATAAACAAAACAACGCCACTTCATCATGTTTCAACACAAACCCAAAGGGTTTTAAGAAAATAGATGAGAAGAAATAGAAGGGTAGGACAATGGGTAAGTCACAAAAACGATGAGCTACTCGAGGTAGACTCGCACCAATCAAATAGAAAGATTTTCCATTTATTGCATTGGTGGAAGACCGAGATTTTCCTTTATAAGCAATTTCGGGATCAAATATCTCGTCCTCGGTGGAGAAAGGGGAGGGGACATAAGAGGCTTCCCCCACACTAGGTCCACACAAAGCATCGTCAAAAGGAAAAGACGAGCTTGTAGTACTCAAAACACGAGGTGATGACGGAGTTAGCTTTGTAGAAAAATCTTTTAAATCCAATTCAAAATATTTTCCTTTTTCATCTTTTAAACTCTCCTTATGATAACCAGACTTGATTATGTCAAAAATATTTGGTGTTTCTAAAACGATGTTAGTCACACTAAAAATTCTCACATTTGAAAACCGTTTTGGTCTTGGTGGTGGTAAGTTCTCAAAACGTTTGTCGACAAAGAAAACTTCCCCATCGGGGTCAACATATTCATCATCCGAAGAATCATTCGTGATTGGAGACGTAGGCTTAACACTCTTAACCTCCACCGGCGGAGGGGATGGAAAATCGTTTTTATCATCAACTCCTAAAACTCTTTTTGAAATTCTTTTGCAAATGTTTTTGATGGGATTAACATTGTTCAAAGATGTGATAGAATACACATGAGAAAGTGTAGAGTTTGGAGTTGTATTAATGACTAGTTCTTCCTCATTGAAACGTAGAGTGATTTTCCTAGCATGCACATCGATAAGTGCTCTCGAAGTATCCAAAAATGATCAACCTAAAATTAGAGGAACTTTAGGATCGATGGGAATGTAAACAACGATAAAGTCCACGGGATAGTAAAACTTTCTAACTTTCACGAAGACGTCTTCGGATACTCCACAAGCTAGAATCGTAGAATGATCGGCCATCTCGATTGACATTCTTGAAGGAGTGAGATTAGGAAGATTGAGCGACTTAAAAATCTCAAGAGGCATCAAATTAACTTCAAGATCACCAATCTTCAAGAACACCTTGTGGAAAATCAGCCCCAAGACACCAAGAAAACTTCTCTTTGAATGTTCAAATCACCACCAATCAATAGAGTTTTGATTGTGGTAAAAATACGACCTTTTAGGAAAAAGGCGTAAAAGCGGTAACTATTGAACAAATGATTTAGGAAAATCAAGTGTTAATGACCCAACTAAGTTAGTTTTCTAAGGAGGTATATGTGTGTGACTAAATTTCAATGATATTTGAGATTAATATATGAAAGAAGGGGATGAGAAAATAGAATGACGAAGACGTGAAAATTATTACTACGACGACTAAAATTAAAACCGTAAAAAGTGACAAAATAGAAATTAATTCTGAAAACTACCAAAAATAAAATTAAATAAACTAAGAGTTTACAAATGATCAAAACTCTTTCAAACCTTTTAATTAACTAAATATTAATTTTTAGATGCTAATTAAAGCCCTAAAAATCAAAATAATTATCAAAAAGCCCAAATAAAGATTTTTCACTTTGTAAGCCTCTAAAATGACCAAATAAGACTAAAAACTATTTTTATAAATTTTTAAACTAATTAAAATTATTTAAAAAGATTAAAAACTATTGAAAAATTAAAATAATTCTACAAATTAGACAAATGAAGACAAAATTAATCTAAGAGTTGCAAAAATCCTATTTTAATGAATTAAACCCAAGAAAAATATAAAAGATGCAAAAATGTGAAATTTGAAATTTAATAATAAAATAATATAAAAATAATATTAAAAATCCAAAAAATAAAAAATTCTAAAAACATGCAAACTAGTTTATTTTAACCTAAATAAACAGTAAATGAATGTGAAATTACCAAAATACCCCTAATGGGCTCCCAAATGGGCTAAAATAAAAAACTGTCCACACTAATGGGCTTTTTAGGCCAAAAACTCAAACTTGACCCAAATGACCTGAAAAAGCCCTATCTGACTCAAAATTTAATTCTAAACACAAAAGTCTGAAGGCCCAAAAGCTGGTTTTAAGCTTATCACAGCTTAAATGGTCAACGACTTATTTTTATTGGGCCAATAAGCCCATTAAGCAATAAGCCAATGCCATAAGCTCTAATTGAACACACAACCTTCTTTTGAGATGCCTAAGAGATCTGTGAAAAGAAATTTTGAAAAAGCAAACCCAATAAGCTAGAAATAAGCAAAGTAGAATTTCATTAAAAGACAAAATAGTCGACTTAGAGTTCTAGACCACCTCAGACCTTCTAATAAGTTGCAAAAAAATCTAAATGACTTAATTAAGACAAATAAACAAAGAAAAGTTCAATAAGCCAAGCCAAATAAAGACAATAAGCTGATAAGCACTTATTTAAAAGTCAAAGTTCTTGGTTTTCTAGTCAAACCTCAAAGTCAACCCCTCAAATGCTCTAGAATGAACAAATGGGTCAAATAAGTAACACCTATTACAAATTCAAAGTTGTTGTAGGTTAAAATAAGCGTAGAATAGCTTATTGATAAGCACCAATTGAAATAACACTAGCAGTGGCTAGTAGCGGGGGAAAGGAGTTCCCATTGCTTTGACTATTTGACTTGCTTTTTAGAGAGATCCAGTTGGATTCAAATTGAAACAAGGGCACCCTTGTGATCAGTGGATCACAAGGAGTCAATATCAACAAAGAAATCACAATTTGGTTCACTCAATAAGCACAGAATAGGCTAACAGTTCACAGATATACCACAGACCTAGAAAATAAGCAGTTATGAACAAATAAGTAGATTGAGCATGAATAAGCCAGCTAAATTGAACCAAATACACACACAAGCTATAATAAAGTCCAATAAGCAATACTAAACTTGTTTCAAGCAATGGATCAAATTAAATAAGCAGATTCAAGCACCAAAAGTTACTGATTAGCAGAAGTGATTATCCAAAATCCTTTTGCTGATCTATTTGACCTCCAATCCAATTTCAAGCCCTCAAATCCCCTTCCCTGATTAAGTTAACCAAAATTTAGCACTTTTTAACCCTAGTCTACCCTTAGATCTAGGTGTCCCCAAAATTTTAGCCAAAATACCCAAGTTAAACAGATTTTATAGCCTTTTGTTGGATTTAGGTGTTTCAAGCCACAAAACTTGCAGATAATGAACCCTTTGCACCAGGTAACCAAATATCAACCAAATAGAAACAATAAACAACACACTAGTTGTCTTAAATCCCTTTGAATCAGTGACCCAAACACCCCTTTGGAATCTGATTTCTCAAGTTTCCAAAGGATTGTTATTATTTAACCTTCCAAACAAGATCTAATCAACCCTAACAACACTTATCCAACCTCAGTAACTCAAATCAACCACAAATTCTCAAATTCACAATCAATCATACAAAAATCACCAAAAAATTCAACAAAAATCAGAAAAATAAAAAAGGAAAAGAGATGCAAACCTGGAATGTTTGAGCTGAGGTGCTAGCAAGAACAAGCACCAGCTTCCAAAGCTGCTAAGATGAACACACAAAAAAGTGAGCAATAAATAGATTATACCCTTGATTTTGAAAACAAGTGTTCTAAACCATAAAACCTTTTCTCAAATTCGACAAAACATGTATATGGAACTCATATTTCAGCTATTCAATCACTAAACTTTTATAAATAACACAAGAGAATTAAAGATTTTCAAAAATTCAAATTTTATTTCAATAAAAAGGAATTACAAAGAGATAGCTAAAATCTGGAACAAAAGCTCTCTCACATGTTGAGGAGTCTTTATATAGATGAATACAAGGCACAAATAAGCAAAACCCTAGACTATGAAATTCCTAAGATGCTCTTGAAATCTTCTAGACGCATTTTGTTGTTTAGCTATCCAAATGAATCATGGACGCTCATTTTAGCTTTGGGGCTAAGCAATGAGTGTTAGCTGTTGATTTGGCCACGCGTCTTTACTTGGAGAGGAGGGTGTGATATGATTGGGTAACGGGTTGATTGGTGGGGGCCATTGGTGAGTGGGATTGAGGGTTTTGTGTGCGGGATGAGTTCTAGAGTGTGTGAATTAAACGTGTGTCAAGGTAATTTCATTTTACCCTTTGGTTAAGTGGGTGGTAATTCTAGGTTCATCACGTGCTACAGTAACAAGTTTGATCCGATACTAGTGGGAGAAAAGTGTTTCGCGTGTGTTTATTGAGTTTAAACTTTGGAAATTGGCACATTGGGTCCTTGTGTTTTGGTAGAAGTGGTATAAAACGTTTTTCAGCTTGAAACTTGGTTTCCCTTTGTTAATTAAGTTCTATACTTCACACTTTTGCCCCAAAACATTGGCAAAAGGTTTTCAAGGGTTATTTTTGCCATTTTGCATAGTTTGAGGACTGATCTTGGACATTCTTGATCTTCAAAGGTCTTCAATGTATCTTTGACTTCATGAGGGACCATTATTGACAATTTAGAATTGTTGAGGGACTAAACTTGCCAATTTTTCAAAGTTGAAGGACCTTTTTGTTATTTTAACAAACTTAAGGGACCAGACTTGTAATTATGAATATACAAGGGTATTAAGTGTCATTTCTTCATAAATGATGGATCAATCTTGTACATCTTTAAGTCTTCAAGGGTTTTTCTTTCAGATATCCATAACTAGGGCCCGGTTCATTGTACGGCTTCGTTTCTCGTGTCAGTTTCCTTGTTTTTTGTGTTCTTTTATCTTTTTCACGATATCCATACCTAAAACACACAAGTAAACAAATACAAGCATATATATGGTATATTAATGACATTTTATACATTTAAAGCCCGAAAAGAACGATGAGATAATGTATAAATGCCATCTCATCACTCCCCCATACTAAGCCATTGACGTGCCCTCACGCAATGCTAGAATAGAGTATCTAAGCATCACCCAAATTCAATTTTATGACCCTTTATTGGAAAGTAAAATACTTGCAACAATACTACGAAGATGTGTAAAGACATAATGTATGATTTTCATCACTAATGTGACTTTTAGGGTCAATGAATAGAAACAAGTAAATGTCCCATAGAGTAAATTATCCTTGATTGTCATACATTCCATGCTAAGTGCAAAAACGAGATCATTGTTGGTACAAGTCATAATGCTAACACTACTCATACGTCCAAATTGTGTAATACTTTTTCTCCCCGCAATCCTAGTTATTATGAAAGGAAATGGGTTTCCAGAATTTTTAACTACTTGTCATGGATCACAAGTGATTCATATTGACTTTCTTGAGTATTTATTAGTCCGAAAGTAAAGTAGCACGATTTAATCGATAGTTAGCCGAAGGACAAAATCTTTTAAAACGGCTTCTCGTGTATCTCCTTAAGTTCATATCTTGACATTACTCATTTCACGATTTGAGACCGTTCTCGGACCTATATTTGGCATGTACTTCATACTTCAAATCTTGGGAAGACGTTCTTGAAATTATGGTCTTCTCTTCATATTTTGGAATTTCTTCACTTGACGCTTTTGAGAGATTCTTCATACTTGGACCACGACTTCATCATTTTTTCTTCAATCTTTATTTTGAATTTTGATATACAACGATCCACCTCCTATTAGGACTTGGATACATTTATCCTCATACCTTGTAAGGGTCTTGTTGGAAAGACTTTCTCCATGATCTTTAGGGGAGTAATTGCTTTTCGTCGTGTGTCTCGATCCTTCATATTGATTTTGGTATAATGATACTTCACATCATCTTGGATCTTTAGCAACAAAATAGAGCTCCTCATGCCTTGTTAGGGCCTTTTTGGATCTTCACCAATCTTCGCATCCCGCTTCAATAAGTTATGCCTTGGCTATGAACTCTATTCAACCCCGAGCAACTTTTAAACGATCTTGTGCTAGAAGCTAAGTAACCTTTCAAATCGTACGACCTTACTTATTGCAATTATTTTTATTTCTAATGCATTGATATTATGGGAGAAAAAGCCACAATTAAAAACATATGAGTTTTTGAAAGAACATTTTCATGTTCTACGTTTAGCATGATCACTTGTCTAACTCTATCATTTCTCGTTCTTCACTATTTAAAGACCTCTAATTAAAGAGACTCGTGAATACTTAGCCATGCAAGTAAAAATTAAGCCAAATTTGGATTAGCTTTCATTAAGACTATATCAAATCGAAGTTTTGGGTTTTCAAGCCACCTATAGGATCTTGCACTTTCTTGGACTATTTCAAGTTTAGAGGATGCATTTAATAGTTCCCTTGATAAGTGACTTTCTAGGATCAATTATAGGAACTTGCGAAAAGTTCTTGTTCTTAACCCGAATGAGCTAAGACTTTCGCGTTTTAAAGTTCCCTATAAAAAAGTCTAGCAAAACTTGAATTGAGTGGGTTAAGGAATGTAAAGGGCTCCAAATGCCTATCAAGTCAAAAATTAGCTCTTATTCTACCCATCGGAAAATATACATTCGTGTCTTAAAAACACTTATTAAAACTAAGAAAAAAAAAATTAAAATTTGGACATTTTTAGCCTTATTAGCAACAAAATAAAATAAAACATTGAAAATTGGAAAAACGTGAGGGCGTAGCAAAGCAAGTACCTATTCACCCCCCATACTAAAATTAAACATTGTCCTCAATATTTCCAGTCTAAAGGTGGAGCACCCCCATACTAGAGACGAAGAGTCGAATGCTTAGGATCTAGCATGGAAAGGGTGATCAACAATATATCTAAAGCCGTTTATGAATTATGCTAAAAGATAATTGTTAGAACAATAAAGGATATGTCCTGGATTCGTGATAAACTCTTCAAGCAAACGATCGAGGCTCACGTAAACGAACACGAGAGTCTTCAATCGTAGTGATGATGATGATCTAGATAACACAATCACAAACAACCACGAGACAACGAGTTGGAAGGGTACAAATCCCCTCTCATTATTTAGAGAGCATAAAAGGATAAGCATAGGATCTCCCCCACAAGGCACCTCGTCTTTTATTACCGATTCATGATCTCGACTCGATCCCCTCAATGCTACTTATCATTTGGGAAGGTGACTTGGTTGAGGTCATCCAATGAAGGAACTTCCCCACCAAAGTAGTGCTTAAGCCTATGTCCATTCACATTAAAATTAGGACCATCATTTTGAGCTAGCTCGATGGTCCCATAAGGAAACACTTGTGTAATGGTTAAAGGACCCGACCAACGAGATTTCAATTTCCCGTAAAATATCTTTAATCGAGAGTTAAAAAGTAACACTTGATCACCAATGATAAAAACCCGGTTTTTAATCTTTGCATCATGAAACTTGTTAGTCTTTTCTTTGAAAATCAAAGAATTTTCATAAGCATTATCTCTTAATTCATCCAATTCATTCAATTATATTTTCCCGTGATCCCCCGCGGTCTTCAAGTCAAAATTAGCATGCTTAAGAGCCCAATATGCCTTATGCTCCAATTCAATGGGCAAATGAAAATTCTTCCTATAGACTAACTTATAAGGAGTACAACCGATAGGTGTCTTATAAGCGGTCCTAAAGGCCCATAAAGCGTCATCGATTTTGTCGGACCATGAAGCACGGTTTTCTCCAATCGACCTCTCTAAATTCCTATTCAAAGATCGGTTTGAAACCTTGACTTGCCCACTCGTTTGCGGGTGATAAGCCATAGAAAGACGATGAGTAACTCCATATTTCTTTAAGACCTTCTCGAATTGGTCATTACAAAAATGGGTTCCACGATCGCTTATAATAGCGCGATGGGTTCCAAACCGAGAGAATAGTTGCTTCAAAAACTTCACTACCACACGAGCATCATTAGTAGGTAAAGCCTTAGCTTCCACCCACTTAGAAAGGTAGTCGACGACGACGAGGATATACTTGTTACCATGAGACGATGGGAACGGCCCCATAAAGTCTATGCCCCAAATGTCGAAAATCTCACACACTTGAATTATATTTGGCGGCATTTCATCACGTTGAGACGATTTTCCTTGACGTTGGAACGAATCACACGACTTCACAAGTGCGTGTGCATCACGATAGATAGTAGGCCAAAAGAAGCCGTCATCGAACACTTTCTTAGCCGTGAGATTAGCACCGTGGTGACCACCCGTGGGTCCCTCGTGACAAGCTCTAAGGATGTTAGAAGCTTCGGAACCAAAAACACAACGTCGACGAGTTGATCCGTAATAACTAGATTTTCACTAAGTATGAAAGTTCGTTGTTCTGATCTTTTCGAAATGATTACCGTTAATTAGTGCGACTCAGTCGTCTTTTGGTGAAAAATAATTTGGGTTGGTTGATTATCTATTTTAATCTAAAAGCATGTATGAAAATTATCGTTGAGTAAAATAAAAGCTTTAATGATTAAACTAAAATGACAGGTTAAAAATAAATAATTGAAAGCTTAAAAACAAAATTAGAAAGACACTTAGTAAAAATAAAGATTTCAGGAAGCGTGAAAAAATTGAAAACTTAAAACAATGTAAACTTAAAAATAAACTAAAACAAAATATTAAAAACAAAGCTAATTGGAATGCTGGTCAGAATGTAAAAGGAATGTAAAAGGAATGCAAAAGGAATGTAAAAAGAATGTAAAAGGAATGTAAAAGGAATTTAGAAGGAATGTAAAAGGAATGTAAAAGGAATGTAAAAGTAATGTAAAAGGAATGTAAAACCCTTTTCCGACCAAGCAATTGGAATGCTTGTCGGAATGCAAAAGGAATGTAAAAGGAATGCAAAATCCTTTTCCGATCAGAGCTGATCGGAATACAGGAAGGAAAAAGGAAAATAAGCTAGATCTATAAGTTATTACTCAAATAAGCACACAACCAAAAACTCAATAATAACACGTATAAGAAAAAGCTAATAAGCTAGAATTTAAAGACTTTATAAAACACAAAATAAGCAAACTTAATAAGATAAACATTAAAAGGATGAAACCTTTTTTTAAGAAAAACTAGAAAAAACAAATAAGCTAAACATAAAAATAAGCCAATAAGCACCAAGAACTTAAAGCTTAAACCGTATGAAAGCTTAAGTAGGAATAAAAAGATTAACTTTTTAGTCACGAAAACATCAAGATCAAACACGGATCATCAATATTTCGGATCAAAAGTAACAAAATAAAGAAAGGTAGAAAGAGATTAAAGATAAAAGAAACTTAACTTTTTGATTAATAAAACTCAAATACAAAGATTAAAGAAACCTTAACTTGAAAGAAAAGATGAAGCTTTAGTGAGAGAAAGTTAAGCACTTTCTCTCTCTAAAAATGAAAACTAAAAACAAAGACAAATAAAACTAGATAACCCCCCTCCTAATGTGATTAGGAGGGTATTTATAGGGAAAATGGGGAGTGCATGTGTTGCCTCCTCTTTCTTTCTTCTCGTCTCGACTCGATTCAAATCCTTTGTCTTTCTTGATGTCGTCTCGGGATTTGAACTCGTCTTAATAATTTTCTTCTATAATTTAGATTTGAGTTCTTCGACTTTATTAAACTTCCGTCTTTAGACTTTTTCTTCGATAAATCTTCAGAATAGGTCTTGGACATCCGTTCCTTTTTGCACTCTTGATCTGTTGACTTCTTCTTTTCTCGTTTTCTTCGATAAAAGCCCGTGAAAGCCCGTGTTTTCTTCCTTTTTCATCTTTTGGTCCTAAAACACAATAAAAACACAAACTACGCATAATTCCGACTTTTACGACATAAAATACACGTTTTGGTCTAGTTATTATTGGAAATAAGTGGTAAAAGGATAAGTGTTTTCACACTTATTAAATCCTCTACACTTGACCATGGCAATGCCCTCATGCAATGCATTAATTTTAAAGCACGGTTTATATTTTCCATTATAAATAACCCACCTTGGCCTTTATTAAATACTAAACATTAAGGAAAATAAAAAGATGAAAACAAGTAAAGAAATCAAAGACTTACATTGGGTTTTGGCTGCCATGAACGTTTATCATCCTCAAGTCTCACGTTCCCCATACCAAGCTTAAAAACGAGATCATTGTTATTATAAGTTAGCAGACTAACCCGAATTCATGTGGGCCAATTATTCACTTAGACTCCCTTATTCCTAGGTGTATCTCTTATATTTTAAGATTGTCTTGAATGATCACGAGGATGCATTTTTGACTTATTTCGATAGTTGTTTAGGCCGAAAATAAAGTGGGACGATTTAATCAATAGTTAGCTAAAGGACAAAATCTTTTAAAACTGCTTCTCAGGACCTCTTAAAGTTCATATCTTGGCATAACCCGCTTCACGATTTGAGACCTTTCTCGGACCGATATTTGGGCGCGACTTCATACTTCAAATCTTTGAGAGACGTTCTTGAAATTATGGTCTTCTCTTCATAATAGGAATTTCTTCACTTAAACTTTTTAAGAGATTCTTCATATTTGGACCACGACTTCTTCATTTTTCTCCAATATTTATTTTGGACTTTGATATACAACGATCCGCCTTCTTTTTGGACTTGGATCTATTTATCCTCATACCTTCTTAGGGCCTTTTTGGATAGACTTCTCCATGATCTTTTGGGGAGTTTTTGCTTTTCGTCGTGTGTCTCGATCCTTCATATTGATTTTCGATAAATGATTCTTCACATCACTTTTAGATCTTTAGCAACAAAGTGTAGCCCTCATGCCTTGTTATGGCCTTTTCGGACTCGCCAATCTTCGTATCCCGCTTCAATAAGTTATGCCTTGGCTATGAACTCTAATTAATACCGAGCAACTTTTAAACGATCTTGGGCTAGAATCTAAGTAACTTTTTAAATCGTACAACCTTATTTATTGCAGATAAATTTATTAGCAAGCGATGGGAGAAGAAGCTCATAATTAACTCACATAAATTCACGAAAGAATACCAAACTTATAATTGACTCTATCATATCTCGTTCTCCATAATTTAAAATCTCAAGGAATGAGACTCGTGGATGCTTAGCCAATTAAATCAAAGTTTTGGGTTTTCGAGTCATCTATAGGATCTTGCAAATTCTTAGACTCTTTCAAGTTTAGAATTCGCATTTTAAAGTTCCCTTGATAAACGACTCTCTAGGATCAATTATAGGAACTTGCGAAAAGTTCTTGTTCTTAACCCGTGAGAGTTAAGACTTTCGCATTTTAAAGTTCCCTATATAAAAGCCTAGCAAAACTTGACTTAAACACGTTAAGGATACTAGCTAGAGTAAACTTAGATAAGTAAACTCGGGTTGACTCAAAATATTCACGACTTTGTAAAATTTAAAACCACTTTATTAAACTTTATTTTTAGCAAAGAAAGTAAATAACGATAAAATAGGAAAACTACAAGGCCAAAATAGATTAAAAATTTTGAAAAATGTCAAAAAATCAGATTTTCCGGTTAAAATGAGGAAAAATTCATGGAAAAGACCACTCACTTCGATAGAAGTCCCCCCTACACTTGATATAAACATTGTCCTCAATGTTTAAGCATGTGGGAGTAAACTCCCCTACACTTAGGACATTGTGCACGTTGTTTAAATCTTGCTAAGAAAAGGACAACTATAGTGATTTCAATGTGAACATATAAGATATGAATTATTGAATCACGACAGTTTAGGATAGAATCAGGAGCCGTGATTTGCATCGGCGCAATCGGTCCTCCGCTTCCGTTCATGGTGGGTTGACACAGTTCCTCCATTGTTCGTAAATCGGGTGGGGGAACATAGTTGTTGTTGTTGTTATTGTTATTCAAATTAGGTAGAGGTGGTTGTTATTGTTGTTATGCACACCAGCCATATCTAAATCTTCACGAGTCTCGGGCTCAGAATAATTTGAATATCTAGTACGCATACGCCTGCAGAAAAAGAGATACCAAAGAAACGGAGAATATATATATAATCTTTTTGGTGCGAAACCTTTGGAAAAGAAATGCTTTTTATGATTTTTTAATGTTTTTGTATTTTTGAAAATTTTATATTTTTATGGATTTTTGAGAATTTTTAAGCAAGGAAAATAACGTTCCTAAAAGAACGGATCCAAAAATTCAACGCGTCTCTCACTAAAAACCGTTAATCTTTACGAAAAGAGCCGGCAACGGCGCCATTTAATAAATAGGATTTTACTTAGTTATGAAAGTTCATTGTTCCGATCTTTTCGAATTGATTACCGTTAATTAGTGCGACTCAGTCGTCTTTTGGTGAAAAATAATTTGGGTTGGTTGATTGTCTATTTTAATCTAAAAGCAAGTATGAAAATCGTCGTTGAGTAAAATAAAAGATTTAAAGATTAAACTAAAATGACGGGTTAAAAATAAACGATTTAAAGCTTAAAAACAAAATTAGAAAGACACTTAGTAAAAATAAAGATTTCAGGAAGCGTGAAAAAATTGAAAACTTAAAACAATGTAAACTTAAAAATAAAACTAAAACAAACTATTAAAAACAAAGCTAATTGGTATGTTGGTCGGAATGTAAAAGGAATGTAAAAGGAATATAAAAGGAATGTAAAAGGAAATGTAAAAGGAATGTAGAAGGAATGTAAAAGGAATGTAAAAGGCATGTAAAAGGAATGTAAAAGGAATGTAAAACCCTTTTCCGACCAAGAAATAGGAATACTGGTCAGAATGCAAAAGAAATGTAAAAGGAATGCAAAACCCTTTTCCGATCAGAGCTGATCGGAATACAGTAAGGAAAAAGGCAAATAAGCTAAATCTATAAGCTAAATAAGCACACAACCAAAAACTCAATAATAACACGTATAAGAAAAAGATAATAAGCTAGAATTTAAAGACTTTTACAAACACAAAATAAGCAAACTTAATAAGATAAACATTAAACGGATGAAACCTTTTTTTAAGAAAAACTAGAAAAAACAAATAAGCTAAACATACAAATAAGCCAATAAGCACCAAGAACTTAAAGCTTAAACCGTATGAAAGCTTAAGTAGGAATAAAAAGATTAACTTTTTAGTCACGAAAACATCAAGATCAAACACAGATCATCAATATTCGGATCAAAAGTAACTAAATAAAGAAAGGTAGAAAGAGATTAAAGATAAAAGACACTTAACTTTTTGATTAATAAAACTCAAATACAAAGATTAAAGAAAGCTTAACTTGAAAGAAAAGATGAAGCTTTAGTGAGAGAAAGTTAAACACTTTTTCTCTCTAAAAATGAAAACTAGAAACAAAGAAAAATAAAAGTAGCTAACCCCCTCCTAATGTGATTAGGAGGGTATTTATAGGGAAAATGGGGAGTGCATGTGTTGCCTCCTCTTTCTTTCTTCTCGTCTCGACTCGATTTAAATCCTTTGTCTTTCTCAACATCGTCTCGGGATTTGAACTCGTCTTAATATTTTTCTTCTATAATTTAGATTTGAGTTCTTCAACTTAATTAAACTTCCGTCTTTAGACTTTTTCTTCGATATATCTTTAGAATAGGTCTTGGACATCCGTTCGTTTTTGCACTCTTGATCTTTTGACTTCGTCTTTTCTTGTTTTCTTCGATAAAAGCCCGTGAAAGCCCGTGTTTTCTTCCTTTTCATATTTTGGTCCTAAAATACCATAAAAACACAAACCACGCATAATTCGGACTTTTACGACATAAAATACACGTTTTGGTCTAGTTATCATTGGAAATAAGTGGTAAAAGGATAAGTGTTTTCACACTTATTAATCCTCACAAACCGAAAGGATAAGTGTTTTCACACTTATTAATCCGTCACGAAAGAATTTTCTCTTTTGTTGTGTCGTCATACCCTTGATTATGAAATTGCCCGCATGGTAATTTGCAATGTCGGCAAACCATGGGGTGGTGTCTTTAGAATTCACTACACCGAGAGTCTCGAGAGGAAATGTTTCGGTGATTTCTTTGTTCTCGAAAACATCTTTGTGAGGATCTTCTAGACGAGAGAGATGATCGGCCGCTAGATTCTCGGCTCCTTTTTTGTCAAGCACGGTGACATCAAATTCTTGGAGGAGGAGCATCCAACGAAGCAATCTCGGCTTAGCATCTTGCTTAGCTAAGAGATACTTGATAGCCGAATGGTCGGTATAAACGATGCTTTTAGTTAAGACGAGATAAGGTCGGAATTTCTCAAAAGCATAGACCACGGCAAGGAATTCCTTTTCTGTTGTGGTGTACATTAATTGAGCCTCGGTCATCGTCTTACTAGCATAATGGATAGGACGGAAGTGCTTTTCATAATGTTGCCCTAAGACGGCCCCAATAGCATAATCACTTGCATCGCACATGATTTCAAAGGGTAATTCCCAATTAGGAGCAACAAGAATGAGAGCTTTGGTATGTTTCCTTTTGAGAGTTTCGAAAGCTCTAACACAATCCTCATTGAAATTAAAAGGAGCATCCTTCTTGACAAGGTGTGTCATAGGTCGAGAGATTTTCAAAAATTCTTTGATGAAACGACGATAAAAGCCCGCGTGGCCTAGGAAACTCCTAACTCCCTTAACGGTTTCGGAATGAGGTAACTTGGCGATGACGTCTACCTTATCTTTTTCGACATCAATCCCCGCTTTCGAGACCTTATGTCCTAAGATGATTCCTTGTTTACACATAAAATGACATTTTTCCCAATTAAGCATAAGATTGGTTTCTTCACAACGTTTTAAAATTTGCTCGAGATTAGATAAACACGACGTGAACGAATTGCCAAACACCGAAAATTCATCCATAAACACTTCCATGGAATTCTCGATCATATCGTGAAAAATTGCCATCATACACCGTTGAAACGTACCCGGGGCATTACAAAGTCCAAAAGGCATCCTACGATAAGCAAACGTTCCGTAAGGACACGTAAACGTAGTTTTCTCTTGATTGCGAGGGTCGATAGGGATTTGAAAGTAACCGGAAAAACCATCTAAAAAGCAATAGAATTCATTTCCCGCAAGTCGCTCCAACATTTGATCCATGAAGGGCAAAGGAAAGTGGTCTTTACGAGTGGCGTCATTTAAATTTCGGTAGTTAATACACACCCTCCAACCGGTCACAACACGAGTGGGAATTAACACGTTGTTTTCATTAGGCACAACGGTCATTCCTCCCTTTTTAGGGACACAATGGATTGGGCTCACCCATGGGCTATCGGAGATAGGATAAATCATTCCCGCGCCAAGGAGTTTTAAAACTTCCTTTTTGATGACATCGTGAATTTTGGGGTTTACCCTTCTTTGACTTTGAATTGCAGGTTTGTAGTCCTCCTCCATTAAAATCTTGTGAGTACAAAATTTTGGGTCAATACCCTTAATGTTAGAAATTTTCCACGCAATTGCCCCTTTATGAGCTTTAAGAACTTTCAAGAGCGTGGTTTTTTCATCATTAGCAAGACCTTTTGCAATAATAACCGGCAACTTGTCATCACCTTCCAAGAATACGTATTCAAGGTGAGATGGAAGATCTTTCAATTCAAGGATAGGTGGTTCCTCGATAGAAGATTTTTGCTCAACACTCATAACTTCCATCGGGGTAAGAAATGGTGGAATAGAAGTATCATCACTAATAATCACCTCATCTTCATTGTCGATTTAATTTGAAGTAAAATCGCCTCCTTGGAATGGAGTGAGATTTGGTGTAGAATTAGCAAGAATCGGATCCAAAATAGCGGGATTGCCACTTGACGAACTATCGGAAAAACCTAACACTTCTTGTGAAAACTCATTGCAAACCATTTCAACTAAGTCAATGTGATTGATGGTAGCGATTGCATAAACATGAGAAGGTGTCGAGTTTTGATTAGCGTTTATAACAAGTTCCTCTTCATTGAATCTCAAAGTAATAGTTCTTGCATGAACGTCGATAAGCGATCTTGAGGTGTCTAAAAATGGACGACCTAAAATTAGAGGAACTTGAGGATTCGCGGGGATGTCAACTACTATAAAATCAACGGGATAGTAGAACTTCCCCACTTTCACAAAAACATCCTCGGCTACTCCACATGCTAAAATCGTAGAATGATCGGCCATCTCGATAGACATGTTCGAAGGAGTAAGAGCCGAAAGCGAAAGCGAATTCCAAATGGAAAATGGCATCAAATTAATGCTCTCACCAAGATCGTCCAAAGCGAGGCATTCTTTCATATCTTGTATATCACAAGGAATGAGAAACTTTCCGGGGTCACCAACTTTTCCGGTATGCGGTTAAGATAAACCGAAGAACAATTAGCAAGCTTTGAAAGCTTTTCCTTATCATTCATCACACTTTTAAAAGTGGAAGCGAAACGAGGCATATATAACAACGCCTCGTCTAAACTTACATCAAAATGAACTTGTTGAAACCTTTTTATAAAAAGCTCGATTTGTTGTTTGTTACGTTCTTGCAATTTCTCTTTGTTTCGTCTGGAAGGGTATGGTAAGGGTGGTGTGGGTTGGACATTAGGCAACGTCCTTGGAATCTCGGGTTCCGTGATTGGTATTGGTTCAACCGTAGGTGTGGTATGAGCGGTACTTCGTGGGCTTGTAATATGCTCCTGTTCGACCATCACCTCGGGCACTTTCTCAATTTCCTTCTCCGTAGAAGTACTTGGACGAGAGATTGGTTCCTTGAAAGTTTTACCACTACGTGTAGAAATAACTTTCATTTCTCCCTTCGGGTTTGCAATGGTGTCACTAGGAAGACCACCCGAGGAAGAGGGTTTACACATGATTGCTTCAAACATTTTTGCCATTCTGTCTTCAAATTTTGATTGCCTAGCATCCGCTTTTAACAATTCTTGCTTAATCTCATGTTGTCCTTGTTCCATCTTTTGTTGATTTTGTTGAAGACGTTGTACGTTTCCTTCCATTTTATTAGCATAAGTCTTAAGTTCATTAGCAAGTTCGTTTTTAAGCTCGTTTTTCAACTCGGATCTTAAGCTAATCATCTTACGTTGCATGTTATCAAACTTAGCATCGTTTGCTTTTGCATAATCCAAAAATTCTCCATTAAGATTTTTAGTGTGAGAATTTTGAAAACCCTGTGTAGTGTTTTGAAAATCACGGTTTTGGTTTTGATTTGCAACTTGTCCATTCCTACTTTGATAATTCCCTTTGTTATAACTACGTGAATTGCCTTGATAACCACCATTTTGATTGTTGTTTCGATAGTTGTTAGCATTTTGATTTGGTGGAGCTTGATTTGGGCGGGAACCTTGGCCGTTTTGGTTGTAAGTTCCCGTTGCTACGTAAGCACTCGAAGTGTTACCACCGGCGGTAATGCACTCGGAAAGATCATGAGCTCCACCACATGATAAACAACTCTTTTCAACCGCTTTAACCGATGCGGAATTCAAAGCATCTTGTTCTTTCCAATGAGTCATAAGATTTGCAAATCTATCGAAAAACCGATTATCCTCATTAGCTTCATCATGTAAGGCATTCATGTTACGAGATGATGACGACGATGACGAACCCATATTGGCAACACTCGGTGTGTTACGAGGGTTATAAACCTTAGATCTATTCTCGATAATCTTTAAAGCTTCATCGGTCGTTTTGCACAAAAAATTACCACCCGCGGCGGCATTCAAATAATCTCGTTCATGATCATTAAGCCCATTATAAAAAGTATCTATTTGATGCAATTCCGAAAAATCATGGTGTGGACATACATGTAACATTTCCTTAAATCGTTCCCATGCCATTGAAAAACTCTCATTATTACGTTGTGTAAACCTTGAAATCTCATTTTTCAAATGTGTTGTTTTAGATGGTGGGAAAAATTGGTTCACAAAATTAGAAACGAGATCACCCCATGTCAAAATCGAATTTGGCGGTTCTTTCTCGAGCCAAATTTTAGTGGGTCCATCTAACGAATATGGAAACAACATCATCTTAATGGCTTCGTATGGAACATCCTTAAACTTGCTTGTTGCGGTGAGACGATTAAAATTACTTATGTGGTAATGCGGGTTGTCTTTTTCATGACCTCTAAACTTATTTGCTTGCAACATCGACATTAAACCCATCTTAATCTCTAAATTCTCCGCAAGGATGGCGGGAATCACAATAGCTTCTCCAAAACCCTCGGTGGCTGCTTGAAGAAACTCCATCATAGTACGATTAGCCATGGCGACTATTGGTTCTACAACGGGTTTGACAATTGGAGTTTGTTCTTCAATCAAAGGCTCTTGATTTCCTTGACTTTGACGACGTTTACGAGCTCGTTTTGCTTGATTACGAGTTAGCATAAACTTGACGAAGAATGGGAAGTGAGCAAAGAAGATTCTTTTTGGGTGTTTTGTGGATTTTCAATTTTTTTTGTGTTTTTGATTGTTTTTAATTTTTTTTGGATTTTGTGTATCTTCGTAGACAACAATATACCAAATCTCTCCTCGCATCAAACTCTTGATTAAAGAAGCCTCAAAAGAATGAAAACGATCACGTGGAGTGAACGCCTTCATATGACTTTAGAACTTTGGTGAAAACCAAATTGTTCAAGAGGGTTTAATCACAAAGAAAACCAAGAAAATATATATGATACGTAATAATACTTTGGGCGGCAAAATCCTCGATTAGCTTTCAATCTCAAAATACTCACAAGCAAGCGGGGAAACGACGTGGCGTGAATCACTTAAGAGCCTTTTTCCTTAGGGTATATTTTATAATACTCGCCTTATACCCACCTTATAGTTTGTATTTTTCAAAATCGAGCCTCACGAAAGTATTTATCTATTTTCGCCTTTTTCTTTTTGTTTGAGATTTGATACAATAATTAGGAGATCAAATCCCAATTAAGGTTGTGTTTTCACACTTTTGGAGATATTTTGTATTTGTTGTGATACTTAATAAAATATAGTAATAAAAATTTCACAAGAAAAACGAAAAAACCGATAATACGTATTAGTAGAGTTATACTAAAACAAATAATATTTATGGTTAATATTAAAAACCAAATGACAAATTAATCACGACACACCTCCCTGGCAGCGGCGCCAAAATGATTGTGGTAAAAATACGACCTTTTAGGAAAAAAGCGTAAAAGTGCTATGTATTGAACAAATGATTTAGGAAAATCAAGTGTTAATGACCCAACTAAGTTCGTTTCCCAAGGAGGTATATGTGTGTGACTAAATTGCAATGATATTTGAGATTAATATTTGAAAAAAGGGGATGAGAAAATAGAATGACGAAGACGTGAAAATTATTACTACGACGACTAAAGTTAAAACCGTAAAAAAAGTGACAAAATAAAAATTAATTCTAAAAATTCCCAAAAAATTAACAAAAATCAAATTAAATAAACTAAGAGTTTACAAATGATCAAAAAATTTTCAAAACTTTTAATTAATTAAATATTAATTTTTAAATGCCAATTAAAGCCCTAAAATCAAAATATTTATCAAAAATCCCAAATAAAGATTTTACACTTTGTAAACCTCTAAAATGACCAAATAAGACTAAAAACTATTTTTATAAATTTTTAAACTAATTAAAACTATCTAAAATGATTAAAAACTATTGAAAACTTAAAATAATTCTAGAAATTAGATAAATGAAGACAAAATTAATCTAAGAGTTGCAAACATCCTATTTTAATGAATTAAACCTAAGAAAAATATAAAAGATGCAAAAATGTGAAATTTGAAATTTAATAATAAAATAATACTAAAAATCCAAAAATTCTAAAAAATTCTAAAAACTTGAAAACTAGTTTATTTTAACCTAAATAAATAGAAAATGAAAGTGAAATTACCAAAATACCCCTAATGGGCCCCCAAATGGGCTAAAATAGAAAACAGTCCACACTAATGGGCTTTTTGGCCCAAAAACTCATACATGGCCCAAATGACCTGAAAAAGCCCTATCTGACTCAAAATCTAATTCTAAACACAAAAGTCTGAAGGCCCAAAAGCTGGTTTTGAGCTTATCACAACTTAAATGGTCAACAACTTATTCTTATTGGGCCAATAAGCCCATTAAGCAACAAGCCAATGCCATAAGCTCTAATTAAACACACAACCTTCTTTTGAGATGACTAAGAGATCTGTGAAAAGAAATTTTGAAAAAGCAAACCCAATAAGCCAGAAATAAGCAAAGTAGAATTTCACTAAAAGAAAAAACAGTCGACTTAGAGTTCTACACCACCTCAGACCTTCTAATAAGTTGCAAAAGACTCTAAATGACTTAATTAAGACAAATCAACAAAGAAAAGTTCAATAAGCCAAGCCAAATAAAGACAATAAGACGATAAGCACTTATTTCAAAGTCAAAGTTCTTGGTTTTCTAGCCAAACCTCAAAGTCAACCCCTCAAATGCTCCAGAATGAACAAATGGGTCAAATAAGTAACACCTATTACAAATTCAAGTTGTTGCAGGTTAAAATAAGCTTAGAATAGCTTATTGATAAGCACGAGTTGAAATAACACTAGCAGTGGCTAGTAGTAGGGGAAAGGATTTCCCACTGCTTTGACTATTTGACTTGCTTTTTTAAAGAGATCCAGTTGGATTCAAATGGAAACAAGGGCACCCTTGTAATCAGTGGATCATAAGGAGTCAATATCAACAAAGAAATCACAATTTGGTTCACTCAATAAGCACATAATAGGCAAATAGTTCATAGATATGCCACAGACCTAGAAAATAAGAAGTTATGAACAAATAAGCAGATTGAGCATGAATAAGCCAGCCAAATTGAACCAAATACACACACAAGCTATAATAAAGTCCAATAAGCAATACTAAACTTGTTTCAAGCAATGGATCAAAGTAAATAAGCAGATTCAAGTACCAAAAGTTACTGATTAGCAAAAGTGATTATCCAAAATCCTTTTGCTAATCTATTTGACCTCCAATCCAATTTCAAGTCCTCAAATCCCCTTCCCTGATTAAGTTAACCAAAATTTAGCACTTGTTAACCCTAGTCTACCCTTAGATCTAGGTGTCCCTAAAATTTTAGCCAAAATACCCAAGTTAAAAAGATTTTATAGCCTTTTTTTGGATTTAGGTGTTTCAAGCCACAAAACCTGCAGATAATGAACCCTTTGCACTGGGTAACCAAATATCAACCAAATAGAAACAATAAACAACACACTAGTTGCCTTAAATCCCTTTGAATTAGTTAACCCAAACACCCCTTTGGAATCTGATTTCTCAAGTTTCCAAAAGATTGTTATGATTTAACCTTCCAAACAAGATCTAATCAACCCTAACAACACTTATCCAACCTCAGTAACTCAAATCAACCACAAATTCACAAATTCACAATCAATCATACAAAACTCACCAAAAAATTCAACAAAAATCAGAAAAATGAAAAAGGAAAAGAGATGCAAACCTTGGAATGTTTGAGCTGAGGTGCTAGCAAGAACAAGAACCAGCTTCCAAAGCTGCTAAGATGAACACACAGAAAAGTGAGCAATAAACAAATTATACACTTGATTTTGAAAACAAGTGTTCTAAACCTTAAAACCTTTTCTCAAAATCAACAAAACATGTATATGGAACTCAGATTTCATCTATTCAATCACCAAACTTTTATAAATAACACAAGAGAATTAAAGATTTTCAGAAATTCAAATTTTATTTCAATAAAAAGGAATTACAAAGAGATAGCTAAAATCTGGAACAAAAGCTCTCTTACATGTTGAGGAGTCTTTATATAGACGAATACAAGGCACAAATAAGCAAAACCATAGACTATGAAATCCCTAAGATGCTCTTGAAATCTTCTAGACGCATTTTGTTGTTGAGCTGTCCAAATGAACAGGGACTTTCATTTTAACTTTGGGGCTAAGAAATGAGTGTTAGCTGTTGAATTGGCCATGTGTCTTTACTTGGAGAGGAGGGTGTGATATGACTGGGTAACGGGTTGAATGGTGGGGGCCATTGGTGAGTGGGATTGAGGGTTTTGTGTGCGGGATGAGTTCTGGAGTGTGTGAATTAAACATGTGTCAAGCAAATTTCATTTTACCCTTTGGTTAAGTGGGTGGTAATTCTGGGTTCATCACATGCTACAGTAACAAGTTTGATCTGATACTAGTGGGAAAAAAGTGTTTGGCGTGTGTTTATTGAGTTTAAACTTTAGAAATTGGCACATTGGGTCCTTGTGTTTTGGCAGAAGTGGTATAAAACGTTTTTCAGCTTGAAACTTGGTTTCCCTTTGTTAATTAAGTTCTATACTTCACACTTTTGCCCCAAAACTTTGGCAAAAGGTTTTCAAGGGTTGTTTTTGCCATTTTTGCATAATTTGAGGACTGATCTTGGACATTCTTGATCTTCAAAGGTCTTCAATGTATCTTTGACTTCATGAGGGACCATTATTGACAATTTAGAATTGTTGAGGGACTAAACTTGCCAATTTTTCAAAGTTGAAGGACCTTTTTGTTATTTTGACAAACTTAAGGGACCAGACTTGTAATTATGAATATACAAGGGTATTAAGTGTCATTTCTTCATAAATGATGGATCAATCTTTTACATCTTTAAGTCTTCAAGGGTTTTTCTTTGAGAAATCCATAACTAGGGCCCGGTTGATTGTACGGCTTCGTTTCTCGTGTCCGTTTCCTTATTTCTTGTGATCTTTTGTCTTTTTAATGATATCCATACCTAAAAAACACAAGTAAACAAATACAAGCATATATATGGTATATTAATAACATTTAATTCATTTAAAGCCCGAAAAGAACGATGAGATCATTTATAAATGCCATCTCATCACTCCCCCATACTAAGCCATTGCCGTGCCCTCACGCAATGCTAGAATAAAGTATCTAAGCATCACCAAAATTCAATTTTATGACCCTTTATTGAAAAGGAAAAGACTTGCAACAATACTACGAAGATGTGTAAAGACATAATGTATGATTTTCATCACTAATGTGACTTTTAGGGTTAATGAATAGAAACAAGTAAATGTCCCATAGAGTAAATTTCGTCATCCTTGATTGTCATACATTCCATGCTAAGTGCAAAAACGAGATCATTGTTGGTACAAGTCACAATGCTAACACTACTCATACGTCCAAATTATGTAATACTTTTTCTGCCCGCAATCCTAGTTATTATGAAAGGAAATGGGTTTCTAGAATTTTCAACTACTTTTCATGGATCACAAGTTATTCATATTGACTTTCTTGAGCCGAAGGACAAAATCTTTTAAAACGGCTTCTCGTGTATCTCCTTAAGTTCATATCTTGACATAAGTCATTTCACGATTTGAGACCTTTCTAGGACCGATATTTGGCATGTACTTCATACTTCAAATCTTGGGAAGACATTCTTGAAATTATGGTCTTCTCTTCATATTTTGGAATTTCTTCACTTGACGATTTTGAGAGATTCTTCATACTTGGACCACAACTTCATCATTTTTTCTTCAATCTTTATTTGGAATTTTGATATACAATGATCCGCCTCCTTTTAGAACTTGGATACATTTATCCTCATACCTTGTAAGGGTCTTTTTGGATAGACTTTCTCCATGATCTTTTGGGGAGTAATTGCTTTTCGTCGTGTGTCTCGATCCTTTATATTGATTTTGGAATAATGATACTTCACATCATCTTGGATCTTTAGCAACAAAATAGAGCTCCTCATGCCTTGTTAGGGCCTTTTTGGATCTTCACCAATCTTCACATCCCGCTTCAATAAGTTATGCCTTGGCTATGAACTCTATTCAACCCCGAGCAACTTTTAAACGATCTTGTGATAGAAGCTAAGTAACCTTTCAAATCGTACGACCTTACTTATTGCAATTATTTTTATTCCTAATGCATTGATAATATGGGAGAAAAAGCCACAATTAAAAACATATGAGTTTTTGAAAGAACATTTTCATGTTCTACGTTTAGCATGATCACTTGTCTAACTCTATCATTTCTCGTTCTTCACTATTTAAAGACCTCTAATTAAAAAGACTCGTGAATACTTAGCCACGCAAGTCAAAATTAAGCCAATTTGGATTAGCTTTCATTAAGACTATATCAAATCGAAGTTTTGGGTTTTCAAGCCACCTATAAGATCTTGCACTTTCTTGAACTTTTTCAAGTTTAGAGGATACATTTTATACTTCCCTTGATAAGTGACTTTCTAGGATCAATTATAGGAACTTGCGAAAAGTTCTTGTTCTTAACACGAATGAGCTAAGACTTTCGCGTTTTAAAGTTCCATATATAAAAGTCTAGCAAAACTTGAATTGAGTGGGTTAAGGAATGTAAAGGGCTCCAAATGGCCATCAAGTCAAAAATTAGCTCTTATTCTACCCATCGGAAAAGATACATTCGTGTCCTAAAAACACTTATTAAAACTAAGAAAAAAAAATTAAAATTTGGCTATTTTTAGCCTTATTAGCAACAAAAAAAAATAAAACATTGAAAAATGGAAAAACGTGAGGGCGTAGCAAAGCAAGTACCTATTCACCACCCATACTAAGATTAAACATTATCCTCAATATTTCAAGTCTAAAGGTGGAGCACCCCCATACTAGAGACGAAGAGTCGAATGCTTAGGATCTAGCATGGAAAGGGTGATCAACAATATATCTAAAGTCGTTTATGAATTATGCTAAAAGATAATTGTTAGAACAATAAAGGATATGCCATGGATTCGTGAAAAACTATTCAAGCAAACATTCGAGGCTCACGTAAACGAACACGAGAGTCTCCAATCATAGTGATGATGATGATCTAGATAACACAATCACAAACAACCACGAGACAACGAGTTGGAAGGGTACAAATCCCCTCTCATTATTTAGAAAGAATAAAAGGATAAGCATGGGATCTCCCCCACGAGGCACCTCGTTTTTTATTACCGATTCATGAGCTCGACTCGATCCCCTCAATGCTAATTATCATTTGGGAAGGTGACTTGGTCGAGGTCATCCAATAAAGGAACTTCCCCACCAAAGTAGTGCTTAAGACTATGTCCATTCACCTTAAAATTAGGACCATCATTTTGAGCTAGCTCGATGTTCCCATAAGGAAACACTAGTGTAATGGTGAAAGGACCCGACCAACGAGTTTCAATTTCCCGTAAAATATCTTTAATAGAGAGTTAAAAAGTAACACTTGATCACCAACGATTAAAACCCGGTTTTTAATCTTTGCATCATGAAACTTGTTAGTCTTTTCTATAAAATCAAAGAATTTTCATAAGCATTATCTCTTAATTCATCCAATTCATTCAATTGTACTTTCCGGTGATCCCCCGCGGTCTTCAAGTCAAAACTAGCATGCTTAAGAGCCCAATATGCCTTATGCTCCAATTCAATGGGAAAATGAAAATTCTTCCCATAGACTAACTTATAAGGAGTACAACCGATAGGTGTCTTATAAGCGGTCCTAAAGGCTCATAAAGCGTCATCGATTTTGTCGGACCATGAAGCACGGTTTTCTCCAATCGACCTCTCTTAAATCCTCTTCAAAGATCGTTTTGAAACCTCGACTTGCCCACTCGTTTGCGAGTGATAAGCCGTAGAAAGACGATGAGTAACTCCATATTTCTTTAAGACCTTCTCGAATTGGTCATTTCAAAAATGGGTTCCACGAACGCTTATAATAGCGCGAGGGGTTCCAAACCGAGAGAATAGTTGCTTCAAAAACTTCACTACCACACGAGCATCATTAGTAGATAAAGCCTTAGCTTCCACCGACTTAGAAAGGTAGTCGACGACGACGAGGATATATTTGTTACCATGAGACGATGGGAACAGCCCCATAAAGTCTATGCCCAAAATGTCGAAAACCTCACACACTTGAATTATATTTTGCGGCATTTCATCACGTTGAAACGATTTTCCTTGACGTTGGCACGAATCACACGACTTCACAAGTGCGTGTGCATCATGATAGATAGTAGGCCAAAAGAAGCCGGCATCGAACACTTTCTTAGCCGTGAGATTAGCACCGTGGTGACCACCCGTAGGTCCCTCGTGACAAGCTCTAAGGATGTTAGAAGTTTTGGAACCAAAAACACAACGTCGAACGAGTTGATTCGCACAAACCCGAAAGAGATAAGGGTCTTCCCAAAAATAGAACTTGACGTCACGAAATAATTTTCTCTTTTGTTGTGTCGTCATACCCTTGATTATGAAATTGACCGCATGGTAATTTTCAATGTCGGCAAACCATGGGGTGGTGTCTTTAGAATTCATTACACCGAGAGTCTCGAGAGGAAATGTTTCGGTGATTTCTTTGTTCTCGAAAACATCTTTGTGAGGATCTTCTAGACGAGAGAGATGATCGGCCGCTAGATTCTCGGCTCCTTTTTTGTCAAGCACCGTGACATCAAATTCTTGGAGGAGGAGCATCCAACGAAGCAATCTCGGCTTATCATCTTACATAGCTAAGAGATACTTGATAGCCGAATGGTCGGTATACACGATACTTTTAGTTAAGACGAGATAAGGTCGGAATTTCTCAAACACATAGACTATGGCAAGGAATTCCTTTTTCGTTGTGGTGTACATTAATTGAGCCTCAGTCATCGTCTTACTAGCATAATGGATAGGACGGAAGTGCTTTTAATAACGTTGCCCTAAGACGTCCCCTATAGCATAATCACTTGCATCGCACATGATTTCAAAGGGTAATTCCCAATCAGGAGCAACAAGAATGGGAGCTTTGGTATGTTTCCTTTTGAGAGTTTCGAAAGCTCTAACACAATCCTTATTAAAAATAAAAGGAGTATCCTTCTCGAGAAGGTGTGTCATAGGTCGAGAGATTTTCAAAAAGTCTTAGATGAAACGACGATAAAAGCCCGCGTGGTCTAGGAAATTCCTAACTCCCTTAACGGTTTTGGGATGAGGTAACTTGGCTATGACGTCTACCTTAGCTTTTTCGACATCAATCTCTGCTTTCGAGACCTTATTTCCTAAGATGATTCCTTGTTTACACATAAAGTGACATTTTTCCCAATTAAGCACAAGATTGGTTTCTTCACAACGTTTTAACAATTGCTCGATATTAGATAAACACGACGTGAACGAATTGCCAAACACCGAAAAGTCATCCATAAACACTTCCATGGACTTCTCGATCATATCGTGAAAAATTGCCATCATACACCGTTGAAACGTACCCGATGCATTACAAAGTCCGAAAGGCATCCTACGATAAGCAAACATTCTGTAAGGACACGTAAACATACTTTTCTCTTGATCACGAGGGTCGATAGGGATTTGAAAGTAACCGGAAAAACCATCTAAAAAGCAATAGAATTCATTTCCCGCAAGTCGCTCCAACATTTGATCCTTGAAGGGCAAAGGAAAGTGGTCTTTACGAGTGGCGTCATTTAACTTTTGGTAGTCAATACACACCCTCCAACCGGTCATAACACGAGTGCGAATTAACTCGTTGTTTTCATTAGGCACAACGGTCATTCCTCCCTTTTTAGGGACATAATGGATTGGGCTCACCCATGGGCTATAGGAGATAGGATAAATCATTCCCGCGTCAAGAAGTTTTAAAACTTCCTTTTTGATGACATCGTGAATTTTGGGGTTTACCCTTCTTTGACTTTGAATTGTGGGTTTGTAGTCCTCCTCCATTAAAATCTTGTGAGTACAAAATTTTGGGTCAATACCCTTAATGTCGGAAATTTTCCACGTAATTGCCCCTTTATGAGCTTTAAGAACTTTCAAGAGCACGGTTTTTTCATCATTAGCAAGACCTTTTGCAATAATAACCGAAATCTTGTCATCCCCTTCCAAGAATGCGTATTCACGGTGAGATGGAAGATCTTTCAATTCAAGGATAGGTGGTTCCTCGATAGAAGATTTTTGCTCAAACTCATAACTTCCATCGGAGGAAGAAATGGTGGAATAGAAGTATCATCACTAATAATCACCTCATCTTCATTGTCGATTTCATTTGAAGTAAAATCGCCTCCTTGGAATGGAGTGAGATTTGGTGTAGAATTAACAAGAATCGGATCCAAAATAGTTGGATGCCACTTGACGAACTATCAGAAAAACCTAACACTTCTTGTGAAAACTCATCACAAACCATATCAACTAAGTCAATGTGATTGATGGTAGCGATTGCATAAACATGAGAAGGTGTCGAGTTTTGAGTAGCGTTTATAACAAGTTCCTCTTCGTTGAATCTCAAAGTAATAGTTCTTGCATGAACGTCGATAAGCGATCTCGAGGTGTCTAAAAATGAACGACCTAAAATTAGAGGAACTTGAGGATCCGCGGGGACGTCAACTACTATAAAATCAACGGGATAGTAGAACTTCCCCACTTTCACGAAAACATCCTCGACTACTCCACATGCTAAAATCGTAGAATAATCGGCCATCTCGATAGACATGTTCGAAGGAGTAAGAGCCGGAAGCGAAAGCAAATTCCAAATGGAAAATGGCATCAAGTTAATGCTCGCACCAAGATCATCCAGAGCGAGGCATTCTTTCATATCTTGTATATCACAAGGAATGAGAAACTTTCCGGGGTCACCAACTTTTTCCGGTATGCGGTTAAGATAAACCGAAGAAGAATTAGCAAGCTTTGAAAGCTTTTCCTTATCATTCATCATACTTTTAAAAGTGGAAGCGAAACGAGGCATATATAATAACGCCTCGTCTAAACTTACATCAAAATGAACTTTTTGAAACATTTTTATAAAAAGCTCGATTTGTTGTTTGTTACGTTCTTGCAATTTCTCTTTGTTTCGTCTTGAAGGGTAAGGTAAGGGTGGTGTGGGTTGTACATTAGGCAACGGCCTTGGAATCTCGGGTTCCATGATTGGTATTGGTTCAATCGTAGGTGTGGTATGAGAGGTACTTCGTGGGCTTGTAATATGCTCCTTTTCGACCATCACCTCGGGCTCTTTCTCGATTTCCTTCTCCGTAGAAGTACTTGGACGAGAGATTGGTTCCTTGAAAGTTTTACCACTACGTGTAGTAATAACCTTCATTTCTCCCTTAGGGTTTGTAATGGTATCACTAGGAATACCACCCGAGGAAGAGGGTTTACACATGATTGCTTCAAACATTTTTGCCATTCGGTATTCAAATTTTGATTGCCTAGCATCCGCTTTTAACAATTCTTGCTTAATCTCATGTTGTCCTTGTTCCATCTTTTGTTAATTTTGTTGAACACGTTGAAAGTTTCCTTTCATTTTATTAGCATGAGTCTTAAGTTCATTAGCAAGTTCATTTTTAAGCTTGTTTTTCAACTCGAATCTTAAGCTAATCATCTCACGTTGCATGTTATCAAACTCAGCATCATTTTCTTTTGCATAATCCAAAAATTCTCTATTAAGATTTTTAGTGTGAGCATTTTGAAAACCATGTGTAGTGTTTTGAAAATCATGGTTTTGGTTTTGATTTGCAACTTTTCCATTCCCACTTTGATAATTCCCTTTGTTATAATCACGTGAATTGCCTTGATAACCACCATTTTGATTGTTGTTTCGATAGTTGTTAGCATTTTGATTTGGTGGATCTTGATTTGGGCGGGAACCTTGGCCGTTTTGGTTGTAAGTTCCCGTTGCTACGTAAGCACTCAAAGTGTTACCACCGGCGGTAATGCACTCGGAAATATCATTAGCTCCACCACAAGATAAACAACTCTTTTCAACCGCTTTAACCGATGCGGAATTCAAAGCATCTTGTGCTTTCCAATGAGATTTTCAAATCTATCAAAAAACCGATTTTCCTCATTAGCTTCATCATGTAAGGCATTCATGTTACGAGATGATGACGACGATTACGAACCCATATTGGCAACACTCGGTGTGTTACGAGGGTTATAAACCTTAGATCTATTCTCGATAATCTTTAAAGCTTCATCGGTCGTTTTGCACAAAAAATTACCACCCGCGGCGGCATTCAAATAATCTCGTTCATTATCATTAAGCCCATTATAAAAAGTGTCTATTTGATGCAATTCCGAAAAATCATGGTGTGGACATTCGTGTAACATTTCCTTAAATCGTTCCCATGCCATTGAAAAACTCTCATTATTACGTTGTGTAAACCTTGAAATCTCATTTTTCAAATGTGTTGTTTTAGATGGTGGAAAAAATTGTTTCACAAACTTAGAAACGAGATCACCCCATGTCAAAATCGAATTTGGCGGTTCTTTCTCGAGCCAAATTTTAGCGGGTCCATCTAACGAATATGGAAACAACATCACCTTAATGGCGTCGTGTGGAACATCCTTAAACTTGCTTGTTGCGGTGAGACGATTAAAATTCCTTATGTGGTAATGCGGGTTGTCTTTTTCATGACCTCTAAACTTATTTGCTTGCAACATCGACATTAAACCCATCTTAATCTCGAAATTCTCCGCAAGGATGGCAGGAATCACAATGGCTTCTCCAAAACCCTTGGTGGGTGCTTGAAGCAACTCCATCATAGTACGATTAGCCATGGCGATTATTGGTTCTACAACGGGTTCGACAATTGGAGTTTGTTCTTCAATCAAAGGCTCTTGATTTCCTTGACTTTGACGACGTTTACGAGCTAGTTTTGCTTGAATACGAGTAAGCATAAACTTGACGAAGAATGGGAGGTGAGCAAAGAAGATTCTTTTTGGGTGTTTTGTGGATTTTCATTTTTTTGTGTTTTTGATTGTTTTTAATTTTTTTTGGATTTTGTGTATCTTCGTAGACAACAATATACCAAATCTCTCCTCGAATCAAACTCTTGATTAAAGAAGCCTCAAAAGAATGAAAACGATCACGTAGAGTGAACGCCTTCATATGACTTTAGAACTTTGGTGAAAACTAAATTGTTCAAAAGGGTTTAATCAAAAAGAAAACCAAGATAATATATATGATACGTAATAATACTTTGGGCGGAAAAACCCTCGATTAGCATTCAATCTCAAAATACTCACAAGCAAGCGGGGAAACGAGGCGGCGCGAAGCACTTAAGAGCCTTTTTCCTTAGGGTATATTTTATAATACTCGCCTTATACTCACCTTATAGTTTGTATTTTTCAAAATCGAGCTTCACGAAAGTATTTATCTATTTTCGCCTTTTTCTTTTTGTTTGAGATTCGAATACAGTAATTAGGAGATCAAATCCCAATTAAGGTTTTGTTTTCACACTTTTGGAGATATTTTGTATTTGTTGTGATACTTAATACAATATAGTAATAAAAATTTCACAAGAAAAACAAAAAAACCGATAATACGTATTAGTAGAGTTCTACTAATACAAATACTATTTATGGTTAATATTAAAAACAAAATGACAAATCAATCACGACACACCTCCCTGGCAGCGGCGCCAAAATGATTGTGGTAAAAATACGTCCTTTTAGGAAAAAGGCTTAAAAGCGGTAAGTATTGAACAAACGATTTAGGAAAATCAAGTGTTAATGACCCAACTAAGTTCGTTTCCCAAGGAGGTATATGTGTGTGACTAAATTGCAATGATATTTGAGATTAATATTTGAAAGAAGGGGATGAGAAAATAGAATGACGAAGACGTGAAAATTATTACTACGACGACTAAAGTTAAAACCGTAAAAAGTGACAAAATAAAAATTAATTCTAAAAATTCCCAAAAAATTACCAAAAAGTCAAATTAAATAAACTAAGAGTTTACAAATAATCAAAACTTTTTCAATCCTTTTAATTAATGAAATATTAATTTTTAAATGCTAATTAAAGCCCTAAAAATAAAAATAATTATCAAAAATCCCAAATAAAGATTTTACACTTTGTAAACCTCTAAAATGACCAAATAAGACTAAAAACTATTTTTATAAATTTTAAACTAATTAAAACTATTTAAAAAGATTAAAAACAATTGAAAACTTAAAATAATTCTAGAAATTAGATAAATGAAGACAAAATTAATCTAAGAGTTGCAAACATCCTATTTTAATGAATTAAACCTAAGAAAAAATATAAAAGATGCAAAAATGTGAAATTTGAAATTTAATAATAAAATAATACTAAAAATCCAAAAAATATAAAAAATTCTAAAAACTTGTAAACTAGTTTATTTTAACCTAAAATAAATAGAAAATGAAAGTGAAATTACCAAAATACCCTAATGGGCTAAAATAGAAAACAGTCCACACTAATGGGCTTTTTGGCCCAAAAACTCAAACATGGCCCAAATGACCTGAAAAAGCCCTATCTGACTCAAAATCTAATTCTAAACACAAAAGTCTGAAGGCTCAAAAGGTGGTTTTGAGCTTATCATAGCTTAAATGGTCAACAGCTTATTCTTATTGGGCCAATAAGCCCATTAAGCAAAAAGCTAATACCATAATCTCTAATTAAATACACAACCTTCTTTTGAGATGCCTAAGAGATTTGTGAAAAGAAATTTTGAAAAATCAAACCCAATAAGCCAGAAATAAGCAAAGTAGAATTTCACTAAAAGACAAAACAATCGACTTAGAGTTCTAGACCACCTCAGACCTTCTAATAAGTTGCAAAAGACTCTAAATGGCTTAATTAAGACAAATCAACAAATAAAAGTTCAATAAGACAAGCCAAATAAGGACAATAAGATGATAAGCACTTATTTAAAAGTCAAAGTTCTTGGTTTTCTAGTCAAACCTCAAAGTTAACCCCTCAAATGCTCCAGAATGAACAAATGGGTCAAATAAGTTACACATATTACAAATTCAAAGTTGTTGCAGGTTAAAATAAGCTTAGAATAGCTTATTGATAAGCACCAGTTGAAATAACACTAGAAGTGGCTAGTAGTAGGGGAAAGGAGTTCCCACTGCTTTGACTATTTGACTTGCTTTTTTAGAGAGATCCAATTGGATTCAAATGGAAACAAGGGCACCCTTGTAATCAGTGGATCACAAGGAGTGAATATCAACAAAGAAATGACAATTTGGTTCACTCAATAAGCACAAAATAGGCAAACAATTCAAAGATATGCCACAGACCTAGAAAATAAGCAGTTATGAACAAATAAGCAGATTGAGCATGAATAAAGCACTTGCAGGTGCTCCATGTTGGTTAATCAAGTAGCTTTGGAGATTCTAACGGGGTTTATCGTCCGTTGAGAGTCAAATCCTGTCAGGACCCGTTCGAGGCATGCACGCCTTAAGGCTGAGCTCAGCCAGCCAAATTGAACCAAATGTACACACAAGATATAATAAAGTCCAATAAGCAATACTAAACTTGTTTCAAGCAATGGATCAAAGTAAATAAGCATATTCAAGCACCAAAAGTTATTGATTAGCAAAAGTGATTATCCAAGATTGTTTTGCTGATCTATTTGACCTCCAATCCAATTTCAAGTCCTCAAATCCCCTTCCCTGATTAAGTTAACCAAAATTTAGCACTTGTTAACCCTAGTCTACCCTTAGATCTAGGTGTCCCCAAAATTTTAGCCAAAATACCCAAGTTAAACAAATTTTATAGCCTTTTGTTAGATTTAGGTGTTTCTAGCCACAAAACTTGCATATAATGAACCCTTTGCACCAGGTAACCAGATATCAACCAAATAGAAACAATAAACAACACACTAGTTGCCTTAAATCCCTTTGAATCAGTTAACCCAAACACCCCTTTGGAATTTGATTTCTTAAGTTTCCAAAGGATTGTTATGATTTAACCATCCAAACAAGATCTAATCAACCCTAACAACACTAATCCAACCTCAGTAACTCAAATCAACCACAAATTCACAGATTCATAATCAATCATACAAAAATACAAAAATTTCAACAAAAATCAGAAAAATGAAAAAGGAAAAGAGATGCAAACCTCCAAGACTTACATCCAAGCCTTGGAATGTTTGAGCTGAGGTGCTAGCAAGAACAAGCACCAGCTTCCAAAGCTGCTAAGATGAACAAACAGAAAAGTGAGCAATAAACAGATTATACCCTTGATTTTGAAAACAGGTGTTCTAAACCTTTAAACCTTTTCGCAAAATCAACAAAACATGTAATGGAACTCAGATTTCAGCTATTCAATCAGCAAACTTTTATAAATAACACAAGAGAATTAAAGATTTTCAGAAATTCAAATTTTATTTCAATAAAAAGGAATTAGAAAGAGATAGCCAAAATCTGGAACAAAATCTCTCTCACATGTTGAGGAGTCTTTATATAGACGAATACAAGGCACAAATAAGCAAAACCCTAGACTATGAAATCCCTAAGATGCCCTTGAAATCTTCTAGACGCATTTTTTGTTAAGCTGTCCAAATGAATCAGAGACGTTCATTTTAGCTTTGGGGCTAAGAAATGAGTGTTAGCTGTTGATTTGGCCACGTGTCTTTACTTGGAGAGGAGGGTGTGATATGATTGGGTAACGGGTTGAATGGTGGGGGACATTGGTGGGTGGGATTGAGGATTTTGTGTGTGGGATGAGTTCTAGAGTGTGTGAATTAAACGTGTGTCAAGGTAATTTCATTTTACCCTTTGATTATGTGGGTGGTAATTATGGGTTCATCACGTGCTACAGTAACAAGTCTGATCCGATATTAGTGGGAGAAAAGTGTTTGGCGCGTGTTTATTGAGTTTAAACTTTGGAAATTGGCACATTGGGTCCTTGTGTTTTGGCAGAAGTGGTATAAAACGTTTTTCAGCTTGAAACTTGGTTTCCCTTTGTTAATTAAGTTCTATACTTCACACTTTTGCCCCAAAACTTTAGCAAAAGGGTTTCAAGGGTTGTTTTGCCATTTTTGCATAGTTTGAGGACTGATCTTGGACATTCTTGATCTTCAAAGGTCTTCAATGTATCTTTGACTTCATGAGGGACCATTATTGACAATTTAGAATTGTTGAGGGACTAAACTTGCCAATTTTTCAAAGTTGAAGGACCTTTTTGTAATTTTGACAAACTTAAGGGACCAAACTTGTAATTATCAATATACAAGCGTATTAAGTGTCATTTATTCATAAATGATGGTTCAATCTTGTACATCTTTAAGTCTTCAAGGGTTTTTCTTTGAGAAATCCTTAACTAGGGCCCGGTTTATTGTACGGCTTCGTTTCTTGTGTCCGTTTCCTTGTTTCTTGTGATCTTTTGTCTTTTTCACGATATCCATTCCTAAATCACACAAGTAAAAAAATACAAGCATATATATGGTATATTAATGACATTTTATGCATTTAAAGCCCGAAAAGAACGATGAGATCATGTATAAATGCCATCTCATCACGCTTCAAAAGGGCTTCATCATATGTGTAAATAACATAAGATTTTATGGTTGAATCAAGATCAAATTGGGGTGTTTTGTGAGGAGTATGGGACGTCTCAAAGGAGATCTAGAGAGAAAAATAAGGTGGTTTGCATGTGAGAAAGTGGGAAGTGTTAGCTAGTTTCATGAGTTAGTGGTTTTTGTAAGACTTCATGGACAAGTGTCCAAGGTCTTAGTTAAAAGTTGACACCTAGTGAGGTGTGTTGGCTAAGTTTGCCGCCACTTGTTATGGGGGTGGGAAAGTGTAAACTTGTCCCATCCCTATTAATTTACGGGTACTCCTCGATTCTAGTTTCCTCGATTTACGTGCCCTCGGTTCATTTTACGAAAAACGTTTTTATAAATTATGAATCAACGACACAAAACAAATCTAATAAAAATTGTCTCATTAAAAACGGAGTTCAAAAGCGTAAATACGTAAACCTAGGGTTTCCGGTTTAATGGTAAAAGACGTTAAGTTATTCACGTAAGCTCTAATTTCTTCTCGTAAATTTGTGAGTTTATGAGCCAACACAAATTTAAAATTCCAAAATAATATTCACGGATAAATTTATTTTCTGAAGTATCGGATTGTCACCAAAAACAGTGTATGTAAACGTAATAACGTAACGTAGAGTCCTCCGGTTTAGACGTAGTCGATGCTACTTCAAGACGTAAACCCAAATTTCTTACCATAAATGAGTGAGCTCATAATATAACATTAAAATAATGTTTTTAAATAATACTTGAGAATAAAATATCAACCATAAATTGACGGATTGTCACAGCATTTACCCCTAAACAGGATATTTGTCCTCAAAGATCAATTTATCTTACTACTCGCTTCTTATAGAGTTAGAGCCATGTGGGTATTTCCTCCACATTCGGTCTTTTATCACAAGTGTGATTCATTACAATACACGAGTTTCATCAAACATAACTACAGGAATACGATCAGGCTTAATGTTGACTTACTTTCTCTATCAATGATGTTCGCGGGTTTTTGATGAATGCAACTTTTCACCGATCTAAACTTCATCAAGAAGTAATCAAATTCTCACTTGATAGCTGTTTTATCAAGTTCGATATACGAAACATAATTCACGCAGCCCTTGAAGTCCTAGGGTAGATCCAACTTATATGCCTTTCAAACCAACTTCTACATTATCTCAATGGTACCATTCAACGGGGACTTATTTCCCATGATCTTTTAGATCATCAATTCATTTTTTCAAGGTGAAATTTTTTGGCATAACTTCGCTACCCATCCTGCACTTCAAGATCAACATTTCATATTCACATAACCTCCTGCCCACTACTGGCAGTCAATAATCAGATCCTAATTTCAACAATCATTTCAGGTCTCGTGGGTCGGGTATTTTGTAAGGTTAGGTTTGTCACCATAGGCAACTTAGACCTAAAAGACATGTCCAACTCACAATGGGTGTATGTCGGGTATTTTCATCTCAACTCCCACCTACAGGTGTTCTTATATTTAGATCCTCACAAGATTTGATATCGATCCTAGTACGATAATTATCAATGATAATCTCTCCAAAGGAAAACGATTATATGGTTTATTACCAAAGCTCAGTTATTCAAGCATAAAACAACACTTCTAGTGTTTTGTATCGCTACTTTACCTTGTCCCTTCGATTGGGGTGGTAAACAGTACTCTCATCAAGGTTCGTTCCCAATGACTTCTAAGGAAATCTCTAGAAGTTTGATGCGAAGCCAGGATCATGATAGAGATGATCGATGAAGGCACACCATGCTTACACAACTCCTTTAAATACAAAAGAGTCAATTTGTTCATCGAGAATCTATCATTAATATGAATGATATTAGCATATTTTGTCAGTCTGTCGACGATGACCCAAATCGAATCAAATTCAGATGATGACCTTTGCAATAGTTAGACATTTACTAATGTATGAGGCGATGTCTGCCTTCATAATTTGCCATCAGTACAACATCTTCAGATATAGATACATTAAATCAGAAAGGGCATGAATAGAATACTTAATCTTATGAGATTCCAACATGACTAAATCTCAAAATCTCCATATTTAGGCAACCACAAGTGGCCTTTAAAACATTTAACGCCATCGGCTTCTCAATTCTAATGGTTTACATTAGCCACGAAACCCTTTTATTATCTATATTATCCTTTTTACAACCATCGGCTATATTTTTAAATTGCTTGCCAGTTTATTTTGCATAGTCATTACTAAGGAAAACATCTTAATTGATTCTTTATCCTTTCTATATTATGTGTCAGTATCTTCATTCACTTCCCCTGATGAAATAATTATCATGAACACAATTTACTCAGAGATTTTTTCTTCATATTTTCTAAGTTTTAGTTTCGTCTCAACTATTATTTTCAGTAGTTTTGCTCAATCTGACATTTAAAGCGTCGATAAATATTACAAGTAATTAAATAATAAATATTTAATTTTTATGAAACTTAAACGTAAAAAAATTTAAATTTCTCAGTTCGTCCAATTATAGAAAAATGTTCAAAATAAATTTGAATTTAATTCACACGATTTTTGTTGATTTATCGAAAATAATTGATACGATTCGTAAATGTTTGAAAAAATCTTTGGTTATACTTTGGTCAAAATTTTCTTAGTTTGAAAAGCGAAAATTGTCGTTCCAAATTCCAAATCATGGTTTAAATGGTTTCCTCAATCCCTCTTAGGTTGTCTTGAGGTATACACAAACATTTACCCCTAAAGGAGTTTAGTTAAATGATTTAGGTATAAGGGAATGATTCCTTAAAATTCCTTCGATAAATATTTGTCAAAACATTTTTTTGCAATTTCTTTTTGGTATAACCCAAAGTTTTAAATGGCTCTAATCTTTGAAGAGTCAATATATATTCCATTATCTATTAATCACACAATCAAATAATGTAAAGGATTAGGCCTTAAATCTCATGTTAAATATTCAAGGTACAGGTTTTCATTGCTTGGACAACTCCGGGCAGTTTATGAATAATTATTAACTCCTTCCTATTCTTATAAACAAACAGATGGTTCTTAGTGATCACAAGCATGAATTTTTCAAATTACAGCCTACACACCAGATTCACCATATTTATGGATGCTACATGTGCATTGGTCAATCCAAACAACGTAACATGAAACTCATAATGTTCATTACAAGTTTTGAATGTAGTGATTGGAATAGATAATCTTTTTCGTGGACGCGAAATTGATGATAACCATGCCGTGGATCAAATCTTTAAAACATACGCTAGAACCTTGTAAATGATCTAACAAATCTATCATCTTGGGTAATGGATATCGATCTCGATCGTCAATTTACTTAGTTCACGGTAATCAATAAACATAAGGAATGATAACACCATAGCTCTTCATGATGACGAGCTTGGTAGAATAAAAGCCTTCTTCGACAACTCTCTTAGTTGTACGGTAATTCTTTTAATTCAGATGGTGCTGACGTACAGTGCACACGCCACAGGTGCAACACCAGGAATATAATCAATACCAAATTCAACTTGCCTTAATGGCGAAAGTCTAGGTAATTTACCAGCAAATACCTCCTAAATTTCAGATAACAGAAACATCTTTTAATAAATTTACTTTAAGTTCTTCCTAGATTACAAGATCTATGACTAGTTCATAACCATTCATGGTATAATTTCAAGTCTAAATGCAGGATATGGTCATCCATCAAGAATTATTTAGATCACTTTTGATAATCAACATCTTATCTTTTAGGGGAATTCTACTCGAGTTCCGATCAATTAAGACAATGTCGTCATGTCATAATCAATCAATCCATTCTACTGGCACTGTCAACTATCTAGTTTCATTACTGTTGATAAGATGTGAACTTCTCTAAAGACTAATAATAACTCATAATCCTTCACAAATTCAAGGATATATGGATACATAGCTAACATTAAAAGGGTAAGGTCAACGCATGATATACACGAGAGAAGTTCAAATCAGATAAAGACGAACACATTAACGAATATGAATATATCCCATGTTTTCATGATTTGAGTACGCATTCGAAAGCTCCTCGGATCGTGACCCAGGTCATTCAAATGAAATCTAATCAAAAGAAATGATAGGAATGTCAATACATCCAGTCGGGTATCAATGCTCTATAATTAGATACTTTTCCAAAGAATCTCACTACAAGAGAATTGGAAAAGAAACAGTTGTCAATTGTCAATGAAGACAATTTCCACAGATGATTAAATTCGATTCATGAGAATAAATAGTACGGGCACATATGTAGGTGTCCCTAACAATATGTCCCTATCTGTCACTTTTTGTAGATCTCATAAAATTTGATCTTTCACAATCTTCTAAGAAAATTAAGTGTTTATAAATATTTCATGGTGACTACTAATCAGCCTTGAATGGTCCCTTCCAAATTGTATGTAGGCGCGCTACTATATACAATTTTAGGATTAACGATGCAATACTCAGTTCGTCAAAACTTTGTCATCATGTTTAAAATAAAAATATTTTCATGCTTAATTCAAAATGAATTTACAGATATGTTCTTTATTATGGAAACAATTAAGTTTTCCAAGGTGCTTCATAAACAACTTTATTTCGATAATGATTATTTATAAGTCTCACTTTAATTAATCCATTTGGTGATGAAAATCTAATTTTTCTCAAGGGATACTGTTTTAACTTATAAAAACAATGTGTGATCTGCAAAAGAGTGATGAAAAGTTGTTCACCAAGAACTAACTATAATATGATAGGAAATGAGCTTTAGCCAAATAATCATGAGGTTCATGACCTTGATGGAACTCCAAAGAGAATAATCCACAACGTAACTCAATTTGAGATGAGTACTTGTTCAATGGTTGCATCACTAATGCGAACATTAGGATGTAGCAATAAAAGATAGAAAACATCGATACATGTAAAATTTAGCAATCAAAGGTAGTCTTTTCATTAATCACAAACAAGTAAAAATTGTACCGTAACACATTACGTGTCACTATGTCATACAATTCCAAGAACTCATCCTACCAACTGATGTCTCAGTTAAGTTGGGGATTTTTAAAAGACACAACAATGAATACTAATCTACAATAGTCATTAGGTGTTCTACCTGTCCCGGAAGATCCATCGGTCCCAATTCAGAAGAAGTTTTCTTCAATTTATTTCTGGGACACTAGGCATCCTCGTCATTGGACAATGGCCTAGGAACAACCCTTAACACGAACCAACAATCATTTAACACCTTATAATTCAATCACAGAACTTAATGACTTCCTCTTAACAATCTTATATTCCATACGAGTTAAATTTTACTTTATTCAAGTTTCAACAAAATCATACTCAATGCGATATCCTACCTCATTCTCCAATACTTTCAACCTTATTCTTAGACCTTAATAGGGCAATAAAAGCTCGATATGAACAACACTTAATTTCCAATCCTATAGCTCTTACAACAATAGTTATCAAATGAGTCACTAGTATGAAATGACTCACACATTCAATTAGATTTCTCGAAAAAGTACTAGTGGCACGACAACCTCAAGTGAAACATTCACCCTTTCGATTTCAATTTTAAGAATTGGGTGACACCGAATCAGATGACACCTTTCCAGGTGGTAAGGTTTTATCAGACTCCACTCTATAAGGAAAGATCGTCATGTCATCAATATCAGATTTAATCTCGCCAATTCTTCTTCAAGATCATAATCAACTAATATTAACGTTTCTACGAATATCAACCATTTTGTTGGGATCATAAATATCCACAACTTGGTTTAGGTCTGGAATAGCAAGAATTTCCTACGAAAATAGCTTCGATTAATTTTCTACGGGAGTTAGGGTTTCTTGTGACAATCTAAGTCGTATAAATACCTCATATAAATATTAAAATAATCATCAAACCATCATGTAATCAAATTACATCATATATATATAATCCAAGTTATATATATATTATAATAACACTTCTCAGTCTAGCCTTGTCGGTAACACGGGAATTCTTTGGCACCGTTATAGTCAAAAGATTTTTAGACATTTTTGAGAAAAATGTTTATAGTTAAAAGATTTTGAAATGTTTTATTCAAAACCTTGGTTTTAAAAAATCTTTCGTTCTCTATAACGAGAGCTCTGGTACCAAACTGTAACACCCCCAAATATTCATACTTTAGTTCAACGGAAGAGTCGTTGGTGTTACGGGATAACACATTACTCAAATCATAGACAACGCATAAAAATCGCGTCGTTTAATAATAAAGCATTTTTCCATTCATGAATATCAAATTTACCTAGGTCCCAAGTCATAGTATTTCATACAAGTTTTACAAAGCATTTGAATGGAAATTGTTATTTAAGTGCGGGCCATGAATTCTTGTCGTCTTCCCGAGAATTACCTTCAAGTACCTGAGATAAAACATGTTAAAAGAAAAGGTCAGCGAAAACGCCAAGTGAATTAATAGAGTTTAATGAAATCCATTAATATATCATCGGTATAAAATTATTACCGAAAATCATTTTGTACAATTCTTCGTAGTAGGCCATAAAATAAGCCAAAGACATTTTATACAACTCTTAGTCGTAAATCATAGTATAGGCTTCATCCTTCAAAACCATTATACGAACCATTGTCGTAAAAACATCATACAATACGTTTTATAATGTTGTATAGAGTTTAATAAAAACCGTTATAAGAAAATGGTTATGTAAAACCAAAACACGAACATAATATCAATAATAAGACCCCGTATTGCTAGTCAGGCAATATATCGTAATTCAGTGCGTATATCAGTATTTTCGTTATTGGATTATTATAAGCCGCATGACATTGCTACCTTACTATAACAAACAACGGGTAGCTAACCCGAAACTCATTTTCCCATCTAAAACAGCGTGTCGTCAAAATAATCACGCTTATATAAATATTCTCATACATAAATTTGCTTACCAATCAATGTGGAACGACGGGGATCAACCGTCAAGGCGCGAACTGGGGTGATCTTCCCCGAGTAGTACTATTATATGCATAAGCGTCTACCAAATCCCGGTAGTTCACAATTCATGCTAATGGGACTTTTTGTGACATAACCTAACTAATAATAATCCATTTCATTTCATTTATCTTGTCATATAATCATTCATCGGGTCATACAATCATCCGGGTCCAAATCAATAAGCAAATAATCGGGACAAATAGTGTCCTATTTTATCAAAACTAACATGTTATCTCCCACGCGGGTTTATAAAACATTTCATAAAAACATCTAAAAGAGTGCGAGGATATGAACTCACGTTTGTTGGGAAAGGCGGTTATCGGCGATTTGGATGTACGATACGTGCTTCAGTCACGGAAACCTAGACAAATAATACTTGTCTTAGACTTTTGTCCAATGAGTTTATAAAAATAATAGCTATGTATATATATGATGATTTTATAAATATGGTGATGATCAAGTGGGATTGTACATCTTTAGTCACTCATTATAGTGTTATGTGTTGGTAAATTTTTATACAAGTTTCACTAGTTTAACTTCTTTACTTGTTAAGGCCCAAGAAGCCCATTATAAGCCCATTACATTATATTAGTCCAATTATTCTTTTAAAATCAGCCCTATACTTACATGTTGGGCCCAAGTGGGTTAAGCCCAAAGAGTAAGTCCATTAGTGTTTAGCCAAACTAGTTGGGTTAATAGTCCAATAAGGCTACTTTGGCCCGTTAATGTCCATATGTTATAAAGCTCGGGTTTTATCGGTTTTTACTTGTCAAATGTACTAATACATCAGTAGATAAGTTATAAAAAGTTTACATTAGACGGGTCTGACCATCTAAGTTTTAATTGACGAAAACGTTACTTTTACGGTTGTGACACCCCGGGTAGTGTCAAAATATGCTGAAATATCCACGGAGATGTCACTAGGGTAGATCGATAGCATATAGTCCATAGAACATAAGATAAAAGTTTGTCAAATCAGATTACATGTTTATTTAAACAAATAAATAAAAAATTTCTTAAACATGGTGAAGAGTGATTATTTGAGTTTCCAAATAGAACCCCTGACGAGTCCTATGATGCAGATTTCTAAGATGCTAGAGACCATGCACACACCATGTACGAACTTCATATTCCTGTGCAAAATATACTAACGGGGGTCAACATAAAGTTGGTGAATTTACAGATTTTAACAATTAATTAGTTTGGACATACATTAAGCATAGAAGTGACAATGCACAAAGAATTCTCACTAAAATGTAAATAACATTTGTTTATTATTAGAAACTGAATCTTAACCTTCGTAGTCCTCAATAGATGAGGACGTAGTGTCATATAAAAAGACTCCCATTCCAGTTCCAACATGGTATACGTCTGTTGTCCCGGCCAAGGCACAGTGAGCATGACTCTCCCAGACGGGGATGGTCAATCCCTAATAGATCTATTTATAACATTCGGGCGATTTACAACAATTTAACAGTTCAGTAATAAACAATCATAGTCAAGTTTATACAATCCAGTTGTAACACTCTCATTTTTCGTATCGGTACAGCGGAAGGGTCTTTCATAGTGTTACGGGATAGCACAATAACTCCAATCATAGACAACACATAAAAATGGTTGTACAAGGTTTAACAAACATTCATTCGATAAAAAGTTTCAAAAGCGTACAACAGGTCCCAAATTATACAGGTCATTAAGTTTACAAAACACAGATCGAATGAACATTTTTAATATTAACTGTGGGCCATCAGAGTCGATCTCCATCCGGATTACCTTCAAGCACCTGAGATAAAAACATGCAAAAATCATATCAGCGAATGCCGAGTGAATTCATAGAGTTTAATGAAAACCGTTATATAAAAACAATCATTTACAATCATTTAAAATCAGAACACAAGCATAATATCGGAAGTAAGTCCTCATATTGCTAGTCAAGAAATATATAAATCAAGCGTACATCTGAAACCGTCCATGAGACCGTAGTCTCTATATTACCATGATAGGTAATATATTCATCGTTAATAGCGTCGTTATCGTTTATTATTTATGTTTTATAGCATACATTGTATAGGATTATTATTAGCCGCATGACATTGTTACCTTACTGTGAAAACAGCGGGCCGCGAACCCGACAAACAGTTTGCCCATCTAAGTTAGCGTGTTGTCACAAAAATCACGCTATGGAATCTTCTCATACATAAATTCGCTTACCAATCAATGTGGTGCAACGGGGATCAACCGTCAAGGCGCGAACTGGGGTGATCGTCCCCAAATAGTACTATCAAATGCATAAGCGTCTACCAAATCCCGGTAGTTCACAATTCATGCTAATGGGAATTTAAGTGACATAACCTAACTACTAATAATCCTTTTAGTCTCGAATATAGGGTCATAGCATCATTCGGGTCCATATCATTAAGCATACAATCGGGACTACTTGTGTTCTATTTTTATCAAAATCTAGCATGTTATCTCCCTCGCGGGTTTACAAATCATTTTATAAAACATTTAAAAGAGTGCGAGGCTATGAACTCACGTTGTTAATGAAAGGCGGATTATCGGCTACGGGCGTGCTTCGGTCACGGAAACCTATATAAATAATAATCGGTCTTAGACTCGGTCCAATGACTTTTATCAAAATAACAATATACATATGATGATTTTGTACATATGATGATGATCAAGTGGGTTTATACATCCTTGTTTACTCATTTTAGTGTTTACGTCTTGGTAACGTTTTACTAGTTCACTAGTTTTACCGATTTTACCTATTTTAAGTCCATTAAGTCTTTTATAAGTTCTTTAACTTGTTTTTATCCCTTTTATACCTATATTATCAGTATATATACTTTTCATGTTGGGCCCAAATGGGTTAAGCCCAATAAGTTCTTTTTACAAGTTTTTATCTTATTTAGTCCATTTATTAGTCCAATATGTTTAGTTAGCTCGTAAATGTCCGTATTTCTTATAGTTCGGGTTTTATCGGTTTAAACTTGTCTTAGTTACCTATACATCAGTATATGACTTTTATAAACTTTACATTAGACGGGTTTGGTCGTCTAAGTTTTATTTGGCGAAAAACGTTAATTTTACGGCGATAGCCGAAAAAGTCGTAAAAATCAAGTTTATAGTTTTTATTACTTATAAATATTATTTTACCACCATTTATATAATTTACCCATTTAATTAACCTTTTATACATTTATATAAATAAGTTTTATAAGTTAGTGGGTTTATATTTTTACATTTTATACATTATAATGTGAGTGCTTATATAATATTAATAAACATTATTTCCAAAAATCTGATTTTTAACTTCATGTTCACCATTTTTAGCATATCTAGAGTTCTATAATGAATTAGAAGCTCATTTTTGGATGGCATGATCTTAATAATATGTGATACATTTAACTTAGTTATAGCTACTGCCCATTTTTAGTTTAACTTGCCTTAACAGTCCCTACAAAACTGCTTATTCAGATTATACCACCTAACTTGTTTTGATCATATCTCACTCATTATTTTGATTCCATTGTATGGCCAACTCTCACATGTGTATAACATCTTCTACTTACTGTAAATGGATCAAACCATGCAATTTTATCAGTTCATCTTTTAGTTATCTACTGTTTTTATACAGCCAACTAAATAATCAAGATTTTAGCTTCATTTCTTATAGATATCATCATTTTTAAGCATATTTATCAACACTTGATCCCCACACAACATTTTTATCATCATATATACATCATATACATATACAAAATGAAAGAAAATACATTTGTTCTTTATAAAATAACAAGAGAAAAATGGAGAGGATGATCTTCTTTACCAATCCAAGTGGATTTCTTGTTTCAGGAAGACAAGAACTTGATGAACACAACAAGTATCTCCAAGACCATCAAATATCAAGAACATAGGTTGGAAAATCAGCCCTAGGACAAAAGTAAATCACCTCCAAAGATGTTAATATGGCCACCAAATGAGCAAGGCTTCAAGAATACTCCTTAATAGAGCTAGTAAACATGTTGTTCATGGCTAGAAGAAATCAAATGGGGTGTTTGTTGGCTTATTTAGGACGGCACAAGGGAGAGTTTGAGATATTTTGATGTTGGTTTTGCATGTTAGAAAGATGGAAATGAAAACAAGTAGCTAGTTTTGGTGTTAAGTGGGAAAAGTTAGCTTAACATGTAAGCATGGCTTACACATGTAATGTGTAAGCTAAACTTGATGCCACATTAGTGTTGTGGTGTCAAGTGTGCCGTCCCATTAAGCTAGTGGGGTGGGACAATGTGTTTTGTCCCATCTCACTAGTTTACGGGTATTTCTCGATTCTAATTTTCTCGATTTACGTGCCCTCCGGTCGTTTTACGAAAAATGTTTTTATAAATTATGAATCACCGTCACAAAACGAATCCAATAAAAATTGTCTCATCAAAAACGGAGTTCAAAAACGTAAATACGTAATCCTAAGGTTTCCGGTTTAGTCGTAAAAGACGCCAAATTATTCACGTAAGCCCAAATTTAAATCCGTAAATTGTGAGTTCGTCAACCAACACAAAAATAAGTTTCAAAATATTATACGAGAAAATATTTCACTACCTGAAAATGTTAGATTGTCCCAGCTTTTCCTCCTAAAAGGGATCAACGTCCTCGTGATCCATTTCATTTGGATGTCCGTTTCTTATTGAAATCGAAGAGGTGCGGATATTTCTTCCACATTTCATCCTCTCGTTCCCAAGTATACTCCGGTTCATGCTTTGAATTCCATCGGATTTTGAAAATAGGTATCCGACTTTATTTCAGTTGCTTTACCTCACGGTCCATAACTTCTACGGGATCTTCGATAAAATGAAACTTCCCATCTATTCGAACCTTACCTAACGGAATTTTCTCATCACTCACTGCTAGACATTTCTTCAGATTAGATACATGGAATGTGTTGTGAACACCATGAAGTTCTGGGGGTAACTCTAGTTTGTAAGCCACCGGACCTACTCTAGATAAAATCTTAATGGGTCCAATATAACGGGGATTCAATTTCCCTCGTTTTCCAAATCTTATAACGCCTTTCCATGGCGATACTTTCAACATTACTCGGTCACCCACTTCAAACTCCATTGGCTTCCGCCGCACATCCGCGTAACTTTTGTGTCTACTACGGGCAGTCAACAACCTCTTCTTAATCTGAACTATCATCTCTGTAGTCTCCCGGATCAATTCCGGTCCCGTGAGCCGGGTATCCCCAACTTCACTCCAACATACAGGAGATCTACACTTCCTACCATACAAAGCTTCAAACGGTGCAGCCTTAATTCTAGAATGGTAACTATTGTTATACGAAAACTCTGCTAACGACAAATATTTATCCCAATTCTTACCAAATTCTAACACACAAGCTCTCAACATATCTTCCAGTGTTTGTATCGTCCTTTCACTCTGCCCATCAGTCTGGGGGTGATAAGCAGTGCTCATGTCGAGATTCGTTCCCAAAGATCTTTGGAGAGATTTCCAAAAATTCGATGCGAATCTAGGATCTCGATCTGAAGTGATCGATACAGGCACTCCATGCTTGCATACAACATTATCAAGGTATATTCGAGTCAGCTTCTCCAGTGAGAACTGCTCCTTAACCGGAATGAAGTGTGCTGATTTGGTCAGTCTATCGATAATAACCCAAATCGAATTGTTTCCAGATGATGTTCTAGGAAGCTTGGTGATAAAGTCCATCGTAATTCGCTCCCACTTCCATTCAGGAATCTTTGGTTGTTGAAGTAGTCCTGATGGCTTTTGATGTTCAGCTTTAACTCTAGCACAAGTCAAGCATTGAAGAACATACATAGCTATGTCAGCTTTCATATTCGGCCACCAGTACAACTTCTTCAAATCATGGTACATCTTATCAGATCCCGGATTAATGGAATACTTAGATTTATGGGATTCTAACATAATCAAATCTCTTAAGCCTCCAAACTTAGGTATCCACATACGACCTCTTAAGCATTTCACTCCATCAGCTTTAACCTCTAAAGGATCTCCTTCTCCTCGGAACCCTTCATTAACAAAATTCTCCTTCTTACAAGCTTCTATTTGCGCATTTCTAATTTGCTCAGGCAAATTATTGTGCACAGTCAAGACTAGAGAACGCACCCTGATAGGCTCTCTATCTTTCCTACTTAATGCATCAGCAACAACATTGGCTTTTCCTGGGTGATATTTTATATCACAGTCATAATCACTTAACAACTCTATCCATCTTCGTTGCCTCATGTTCAATTCCTTCTGGTCGAGAATATACTGTAGGCTTTTGTGATCGGTGAATACCGTACACTTGGTGCCATACAAATAATGTCTCCACAACCTAAGAGCAAAGACTACAGCTCCTAACTCAAGATCATGAGTAGTATAATTCTCCTCATACTTCCTTAATTGCCTAGAAGCATAAGCTATCACTTTCTCTCTCTGCATCAAAACAGCCCCATAACCTCTAAGAGATGCATCACAATACACTACAAAATCTTCACTCCCGTCGGGTAATGATAAGATTGGCGCACTACATAATTTTTGCTTCAATGTCTGAAATGCTCCATCTTCATCACTTCCCCAAACGAAAGGTTTATTCTTTTGGGTAAGCTTAGTCAAGGGTTTAGCTATTAAAGAAAATTCTTTAATGAATCGCCTATAATAGCCAGCCAATCCTAAGAACTGTCGCACTTCCGTTGGCGTTGTCGGTGCAGACCAATTCTTAATAGCTTCAACCTTTGCAGGATCAACATGAATTCCATCTTTGTTAATCACATGACCAAGAAATTGCACAGAATCTAACCAGAAATCACACTTCGAAAACTTAGCATACAACCTTTCATCCTTCAACAAATTCAAAACAATCCTCCAATGTTCTCTATGTTCATCTTCATTCTTAGAATAGATTAGAATATCGTCAATAAACACAATCACAAATTTATCCAAGTAGGGCTTGCACACTCGATTCATTAAATCCATGAAAACCGCAGGTGCGTTAGTTAACCCAAATGGCATTACTTGAAATTCATAGTGTCCATAACGAGTTCTAAATGCAGTTATAGGAATATCTTCTTCACGGACGCGAAGTTGGTGATATCCTGACCGCAAATCTATCTTAGAATACACACTAGATCCTTGCAGTTGATCAAACAAATCACCAATCCTAGGTAAAGGATATCGATTTTTAATTGTCAACTTATTCAGTTCCCTATAATCAATGCACATACGAAAAGATCCATCCTTCTTCTTAACGAACAAGACTGGAGCTCCCCAAGGCAACGAGCTCGGTCGAATAAAACCTTTATCAGACAACTCCTTAAGTTGCTCAAATAACTCCTTTAATTCAGAAGGGGCTAATCGGTAAGGCGCACGTGCCACCGGTGCAGCACCAGGAATTAAATCGATTCGAAACTCTACTTGCCTTATCGGTGGAAGTCTGGGTAAATCTTTAGGAAATACCTCAGGAAATTCACAAATAATAGGTACATCTTCCAATCGTTTCTTCCTAGACTCATTCCCGGTCACTTGAGCTAAGAATAACTCACAACCGTTCCTGATGTACTTTTGGACTTTAATACATGAAACGATTTTCAAACGGGATTCACCTCAACTACCATCAATTACTAACGTCCTATTCCTAAGAGGAATCTTAACCTTCTTCTCTCCACATAAAATAGTAGCATTATTCAACGACAACCAATTCATACCAATAATAATATCAAAACTACCTAATTCTATCAACATCAAATCAATCGGAAAGGAATGGTTCAAGAGATTTAGAGAGCTTCCTTCTAATAGCTTATTAGTTTTCACTAATTTACCATCAGCCAATTCCACCTCGTAACTGGTACTTATCTCAACAGGTTCAATATCAATAAGGGCACTAAATTTAGTGGATACAAAGCTCCTATCGGCACCCGAATCGAATAAAGCAACAGCATAATGATTGTTGAGTAAAAACATACCGGTAACGACATTCGGATCCTTTTTCTTCACCTCAATTGTTCCAAGTTGGTAGATACCACCCTGGGGGTTTCTTCCAGGTACAATCGCTTTCAACTTGGGGCATTCCGATTTCCTCTGACCTTCTTCATTACAGTTGAAGCAAATGGTTCCCTTCTTACACCTTTCAACCTTGTGTCCAAGCTTTCCGCAATTTTGGCACTTCCAGCAGTCGCCAGCATGCCTCTTGTTGCCACACTTAGGACATCTATCATCGTTGCGCGGTGTGTTGTAGGTAAGAGCATTTGCATTCCCCTTTTTCTGGTTCTGACGGTGATTGAAATTCTTCCTATTATCACCTCTATCTACCCAATCTCATCATCGTTCTCAATATCAGCATTCTAAATCTCCACATTCTCAATATCTACATTCTCAATCTCCACATTCTCAATATCCACATTCTCAATCTCCACATTCTCAATATCATTCTCTACTAAGTCAACCTGAGGGGCAATCTGATCTCCTAGTCCTAACTCGGGCTCGGGATCCTCAAATGGTTCCTCCTCATCATTATATCATATTCTACTAAGTCTAAATAAGGATCATCTTCTATATTAGGTTCGGGAATAGCATGGTTTTCTACAGGAGTATTAGGGTCAGCCATGACAATCTGCATTTATATATATATATATATATATATATATATATATATATATATATCTCGTATTAGGATAACATACTAGTTAAACAATTACATAATGAAATCACGATATATACATATATATAAATTAAATTATATATATCAAAATATATATCTTCTCAATAGGGCTTGTTGGTAACGTCGGAGATCTCTGGCACCGTTATAGTCAAAAGATTTTTAAAATATTTTCTTAAATGTTCATTGTCAAAACATTTTGAGAAGTTTTGTTCAAAACCTTGGTTTTTAAAATCTTTTGTTCTCTACAACGAGAGCTCTAGTACCAAACTGTAACACTCTAATTTTTTGTATCGGTACAGCGGAAGGGTCTTTCAGAGTGTTACGGGATAGCACAATAACTCCAATCATAGAAAACAAATAAAAATGGTTGTACAAGGTTTAACAAACATTCATTCGATAAAAAGTTTCAAAAGCGTACAACAGGTCCCAAATTATACAGGTCATTAAGTTTACAAAACACAGATCGAATGAACATTTTTAATATTAAGTGTGGGCCATCAGAGTCGATCTCCATCCGGATTACCTTCAAGCACCTGAGATAAAAACATGCAAAAATCATATCAGCGAATGCCGAGTGAATTCATAGAGTTTAATGAAAACCGTTATATAAAAACAATCATTTACAATCATTTAAAATCAGAACACAAGCATAATATCGGAAGTAAGTCCTCATATTGCCAGTCAGGCAATATATAAATCAAGCGTACATCTGAAACCGTCCATGAGACCGTAGTCTCTATATTACCATGATAGGTAATATATTCATCGTTAATAGCGTCATTATCGTTTATTATTTATGTTTTATAGCATACATTGTATAGGATTATTATTAGCCGCATGACATTGTTACCTTACTGTGAAAACAGCGGGCCGCGAACCCGACAAACAGTTTGCCCATCTAAGTTAGCGTGTCGTCACAAAAATCACGCTATAGAATCTTCTCATACATAAATTCGCTTACCAATCAATGTGGTGCGACGGGGATCAACCGTCAAGGCGCGAACTGGGGTGATCGTCCCCAAATAGTACTATCAAATGCATAAGCGTCTACCAAATCCCGGTAGTTCACAATTCATGCTAATGGGACTTTAAGTGACATAACCTAACTACTAATAATCCTTTTAGTCTCGAATATAGGGTCATAGCATCATTCGGGTCCATATCATTAAGCATACAATCGGGACTACTTGTGTTCTATTTTTATCAAAATCTAGCATGTTATCTCCCTCGCGGGTTTACAAATCATTTTATAAAACATTTAAAAGAGTGCGAGGCTATGAACTCACGTTGTTAATGAAAGGCGGATTATCGGCTACGGGCGTGCTTCGGTCACGGAAACCTATATAAATAATAATCGGTCTTAGACTCGGTCCAATGACTTTTATCAAAATAACAATATACATATGACGATTTTGTACATATGATGATGATCAAGTGGGTTTATACATCCTTGTTTACTCATTTTAGTGTTTACGTCTTGGTAACGTTTTACTAGTTCACTAGTTTTACCGATTTTAGCTATTTTAAGTCCATTAAGTCTTTTATAAGTTCTTTAACTTGTTTTTATCCCTTTTATACCTATATTATCAGTATATATACTTTTCATGTTGGGCCCAAATGGGTTAAGCCCAATAAGTTCTTTTTACAAGTTTTTATCTTATTTAGTCCATTTATTAGTCCAATATGTTTAGTTAGCTCGTAAATGTCCGTATTTCTTATAGTTCGGGTTTTATCGGTTTTTACTTGTCTTAGTTACCTATACATCAGTATATGACTTTTATAAACTTTACATTAGACGAGTTTGGTCGTCTAAGTTTTATTTGGCGAAAAACGTTAATTTTACGGCGATAGCCGAAAAAGTCGTAAAAATCAAGTTTATAGTTTTTATTACTTATAAATATTATTTTACCACCATTTATATAATTTACCCATTTAATTAACCTTTTATACATTTATATAAATAAGTTTTATAAGTTAGTGGGTTTATATTTTTACATTTTATACATTATAATGTGAGTGCTTATATAATATTAATAAACATTATTTCCAAAAATCTGATTTTTAACTTCATGTTCACCATTTTTAGCATATCTAGAGTTATATAATGAATTAGAAGCTCATTTTTGGATGGCATGATCTTCATAATATGTGCTACATTTAACTTAGTTATAGCTACTGCCCATTTTGAGTTTAACTTTCCTTAACAGTCCCTACAAAACTGCTTATTCAGATTATACCACCTAACTTGTTTTGATCATATCTCACTAATTATTTTGATTCCATTGCATGGTCAACTCTCACATGTGTATAACATCTTTTAATTACTGTAAATGGATCAAACCATGCAATTTTATCAGTTCATCTTTTGGTTATCTACTGTTTTTATACAGCCAACTAAATAATCAAGATTTTAGCTTCATTTCTTATAGTTATCATCATTTTTAAGCATATTTATCAACACTTGATCCCCACACAACATTTTTATCATCATATATACATCATATACATATACAAAATGAAGGAAAATACATTTGTTCTTTACAAAATAACAAGAGAAAAATGGAGAGGATGATCTTCTTTACCAATCCAAGTGGATTTCTTGTTTCAGGAAGACAAGAACTTGATGAACACAACAAGTATCTCCAAGACCATCAAATATCAAGAACATAGGTTGGAAAATCAGCCCTAGGACACAAGAAAATCACCTCCAAAGATGTTAATATGGCCACCAAATGAGCAAGGCTTCAAGAATACTCCTTAATAGAGCTAGTAAACATGTTGTTCATGGCTAGAAGAAATCAAATGGGGTGTTTGTTGACTTATTTAGGACGGCACAAGGGAGAGTTTGAGAGAGTTTGATGTTGGTTTTGCATGTGAGAAAGATGGAAATGAAAACAAGTAGCTAGTTTTGGTGTTAAGTGGGAAAAGTTAGCTTAACATGTAAGCATGGCTTACACATGTAATGTGTAAGCTAAACTTGATGCCACATTAGTGTTGTGGTGTCAAGTGTGCCGTCCCATTAAGCTAGTGGGGTGGGACAATGTATTTTGTCCCATCTCACTAGTTTACGGGTATTTCTCGATTCTAATTTTCTCGATTTGCGTGCCCTCGGGTTGTTTTACGAAAAATGTTTTTATAAATTATGAATCACCGTCACAAAACGAATCCAATAAAAATTGCCTCATCAAAAACGGAGTTCAAAAACGTAAATACGTAATCCTAAGGTTTCTGGTTTAGTCGTAAAAGACGCCAAATTATGCACGTAAGCCCAAATTTAAATCCGTAAATTGTGAGTTCGTCAACCAACACAAAAATAAGTTTCAAAATATTATACGAGAAAATATTTCACTACCTGAAAATGTTAGATTGTCACACCAGTTGTGTCCATTATGTTTTTGCATATTTTCTTTCCCAAAAGGGAATGTTTTACCAAAAGTTTATATGGGGCTGTAAACTCACCTGGGAGTAGGCAATTGCTTGTTTAGTACGAATATCCAATTAAAGCTCACGCCAAGGTTATGCCTAATCAGATAGTACAGTCTTAATAGATAGTACAAAGAACATATATGTATGCTTATACAGATATTATTCAGTTCATTTATACTACGGTATTTGTCTAAATAATCGTAGTTCAAGTAGCATCAATATTCATTTAACTTATCTATATAAGTTTCATTTCTAAGTAAACATAAAATGTTAAACTATTAACATCAGTTAGCATACATGTATGTATAATAATCATTCAACTTACAATTAAGTTTCTTATTTAAGTAGACATATAATGTCTTACTTAAAATATTAATTTACGGTCTCTGTTCAAGTATTATAATCATTCATTTACTATTAAATTTCATTATCAAGTAAACATACAAACTTTACTTATTATTAGTTCACGTTCATAGTTCATGTATTATACTCATTCATTTAAACTTTAATATTAAGTTTCATATTTTAAGTACGGCGTAAGATGTTCTACTTAAATATTAACATTCAATTTATCCAACGTTCATATAAATTTTATTTTCTAAAAGTATATGAGTTTATGTATGAGTAATACATATTCATAATTCTTTATACAATTATTTCCTAAAGTAAATATAAATATTTTATTTTGAAAAATAAATAAAATATTTTATTTAACATTAAAGTTTCCATAAATTATTTTAATATTTATAAAATAATTTAAACTTAAGAATTTAGACCTTAATTCTTATGGTCTAATTATTTTAATTATGTTTTATTATAATTAAAATATATTTTAGGGTTAGGGCTTGTTAATGTTTCTGAATATGGTAAAACTAGGCCCTCTATATTTTTAAACAAGTATAATTTTCGGATTTTACATATTTAGTACCTAGGGCTTGTTAAAGTTTCGGCTTATGGCAGATTTAGTTCCTCTAGTTATATCTAGGTTTTGTAACTTTACTAAAATTACAAAAACAGCCCCTAGGGCTTCTTTAAGTTTCGGCAAATTACAAAAATAGTCCTTAGGGTTTTAAAATGACAAAATAACTTTTAGAAACTTCCCAAAATGGTCCCTAGGGTTTAATTTGCCACGTATAGTATTTATTAAACCCTAGAGTTTTGGATATTTACATTTTCAGTCCTTGTGTTTACTAGTTTATCAAAACAAATTTCATAAGTTACGGTTTTAGTCCTTAAGTTTTATAAATAGTCATTTTCATCCAAAAAGTTTTTATAAGTTATATTTTATTATAAAAACTTTTATTCTAACAATCAAACTTTATATGGGCTCATTAAATGGGCTAAACATCTAATGGGTTATTTTAGTGGGCTTAAATATATTCCAAGTCCACTAATTTATTTAAATGGGCCTTTAAATCATTTATTGGGCTTAATACATTTTTAAGTCCTTTAATTAGTTAAATGGGCCTAAATGTAATCTTAGGTCCATTTAAGTTACTAAGATTTATCAAATAGGCCTATTGGGTCCATTAAGTTTTGGATTAACATTTCATGAACTTAATTAGTCCATTAACATTACTTAATGTTTTATATATGTTTTTACTTAGGATATTCTTATAAGCTTATTATGAGCTTATTAATGTTTAGTTTTAAATCTAAATAGCTGAATAAAACTTAAAATTCGTTTTATGTGTTATACCAAATTAGATCTAGGTGTGTTATAAGGTTACAAGTAGGTCATAAGCCCTAGTAGGAGCTTATATCCCACAGCTAACATTAGTTATAGCATACTAAGATAAATCAATTCTCATTTTAAGGTTGCATGTAATTTATAAGTGTTACAAAATTAGATCTAACTATGTTCACATCAAGAAAATAAGTCACAAGTCCAAAATAAGATTTAAACTATGTCTAGACCTAAAAATCAAACATAGGTCCATGTACACTCATATATAGCTCACGGCTATACTTTTAGATCTTGGTATTTCCAAGATGAACACTTTAGCTAGTTTTTAAGTCTTGTAAATATTTAAAAAAACACATCATGATTATCTTGGTTACATGCATGTTCCCAAGGCTATTATTATTTCAAGAAAACAAGGTATAGCCCACGGCTATATTATTTTATTCAAATATTCCCGTATGATCTACTAGCTTATTTCATGTGTATCATGTTAAGTTAACACTTATTACTAGATCTAGGTTTAAATAAGCATGCATGTATATCTAACCCATTTTAGGTATTGTATAACCCACGGCCATATTTTTACACATAAGTTGTTTTTGTGATTTTTAATATTCCATTTAACATGTTACATTTCATATTCCATTATTTAAAAATTAGAAAACCAATCATATAGTCACCACTTAATTTAGCCACGACCTTTAAGGTCATGGTTTTCATGATGTTTAAGTTGCCCAAGTTCATTTCATGAGATCTATGGTTATTGGTTAACCAAAGTTCCATAAACAAGATTCGTAACTCATAAAATGTTTAGATTTATAAAAGGTTTCATATGGTTTTTAAATAAAGTTTAAAACATAACACATAAGACATAAGTCATAAGTTTCTTATTAAAAGATTTTAAATTATAAACATGATTTGCATAAATATGCCGTGACCTATAAAGGTCATAGCTTTAACAAATCTAGATTTTTAACATGTTACTTACTTGTTTTTATAGGTGTATGATGATGCATGCATGAAGAAATGAAAGATTATGATGTGTATACCTCTCTTGCCTAAAAGTACGACAAATGATCTAGATGAACAAGGAGATTTGAGATCTACTCAAGATGATGAAGAAACCCCTAAAATAAACCAAGTCGTGGCCTTGATGACTTAGATAGGGCTTGTTTATAGTGATTCCAAGAGAATGATACTACTAATGATTTGTAGTAAAGATAAGACAAGTATCTTGGTGGAATTAATACTTGGTTTTGGATGTATATGGCTTTAAGCGGTATGATTTGAGAGAGAAGAGGGTGAGAGAACAAGATTTGATTGCATGTGTGTGAGAATGTATGTGTTTCGGCTTAAAGAGGCGAGAGGGAAGGGAATGCAAAAGGCATGATTGCCTAGGTAAGAACACTTGTGCCAAGTGTTGGCTTTTGTGTTTCCCATGCATCCCTTCTCCTTCCACATGCCTTTGGTGCTGTGTATGGCTATCCAAAAGAGAGGGTGGACTTGTGTGGGCTTGTGTTGGGCTTAACACAAAGAGTACATGATCTTGGGCCAGTTCAAGAAGGTTTATGGGTGCCTATAGTATGCATACATATATATACGGCTATATTACACATGGTGTAGCATATTTTCAAATCTTTGTTAAGTGTTGTTTAATCAATGTGGGTTGTGTATTTTTACTACTTGTTTTGGGTACATAGTTTACATAGTCAAACTTATTATAACAAGTATGTATGTAAAAGTATATGTGCACCTTGGACAAGTTCACACATGACTTATAGAAATATAATACATGAATTTGTGTTCCAATATTTGATGGGTGAAATTTCATTACATAAAATCATGGTAAAATCATGGATTTTACAGCACCACCCCGTTATTTTAGCTTTGTCCTCAAAGCTATTAAAAACGTAGTTATCTCTTAAGTGAAGATGTTCTAAGTATGATTCGTTTTAGTTTCTCTCTCAAGTACGGATGGCGGCATGAATGTCAAGTGGTCTACACCTAGGTTATTTTTATATGTCGGATTTGGCATTAATGGAAGCTTCTGTCATTACAGGTGAACAGAAGAAAATGTGAAGAGATTTTTATCCAGGTTGCATTATTCATCCGATTGAGCGGTAAAAGAGACCGCTGCTATGGATGGACAGGAGGTAATGCAAAGAGATCTTTATCCGGGTCACACTATACATCCGATTGAGTAGTAAAGGGGGCTGCTGTTTTGGATGGATAGGAAAGGAATGCAAAGAGATCTTTATCTGGATCGCACTATACATCCGATTGAGCTGTAAAGGAGACTGCTGCCGTGGATGAATAGGAAAGGAAGGAAAATAGATCTTTATCCAGATCGAACTATACATCCGATTGAGTAGTAAAGGAGACTGATACCGTGGATGAATAGGAAAGGAATGCAAATAGATCTTTATCTGGATCGCACTATACACCCGATTGAGCAGTAAAGGAGACTGCTGCCGTGGATGAATAGGCGCGGGCTGCTTAACAGGGTCGCAGCTCTACCTTCCAGGATCTGGGAGAAGAACAATGGTGTTGTGGATTTTGTTAGGAGGAAAAATCCATTGCAAATGGTATCTGATATGAGGAGGACACGCCAGCATGTTTTATACGCTGGGGAAGCTGGGGATGTACTATATCTGCATCTTTTTCACGGGTGAGATACAGGTTATATCCCCACACCCGAGGATGGAAAATTAGGGGTTGAAGGTAAAACAAAATATTTTAACTTTAACCCCTCCTATATCAATAGCTTTAAGAATAGACTTACGATTATACCTCCAGCTGGTGGGATACAAACATTAGTTAATAGTACTAAAGTTTCTACCCAACAAAGAGGTTAAGATTGTTGTTGATGGCGTTTACGTAAGAAGTTACAAAGAATCTGCTTCATTCGCCGCGGGGTTGAGCGAGAGGGCACAGAAAATAAGTACTTCAAATGGTGGAAATAAAAGAAGATACCAAGAATAAGGAAGTGCGCGCCTTGCAGGGTGTCGTAACAAGGGTCATGCATTCACTATTACTGGTTCAAAATTTGAACAAATTCTGACTTCTAAAGAGAGGAAATCACATCTCCCAGAGTCTAGTGGGTGATGGTATTGTCGAACTAATTGGACCCGAGGAGGAAAGAGGAATGTCCAAAAACATGGGACATTCAACATCTCCTTACGGGGATGTCAGACATAGCCCTACAAAGTACACCCATTGTGAGTTGGATGTGCTTTTCAGGTTTAGTGCTGCCTAAGTGGCGGATATAACCCTACAAAGTACACCCATGGTGAGTTGGATGTGCTTTTCGGGTTAAGGCAGGGGAGAAACAGGTTAGGGAAATGAGGTATTCTCGGACCAAGTATTATCTTGCATGTTGGTGCTAGAGATGACACTAAATCTAGTGTTAACTATATCGGAGTTATGGCTCCCCAGTATAATCAAGGTTTCATCTCACCAAGATACACAAATCCATTTTGGTCATATAAGATCATTGCGTGATACTTGCTAGTCTATTCATGTTAATGAAGACATCATAGTTATCAAGAGTTTCTAGAATCTGATTGATGTAAAATGACGTTTGGAAATTTCTAAGGAACAACCTCGAATGATGGTGTTTAACCATCATAACCTTTCCGTCAACTATTCCGCAGTCTAATAGAAGTCTAGAATTAACGGAGGGATTTCCAATATCTTACTAAGTTTAGCAATTGCAATGCTTTGTTCTACTCATGTATTAAACAAGATAGAGGCATATCATTGGTTTAGTACGAACGTACCGGGTACGATGTTGGAGTCTGGATATGCTTGGGCATTGCCGACTGTAAAATCCATGATTTTACCATAAGAATAATGTAATAAAAATCTACTCAACGATCCTAGATCATTTCTCAACCTAGTAATACTAATCGAGTTTCGAAGACGAAGCTCAAGATGGTATGTGGATGGTGTAAAACCCGAGATTTTTTGTTCATTAAATAATAATGAAGTCTGGTTCAAAACCCTTTTTGAACAATACAAAAATCATCGGATTGGAGAAGTCGACAAAAGTCATGCAAACCGTGTACTGACAATTTAATAATTTAAGTATATAAATTATTATCCAGAGATATTTGATAAACGATTTGATTTAAATTGTTTAATATTTCATTTATCTACGGAGAGATTTAATTAGAAGTATCTTCACTAAAACGATACTTATTCTTGTTAAAACGATATATGATAAATAATCGTCGTTTAAACGAACGCACACATTATTTATATTATAAGAGATATAAATAATACATTTTATTGGAAAAATGATTTTAAAAACAATGGCGTAAGTCTCGTGTCTTGAATCGTCCATTAAGTCGTCCGAACGAGTCCCGAACCATTTATTATTAAACACATGATAAAATGTTACACTTTAGGCCCTTGTAAAATAATTGCAACCCATGCCCCTCAACTATTCTAAACCTTGCATATTGGCTTTTATAACTTTGAAGGGTATAAATAGGGACATTAGGGTTTTATCCTCACATAACCCTAACCCTAGCCTCCATTTCACACACACACACAAAAATGGTAGCCGTCATATTTTCCGGCCATATTCCGGCCACTATAGATCTTGGCCGCCACTTTTAAATCTTGTAGTTCTATAATGTGTACCACCATGGTCGTGGTTAAAAACCCCGAAACCGCCACCCATTTGAGGGTGTTTGTCTCGGATCTAAGCCATAGCCGCCACCATCTTGGCTAATATCACTACCTTCGTGGTCTCATCATCATCATGGCCTCACCATCATCATCACCCGTGGCTTTTAGCCACCACCCTACATCTAGCCACCATGTTCGTGACACCCATTAGCCGCCACCCTCATTTCTAATAGATCTAATGGATCTATGCATGCACCATGTAAATCCACCATCATCCTGTGGCCCCTAGCCACTAACCGTGGCATCATCATCACAAAATCACCATTTTCATTATTTTTACAAGCTCGAATCCTATCATAACTTATTCGTCTATAATCATCACAACCAATAGTGATGTTCATCTACCCATTTGGAGCCTCGAAGAAGGAGATGCATACACTTCGTGGGGCTAAAGTTGAGGGCCATGTTGAATGGCTAATGCATGTCTAGATCTTATTTAGATCTATGATTATACGGGTCTAACTAAGAAGATCTAATTGGTGTATCCGTCCTTTCATTTCTAGATCTCGGATCTAAGGTCTACTCCACTTTTCTCTTGACTTTGATCTTTTCATTTTATTTCTTATATTAACTAGATCTCATATATTCTGAAAATATATATATATATAAGAGATAAATAATGAGTATTTGGACATTGTATATGAGTTTTTGACACCTAAATGAAGCTAAACAAGCCCAAGTAACGATTTGATTCACAACAATTTATGAACCGTCACAAAAGCAGATTGCATGTAAAACTCAGTAGGTTTGGGATACTAAAAACTTACACATTAAGATTGATAATTGTTTTGTGATTAATTCCCCAGGTGGCTCGTCTCGTGACGAGTTATAGATAGTAAGATATGACCAAAATAGTGAAAACTAGTCAGATCTGAACATACTGTTTTGATGGACTGTTTTCTCGTAAAATTTATATACTGACCTGCGAACATGTAAAACTAAAAGTTGTAGATAAAATCATGAAGAACTAGAATCAATTGGATGATTTACCAATTCCTTACGGTTTGTAAATGGTGACCAAAATAGTGAAAACTAGTCAGATCTGAACATACTGTCTTCACGGACAATTTTCTCATACAAGAACTAAGAATCATTGAAAAAGGTAAAACTGTAGGTTGTAGATAAAATCATGAACAAGTAGAATCAATTGGATGATTTACCAGTTCCTTACGGTTTGGAAATGGCGACAAAAATGATGAAAACGAGTTTGGATACCCAAAAACAGCCAACTCTTCTAAGTTAGGAAATGGGTTAATTAGCTATGAAAAGTATAAATTTGGGGTAATTAGACTTATAATAAGTGTAGTACATGAGCTAAAAATGGTTTTGGTAAAAAGAACACACTTAGATGATTTACGGTTCAAGAGATATGAACAAATTAGCGGGACATGTCGGGAAAAATTATAATAAACGAATTATAACTCATTAACGTAAAATGTGATGATTTTTATATAAACCAACGTGGTAGGATCCACTTATCGGGGAATCTTGGACCTATTTATATACTGATGACTAGATGACCCGAGACCCGACCAACGTGAAATATGAAGTGTATGTGGTTGTGATGTATTTTAGAACTCAAAAACTATACAAAGTGGACTTGTGCCATAAAAGCCCAACTTACACTTGTAATAGATATTGGGCCATTATTGGACCTAAGATTTATAACCATTTTATAATGGTATACTGAATTTAAAATGGACTTAAGTCAAATACTTGGATAGTGGACCACTATTGGGCTTAAGATAGACTAAAAGTGTCAACTTGGATATTTCACTTAAAATGACTAAGTATTCACCTAAAAAGTTTTATAAATAATCATAAAACTTATGCAATGTCCAAGAACTTATTAAAACATACTTATTACATGTATGTCCTTTATACTATCTATTAAGACTGTACTGTTTAATTAGGCATAACTTTGGCGTGAGCTTTATTTGGATATTCATATTAAACAGCTATTGCCTACTCCCAAGTGAGTTTACAGCCCCATATAAACTCTTGATAAATCTTTCCCTTTTGGGAAAGAAAATATGCAAACATATAATGGACATAACCGGATTGTATAAACTTGTCTATGATTGTTTATTATTGAAACTTTTAAATTGTTGTAAATTGCCCAGATGTTATAAATAGATCTATTAGGGATTAACCATCCCCGTCTGGGTGAGTCATGCTCACTGTGCCTTGGGCGTGACAACAGACGTATACCATGTTGGAACTGGAATGGGTGTCTCTTAGTGAGACACTACATCCTCATTTGTTTAGGACTATGGAGGTAAAGCTTCAGTTTCTAATAATAATAAACAAATGTTATTTACATTTTAGTGAGAATGCTTTGTGCATTGTCACTTCTTTGCTTAATGCATGTCCAAACTAATAAACTGTTAAAGTCTGTAAATTCACCAACTTTATGTTGACCCCCTTTAGTATGTTTTGCACAGGTTATTTAACAAGATTATTTGAGCATGGATTGAGCATCATTTAGGAGCATAAAAATGACGGGGGATTATCTTTTACTGGGATATTCATAACAAATGTTGTTCTACGATTTAAATGATTGTACCAATTTAATGTTTACATCAATTGTATTTCAAAAATCATATAATTATGATCTGTGCTTTGTAAGCTATTTGCTCATCGATCCACCATTGTGATACCCACTTTATGGGGGTGTTACAGAGAATGGTATCAAAGCTTTAGTTATAGCGAACCAGATTAATTTTTAAATAAAATAAGAATAAAAATATTTTTCTTTTTTTTAAAACTGGACTATAACTTTATAAAAATCTTTTGGGGATTTTTTTGGGACATACTTAGAATGCATATAGCATAGATAGCATGCATAACTATATGATTTAAGTGCGCATTCATTATTCTATGCATTCGTAATTGTTGATTGTATTAGATGCTAACTTGTACGTATTTACGTAATATAAATATTTAATATTTATTATAGAAATATTAAATACTCAAGATACTAAATAAAACAAATAAAAATGCTATGGTAGTATGGAGCTTTATACTAAAGATGTTCCATCTCGATATTACGTTCTGACTGAGTGGTTGGGTTTACGATTTAAAGTGCCCTCGCTCCTCAAACGTTTATAGAATGGCTTCTTAAGTATGATGGCCCGAACAATGCATTATAACCACGAACAATCTAATACATAACAGACACATGGAAATCTTTAAATGGAAATTTAAATAAAAACTTTGGGAACATTATAAATCTAACAGAATCTCTAGAACCCGTTAGAAAATCTAAGAAGATTTTTTTTTGTAAGTCTCTAAAAACGTAAATAGATCTATCTATTTTACTCAATCTTGGAAAATCTAAATTGATTTTTATAAAAATCTAACTAAATAATATGCGTCTTGGTAAATCTTGGGGGAAATCTAAACTAGATTTTTTTATCTTTAGTAAACCTAATTAGATTTTATAAATATTGAAAAATCTAATAAAATATTCGGGAAATCTAAAATTTGATTTTATAAAATTTTCTTTGGAGATCTTGAATTAACCTTTAAGAACCAATAGGCTTGTAAGATTTCATAAACTTCACACCTAGATAAATGGTTAAGTATTATTAATGGACGAACCTCTAAATCTATGACATCTATACCCTAATAGATGACAAAGTTTTTAATAGCTTCGAGGAAGAAGCTAAAATAACGGGGTGGTGATGTAAAATCCATGATTTTACCATAAGAATAATGTAATAAAAATCTACTCAACGATCCTAGATCATTTCTCAACCTAGTAATACTAGTCGAGTTTCGAAGACGAAGCTCAAGATGGTATGTGGATGGTGTAAAACCCGAGATTTTTCGTTCATTAAATAATAATGAAGTATGGTTCCAAACCCTTTTTGAACAATACAAAAATCATCGGATTGGAGAAGTCGACAAAAGTCATGCAAACCGTGTACCGGCAATTTAATAATTTAAGTACATAAATTATTGTCAAGAGATATTTGATAAAAGATTTGATTTAAATTGTTTAATATTTCATTTATCTACGGAGAGATTTAATGAGAAGTATCTTCACTAAAATGATACTTATTCTTGTTAAAATGATATATGATAAATAATCGTCGTTTAAACGAACGCACACATTATTTATATTATAAGAGATATAAATAATACATTTTATTGGAAAAATGATTTTAAAAACAATGGCGCAAGTTTCGTGTCTTGAGTCGTCCGTTAAGTCGTCCGAATGAGTCCCGAACTGTTTATTATTAAACACATGATAAAATGTTACACTTTAGGCTCTTGTAAAATAATTGCAACTCATGCCCCTTAACTATTCTAAACCTTGCATATTGGCTTTTATAACTTTGAAGGGTATAAATAGGGACATTAGGGTTTTATCCTCACATAACCCTAACCCTAGCCTCCATTTCACACACACACACACAAAATGGTAGCCGTTATATTTTCCGGCCATATTCCGGCCACTAAAGATCTTGGCCGCCACTTTTAAATCTTGTAGATCTAGTAGATCTATAATGTGCACCACCATGGTCGTGATTAAAAACACCGAAACCGCCACCCATTTGAGGGTGTTTGTCTCGGATCTAAGCCATAGCTGCCACCCTCTTGGCTAATACCACCACCTTCGTGGTCTCATCATCATCACGGCCTCACCATCATCATCAACCGTGGCTTTTAGCCACCACCCTACATCTAGACACCATGTTCGTAACCACCATTCGCCGCCACCCTCATTTCTAATAGATCTAATGGATCTATGCATACACCATGTAAATCCACCATCATCTCGTGGCCCCTAGCCACTAACCGTGGCATCATCATCACCAAATCACCATTTTCATTATTTTTACAAGCTCGAATCCTATCATAACTTATTCTTCTATAATCATCACAACCAATAGTGATGTTCATCTACCCATTTGGAGCCTTGAAGAAGGAGATGCATACACTTCGTGGGGCTAAAGTTGAGGACCATGTTGAATGGCTAATACATGTCTAGGTCTTAGTTAGACCTATGATTATGCATGTCTAGGTCCACTTTTCTCTTGACTTTGATCTTTTCATTTTATTTATTATATTAACTAGATCTCATATATTCTGAAAATATATATATATATATATATATATAAGAGATAAATAATGAGTATTTGGACATTGTATATGAGTTTTTGACATAAAAATGAATCTAAACAAGCCCAAGTAACGATTTGATTCACAAGAATTTATGAACCGTAACAAAAGCAGATTGCATGTAAAACTCAGTAGGTATGGGATACTAAAAACTTACACATTAAGATAGATATTTTTTTTGTGATTAATTCCCTGGGTGGCTCGTCTCGTGACGGGTTATAGATAGTCAGATATGACCAAAATAGTGAAAACTAGTCAGATCTAAATATACTGTTTGGATGGACTGTTTTCTCGTAAAAAAATTATATACTGACCTGCGAACATGTAAAACTAAAAGTTGTAGATAAAATCATGAAGAACTAGAATCATTTGGATGATTTACCAATTCCTCACGGTTTGTAAATGGTGACCAAAATAGTGAAAACTAGTCAGATCTGAACATACTGTCTTCACGAACTGTTTTCTCATATAAGAACTAAGAATCATTGAAAAAGGTAAGACTGTCAGGTTTAGATAAAATCATGAACAAGTAGAATCAATTGGATGATTTACCAGTTCCTTACGGTTTGGAAATTGCGACCAAAATGGTGAAAACGAGTTTGACTGCCCAAAAACAGCCAACTCTTCTAACTTAGGAAATGGGTTAATTAGCTATGAAAAGTATAAATTTGGGGTAATTAGACTTATAATAAGTGTAGTACATGAGTTAATAATGGTTTTGGTAAAAAGAAAACACTTAGATGATTTACGGTTCAAGAGATATGAACAAATTAGCGGGAGATGTCGGGAAAAATTATAATAAACGGGTTATAACTCATTAACATAACATGTGATGATTTTTATATAAACCAACGTGGTAGGATCCACTTATCGGGGAATCTTGGACCTATTTATATACTGATGACTAGATGAACCGAGACCCGACCAACGTGAAATATTAAGTGTATGTGGTTGTGATGTGTTTTAGAACTCTAAAACTATACAAAGTGGACTTGTGCCATAAAAGCCTAACTTACACTTGTAATGGCTATTGGATCATTATTGGACCTAAGATTTATAACCATTTTATAATGGTATACTGAATTTAAAATGGAATTAAGTCAAATAATTGGATAGTAGACCACTATTGGGCTTAAGATAGACTAAAAGTGTCAACTTGGATATTTCACTTAAAATGACTAAGTGTTCACCTAGAAAGTTTTATAAATAATCATAAAACTTATGCAATGTCCAAGAACTTATTAAAACATACTTATTACATGTATGTCCTTTATACTATCTATTATGACTCTATTGTTAAATTAGGCATAACTTTGGCGTGAGATTTATTTGGATATTCATATTAAACAGCTATTGCGTACTCCCAAGTGAGTTTACAACCCCATATAAACTCTTGATAAATCTTTCCCTTTTGGGAAAGAAAATATGCAAACATATAATGGACATAACCGGATTGTATAAACTTGTCTATGATTGTTTATTATTGAAACTGTTAAATTGTTGTAAATTGCCCAAATGTTATAAATAGATCTATTAGGGATTAACCATCCCCGTCTGGGTGAGTCATGCTCACTGTGCCTTGGGCGGGACAACAGACGTATACCATGTTAGAACTGGAATGGGTGTCTCTTAGTGAGACACTACATCCTCATCTGTTGAGGACTATGGAGGTAAAGCTTCAGTTTCTAATAATAATAAAAAAATGTTATTTACATTTTAGTGAGAATGCTTTGTGCATTGTCACTTCTTTGCTTAATGCATGTCCAAGCTAATAAACTGTTAAAGTCAGTAAATTCACCAACTTTATGTTGACCCCCTTTAGTATGTTATGCACAGGTTATTTAGCAAGATTATTTGAGCATGGATTGAGCATCATTTAGGAGCATAAAAATGACGGGGGATTATCTTTTACTGGGATATTCATAACAAACGTTGTTCAACGATTTAAATGATTGTACCAATTCAATGTTTACATCAATTGTATATCAAAAATCATATAATTATGATATGTGCTTTGTAAGCTATTTTCTCATCGATCTACCATTGTGATACCCGCTTTATGGGGGTGTTACACCGGCCGTGTACACTTGCGAAGGAGTTCCCTTGTTGTCCTTCTTCTGATTGGCCCACTTGGGACAATCAGGTCTCACATGCCCAGGGGTTCCACACTCGTAACATACCACAGCTTTCTTCGGTCCGCTACTGCTCCCACCAGTGGGTTTCGGTTTCCCTGCTGCCCACTTACACTCCCACGTGCATTGGACTTGCCCTTGTTGCTGTTCCCGGGATCGGTATTGGGTCGACCTGGGGTAGCAACATTGGTTTAACAATTGCGAGAAAAATGGCCTTGTTGGCCACACTTGTAGCATCCTTGACATTGTCCTCCAGCAACATGATGGTAGTTGCACTTTGAACACTTAGGCTTGGTCCCTGAGTAGTTCTTGGTGCGGGTTGTGGGAGTAGTGTCATCCGCTTGCCCAACGTTTTGCTTTTTGGAAGACTGCTGGTGCTGGCTATGAGAGTTTTCATCGGATTTCCTCTTGTTGTCTGTTTTCCTCTCGGACAGATTGCGAGCTCACTTGTTGATCAGCTCAGTCACAAATTCCATAGCACCTTCAACAGTAGTGGGTCGTGAAGCTAGAACACTGTCATGAATGTTGTCAGGGGGTCCGCTGACATACTTTTCAATCTTGTCACTCCTTAGAGGAAACATTCTGGTGCACATCAAGCTTAACTCTTTAAATCTTTGGTTATACCAAAGGATATCATTGTTCTTACACTTGAGATCCCACAGCTCGACTTCCAACTTCTTCATTTCTCCTCTTGGGCAGTATTTCTCAGTCATTCTCTCCTTGAGGTTAGCCCAAGTGAGGGTATAAGCAGTGTCATGTCCAAGGGTGGCGACCACAGAGATCAAGCAAGTAAGGGCACTCTCGAGTAGAGTGTATGTAGCTTACTTAACTCTGTTCTTGTCAGCACAACCGCTGATGCGGAAAACTGTCTCTAGTCTTTCAAACCATTGCATCAGTTCAACAACTCCTTCTTTTCCTCGGTAGTATGAGGGTTTGCATTTCAAGAAGTCGGGGTACGAACAACCCCTGCTGAAGTTGTTTCTGTGCATGTTGTGGTTTGGGTCACTGCTCACATTAGCTTCTCTAGCTGCCATGGCTGCCGAAATACCTTCACCAATCATCTCCCGGAGTTGAGCAGCGGTAACATTATGAGTGGCTTCGGGTACTTTGGTATTAGCAGTATTGGAGGCAATTGCATTATTGGGGTTCGATCGTGAAATCACCATTTGTCTATAATCATACACAAAATGAGATTATTAATTCAATCATTAGTACAGTTTTTATATTATTTGCAAGAGAATGATTTCATGCATAAAATTCATAAAAAATTTAGATAACCTGTCAGGATTTCATAATATAATACATTGCACAACAGATATAACATAAGAGATTGATTTCATGCAAAGTTCCGTAAGGAATTTTAAACATTCATCAAGCATATCAAATCCGGGACAAAGGTTTAGCTAGCCTTGCCCTGGGTAGTGGTACACACTTTCTTAAGTACATCATATCCAAAATACATGCCCAAAGAAAAAGAAAGGTATAGTACAGGATTACATCACCAAAACTGGAAAAAGGAATAAAAGTACAAAGGCCCTATGTCATGATAGCCGGGATGTAACCCGTAAGCGTATCATGACGTACAAGAAGTCTAGTACGTCTATACTAATCCTGCCTGGATGTACCACTAGATTATGTTGGGGCTGACGGTGCGGATGGAGCTGGTGGGGCTTCAGAGTTCCTCCTGATGTTCCATAAAGTCCGAACTGTCGTTCGGGTCTCCTTGAGCGTACGGAGGGCTGATAGTAGCTGGTTTCGGAGTATCTCGATGACCCCTTGGAGATTAGACATCTCCCCAGTAAACCCATCGTGCCGAACAGTGGCGAGATCAAAGAAAATGGATAATGATTGCTCCTGAGCGGCAAGAGCAGCATGGTTCTGATGCTGCAGACCCTCCATGACCTGAATGCGCTGGTGGAGGCGGTAGTTTTCCTCCAATAACCACTTCAGTGCCTCGTCCATCCTTGCCTGAATGCCCTTAGCGGTCTGGGAGTCTCCCCTCATGGTGCGAAAAAGAGTGTCGATACGATCATAGATGACAACATGGCTTTGTTGACTGACTGCTAACTGGCTGCGGACGTCAGATATCTCTTGCTCATGGTGTGCAGCCAGTGCAGAGATCTGAGCCTGGACGGAATATACATGTCTTGCCCCGGAGCTTTCCCCAGCCTCATAAGTGTAGACGGGTGCGGGCCCGGAGAAATAGCCCGATGATAAGGATGGAGGCATGGAAGATGGTATGCTAGGAGGGACCCGGTCCTCCTCCATAGAAGTTGGGGCCGGTGTGGTTGATGCTCAGATAGAAAAAGGGTCCTCTGGGAGTATAACCTCAATGGCTGGGTCATCCTCTGAATCTGAGGCTGACAACCATCCACACTGCGTCGATCGTGGGGATGAACAAACAACTGGAGTAGGAGCTACTCTGGGTAGAACAGTCGTGGATGCATTTGGCGGGGTCATGATACTCTAAAATAGTATTATTTTAAGTTTGAAGTGAGTATAAGCTTACAAACAAAGAACAATATTATTTTATATTACATATTTTATGAAAATAAATCCCTTTTTAAACAATTATTACATTGTTTTAAGGTTACAAATATTAATACTTATACATATATAAATATATGTATTATTATTTAAGTAGTTCAGTTATCAATTTGTAAGTGCAAAGTTTGGTTTAATACTACCCATATTCTCATTTCAGTATTTTACTATGTAGTGTAAAATTTTCAAGTTTAGCACGTCTAACAATTTTCACAACAATAACTCACTAAACAGTATTAATAATCAAGTTTAGTAAACATATATATATATATATATATATATATATATATATATATATATATATATATATATATATATATATATATATATATATATATATATATATATATATATATATATATATATATATATATATATATATATATATATATATATATATATATATATGTGTGTGTATATATATATATATATATATATATATATATATATATATATATATACAATTTGTTCACATAGCATAAAATGCCCTAAGATCTATACGCTTAACTAATACGGTCCCAAAATAAAATCCCAAAAAGATTTTTATAAGTTATAGTCCAGTTTTAAATAAAAGAAAAATCATTTAATTTTTATTTTATTTAAAAATTTATTTGGTTCTCTATAACTAATGCTCTGATACCATTCTCCGTGACACCCCGGGTAGGGTCAAAATATGCAGAAATATCCACGGAGATGTCACTAGGGTGGATCGATAGCATATAGTCCATAGAGCATAAGATAAAAGTTAGTCAAATCAGATTACATGTTTATTTAAACAAATAAATAAATAATTTCTTAAACATGGTGAAGAGTGATTGTTTGAGTTTCCCAAATAGAACCCCTGACGAGTCCTATGATGCAGATTTCTAAAATGTTGGAGACCATGCACACACCACGTACTAACTTCATATTCCTGTGCAAAACATACTAACGGGGGTCAACATAGACTTGGTGAATTTACTGATTTTAACAATTAATTAGTTTGGACATACATTAAGCATAGAAATGACAATGCACAAAGCATTCTCACTAAAATGTAAATAACATTTGTTTATTATTAGAAACTAAAGCTTAACCTTCGTAGTCCTCAACAGATGAGGACGTAGTGTCTTACAAAAAGACACCCATTCCAGTTCCAACATGGAATACGTCTGTTGTCCCGGCCAAGGCACAGTGAGCATGGCTCACCCAGACGGGGATGGTCAATCCCTAATAGATCTATTTATAACATTCGGGCGATTTAAAACAATTTAACAGTTCAGTAATAAACAATCATCATCAAGTTTATACAATCCAGTTGTGTCCATTATGTTTTTGCATATTTTCTTTCCCAGAAGGGAAAGTTTTACCAAAAGTTTATATGGGGCTGTAAACTCACCTAGGAGTAGGAAGTTGCTTGTTTAGTACGAATATCCAATTAAAGCTCACGCCAAAGTTATGCCTAATCAGATAGTACAGTCTTAATAGATAGTACAAAGAACATATATGTATGCTTATACAGATTTTATTCAGTTCATTTATACTACGGTATTTATCTAAATAACTGTAGTTCAAGTAACATCAATATTAATTAAACTTATCTATATAAGTTTCATTTCTAAGTAAACATAAAATGTTTAACAATTAACATCAGTTAGCATACATGTTTTTATAATAATCATTCAACTTACAATTAAGTTTCTTATTTAAGTAGACATATAATGTCTTACTTAAAATATTAATTTACGTTCTCTGTTAAAGTATTATAATCACTCATTTACTATTAAATTTCATTATTAAGTAAACATAAATTTTTTACTTATTATTAGTTCACGTTCGTAGTTCATGTATTATACTCATTCATTTAAACTTTAATATTAAGTTTCATATTTTAGGTAGGGCGTAAGATGTTCTACTTAAATATTAACATTCAATTTATCCAACGTTCATATAAATTTTATTTTCTAAAAGTATATGAGTTTATGTATGAGTAATACATATTCATAATTGTTTATACAATTATTTTCTAAAGTAAATATAAATATTTTATTTTTAAAAATAAATATAATATTTTATTTAACTTTAAAGTTTCCATAAATTATTTTAATATTTATAAAATAATTTAAACTTAAGAATTTATACCTTAATTCTTATGGTCTAATTATTTTAATTATGATTTATTATAATTAAAATAGATTTTAGGGATAGGGCTTGTTAATGTTTCAGAATATGGCAAAACTAGTCCCTCTATATTTTTAAACAAGTATATTTTTTGGATTTTACATATTTAGTACCTAGGGCTTGTTAAAGTTTCGTCTTATGGCAGATTTAGTCCCCCTAGTTATATCTAGGTTTTGTAACTTTACTAAAATTACAAAATAGCCCCTAGGGCTTCTTTAAGTTTCGGCAAATTACAAAAACAGTCCTTAGGGTTTTAAAATGACAAAATAACTTTTAGAAACTTCCCAAAATGGTCCCTAGGGTTTAATTTGCCACGGATAGTATTTATTCAACCCTATACTTTTGGATATTTACATTTTCAGTCCTTGTGTTTACTATTTTATCAAAACAAATTTCATAAGTTATGGTTTTAGTCCTTAAGTTATATAAATGGTCATTTTCATCCAAAAAGTTTTTATAAGTTATATTTTATTATAAAAACTTTTATTTTAACAATCAAACTTTATATGGGCTTATTAAATGGGCTAAACATCTAATGGGTTATTTTAGTGGGCTTAAATATATTCCAAGTCCACTAATTTATTTAAATGAGCCTTTAAATTGTTTATTGGGCTTAATACATTTTTTTAAGTCCTTTAATTAGTTAAATGGACCTAAATGTAATCTTAGGTCCATTTAAGTTACTAAGATTTATCAAATGGGCTTATTGGGTCCATTAAGTTTTAGATTAATATTTCATGGACTTAATTAGTCCATTAACATTACTTTATGTTTTATATATGTTTTTACTTAGGAAATTCTTATAAGCTTATTATGAGCTTATTAATGTTTAGTTTTAAATCTAAATAGATGAATAAAACTTAAAATTTGTTTTATGTGTTATACCAAATTAGATCTAGGTGTGTTATAAGGTTACAAGTAGGTCATAAACCCTAGTAGGAGCTTATATCCCACGGCTAACATTAGTTATAGCATACTAAGATAAATCAATTCTCATTTTAAGGTTGCATGTAATTTATAAGTGTTACAGAATTAGATCTAACTATGTTCACATCAAGAAAATAAGTCACAAGTCCAAAATAAGATTTAAACTATGTCTAGACCTAAAAATCAAACATAGGTCCATGTACACTTCACGACTATACTTTTAGATCTTGGTATTTCCAAGATGAACACTTTAGCTAGTGTTTAAGTCTTGTAAATATTTATAAAAACACATCATGATTATCTAGGTTACATGCATGTTCCCAAGGCTATTATTATTTCAAGAAAACAAGGTATAGCCCACGGCTATATTGTTTTCTCCCAATATTACCATAAGATCTACTAGCTTATTTCATGTGTATCATGTTAAGTTAACACTTATCACTAGATCTAGGTTTAAATAAGCATGCATGTACATCTAACCCATTTTAGGTCTTGTATAATCCACGACCATATTTATACACATAAGTTGTTTTTATGATTTTTAATATTCCATTTAACATGTCAGATTTCATATTCCATTATTCAAAACTTAGAAAACCAATCATATAGTCACCACTTAATTTATCCGTGACCTTTAAGGTCATGGTTTTCATGATCTTTAAGTTGCACAAGTTCATTTCATGAGATCTATGGTTATTGGTTAACTAAAGTCCCATAAACAAGATTTGTAACTCATAAAATGTTTAGATTTATAAAAGGTTTCATATGGTTTTTAAATCAAGTTTAAAACATAACACATAAGTCATAAGTTTCTTATTAAAAGATTTTAAATCATAAACATGATTTGCATAAATATACTGTGACCTATAAGGGTCATAGCTTTAACAAATATGGATTTTTAACATGTTACTTACTTGTTTTTATAGGTGTATGATGATGCATGCATGAAGAAATGAAAGATTATGATGTGTATACCTCTCTTTCCTAAAAGTACCACAAATGATCTAGATGAACAAAGAGATTTGAGATCTACTCAAGATGATGAAGAAAATCCTAAAACAAACCAAGTCGTGGCCTTGATGACTTAGCTAGGGCTTGTTTATAGTGATTCCAAGAGAATGATACTACTAATGATTTGTAGTAAAGATAAGACAAGTATCTTGGTGGAATTAATACTTGGTTTTGGATGTATATGGCTTTAAGCCGTATGATTTGAGAGAGAAGAGGGTGAGAGAACAAGATTTGATTGCATGTGTGTAAGAATGTATGTGTTTCGGCTTAAAGAGGCGAGAGGGAAGGGAATGCAAAAGGCATGATTGCCTAGGTAAGAACACTTGTGCCAAGTGTTGGCTTTTGTGTTTCCCATGCATCCCTTCTCCTTCCACATGCCTCTGGTTCCGTGTATGGCTATCCAAAAGAGAGGGTGGGCTTGTGTGGGTTTGTGTTGGGCTTAACACCAAGAGTACATGATCTTGGGCTAGTCCAAGAAGGTTTAGGGGTGACTATAATATGCATACATATATATACGGCTATATTACACATGGTGTAGCATATTTTCCAATCTTTTTTAAGTGTTGTTTAATCAATGTGGGTTGTGTATTTTTACTACTTGTTTTGGGTATATAGTTTACATAGTCAAACTTATTATAACAAGTATGTATGTAAAAGTATATGTGCACATTGGACAAGTTCACACATGACTTATAGAAATATAATACATGAATTTGTGTTCCAAGATTTGATGGGTGAAATTTCATTACATAAAATCATGGTAAAATTATGGGTTTTACACGGTTTTAGCCGAAAAAGACGTAAAACTTATGTTTATAGTTTTATAACTTAAAAAACTTATCAAATTGCCATTTTTATAAAATGTCTCATTTATTTATTAATGTACACACTTATTTATATCTAATATATAAGTTAGTGGGTTTTAAGTATACATTTTATATTATATTTTCTTGAGTACTAATTTTATAATATATACATTTATTTTACAAATCTGATTATTATTTTCACTTTCACCATTTTTACCATATCTTGAGTTATACAAGGAGATAGAAGCTCATTTTTGGACACCACAAACTAAATGATATGTGCTACATTTAACTCAGTTTTAACTACTGCTCAATCAACCTCTAAATGTCTCTAACAGTTCGTCCAAAACAGACTACTCAGATTTGAGCTTCAATATTGTTTTGATCATATCTCACTCATTTTATGGATTCCATTGAGTGGCCAACTCTCACATATGTACAAGTCTCATAGCTTAATGTATATTAATTTATCCAACTCATTTTAAAAATTTATCATAAGGTTCTTTACTGTTTTATACAGCCTACTAATTTTAAGCATGATTTTAACCTTTTTACATGTAGTTTTCAATCTTTTTAACCAAGTTTATCAACACATGATCCCCATAATATTTTTATCATCATATATCATCATATACATATACATCAAGAAAGAAAACACAATTTACATCTACAAAAATAACAAGGAAATGGGAAGGATGATCTTGGTACCACCAAGATTATGAAAGTTAAGATCAATCTTGACTTTTGTTGGCAAAACTTGAGGTACACAACCATTAACTTCAAGATCACCAATCTTCAAGAATACCATATGGAAAATCAGCCCCAAGACACCAAGGAAACTTCTCTTTGGAAGTTAAAATCGCCACCAATCAATAGAGCTTCAAAAGGGCTTCATCATATGTGTAAATAACATAAGATTTTATGGTTGAATCAAGATCAAATTGGGGTGTTTTGTGAGGAGTATGGGATGGCTCAAAGGAGAGCTAGAGGGAAAAATAAGGTGGTTTGCATATGAGAAAGTGGGAAGTGTTAGCTAGTTTCATGAGTTAGTGGTTTTTGTAAGACTTCATGGACAAGTGTCCAAGGTCCTAGTTAAAAGTTGACACCTAGTGAGGTGTGTTGGTTAAGTTTGCCGTCACTTGTTATGGTGGTGGGCAAGTGTAAACTTGTCCATCCCTATTAATTTACGGGTAATCCTCGATTCTAGTTTCCTGGATTTACGTGCCCTCGTGTCGTTTTACAAAAAAACGTTTTTGTAAATTATGAATCAACGGCACAAAACGAATCTAATAGAAATTGTCTCATTAAAAATGGAGTTCAAAAACGTAAATACGTAAACCTAGGGTTTTCGATTTAATCGTAAAAGACGTTAAGTTATTCACGTAAGCTCTACTTTCTTCTCGTAAATTTGTGAGTTTATGAGCCAACACAAATTTAAAATTCCAAAATAATATTCACGGATAAATTTATTTCCTGAAGTGTCGGACTGTCACAAAAAACGGTGTATGTAAACGTAAGCACGTAACGTAGACTCCTCCGGTTTAGAAGTAGTCGATGCTACTTCAAGACGTAAACCCAAATTTCTTCCATAAATGAGTGAGTTCATAATATAACATTAAAATAATATTTTTAAATAATACTTAAGAATAAAATATCATAAAATATCAACCATAAATCGACGGATTTTCACACAGGTACTTTCAGGAGAAGACTAACATCCAAGGAAAAGGTCCTGAATAGTAATTTGATCTTGATTATCTTAGTGACTCATTGGGAAATTTTCGTTTCAAAACTAACCAAGATGCAGGTCCACAAGTGTTTGCAACTTCTAGTGCAGGTGCTACTTCTAGCTTTTCGGACTCCGATGAGGATGTTGACATTTTTGTTGTACCATCCTATTCCACCACAGTCTCTCCCAACACCAATGCTACTCCTATTGATGCTTCTTCATCAGACATTTTGGATTCACAAGGAGATCTTGACACACTGCTCAAGCAACAACAAGATGCTACTACAGCAACTACTCAAGGAGACTTTGAGTTTCCCTTGAGTACTCTTGTTGTACCAGTTACTCCTAGTGATCCTAGTGTTACTCCTAGTGCAAGTTTAAAACCTATTGGTAGTCCAGTCAGTGATCCTACTTCCACAAATAGGTTCTTTGGTCCTTCAGACTTGGGAAACTACCAAAAGAAGACTTCTACTAAGCTGGATGATATTCATAAGCAGCCAATTGATGGCATTTTCGAATATGCTTCATATGATGATGACTTTGTTGGGGATCTTAATAATTTGGCACCAGAAGTGGATGTAGATCCAACTCCTGTTCACCAGATCAATAAAGACCATCCTACTACTTAAATCATAGGAGATCCTGGTTCTACTATCAAGACTCGTCGCATGCATAAGAACGCAACGTCTGGTCATCATGCTCTTGTGAGATACATTGAAGATCAAAAGCGTAATAATCACACAGACTTTATTCACTGTGTTGGAAATACGTTTTTACGTATTTAGAAAGGATCGGTCACTCCAATGATATTGGGCTCGTGATCCAATATAGCTCATATAGCCCACATGTAGGGTGGGCTATATAAACTCCCCTCCTAGCATGTTAGGAGGGGTTGTTGGTTCACTTCCATTTCAATAATCACATTTCCATCTTTCTCATCTTTCTCTCCTTTCTCTCTCTTCTTTCTCTCTCTAGGTTCTTCCCATTTCCCTTCCATCTCAATAGGTAAATCAACAATGTCTAATCCTTAGAAAACTTAGATCCTACAATTGGTATCAAGATCATGGTTGTTTCTTCGGATTAATGTGTTTTTATCTATTGATTTGGTCATAAAAATCCTTTCTTTCTAAAATTTTTTTTTCTCGTTTCTTTCTTTTAGTGTTACGTGATTATCAATCGATAAATATCAGCTTGTCTCATTTTTTGTTTTCTTTCTTTCTATTATTTCTCAAATTTTAATATTATTTATCATCTTTAATTTTATCCGTGTTTTATAATCATTTGTCAGTCAGATTTTTTTTTTAATTTTTTTGTTTGTTATCAAATATCAGTTTTTTTTTAAATCATCATCATCACCTATCAGTTTTTTATATATAATCAGTTTTTTCTTATATTTTTTATCATCATCTCTTTCAACTTCATCAACTTTTGGATTTTTTTCTGGGTATAGTCTTCATCCAGAATCCAGGTCTGTTTTTTTGCGATTTACACTCCATCGGAAGCACCAGGTTTGTTCACTACGATCGCATAAACCCTTGGGGTTTGTAAACTGCGATAGACATCCTACGATCGTTTGTTACGATCTAGGACCGCGATCGGAGTACGATCGGACTACGATCGGACTCACGACTGGACTACGATCGGACTCACGACTCATCTTACGATCGGACTACGACTCGACTACGATCAGACCTACGATCTGACTACGATCGGACCTACGATCTGACTTTCGATCGCACTCCAAAGGACCCTCGATCGGACTCACCCTCACCCAAGACTTAGCCTCGACTCACACGACACCGGACCAAACAGACTCAATACCAACAGACTCTTCTCTCTCCTCAACCCCAACCAAATCTAATCCGACACTTAGCAAAACACAGACCCACACACCCTCACACCTCACCCTCAACCTCGTCTCATCTAACACGACCAACCCCGACTCAACCCCGACCCAATCACGTCTGATTATCTCAAAACCGAGACCCCTCTCACTCTCAAACAGCCTCAACACACACTCGACAAAATCTCTCAAACAAAGCCTCGAACAACTCGACTCCCTCAACCAACTCACTCGATCTCACCGCTAGCTCACACAACCCTCTCACACTCGACTGACTCACTCTTATCTCTCGAACCCACTAATACTCTATCGCACAAAGACTCAAGTTCTCCGTCAAAAGAACCTTCATCGATCCCAACAATTAACAAAGTTAGTACCTACCCGAGACCTCAATAAAGAGACCTTGAAGATTCATCTCTATTTCGATTCGTACCGAGATTGATGTATGTTTGATTTATTCGTGGCTCTAGATTACCTTCTGAAGATCGAACCTTGTTTCAATATTGATACAAGGAACATAAAGTTTTTTTCGGAGAAAACAAGAAATTGCGGTGGCAGTTAATATCCAAGTGTGGAGAGATGTTTAGAATTTTGATTGCAAGGTTTTGACAGAGATAGGGGCGGATAATACTAAGAAGTGATATGTGTGTTTTGACTTTTCAAGAAGTGATATTGGGGACTGTGAGATTAATATAAAGAAGATAAAAGGCGGATGAAACAAGAACAACTAAGAAACCATCTATTCACGCTTCAATTTTTGCTTCCATGTGCACATTTTATTGACCTTTTTTAATACAGACTAAATTCAACTCATATTTAAATAGTGTTGCAATATGTCATTATATTAGGTGGCAATTGGTTTGCTTATGCCACGTTTCAAATTAAACAAGAGCTTTTCAAGGTTTCTCCACGTTTCAACTAAGAACAATTAAGAACGTTTTCTTTTTTGTTTAATTAGTATTTTTGAACCATTCATTTGACACTAAAAAAGTGGGGTTGCGTTCCTGTGAATTTGGTCACTTGATCGTATCTCATTTTTGATCGTATCTCATTTTCATTTGGTATTATTGTGAGGGTTTTTAATTTGGTCATAAAGGTTGCTATTCTCATTTGGTCGTTTAGTATATATTCTCCTTATGAGCCGAGTGTTATAAATTGTTTTGGACGAAACGTTGTCGGGCCGATCATTACATTCGTTGGTGTGTAAAATCTCGCAATTTCAATTTATTGATTTCTTCACGAATTAAAACAACCTCAATCATAATTATCTTTCATCGAAATTCAATGGAGTCTTTGAATTCGAAATTTCAAGAGAGAGACTTGCATCACATGCAAGATACAGCTAGAGAAAGTGGTATAATTTCATGTCGACTACTTCAGTCACATCTTCTGACCATTGCATGGGTTCAAGGAGGAAGCGAATTTGTGACACTCTTTGGTCAAAATCATCATACATTCATCGATTCACTATTCCTCAACGTGAACCACCTAGCTGAGCAACTTCACAAAGAAGACTTCAATGACTCTGCATCAAAAACTGCATATCAGACTCTTGTGACACAACTCACGCCTTTCCTCCAATTCAATATCATCAAGTCTGACAATTCAGGGATATGCCGGTCATTTTTTCAATACACACAGAACGATGTTAAAGATTTTCGTGATAAATTGTTGAAATTTATGACATCAGTTTCGTCTTCAATTTTAGAAAGATCCAGACTTCACCAAGTGTATGATAATGGAGTGCAAGAATCTATGATGCAAATACAAGAGGAGAATGGTCATACGGTTGACAACTTGGAGCCTAACGATGGCAAGAGCACGGAATCAGGAGGACAACATGATACCAGTTGCACGTCAAGCAATGTTCACGAGATATCTTTTGATGACACCTTACCCGTTAATGACGAAGAGTCTGTGGACATGGTACAATGTAATGTTGATGATGTATATGCTGATGAAATACCGCATATTGAGCATTCTGAACCTAACTATGACAAACATGGGATGGAAAAGAGTGATAGAAATACCACTTTTGATTAATCCGATGTGAGTCATAATGGGGGAGAAAGTGTTCAAAATGCTAAAAATCATGATAATTGTCTTATAACTGCTTCATTAACTGCTTCTGATTCCAAGATTAGAGAGCTCGAAATGATTTTAGCTCAGCAATCAAAAGAACTTGAGGATGCCAAAATTGAATTTTCGAAGAAAACGGAGAAATTTGAAACATATTTGGAAAAACTTGAAAAGTCAAACGTTGTTCTTGAACAAAAATTGGATCAAACTGTTCTAGATTCTAAAGCTGAAAAGGATAATCTTTTGAAACAAATTAAGTTGCTTGAATCTAAGTTGGCATCCCAAGATGAATTGTTCAAAGAAAATGAGACCTTAAAGGCTCAAGTACAGGAAAAGGTCTTTGCTATAGCTGCGTTGAAAAATGATTTGCGAAAAACTAAAGGACCTAGTGTGGACACTAAGCTTGAAAAACCATCAATCTTGGGGAAACCACCTACAAATCAGTTCGTCAGACAACCGACTGTCAGACAACCTACTGCATTTAGATCTGAGCGATCACAATCCTCGAGACCGCGGTTTGCCTCCTAAGTTGATATGGTTCATCTTTCTAGAACAGTCACTCCACCATCTAGGCCCAATGTGACTAAAACAGATTTTGCAAGACCTAATCACATGATTGCCTCTAATTTCCCTAGACATAGTCTAAAGAATACGTCTAGAACTAGTTCAAATGACGTTCGCCATACTTTTGATCTAAGGGAAGCTAAGCAAAAGACACAAGTAAGAGATAGGAATTTCAAACCTAGTCAGATGCCTTCTAGTTTACCCAACATTGCTAACCGTAGCATGTCACATCCTAGGAGCATCAATCAATCATCTAGGAATTCTAGATCTTACTCGGACATTAAATATGCTACTTGTAAAACATGTAGAAAATGTGTCTTTACGGCAAATCATGATTCTTGTATCAAGAAACTACTTAGTGAGGTGAACTCCCGTGCTAGACTTAAATCCCAGTGGGTTGCCAAAATCAAACCCATTGGTAAAATGTGGCGCCCCACTGGTAGAACTTTCACCCTTGTAGAAAACGAGTGCCCTTTAACTAGGATAGTCTCCGATTCTATTAAGACTACTAGGGAGGAAATTGAAAAGGAGGATGCATCACCTAAGCCTGAACTTAAGGTTTTCTATAAAAGGAAACGTTTACCAGCTAAGACAAGTGAATCATCTCCTCAAGTCACCTCTAGCAGAAGAAAAGAAAAATGTGAACCCCCACTTGCTTCTAAGATAGATATCGCTAACCCATATCAAAGCATGCAAATTCCAAATGAAAGTGCAGGTACCAAAGAGGATGTTCCAAAAGCACGAAGCGGTCCAATCATTGTATACCATTCAATTAAGGACACTCTCAGAGTTTGGTTGCTAAAGAAGCTGATATCTAAGAAACAAGTGTCTCAGAGGATTTCCAGCTAAGCTTACAGTGCATAAAGGACTTATAGTCACATCACAGACTATAACTCGATCTTCAAAGAAAGGAAAGTTTATCGCCGATGATAAACTTATCCTAACAACGAGAAATTAATTTTTCTCGGGCATGAGCTTATATCTAAAAACATTCCATGTTTTTTAAGCTCATGCACTATGGCTCCTCGTTAAATGACAGACGATGACCCGGACTTCAGAGACAGGGAAGTTTATCTTCGCAACGATAACTTACCCTCAAAACGAGAAATTAATTTTTCTCGGACACGAGCTTACATTAAAAACCATTAAAAGGTTTCTAGCTCGTGTATAAGGCTCATCATTAAATATCAGATGATGACCCGATCTTCAATTAAAAGGAAAGTTTATCGCCGATGATAAACTTATCCTTACAACGAGAAATTAATTTTTCTCGGGCATGAGCTAATAATAAAAACATTCGAAGTTTTTAAGCTCATGCACAATGACTTACAGTTAAATGTCAGACTGTAACTCGAACTTCAAATAAAGGAAAGATTATCTTTTATGATAACTCATCCTCATAACGAGAAATTAACATTTCTCGGTCATGAGCTTGTATTAAAACATTCGAAGTTTTAAGTTCAGAAAGGAAAGTGTATCTTTTAAATAAGAGAACTTTTCCTCGTAACGAGAAATTAACCTTTCTCGGTCATGAGCTTTCCGTTAAAACAGTCAAAGTTTTCAAGCTCATGAACACGACTTCTAAGTAAATGTCAGCTTAGGACTCGTTCTTCAGATAAAAGGAAAGTTTATCGCCGATGATAAACTTATCCTTAACAACGAGAAGTTTACAACTTCTCGGACTTGAGCTTTCCTAAGATATTCCAAATCTTAAGCTCAAGTAATTGGTTTTCAAAACTTTGAACACAATTTTTCAAGAATTTCTCGAAAGGTTTTTCTAAATCTTTCAAAATTGTGTGTTCAAAAATGTTTTGATAAAAAGAGCATGTCTTCTGGAATCGATAATATTTACGAACCTAGAAATGTCATTCAAAAATGACACGGGGTTGTAAATAAAGTTCGAGCAGAAGTTCAAACTTTTAAAACATGCTCAAAATGGTTTGCTATTATTTCCGATTGTAACCCGCTTTTCACTTTGAAGTCAAGCATTTCACCGGAAAGCTTTGACTTCCGAATCCGAAGTTATCATCTCCACCAACCGTAGCAACTTACAATTGATATCTACATACTCGACGATGCGACTACTCAAACAGTGACTACAGCTCTTTCAATAGAACACGGGTCAACAATTGAGGGGGAGCAATTGTCCATCATTCAGAATCCTTGATGCCGAGAGTGCCAAGATCACATATTGGTGTTAAGACAACGATATCAATCATTCACATGGAGTCAAGAGATAACTTCAGAAGTTACGAGGAAGACCAACATTCGTGAACAAGAACCATGTGCTTCTTTCATATGATGTTCTCCATTATTCAGGTCCAACCTCGTAAATTGATAATATTGTGAATTCATTATCATATATGATCTTTGCACGTGATAAATACCTTACACTTGTGTTTAAAAGGTATTTAATTTACGTTTCAGCACACCCTCATTAATTTGAGGGGGAGCTTGTGTAACTCATGAAGATAATTGGATTTGCATTTTTCTTCCCAAATTTTCTTAAAACGCTATTAAATCAATTGATATTAAAAACATTGATTGAGTTATTATTTTTAATATGGGGGAGAAAATGTGATTTAATATGGGAAATGATTAATCACAAATGGTTTGACTTAACGTGCTAGCTCATCCCGACATGTGCGAAATGTTTTCGGATATCGTGGCATATGTTAAGGGGGAACAAAATGGACTTGCACTTCAAAATGGATTTCATGATGATTTTTACTTACCCACAACCCATTTATTTCACGACGATGAAGATTGTGGTGACATAAGGATTGTAGGATAGGTTAAAGTCCAATGATTCCTCTAGAACCGGAGGAATCTTCCCAAGGACATTCCATAGCTAGAAATAGTAGTCCTTAGGAAAGATGGAGAAAGATTGTGAACGTAGCTGAATGCCGACCAAGTACTCAAGTTAGCACTAGAACAATCACAACAAGGTGCTAGTTATGATGTATTGGTAAGCATTGAAGGGGTTGAAGAATGAAAAAGAATTGTAAAGATAAAGGGTGTAAAGAAAGAAGCCCTCCTTACAACTTTAGGTAGAAACCGGGTCAATACATATGCTATTAAGATCATTGTTTAATGATTCTTAATATTGAAGACAGACATCATGGACCCAGTGATGCAATGCACAACCCATCCCAGCTAACTCAGATATCTCTCAAAAGATATTTGTTTTAATCACACGGAGACAACGCATTATCTATTGATTTATTCACTCCGAATAAATTGGTATTGAAAAGGTGGCACTCCTCTCTAGCCTCCGATCACTAAAAATCCAAAATGCACGATCGAGTCTAGAGCCATTTGAGATCATCAAATATCTCATTAGGACACACTTTCATATTTCCTTGCTTCTTCACACACTGTGAAAAGTAAGAAAGATCTTAAGAGTCTTACGCAAAATCTTCATGATCTTGCCTGAACATCTGAGTAATACGAAAGTATTTACAATGAAGATGGAAATCCTTCTTGAGCGAATATCAAAAAGCTCATGGTAGGTGACTTGTGCGATTCTTTATGAATCAAACTTGTGATAACTGGAAAGCAACGGCTGTTTAATTCTTAACTGAATTTAAACACGTTCCAGGCCTCTACGCAATATCTCAGTGATCTTGCCAGAACACTCAGAGTGATACCTTTGTGTTCACGGTGATGAGTGGAAATCCTTCTAGTGTTAACCTCAAACAGCACTTGGTAGGTAACTTGCAAGATTCTATACGAATCAAGCTCGTGACAACTGGAAAGCAACGATGGTGCGGTTCTTAATTGAATTTCACTTGTTCCAGGAACATGAATTGACGGCTTCAAATCATGCGGATATTATTATCCAAATGATTCACTCTTTATGTTCGCAGTCAGCTTTGGACGGTCGAATAAAGAGAACGGGTTTACCCGCGAAATCCTGTCAGGAAGTTACTTAATTGAAACTATCCGTCACGGGTACGATATCTAATATCGTCCAACGGTCTTCACCGACCGGAGGTAAAATGCTACCGATTTAGAATGAAATGTTCAAAGCCATTTCTTTCGTGTCTACTTATGTTGCGGCATTTGAAGACGGTGGCGTTGCGGAATCCAAGAAATAGTCGTCCCCACATGCTTATACTGCATACACTCAGTACTTCAACGAATTCAAGAAAGTCTGAAGGTCAAGTCTTCTGCTGTATCAAACTCTGAAGCTTTCAAGAATTATAAAGGTATAAGTGTGTGGAACATGAAGTCACGAAGAGGCGAATATCACAAGTGATGAATGCACAAGGTCAAGGCAAGAGAACATGCTCAAGACTAAAGTCAAAGATCTCATCAGCATATTCACAAGAACAAGATCGAAGACTAAAGCATAGTATGCTAGGTTTAAGATTTTGTAAAATGGTGTGACCTCCCTTTGGGGGAGATTGTTGGAAATACGTTTTTCCAAGGAAAGTCTCGGTCACATCATTATTAGCATAGATCACGAGCTTTAGACTATTTAGGACATTGTAACTTGGAGTGACCTCCCTTTGGGGGAGATTGTTGAAAATACGTTTTTACGTATTTAGAAAGGATCGGTCACTCCAATGATATTGGGCTCGTGATCCAATATAGCCCATATAGCCCACATGTAGGGTGGGCTATATAAACCCCCCTCCTAGCATGTTAGGAGGGGTTGTTGGTTCACTTCCATTTCAATAATCACATTTCCATCTTTCTCATCTTTCTCTCCTTTCTCTCTCTTCTTTCTCTCTCTAGGTTCTTCCCATTTCCCTTCCATCTCAATAGGTAAATCAACAATGTCTAATCCTTAGAAAACTTCGATCCTACACACTGTTTGTTTGCTTGTTTTCTTTCATAGGTGGAACCTAGGACAGTCTCACATGCTCTTGAGGATCAAAGTTGGGTTGAGGCTATGAAGGAGGAGATGCAGCAGTTCTTGTTTCAGAATGTTAGGATCCTAGTTGACTTACCAGATGGAAAGACAACAATTGGTACCAAATGGATTCTCAAAAACAAGAAAGATGCAAGGGGGTATTGTGGTGAGAAATAAGGCTAGGCTGGTTGCACAAGGTGACACACAACTAGAAGGAATTTACTATACTGAAGTCTTTGCTCCTATTGCTAGGATTGAGGCCATTCGTCTATTTTTGGCTTTTGCTTCTTATGTTGGGTTTACGGTTTTTCAGATGGATGTCAAGAGTGTGTTTCTCTATGGCAAGATTGACGTGGAATTTTATGTCACTTAACCTAAGGGATTTGTGGATCCACTTCATCCCAAGAAAGTCTACAAGGTGGTCAAAGCTCTTTATGGACTTCATCAGGCTCTTAGAGCTTGGTATGAGTGTCTGTCCACTTTCTTGTTGAAAAACGGCTATAGAAGAGGCACTACTGACAAAACACTATTCCTTAAAAGGAATGCCAAAGACATCATCTTGGTTCAAGTGTATGTGGATGATATTATCTTTGGTTCTACTAGGAAGGAATGGTGTGATGAGTTTGAACAACTAATGAAAGGCGAATTTCAGATGAGTGCCATGGGAGAACTCACATTTTTCCTTGGTATTCAAGTCAAGCAGCAGTCAGATGGAATCTTCATTAGTCAAGACAAGTATGTTCATGAGATCATTCTGAAGTTTGATGTAGAACCTCTTAGACCAGGAGAAACACCTTATGAAGTCACTAAAGTTAAACTCAAGAATGAGCCAGATCCTTCGGTAAATGTTGACATGTACAGGTCCATGATTGGCTCACTCATGTATTTGACTGCATCACGCCCGAATATTATGTTTGCAGTAAGTGCTTGTTCTAGACATCAGGTGGCTCCAACCGTGTCTAAATTGAATCCAGTCAAAAAAATCTTCAAGTATATCAAGGCACAACCCAAGGTAGGCTTGTGGTATCCACGGGAAACACCTTTTGTTCTTGAAGCCTATAGTGATAGTGACTATGCAGGTGCTAATAATGATAGGAAGTCTACTACTGGTGGTTTTCAGTTTTTGGGTCGAAGACTTATCTAATGGCAATGTAAGAAACAGACAATAGTAGCTACCTCTTGCACATAAGCTGAATATGTAGCTGCTGCTAGTTGTTGTGGACAAGTCTTGTGGATACAAAATCAAATGCTGGATTATGGGTTCAACTTCATGAACACCAAAATTTTCATCGACAAACAAAGCACTATTTGCATTGTTAAGAATCCTGTCTTTCATCAACGAATAAAGCATATTGATATTAGGCACAATTTTATAGGGGATGCCAATGAGAAGAAGCTGATACAGGTTCTTAATGTACATACGGATGATAATATTGCCGATTTGTTGACTAAAGCATTTGATGGTCCAAGGTTTAACCACTTGGTGGTTCACATTGGTATAGTCAATCCTTGAGGCCTAGGATTGAGGGGAGGCTTCTTGTACATATTTACTTGTACAGTCTTACATATGGCAACTTCTAACAACATTTTTCATGGGTATCTGCGGTGCGTGCAACTTATAGTTGAAGATTTTGGTTCCTCCTAGTGGGAGTCTTCTGCTCATAGTTGGTACAAACGCTTATTCTTCACTTGTGGTTGGCTTCTAGTATCAATTTTAGGTCACTGTTCATTCGTTGACTTTTGTTGACCACTCGCTGCTCCTAGTGTTGACCTTTACGCGTTTTGACTTTCAGTCAACACGAGTTACTTCTGGTGCACATATTTTGTTTATCTTTGGTAACTGGGATTTGCTAATTATGAGTTAAAGGGCAAGTGGTTACTCCAGCATTAATGACTTAATTTGGAAAGGGCAACCCCCATAATTAGGGGTCAATGAACAGTTTTTGAGACCATTTTAATAGTCAAAAAGCTTATTTGACTCAATTATCAAATTTAATCACACACACATACGCTCTTACCCTTCACCCTCTTCAATCAATCATCTTCCACTGTTCAAATCATCATTAATGGCATCACTCCAATACAAGCCCGATCACAACATGGTGGCCTATCTTGGAGAAGGTCCTAAAAGAGACGAGTTCACAGATATCCTGGAATACATTGAAGCTTCAAATCTAAGGTATGCTCTTACTGTTTTCCCCACTGTGTATGATACTGTCATCCGTCGGTTTTGGGCAACTGCCAACACCAATGCTGTTTTGGGTCGCCCATTAGAGCTCCATGCTACTATAGATGGTCGCTCCTATGTGGTGACTAAGGCATCCATTAGGTCTGCCCTTCATCTCCAAGATGAAGATGGCATTATCTCTCTTCCCAATGCGGAGGTGTTGGATGGTATCGCTGCCATAGGTTATAATCATGAGGGGAAGTTTAACTTCCATAAAAATAGATTTGCCCCTCAATGGAAGCTGCTGGTTTACTTTTTGATTCATTGTTTGAGTCCAAAATCCGGGAGTTGGGATGCATTTCCTATCCCCCTTGCTACTGGTCTGATATGTATTGCTCAGGGTCGCACTTTTAACTTTTCTCGTTACCTGTTTGATGGCATGATTAGTAATCTTAGTGACACTGGTTCTAGGAAGAAGTTCTTGATGTACCCTAGGTTTTTGCAGCAGTTTCTTATCTGCTTACCTAGTAATAGGAAGGAATATGTTCCCTCTAAGATTACTCCAAAAGTTTATGTGAATATGGCACTTGGTTATCGTAGTCCTTTGAGGCCCCTCACTGATGCTATGCTGGGCCTTGCCCAAGGGGATCCTAATGTGGTTCCTCCGGCTGGCCAAGCCGAGGAGAAACCTCAATTGGTTAATAATCCTATAGAGGAGGAGAACCCTGCTACTGGTGTGCCCATGTGGAGGTTGAGGAGCTAGTTAGAGAGGTGGTGGTAGAAATGTCATCTACCTCAAAGGTTGCCCCTTCTTCTCGCCCACATGAGTCCCCATTTGCTGATTCTCCCCCTCCTAGCCCAACACCACATTCTGCTGAGAAGCCTTCTAGTTCTCATGCCCATATGGATGACCCTTCAGTTGCTTCTGGTCCTATTGACGCATCCCCCAAACCAAGTCCTCTTGGTGGGGAAGCTGAGGAACCTGTTACTTTGACTTCTTTGATTGCTGTTTGTTTCATTGAAAGATGAGCTCAACCAACACTACAAGCTCATAAGCTATTTCGTGCTTCCATTGGCGAACAGGGTCAAATCCTTGGAGACGCAGCTCAAGCGCCACAAGAAGAAAGTGGTGCTCACTGATTCTGATGACGATGAGGAGGAGGATGGGTTGACTATTTTGGCAAGGGCTGTGTTTGCTGCTAAGCCAAGTGATGACTTGCCTGCTCCTCCTAGTCATTCATGCATTCATATTGCTGATGCTGACTCTATGCCAATGGATGGTGATTTTGTTGGTCCTTCATCTCCCACTGCTGGTCCTTCTCATGATCCCAAGGGTAAAGCCCCTATGACTGATGCACCCTCTCCTCCCAAAAAGCGAACTCGTAGACAATTAGAGGAAGAAAGATTAGGGGAAGAGGCTGCTCAGCGATTGCAAGAAGAATTTGACCATCAAGCTGCGGCTGCCTCAACGGCTGCGGCTGAGGATGAAGCTCTACAACAATAGAGACGTGAGCAGCTAAGGCACAAATCCATGCATTGGGATAATCATAACTAGATGAATGTGATTACCATCCTCACTTCAGACTACTCTCAGTTCTCCGATTTGTTGGGTGCAGATGTGAATCAATGAAACTGTGTTCAACGGGCAATGGCATTGATTCGAAAACAATAGGAAACTCTTACTGCCCAGCTTCGTGAACAACACCGCAACAGACCTCTGTCGCGTGCTGAGGAGAGACGATTGATGCAGCAGTATGTGAAGAATCAATCAAGTGCTAATTATCAGACTGGGTGGATATGGAAGCAGGTGAGGAGGCTATCTTTTGATGAGCTTAAGGATCTTTACACCAAGATGATCAAGCATAGACATACACTTGTGCCTGAATATGCTATCTATCGCCCACCTCCTCGTGTTGTCCACACTTTTGTGCCTACTGCCGCTCCCACTTCTTCGCTGGTTGTTCAAGAAGGTACTTCTGGGGTTCCATCTTCTAGTGCACCTACTACTGTTGTTCCCACCACCACCTCTTCAAAGATTCATCCCACCCATTCTACTGTTGATACTACTACCACTGCTGAAGCTACTCCTACTCCCGCTGTTACTACCACACTTGTTACTCCTGCTGTTGAGCCTACACCCACACCAGTGACTGAACCACTTCCTACTCCATCAGCTGTTGTAGCCATTTCTAAACCTATGGTTGTTGATGACTTTGTTCCTGCTACTGCTGCTGCTGCTACTGCTGATGTCAAGGTTAAGGAGGAATCCTTTTCTGGTGTCCCCACCCCTCTCCGTTCTATTCAGAAGAAGAAGGATCGTCGTGGTAAGTCTGTCCCATTTGAGAAGAGGGATCTTGCTAATCTCATAGATGCCGCTTCTGCTAGTGAGACTGAGTTACCCTTGGCAAAGGCTTGATTATAGCTTGGGAGGTTCGGCCATCCCCTATTTCTCGTGGTACCTTTACTCATAAGATTACGTGTAAAACCCGCATGCTTTTACCATGAGTAGTGCCCTTAAGATCGTACGTCCTAGATTAAAACTTACCTCATTTAGTTATGATCACATTCATGTGCTAGTAATCAAGCAAGTGCATACGTGTATGACATGATAAGTATCGATTACGTACGAACTCATGATAAACAGTTAATAAATATGTCACATGAACATAATTAAATCATGATCACCATTTAAAATACGAACTAGAATAATTACGTAAATACATATAATATAATTACGAGCGTTAAGATTACGATAAACGACATGATAAAATAAACAGAAACACTTTAAACACGAACACGTTTAACCACGAACGAACACGAAACATCGGGACACGAGAAAGGTACGGGTACCCCATGTGGGGCCCCCATACCCACGGCACAACAACCAAGAATGGGCTAAGCCCATGGACTTTTGCAAGTAAAGGGGGGTTATGGTAAAAACTATTTTTCATTTTCACTTTTCAAGAAAGAAAACATAAACCCTAAAAGATTTTCTCCTCCTCCTCTTTGCTCTCTCTTGTGCCGCCACCTAGAACACCACCATAGGAGGGTGTTGTTGATTTTTGACATTAAAAACAAGTGCTAGAAACCGTGTTTGTTCATCCCCTTTCAAGCTACGTATTGGTATATCATTCTAAACCTTTCTTTTTAATTCTTTTTAATCTTTGATTATTTTCATGAACATGTTATTATTATTCTTATTAAAACATGATATTAAACATTGATCTAACATGTTTTGGGGTAAATTAAAATCAAAGAATGATTTAAAAAGGGTGTTTGTTTTTAGCCGCCTAGCATAACAAACCCGAAGGGGGTTTGGTTTGCTTATTGCCGCCACCACCAAGACCATTTTTGGTCTTGGTTGGTGCTTGTGGGACCCACGGCAGCAAGGAGGCACACGTGCCCCGAGTTTGGCTCGGGGTACGGTGTCGAGTTCATGCCCGATTCATGGTTCGTTGGTTAAATCATGATCTATGTTACATGTTAATTTTTATGAATTATGAACTTAGGATATAAATTAATTAATAACATGAAATATTAATTAAACCATGACTTAGGTTATTTTAATTATTAATGTAGCATGATGTTAGTTTAACCTAAGTATTTTATGTTATAAGTTATAATTAATTAATTATTTAAAACATGCCTATAATTAATTAATTTAGACATGACTTAGGTTATATTATTAATAATAATAATACACATTTTAACCTAAGTATTTCATTTCATTTTAATTAAAACATGTTATACTTTAATTAAAATGCTTAACCTATAGTTTAATTAAAATACATGAAATAATAATTAAACTATATACTATATCATATGACTTAAGAAACAAGCTTATAAACACTTAGACTTATATGTTAGCTTATGTAACCAGCTTAATTCTAAATATGGAAACTTCTATTTATAGAAACTTAATTAAATAAGGCAACTAATCTATTAATGGAAACCTTCTATATATGGAAATCTATCTATTTCAGGCAGCTAATCTAATCATGGAAAACCTTCTATATATGGAAACTTATTTAATTAAGGCAGCTGATCTATTTTTGGAAACTTTCTATTTTTAGAAACTAATCTATTTTAAGCAGTAAATTCTATTTTAGGAAACTTTCTATTTTTGGAAACTTTCTATTTTTGGAAACTTTCTATTTTTGGAAACTTTCTATTTTTGGAAACTTTCTATTTTTGGTAACTTTCTATTTTTGGAAACTTTCTATTTTTGGAAACTTTCTATTTTTGGAAACTTTCTATTTTTGGAAACCTACTATTTTTGGAAAGTTACTTATTATTACACAGTAAGTATAATAATACATGAAATACCAGTAATACTTAATCAGATTAATCAGAATACAAGATAAACACAGTTTAAGGCTTTAAACAGTAAACCATGACCTAAAACATACAAAGTAAGCTAAGACGAGACATAAAACCCAATACGTAATCAGTGAATCGATACTTATACACGTGTGTATTCATGTAGCTTTAGTGATCCAGAAGTAGGAGTCTTTCTTCCGTTCATTCACTGGACTTGAGGTACGGATTTCTGTCCTTTCAGTATGGACATTCTTCCTTATTAGGATTTCCCCGTATGCAGCCAACTGTTTTCCCCAGCATTTGTTTTATTGTTTTGAACTGCTTATGTTTAATTAGCATAATCTATAGCCATATACAAGCATGACCAGTTTCACCTAGTTATGGAGGTACCATAACCATAACATTGGAGGCACCAATGTTATGACTTCCCCACGGCGGAGTGATTGCTCGTGGCGTCCCTTTTCAGTTTTGGCCATATTATTTTATCATGTGGGGCGTATGGGTGCATCCTAGTTACATGTTTATTCAGTATTTCATGGTGAATGTGGTGTGTGCCTTGCATCCTTCACAAGGAGTTGATCCCTCCTACCCAAACCAATATATTAATTAGAGGCATCCCCTCTAATCAGCATGATGAGGTCACCCCTCCAAGTATTCATGCACGTGACCTTTTCATGACCTATATGGGCTATGGTATATTTATGTTAAAACAGTTTTCATAAGATAAACATAAGGCTTTTCAAACTATAAAACCAGTTTTCTTAATACTTAACCAGTTTACTCAGAACTTAGTCTTCCGCTGTTATATGTTACATGTTTATCCTATTTCATGCTATATTGTACATCCATGCACTGAGCGTCTTGCTCAGCCGTTTTCCTTTTCATGTTCCCAAAACGGCAGGTACTCAGGGACGCTCGTAGATCTCAAACGTACGTGCATATGGACTGGAAGCTTTACTGTCTTTCTTTACTTTATGCGTTTCCTTTACTTTAATACAGTTTGCTATGGACATTGTTTCATCCTTTCCTTTACAGTATTTATGTTAGTGTGTGATGAGCTTTACTTTGGGGTTACCGATGTTTGATTCCGGTATTTCCCTTTTATGGTCGAATAATGCTTAGACATTTATCCTTGTATGCTTTGATGACACGCCATGATTATGCGTAATATTCCATTTCCAAAATGGGGTGTTACAATTATGGTATCAGAGACCAAGGTTTCGACCTGTAGGCTCTCAAATATGACCTGTGATTAGTGGGTAGTCACTACGGTCTTCCTAGAACTGACAGTTGTTTTCATGCATTCATCATTTTTAAGCATACATATACATGTCATTGTTACAGGGTTTTTGACTAAGTAATGGTTGGTACAGGACTGGCCCTATTTAGTCGCATGTGTTTTATCGAAACTTTTAGATTTGGGACCGACCCATAGGCGTCCCCTCGATATGTCTTTTGTTTTGAGTGAACTGACCAGAGGCGTTCACTCTCGAGCATCAAAAGTTTTCATAAAACTGCATCATGCATTCATACAAAGATTTCCTTGCATAAAATTTTTCTCCTGAAATTTTTGGTATAAATTTTTTTCATGTATATATATATATATAATACATATTTTATGTTTTGAACTGTTAATCATATGTTTATGTTATACTGTCAGATGGTTCTCACACGCGAGCAAGAGCAGCTCAATGCTGCAATTCAGGCTGCCATGCAAGCCTTGCTTCCTCAACTGAGGAATGACATTCGTGCTGAAGTCCAAGCTGCCAACAATCAGCAGCACAATTAGCCACCTCCTCCTCCTCCCCCAGTGACACTAGCAGTGTGGTTGGAAAGATTCAACAAGCTTCGTCCTAGAGCTTTTGAAAAGACTGATAGCCCCAGCGATGCTGAAAGCTGGTTGACTCACATTGAGAAGATTTTCAATGCTATGGGATGTGACCCTGCATTCAAGGCGAGATTGGCATGCTACCGGTTTGAAGGCGATGTACTCAACTGGTGGCTAGCCTTGACGCAGTCAGAAGGAGGCGATGAATGGGTCGCTGGTTTGACATGGGCCCAATTCAAGGAGAGAGTGATGGAGCAGTTCTTTCCTAAGGCAGAGCAGGACAAACTCAAGCGAGAATACCATGGGATACGTCAGAGAGCGGGCGAGAATAGCAACGAATTCATGCAGCGCTTTCTTCGCTTAGCTGGTTTTCTGGGAGCAGCAGCTGGTACTCCTGAGGAGCAGGCACACCACTTTAGGTGGGCACTTCGCACCTCGGTCGCGAACAATCTGGTATGTGCTACGTTCAATACAGTAGCACAAGTGGCCGACGCAGCAAGGAAGCTTGAGATGTTACAGGAACGCGATGAGTTCGGGGAAGCTGAAAGACCCGACAAGAGGTAAACATTTCGTGTTCTATCAATAACCAGACCCCATCCTATCATTATATATTCGATAATCATCTCTTAAACTGTATCTTCCAGGCAGAAAACTGGGGACCGGTCTCAGCCGGCTACTCAGCAGCAGCCTAATCAGCCCAAAGGAAACGGTCACACTAACGACCGTTCTGTAGTGGAAAGGCGCAGCGGTAATGATAATTACCGTAACAATGCGGGACACTCCAACAACAGCAGGTCCTACTATTTACGCATCTTCTCATGATTTCATGTTATAACTCTCATACTGACACTATATTAATCTCTACCAGGAACCACGATAACGGGAAGGACCAGAACCACAGGGGTTCTCAGCCTAACCGTTCAGCTAACACTGGTGAATATCTTATGACGCATATGTCTTATACTCGTGCATATACTTTATATTAACACATTTTGTCATCAGCAGGCCCTCAGCAAGCAAGGACTCCTGCTGGAGGATTCACTCATCCTCTTTGCAGTACTTGCCATCGCAGACACCCTGGCCCATGTCGTCGTGATTCCGACGCGTGCTACAAGTGCGGCCTCCCTGGCCATCGTATGAGAGATTGTCGTAAGGGTGAAATGGAGGGTACTTCGGGTCATGCTGATACTAAACCACCTCCTACCATTGGGTGTGTCTACACGACATCGCGCGATCAGGCAAACAAATCTACAGGTACCATTACTGGAATTTTGTATATGTACGGCCAAGCTACATGTGTTCTTTTCGACACGGGTGCCACTCATTCAGTTATTTCCACTACTTATGCCAAGAACATCAGGACACTTCCCTTGCCATTAGAAAATAGGCTTACAATTTCCACGCCTTTGAAAGACTCTGTATTAATAACTCATGTATACAAGAGTCTTCCTCTAGAGTTTGACGATAAAGTTCGTGCAGTAGATGCACTTCCCCTAGACATGATTGAGTTCGATATGATTCTCGGCATGGACTGGCTATCCAAGCACCATGCTACCATAGACTGCCACTCATATCGGGTGATCTTCGGCGACATTAATGCACCAGAGTACATCCATAACGGGTTCATACCCGGACGGTCTGTACAAGTCATATCTACCTTGCAAGCACGTGCATTACTGTCACATGGCTGCGAAGGTTATCTAGCTACGGTTCATGACATGGATGCTGAATCCCCATCGATTCAGGATCAACCAGTAGTTTCGAAGTTTCAAGACGTCTTTCCAGCTGAACTTCCAGGCATACCACCTGCACGAGAAGTGGAGTTCAATATCGACCTTGTTCCAGGAGCTGAGCCAATCTCTAAGGCTCCGTATCGTATGGCTCCCATAGAGCTAAAAGAACTGAAGGACCAACTGCAGGAACTTCTTGAAAGAGGGTTCATTAGACCAAGCGCATCTCCATGGGGCGCACCGGTCTTGTTCGTTAAGAAGAAGGACGGCAGCATGCGACTTTGCATTGACTACCGCGAACTTAATAAGATTACCATCCGCAATAGATATCCACTGCCACGTATAGATGATCTGTTTGACCAACTTCAAGGAGCCAAACACTTCTCAAAGATCGATCTAAGGTCAGGCTACCATCAGCTGAGGGTTAAAGAGTAGGACATTACCAAGACTGCTTTTCGTACCCGCTATGGCAATTATGAGTTTCTGGTCATGCCATTCGGCCTGACCAATGCTCCAGCAGTATTCATGGATCTGATGAACAGAATCTTCCATGAATTCCTTGATAAGTTTGTCATTGTATTCATCGATGACATCTTGATTTTCTCAAAATCCACGGAGGAACACGAAGACCATCTCCGTACGTTACTAAAGATTCTTCGTCAGAAGCAGCTGTATGCGAAATTCTCCAAGTGTGAGTTCTGGTTAAACAAGGTGGCATTCTTAGGTCACATTGTATCAGCAGAAGGGATCACTATGGACCCAGCGAAGGTTGAGGCTATCACTAAATGGCCAAGACCAACGTCAGCGACAGAAGTCCGCAGTTTCTTAGGCTTAGCTGGGTATTATCGCAGATTCGTGGAGAACTTTTCCCGTTTGGCATTGCCTCTCACCAAACTGATGCGAAAAGGAGAGAAATTCGTCTGGACGGAAGAACGAGAGAAGAGCTTCGAAGACCTAAAGCAGAAGTTAGTATCTGCACCTATTCTTACTCTCCCATCTGGTACAGGTGGATTTCAGATCTATAGCGATGCATCGGGGAAGGGACTGGGCTGTGTTCTCATGCAACATGGGAAAGTGATCGCGTATGCTTCACGGCAGCTTAAGCCCTATGAAGAAAACTATCCTACGCACGACCTGGAACTTGCTGCAGTGGTGTTCACATTGAAAATATGGAGGCATTACTTATACGGAGAATCATGCGACATTTTCACGGATCACAAGAGCTTGAAGTACATCTTCACCCAACGAGAATTTAACATGAGACAAAGGAGATGGTTGGAACTGTTGAAGGATTATGATATTAACCTACAGTATCATCCCGGGAAGGCTAATGTAGTAGCAGATGCACTCAGCAGAAAGTCCGGAATGATCAACAACATTGAGATCAAGGAACAAAACATAAGAGACTTGGAGCGGCTAGACATCGAAATCATGGTACGTGGGCAGCACGGATATTGGGCGAATCTTAGAGTAGAACCTGAGTTACTGACTAGGATCAAGGAAGCGCAGAAGGATGATGGAGAGATTTGGGCGATAATTCAGAATTTGGAGAAGCAGACAGAATTCAGAATGGACGCAGACGGTATCGTTTGGCAGGGCACGAGACTTTGTGTTCCTGACAATCAAGGACTCCGGGAAGCATTGTTAGCTGAAGCTCACAGCTCCCCATTTTCTATACATCCTGGGTCGACGAAAATGTACCATGACATCAGACAGCACTTTTGGTGGAGTGGTATGAAACAGGATATAGCTACTTATGTCTCCAAATGTCTTACCTGCCAGCAGGTTAAGATTGAACATCAGCGATCGGGCGGTCTCCTTCAACCGTTGGATATTCCAGAGTGGAAGTGGGACAAAATCACCATGGATTTTGTTACCGGTCTTCCGCCTACCAAGAAAAAGCACGATGCTATTTGGGTCATTGTTGATCGACTCACCAAATCAGCTCATTTCTTACCGATACGCAAGGAAGATCCGGTAAGTAAACTCGCAGATACTTACAGAAGGGAGATCATGAGACTCCACGGTACTCCCTCCAGCATCGTCTCAGACAGAGATCCTCGTTTCACGTCGCGATTCTGGAAAGGTCTGCAAAAAGCTTGGGGTACACAACTTAAGCTGAGTACGGCCTTTCATCCTCAAACGGACGGACAGTCGGAGCGAACAATTCAGACATTGGAAGATATGTTAAGGTCGTGTGCGTTGGAATGGACAGGTGATTGGGACGATTACATTTGTTTGGTCGAGTTTGCATACAACAACAGCTGGCACGCAAGTATCAAATGTGCTCCTTTCGAAATGTTGTATGGCAGAAAGTGTCGCGCTCCAACTTGCTGGGATCAAGTGGGAGAGCGAACACTCGAAGGACCAGAGATTATAGAAATGACCAATGAGAAGATCGAGGTAGCTAAACAGAAGCTGCAGGAACCACGTTCACGTCAGAAGAGTTACGCCGATAAGCATCGTAGGGACATACATTTTAATGTGGGAGATCACGTCTTCCTCAAGGTTTCGCCGGCACGTGGTGTTAAACGCTTCGGGATCAAAGGAAAACTCAGTCCTCGTTTCATCGAACCTTTTGATATCATTGAACGAATCGGTGAAGTATCTTACCGATTGGCGTTACCTCCTCAGCTTTCACACGTGCATAACGTGTTCCATGTGTCCTTACTCAGAGGGTACAAGTATCATCCCCTTCATATGGTTCAGTATCCACTAGAACAGATACGTGAAGATCTCACTTTTATAGAAGAACCCGAACGAGTGCTCGACAGGCAAGAACGAGTCATGAGAAGGAAGACGATTCCATTCGTCAAAATTCTTTGGAGGGACCATACCGAGCGGGAAGCCACTTGGGAAACAAAGGAGTCTATCCGGGCTTCTTACCCTCACTTCATATTTTGAGTTCGGGTATGTTACTTCTTTCCAGTTTGCTTTATCTATAATTCGGGGACGAATTATTCTTTTTAGGGGGGAAGAATTGTAAAACCCGCATGCTTTTACCATGAATAGTGCCCTTAAGATCGTACGTCCTTGATTAAAACTTACCTCATTTAGTTATGATCCCATTCATGTGCTAGTAATCAAGCAAGTGCATACGTGTATGACATGATAAGTATCGATTACGTACGAACTCATGATAAACAGTTAATAAATATGTCACGTGAACATAATTAAATCATGATCACCATTTAAAATACGAACTAGAATAATTACGTAAATACATATAATATAATTACGAGCGTTAAGATTACGATAAACGACATGATAAAATAAACAGAAACACTTTAAACACGAACACGTTTAACCACGAACGAACACGAAACATCGGGACACGAGAAAGCTACGGGTACCCCATGTGGGGCCCCCATACCCACGGCACAACAACCAAGAATGGGCTAAGCCCATGGACTTTTGCAAGTAAAGGGGGGTTATGGTAAAAACTATTTTTCATTTTCACTTTTGAAGAAAGAAAACATAAACCCTAAAAGATTTTCTCCTCCTCCTCTTTGCTCTCTCTTGTGCCGCCACCTAGAACACCACCATAGGAGGGTGTTGTTGATTTTTGACATTAAAAACAAGTGCTAGAAACCGTGTTTGTTCATCCCCTTTCAAGCTACGTATTGGTATATCATTCTAAACCTTTCTTTTTAATTCTTTTTAATCTTTGATTATTTTCATGAACATGTTATTATTATTCTTATTAAAACATGATATCAGACATTGATCTAACATGTTTTGGGGTAAATTAAAATCAAAGAATGATTTAAAAAGGGTGTTTGTTTTTAGCCGCCTAGCATAACAAACCCGAAGGGGGTTTGGTTTGCTTATTGCCGCCATCACCAAGACCATTTTTGGTCTTGGTTGGTGCTTGTGGGACCCACGGCAGCAAGGAGGCACACGTGCCCCGAGTTTGGCTCGGGGTACGGTGTCGAGTTCATGCCCGATTCATGGTTCGTTGGTTAAATCATGATCTATGTTACATGTTAATTTTTATGAATTATGAACTTAGGATATAATTAATTAATAACATGAAATATTAATTAAACCATGACTTAGGTTATTTTAATTATTAATGTAGCATGATGTTAGTTTAACCTAAGTATTTTATGTTATAAGTTATAATTAATTAATTATTTAAAACATGCCTATAATTAATTAATTTAGACATGACTTAGGTTATATTATTAATAATAATAATACACATTTTAACCTAAGTATTTCAATTCATTTTAATTAAAACATGTTATACTTTAATTAAAATGCTTAACCTATAGTTTAATTAAAATACATGAAATAATAATTAAACTATATACTATATCATATGACTTAAGAAACAAGCTTATAAACACTTAGACTTATATGTTAGCTTATGTAACCAGCTTAATTCTAAATATGGAAACTTCTATTTATAGAAACTTAATTAAATAAGGCAACTAATCTATTAATGGAAACCTTCTATATATGGAAATCTATCTATTTCAGGCAGCTAATCTAATCATGGAAAACCTTCTATATATGGAAACTTATTTAATTAAGGCAGCTGATCTATTTTTTGAAACTTTCTATTTTTAGAAACTAATCTATTTTAAGCAGTAAATTCTATTTTAGGAAACTTTCTATTTTTGGAAACTTTCTATTTTTGGAAACTTTCTATTTTTGGAAACTTTCTATTTTTGGAAACTTTCTATTTTTGGTAACTTTCTATTTTTGGAAACTTTCTATTTTTGGAAACTTTCTATTTTTGGAAACTTTCTATTTTTGGAAACCTACTATTTTTGGAAAGTTACTTATTATTACACAGTAAGAATAATAATACATGAAATACCAGTAATACTTAATCAGATTAATCAGAATACAAGATAAACACAGTTTAAGGCTTTAAACAGTAAACCATGACCTAAAACATACAAAGTAAGCTAAGACGAGACATAAAACCCAGTACGTAATCAGTGAATCGATACTTATACACGTGTGTATTCATGTAGCTTTAGTGATCCAGAAGTAGGAGTCTTTCTTCCGTTCATTCACTGGACTTGAGGTACGGATTTCCGTCCTTTCAGTATGGACATTCTTCCTTATTAGGATTTCCCCGTATGCAGCCAACTGTTTTCCCCAGCATTTGTTTTATTGTTTTGAACTGCTTATGTTTAATTAGCATAATCTATAGCCATATACAAGCATGACCAGTTTCACCTAGTTATGGAGGTACCATAACCATAACATTGGAGGCACCAATGTTATGACTTCCCCACGGCGGAGTGATTGCTCGTGGCATCCCTTTTCAGTTTTGGCCATATTATTTTATCATGTGGGGCGTATAGGTGCATCCTAGTTACATGTTTATTCAGTATTTCATGGTGAATGTGGTGTGTGCCTTGCATCCTTCACAAGGAGTTGATCCCTCCTACCCAAACCAGTATATTAATTAGAGGCATCCCCTCTAATCAGCATGATGAGGTCACCCCTCCAAGTATTCATGCACGTGACCTTTTCATGACCTATATGGGCTATGGTATATTTATGTTAAAACAGTTTTCATAAGATAAACATAAGGCTTTTCAAACTATAAAACCAGTTTTCTTAATACTTAACCAGTTTACTCAGAACTTAGTCTTCCGCTGTTATATGTTACATGTTTATCCTATTTCATGCTATATTGTACATCCGTGCACTGAGCGTCTTGCTCAGCCGTTTTCCTTTTCATGTTCCCAAAACGGCAGGTACTCAGGGACGCTCGTAGATCTCAAACGTACGTGCATATGGACTGGAAGCTTTACTGTCTTTCTTTACTTTATGTGTTTCCTTTACTTTAATACAGTTTGCTATGGACATTGTTTCGTCCTTTCCTTTACAGTATTTATGTTAGTGTGTGATGAGCTTTACTTTGGGGTTACCGATGTTTGATTCCGGTATTTCCCTTTTATGGTCGAATAATGCTTAGACATTTATCCTTGTATGCTTTGATGACACGCCATGATTATGCGTAATATTCCATTTCCAAAATGGGGTGTTACATTACGACTAGTGATGGCTATACTTGGTATGTCTCTGGATTGCAAAGTATTTTGTCATTGGTGAAGAGTCGTGATCTTATGCTGTTATATGGGTTGGTTGATGTTGAGATTCCTAAGTCTCCTAGTGAGTTTCCTAACTGGCCTGGGTTGACAATTTGGGGAGACTTGAAGTTAATGTTGGATTACCCTCATGATTCTCCTCATGTTGGCGTATGGAAGGAACAACCTCGTTGGGTGATAAGGAGGTGGAAGTTGTATGCTGGGTGTGGTGTTCATGTGTTAGAGCTTGAGTCTGGTGATACTGTGTTTATGCTTAATGATGTGGAGTATCCGTTAACCATTGCTACCATGGAAGATATGCTGGAGTGCCACCTGGTGGTGTCCAATGCTCCTTCTGGTAACGAGTCTACCATAGCAACTACCTTAGTTGAGGGAATTCAAGCTCGACTGCATATAGACAAGGTTGCTACTTCTAGTATGTGATTGGTTTGTTTCTTCTATCTCTTTGATATACATACATTCTTTTCACCAATATGTACAGTGATTGGTGACTGACATTTTACTTTAGTTAGTTTTAAAAAAACATACTTTTATATAATATCTGCTTATACTTTTCACACGTGATGGAAGTTCAAAACATGTAAATCATATTATCTCTGCTTATACTTTTCCATCATGAAACTGTTTTCCACTTTGTATTTTTACACTTGGGATGTCATGAGAAGTACTACTGGTGTTGGACCTGATCCATACAACTAATGATGCTCAACTCACCATGTCTTACAGACAAGAAAGAGTTGATTCACCATGAGGGCACGACTTTGGTGTGATTTTCAAATCCGTTGATGGTTGCCAGTTTACCCAAAATTGGATGGTTTTCACTTTCCTTGGTCCTAGACTGAAAAGTGGCTAGTCCAAGGGGGTATGACTCTTGGTAGAGACTCATATCAAATCCGTTGATAGCTGCAATAGCTTACTCAAAGCTATATTGTTTTCAGCTAACCGATGCTTTATTGCTAAGAGTTGGCTAGTCCGGAAGGGTACGACTTATGGTAAAGATCTAAATCAAATCCGTTGACGGCTGTAATGATTTTCCCAAAATCATTAGGGTACCCCCACTCACCATTGATTTACGTTCTAAGAGTTGGGCTGGGTTCTGGTCTCCCAAGGTGATGCTTATTCCACCACAAAGAGTAGATAGCCCAAGATCGAGCAGCTACTTGGTAAAGGCTCATCAAATCTGCTCATGTTGCTGTAAAGATCCAACAAGGTGCAAATATGTTCCACGTTTCAAGAAGCTTCTCGGTGTTACTCGCTGTAGCAGTCTTTTTGTTTACAATGCTGATGGTTCTATTGTTGATGTTTGTGTTGTTGTTTCCATCCTCAAGCTGTTTTGCAAGATCATCCAAGAAACTTGAAATCAACCAGTCAAATTCAAGTTTAGGGGAGGATTGTGTGGACCCTTGTAATAGATATTTGTAATAGATAAGCTAGGATGTATGTAGTTCCTCCTTGCCCTAGTAGTAGTAGGAGCAATTCATGCTACTGGTCTAGTAGAAAGTCAAACATTATTATTCTTATTAGTTTGGTAGGATATGCATGAGATATGTTAGGAAAGGATACGCATATCATAAGTTACATGTTTTGGTTTAATGTAGTATTAGGGTTTCCTTGTAGTATAAAAGAAACCCATTGGCAGAAGGGTCAAACACACCTTCATCATCATTATTCATTTCATATTAATAGTAGAAATCCTTAGTAAGGATCAAGTTATTTAGTTATTCTGTTTCTTCTTGTTCATAGTATTTGTATTCCGCAGTTATACTGTGTGTTTCATTTTAGGAGTCTCTTTGTGAATAGACTTGTGATTATAGAAGTCATTCATTATCCTTAACAGAATGCAAGATCCACATCTAGTAGACCCAACAGAATTGGACTTGGTTTCCTGTTCAAATAGTTTCAAATCTTTGTTTTTTATATACTTCTTGTAAGCTCATAGCTTATGAGCTTTTACAATCTTATAGTGATTTCATAACTAACTTTCCCAAAGTTTCTCGTTCTATTATAAAGTTGAAAGTTGTAATTCAAGCTTTGATTTCATATTTCAAAAGGTTTTCAAATTTCTGAGTTTTTAGCGTAGATAATTCAATCAGTTCATAAGCGCAATAGATTTTATGAGAAGAATTTGAATAAGTTATTTTTTTTACCTTTTGTTTACTAAAATCAATTAGGAGCAGCAATAGGTATAGTATCTTGCTTCCACAAAGTTTTTGCAGGTTTTTTCTGAAGAATTCTGCACTGTTAAGCTAATACAGCTTATTCGTAGATAAGCTGGTAAGATGATAAAATGTTCAGTAAAGTAGCTGGTGAAAACAAGTTTTGGTTTGGAATCAGTTCAGAATTGGCTAATGATCTACATCAGCGGTCATGCCTGGAAGTGCAGGTCATATCCGTTTACTTTTTCTATGAATAATAGTGTAGACTGCTAGTTATCGTTAGCGTAGTGTAAACCTGTATTACTTCTTGAAATTGCATAGATGCTTAATGAGGTTTTCAATTTTATTACTTCATTTGATCTTTGGTGGTAGAATCTGTTAGTGCAGTTGTAATTTCTGTTTTTCAATTATTAGTTATAGTTAATAAGAGTAGTGAATTTCTAATTTTCTAGTTAATCCGACTTAAGCGTATAGATTTAATATCAGTAGTTTCATAGGAGTTGTTTGGATTTAGTAGATTGTCTGAGATATTAATCAGTTTAGAAGTTGGAATTGAGATTTTGATTTGTTAATATATGAAATGGAGGATTTGATTTTAAGTGTATAGAGGTACAAAGTGCTTACAATACTTGTTTATTAATTAGCTGATAGTAAGTCAAGTTTTTCTTAAAAGTGTCAAAAATAAAATAGCTAGAAATTGAAGAAGAATCGTAGTCTGTTCATTGCCAAGAGATGTTATTTGTTTGATTTAGTCTGCTTAGGAATATTAAATTTAAATCTTAGTAGCATAAAATTTTGCCACTATATGCTTGCATTAGTAAAAGTGTTAGTTGAATTATAGATTGCCCACTGTATCAAATTGTATGGATTGGTAGGTGTATATTTTAAGTTTTGTTCATTATTACTAGTTGCAAGTTGTTTTTTTCTCTTTTATTGAATTTGTAGACTCGTTAATTGTAGATTACTTGATGGGCTTGTTTAGGATATTGGGCTTTAGGTTAGGTAAGAATTAGTGTATAATCTGTTACTTTAATTGATTAGTTAATTTGTTTAGGTAATGCTAGTATAGCGTTAAGTCCATTTGTAGTCTAAGCCCGATAGTACTGTTTACTTTTTAGCAATATTATAGTATAATTTCTCGTTTTGCGTGCATTTACATTTTAAATTTTATATTTCGTCTTTTGCATTTTATATTTGTAGAATAAATTTGTATTTGGTATTTTTTGTAGTTTTAGTACTTTAAATTTGGTAATTGAAATATGTTTTTAGACTAGTACGTATACGTAGTAGATATTAGTTTTACATTTTTACATGCTTTGTGTTAAGTAGTCTAAATACCAAAATTACAAACTATCAACAAAAACAATTAAGTCTTGATAAAAACTTGAGATCAATTCGATTAGATACTGAGACGAACGATACTAGAAATGAAATATTAAATGGCGCCGCTACCGCTTCTTTACGTGGAGATTGAAAGTTGATTGAGAGTTACATATTGTATTTTTGGATCCGTTCACTTGTACGTTTCTTTTTGCTATATCAAAAACATAAAAAATAAAAATTTAATCAAAAATATAAAAATAATAAAATAATAAAAAATCACAAAAAATCAGTTCTTTCCTATGAATTGAACCAAAAGAAATTAAAAAATAAAAAGTAATCTTTTTCCTAAAAGATTACACCAAAAATATATTGTATATATTGTATTCACTCGTTTTTACGTACATATTATATTTTCTCAAAAAATCAAATAAATACAAAAAATATTTTCTCTATATTATTATATGTAAATAAGTATACGTAGATACGAACAATCAATCAACCTACTTCCATAAGTATTGCCTTTGTAATACACCGTATTTAGGGGTATTCAGGTCCCAAATACGTGTATCGATAAAACAAAATAAAGGCAAAAATAGATAATTACTTTCGATAAGCAAGAATTCGAGAAATACGAACTATTAAGTGAACAGAAAGGCGACTTTGCTATAAAATGCAAGCCTAAGGGAAACAGGTACTTAAGAGCTTTGCGCCACCTCATTCCCCCGTTCACTAGTAAGTATTTCGAGAAGAAAGGCTTGTTGGGGGGTTTTGCCGCCCAATTAGTATTACATATATATTATACTTTCTTGTGGATTTCACTATTGAACCTCGAAGGAGATAATCTATTCTCTTTCAAAGTCGACCGAGAGCTCCTCTCTCATTCCTCGTGTTGAGTTGCATGCGCACTCGAGCGCGTGCACATATACCTAGTGGTGTACCACTTCCTCCCAAAATGAAGAAGATTAAGAACAAAGTCGTCCCTCAAGCCGATCACGAGAATCGTGCTTTTGACCACTTAAACGAAGCCACAGACAATCGACCATTGGTTGAGAGTCTCCAATCCAACACGGATGGGAATGCGGATGCCATAGTCATTCTCGAGATAGCCGTTAACAATTTTGAACTTAAGACATGTGTGATTAATAAGTGTGTAAACACTTATCCATTTGCCACTAAAATCAAGAAAAAACAAGACCTAATCATGTGTTTAATATCGTAAAAGTCGGAATTACGCGTGGTTTTGTGTTTTTGTGTGAAATAGGTACAAAATATCAAAAGAAAAGAAAACACGGGATTTCAAGGTCAAATGTTGAATAAAATCCAAGAAAGAGACGAAGACAAAGTCAAAAGACCAAAAGTGTGCCGAAGTTCACGAAAACCGACAAATTCAACACAGAATTAAAGGAAAGATCATCAAAGCCGAAATCGAGCTCGTTTTTAGTAGATTTAATATTATTTGAGTTTAATGGGCCTTGTGGGTCTCACATTTGCTTATTGGGACCACAAGCCCATTTAAGAAGATGTTGTATTTGCTTATGGATCAAAAGGTCCCATTAAAGCCCAAATGGACTCCATGATAAACAAAGTGGACGGTTGAAAACAATTTGGGCCAAGCCCAACTACAATAACAAAATGGGACGATTGGAATGAGTTGCTAGGCCAAAACCTGGCAAACTTTCAAACCCTGGTCAACACTAACTCACAAAACACGTTTTAAATAAAAGTTTTTTTTACCCACCCCACTCACACTTATTTCTACGTTACAACCTAGAAAATATCTCACCCACCTTTTTCTCTCCCAACAAAATAACCAGACGCACCATGTTTTACCCAAACCCTAATTCACCCATAACACCTAATTTACCCACCAAAAATTAGGGCTTTTACCTAATTCGTGTGATTCACACGAATCCTAATTAAATCCCCCACTTAATTCAGATGAACACTATGATGGTCCTAAAATCTACTTGGCCTCTCCTTTGAAATTGATTGGCTCTTACACCTCTTCACCCCCAATCCTCCAATAAACATCCTCCACCTAGGCATCAAACTAGCAAAACAAACACAAAAGTGCCATGTTGGCGATCCATGTGCCCCTTAGTGTGTTTTCAACCGCAAGATCAAGAAGAGAAGAAAGAGAAAGAAGAAAAAATGTGTTTAACGGCTCAGATTTGATTTCTTGCTCTCAAAGCTTCATGAAGAAGCCTTGGGGGTTGGCTATAAAAACCCCCCAATCATTCTATAATTGAGTGCCTTTAATTTTTATTTTTAATTTTATTTTTTATGCAAATTAGTTTTAAATTAAAAGTGTAATTTTCTTTTTTCTCAGTATTGTACTCAAGTTTTTAGTTATTAATAATAAATTATCTTTCAGTTTAATTCATCTCATCTGATTTATTCTATTTAAAGTTATTGCATTTTCAATCTGCTTTCATTATTATTATTATTATTTATTTTTTTTAAATTGTTAAAAAGTAAAAAAAAAAGAAGGTATGAAAAGAACTTCCCACTAGAAGTTTTGATAAAAACTTGTTTGAGTTTCGAATCTGGTTCGAGAGCCTTCGATGGTGGTTCGAGTTGGTTTTGATGTTTAACGGTGGTGGTTTTGATCTAGCTTCATAGACGGCTCAGCGCCGATCTACTGCTCAAAGGTTTCGTCACAAGGTTTTAAATCTCTTTTATTTATAAAGTTTTTATTAATTAGTTAATTATCTGCTTATGATTTGATCTGTTATGTTTAAGTGATATAAGTTTTATCTGTTTAGCTACCGTTTAGGTTTTCGGTTGTTTTTATCTGCTTATCTTTTTTGGATTTGTGTTTGTTTAAGTTCTGCTTATTTGAGCTTTGATGTTTATCTAATTTTGGTTTGTTTAAGTTTTAGTTATAACTGTTTAAGATTTAGATAAGTTTGGATCTGCTTATATTGGTTCATTCGGATTATAGTTACTGATATTTTAATTTATTTTGTCTAGTTGAATTTTAGATAAGTAGTGTAATGTTTTAGTATCTGATTTATTGGCTTATTTTGATTTATTTGCTCAGTAATATTAGTTTTGGTTTTGTTTGATTTGCTTACTTTTTAGCTTATCAGATTAATTAGCTTATTTTTGTTGTTTTTTTGTATGCTAGTTATATTTGCTTTATGTTTGGATTATTAACTGTTGCTTATTAGATTTTTGTTTTAAGATTAAGTTATGTCTGAATTGTTGCCCATTTGCTTATTGCTTATTGTCTGCTTATTGTCTGATTATTATTTTAGTTAGTATAAGGATTCGGTTCAGCTTATTTTCGGTAATGCTTGAAACTATTTATTTGATCTAGTTAAGTGTAGATTAGCTTATTTGCTTTTCAGTTTTTTTATGCTTATTTGGTTTTGAGTTTGGCTGATCTGCTTATATAACAGACTGATTTGGTCTGTTATACTGATTTTTCATTTCCAAAAATATAAACAAAATAAATAGCAAAATACGTCCCTCCTGGGACTCGAACCCTGGACCTCCTGTTCAGCAACCAAACGCTTCTACCATTTGTTCTAGTACTTAATTTGTGTTTTAATGCACGTTCATTAATTAATATAGGGTAATTATAGCTGTAGGATTTTAATTATTAGTTTAAATACAAGTTTAAGTTTTTATTAATTTTAAGTAAAAGATTTATTTTCATTAAAAGTTTGAAATAAAAACAAACAAAATATTTTAATTACTTTAATAAATTTTAAATTGTTTTTAAATTTAGTTTTAAATAGAATTTATTTAAATTCAAATTAGTTTTAAAATAGTTTACAATAGTTTTCAAATTTAGTTTAAATTAGTTTTAAATATTTAAATAGTGAGTTTCTAGTTAATTAAATTAGATTTAAATTTAAAATAGTTTAAATAGTTAATTAAATAGTTTTTAATTATATAGTTTTTAGTTTTAAAAATATCAAAAAGAGTAATTTTACCAAGAACAATTAGTTTTACGTTTAATCGAAAATCAATTCGAGTAAGTCGAGGAAAAACGAACATTAATTGTTAATTGGACTAAAAATCCATACATTAAAATTGGCGCTGCTGCCGCTTCGCTCGTTACGATTGAAGATTTCGTGAGACGTTTAGATCTTGGGATCCGTTCATTTTGAACGTTAATTTTCTTGCACAAAAAAAGTCAAAAACACAAAAAATCAAAAATATAAAAATACAAAAGAAAAATTAAAAAATCACAAAAGCAAATTCTTTCCTAAGATTTGCAACAAAAAAATTAAAAAATCAAAATGTAATACTTTTTCCTAAAAGTATTACACCAAAAATATTACGTATCATTGTTATTTTTCTTAGTTCGATTTCTTTTGTTTTTATTGTGAATATATATTTTTCTTAAAAAAATACAAAAAGATTTTTTTCTTTTACTATATTATATTACGTAGCACAATTAACTTACCTACTTTTCAAATAAGGCCTTAGTTGAGATTTCATCACCTAACTATTGTATCCGCATCCTAAATGAAATAAAAGGGAAAAATAGATAAATACTAGTAAGACGTTTGAACTCGATCTATACAAACTATAAGGTGGGTATAAGGCGACGCGCTATTAAAGGCCGTCTAAGGAAAAAGGTTTTTAAGTGCTTTGTGCCACCTCGTTTCCCCGCTTGCTTGTGCGTATATTGAGAGGGACGACCGATTTTCCAACTCAATTTGTATTATGTATATATTTTTGTAGCTTTTTAATATTTCACCTCGAGAGGAGTAATCCCTTTCCTTTCAAAGTCGACCGAGGTCACCTGCCTCATTCCAAGTTTTAATTGTATGCGTTCTCGCGCGCGTACATACATACAGATTGGTGTACCAAATTCTTCCAATTCTTCCAAAAAGAAGAAGAAGAAGAAAAACAAAAAGACCGTCATTCAAGCCGATGCCGAGAATCGTGCTTTCGACAATACAATGGCAACGGATAACCGTGTTGGGAATAAAATGTAGCTGGTACACTAGAACCCTGACAAGAAGAAAACAAGCGTCGATAAGAAGAAAACAAACGTTGACAGATCAAGCGTTGACAGGAAGAAGTCAAGCGTTGATAGGTTAAAGACAAGCATTGATAGAAAGATTTGGTCTACGCGTATTTTGTTTCTAGTTTGTTTCTAGTGAAGATAGGATCAACAATGTATTTTCTATAATTATCTTTACCTAGAATAGCTGATACGTAGAATCTTGTACAAGGCTTCTTATGTCTATAAAAAAAGACCTTTAGGTTATGTTTCATATAAGTTTTCATACGTTTAACACTTTCATTGTAAGCAAGTTCATTATTATCAATCAAGTGAAAGTTTGTTTTACAACTGTTTGTGTGTTCTTGTTTGAGTGTTAATTCCGCATAACACTTAAATTGTTTTATATACAAACAAAGTTTCTCTACGTGTTTAACTTGATCTAATCTCGTTTACACAAGCTAAATCGATCTAAGTTTGGGATCAACAAGTGGTATCAGAGCTTGTTGAGAAACTTTGATCTTAAAGAACACAAAAATCCTAATTTTCACAAAACCCTAAAAACATCATGTCTACTCCAGAAGTAACCTCCTCCTCCTCCCCAAACCACAACATCAAGATTCCCATGCTAGATGCAGACAATTTTGAGCTGTGGATGTTTAACTTTAAGCAATATATGCAAATCCATGACTACACTCTCTGGGAGATTATTGAATATGGAAACACATTCAATAAATCTCAAAAGATTGCAGATGCTATTGCTACAAGATCAGCTATTCAAGGATGCTCTGAAGCAGATAAGAAAGAAAAACCTAAAGATGGTAGAGTTGTGTCTGCTGAGGACATAGCAAAGAAAAGGGTTGATATGAAAACCCTAAGCATTCTGAAACTCTCTTTGGGACAAGAAAATCAGCACAAATACAGTGGTTATCAGTCTGTAAATGACCTTTGGGCAGCCCTTGAAGTTGCCTATGGTGGTAATGCTGATACTGTGGAAGAGAAAAGGAAGCAACTCTTACATGAGTATGCTGTTTTTAAGGCTCAATCTAATGAGAAGCTAAGTAGTGTGAGAAGCAGACTTCTTGACATTACAAGCAAGCTGTCCTTCATGGGGACAGTAATTGGTGATGTTGACATTATTGCCACTTTTCTTAAAAGCCTTGGTGATGCATGGAAGATTGAGGCAAGATCAATAATTGCCAACAACACTCACAAAAGTTCTACTTTTGATGATGTCTACAACAAACTGAGGCTGTTGGAGAATGAAACTCTTTTGGATCATGGGAGTAAGTCTACCAATGGTAACATGGCCTTCTTCTCACATAGTGAAGGTCAATTTGATTAGAAGATTCATATATGCACCCAGTTACTGGATCAACATGTGTCAACGCTGGATCATATCTTGTCAACGCCTCACATTCAGACGCTGACACATACAAAATTGACTCTCCAAGAGTTAAGCCTGTTGGTATTGATTTGGATACTATGTGTGCATACATTGCTTCATTTCCCAATGGTTCAGTGATTACATATGAGGACCTTGAGCAAATAAGTGATGAGCATTTGGAGGAGATGGATATAAAGTGGAACATGGCTCTTGCAAGTATAAGAGCAAACATATGGAATAGAAGATTCAAGAAGAAGATGACTTTTAATGCTAAGGACACTGCTGGATTTGATAAATCCAAGGTTGAGTGTTACAATTTTCATCGTATGGGGCACTTTATGAGAGAATGCAGATCTCCAAGAAGATCTGATTCTGGAAAGCCCTCAAGCAAAATTGTTAAGGCTCAGGATCCTAAGGCTATGGTGGCAATGCAAGAAATGGATGGTGTTGGATGGGACTGAAGCTATTTGGCTAAGGATGAGGAAGAGTATAAAGTGTTGGTTGTTGAGATAGAAGATGAAGAGCATGTTCAATATGCTCTCATGGCACACTCCTCATCTTCATCAGACAATGAGGTATATGATGATGCTTTTTGTAGTAAGGGTTGTCATTTAAATACTGAAAGACTTAACAAAGAGGTTTTAAGATTGTTATCAGATGTGAGTAATGAGAGGTGCAAGTTGTCTAATTATCAACTTGCTCTTACTCAAACTGAAAAGACTGTAGCTGAGTATAAGAAAATGGAGTTTGACCTAAAAGATAAAATAAGTATCTTAAAACATGATTTAAATGCTAGTACTGATATTAGAAACATCATGGAAAGGGTCAATGCTGAACTACAGGTTAAGTTAGATGAGGCTATCAAGAATAAGGATAATGTAGACCTTAAAATTCAAAGATTTGATAAGGCCTCACAAACCCTAGGAGAATGTGTTAGTAAATAAAGGGATTCTAGGGACATGACTAGGATTGGGATGAAAGAGTATGCTAGTCTTCCACCACCAGCTGGGGACTTCTATGGTGTCCAAAGAAAGGACTTATCTTGGAATGGTTTACCAGAACTCCAAGAAGAGGAATTTATTCCTCCACCAAGAGTCCTTACCCCAGTAGAAGAATATAGGCAAAAGTTGACTGATTTGGATGAATGGAAGAAAGCCAACCCTACCTTGTTTGTCAAGGGTGGCATGCTTTATGATAGCCCAAATGAGTCTACCCCTATCAAAGTAACAAAACCAATCACTGGCAAGACTGTTGACCTTGGCTCAAACGCTGTTAGAAAACCTAGCATTAAGTATTCCGAAATGTATAGAAATACTAGGTCAACAAAAAGCCAAGTTAGTGATAATGGAACAGGTTTCTTTTCTTCTAGACCTAGAGTTGTGTCTAGAAAAGCCTGTTATACTTGTGGTAGCTTTTCACATTTAGCCTATAAGTGTGTCAACGCTTCCAAGGTCAACGCTGACAAAAGGTCAAACACTGTCAGACCTAAAACTTTTGTGGAGCAAAGTCCACAAGTTGTTAGACCAGCCCCATTCTTTACTAAAGGGTCTAACACTTATGGGCAAAGACCTTTTCAGAAGAACAATACATGGTCTAATAGGCAATGGGTTCCTGTAGCAAACCCTAGGTTCAACGCTGATAAGGGTAATTTTAGCGTTGACAAGACCAAATCAAACGCTGACAGAAACGTTGCCAGACCAAATAATGGTAAATATTTGCAACCACAAGGAAAGGGGTCTAAAGCTTCTTCTAGCTTGACATGGAGACCTAAGCAAGATCAAAACCCTAATTCTAATGGGATTTCTATGACCTGTAACAGATTTAATTATATTTCAAAGGTCATCACAAAACAAGATGGGGTTAACTGGGTGTTACATCCAAAAAGGGATGAACAAGGGGTTGTTATGACAACTAAGTCTGTTCTTGTTGAACAACCAGATGAATCCAAGTCTGCTCAGGCTTGGGTTCCCAAAGAAAACTAATTTGTTTTCTTTATGTGTAGGGCATTCAAAAACAGGTAAATGATTATGGCTATTGGGATAGTGGAAGCTCTAGGCACATGACTAGGAAGGAAGATTATCTCACAAACTTCACTCCCATTAAGGATGGTGATAAAGTTTACTTTGGAGGCGGATATGGAACAACCACAGGCAAAGGAACTCTACTCACCAACAATTTGCTTTTTGAAAACGTGTTTCTGGTAAAAGAACTTGATTATAATCTTTTTAGTGTATCACAAGTTTGTGATAACAAAAATAAGGTTCTTTTTACTGATACTGAATGCTTGGTGTTGAGCAAGGATTTTAAAATACCAGATGAGAAATTTATTGATTATAGAACACCTAGGCATAAGGACATTTATAATGTGAATCTTAATGGAATTAGGATGAATAATAACATGTCATGTTTTTATGCTAAAGTTTCAGTTGATGAGAGTAATCAATGGCACAGGAGACTAGGGCAAATTAACTTTAAAAATATAAAAAAACTTGTGAGACTTGGTTTGGTTGATGGTTTGCCTGAAAAGGCTTTCCACAATGACCACTCTTGTGTTGCATGCCTTAAAGGCAAACATCACGACGTCTCATTTAAGTCTAAACAGGTGCACTCTAGTTCTAAACCTCTTCACTTGCTGCATATGGATCTGTTTGGTCCAACTAATATAGAGAGTTTGAATGGTAAATCTTACTGCTTTATCATCACTGATGACTTTTCTAGGTTTACTTGGAGTTTCTTTTTAGCCATGAAAAGTGACACTGCTGATACTTTAATTAACTTTATTAACCAAATTGAAAAGAAAACTGGTAATGAAGTTAAGATGCTTAGAAGTGATAATGGTGGTGAGTTTAGAAATAAACTGTTGGATGATTTTTGTGCCAAGAAAGGGATTACTAGAAAGTTTAGTGTTGCCAGAACCCCACAACAAAATGGGGTTGCTGAGAGAAAGAATAGAACCCTAATTGAAGCAGCCAGGACTATGTTGGCTGATGCTCACTTTCCTATTGCATTTTGGGCTGAGGCTGTGAATACAGCTTGTTATGTTCAGAATAGAGCATTGGTCAACAAGATACATAACAAAACACCTTATGAGTTACTTTGGGGAAGGAAACCTAATATTGGTTTTCTTAAACCTTTTGGTTGTCATGTAGTTGTGTTGGATACTAGTGATGCCTTAGGTAAATTTAGTGCTAAAGGTGATGAAGGCTACTTCATGGTTTATTCAGTGCAGAGCAAAGGATATAGGGTTTACCTTAAGAAGGAAAAACGTATACTTGAAAAAGTACATGTTAGGTTTTTAGAGAGTAAACCTAGTGATCCTGAAAGTGGTCCAAATTGGTTGTTTGACTTGGAACCTCTATCTACGACTTTTAATTATATGTCTGTTACTAATCCAGACACTGTGAAGGTAACTTCAAGTGTTGTGGAAGAACCAGTTGTTGATGTTTCAGGTACACAGGTTAATGAAGAGGTTGGATCACAAGCAGACAAGTCATCTCCCATACTTGAGTATGTTACTATTCCCATATGGACAGATGCTTTTGCTGTTGCTGCTGCTGCTGGAAAAGAAAATGGTGGTCCCCAAGTATCACCAGTTAACAACATGCATGGTCTTTCAGGCGCTGACAAAGGAAAATCTGACGCTGACAAGACAAATTCAGGCATTGATGGCTCAAACATTTACAACACCATTTCAGTTGATGGATCCAACGCTAACAACCTTGGTTCAGGCGTTGACAACTCTTTTGACCATATTTTCTCTTCCAATTTTGAACAAGGTGAACCTTCAAACAGAAATGGAGAGGTTCATACATATATTGATGGAAGAGAGCCTGAAGAAGATATTGGTAACTTAGATGATGAGATTTAAGACAACAGACTTTTTGAGGGAGGAGTTCTTACTTCTACAATGAAGAATCACCCCTCCTCTCAAATTATTGGAGATGTCATGCCTCCTGTTCAGACTAGAAGATCTCATCAGAATCTTGGAGGATTTATTGCCAATATACACAAGAAGGTTGATACCCCTCTTATTCAAGCATGTTTGTTTGCCTATTTTCTGTCACAACAGGAACCCAAGATGATTTTTGATGCTCTCAAAGAACCAAGTTGGGTGGAAGCAATGCAACATGAGCTTCACCAATTTGCTATTCAGGATGTTTGGGAGTTGGTTGATTGTCCCAGATATGTCAAACCTATTGGGACAAGATGGGTTCTTAGAAACAAGAAAGATGAAATAGGCATTGTGGTCAGAAACAAGGCACGTTTAGTGGCTCAAGGATATACACAAGAGGAAGGGATAGACTATGAGGAGGTCTTTGCACCAGTTGCAAGGATTAAGGCTATAAGGATATTTCTAGCCTATGCTTCCTGCTTGGGCTTTACTGTCTATCAAATGGATGTGAAGAGTGCTTTCTTTTATGGCACAATTGTTGAGGAGGTTTATGTAATGCAGCCTCCTAGTTTTGAAGATCCAGAGCATCCAGACAAAGTGTATAGAGTCAAGAAAGCTATGTATGGACTTCATCAAGATCCAAGAGCATGGTATGGCACATTGTCCACCTATCTGGTAGAAAATGGATTCAAAAGAGGCACCATAGACCAAACCTTATTTACAAAGAAGACTGGTAAGGATGTCTTACTTTTTCAGGTTTATGTGGATGATATCATCTTTGGCTCTACAAACCCAAAGATGAGTGAAGACTTTTCCAAGCTTATGACAAACAAATTCAAGATGAGTGCAATGGGGGAGATGAACTTCTTTCTAGGGTTACAAGTTCAGCAAAAAGAAGATTCTATCTTCATCTCTCAGGATAAATATGTGGCAGAAATCTGGAAGAAGTTTGGCTTTTTTTCCACATGAGAAAAGAGCTAGTAATCCTATGGATAGAGAACATCCTTGGGGAAAAGTTGGAGATGGAAAAGATGTGGATGTCAGGCACTATCGATCAATGATTGGTTCATTGATGTATCTCACAGCCTCAAGACCTGACATTATGTTTGCTGTGTGTGCATGTGCACGCCATCAAGTGACTCCCAAAGAATGTCACATTCATGCTGTCAAGAGAATCTTTAGGTACCTTAGATGTTATCCACATTTGGGCCTATGATATCTAAAAGATTCAGCATTGGAGCTTATTGCATATTCAGACAGTGACTATGGTGGTGATAAATTTGATAGAAAATACACAACTGGTGGATGTCAGTTTCTTGGGAGTAGGTTAATATCTTGGCAGTGCAAGAAACAAACAGTGGTGGCCAATTCTACAACCGAAGTAGAGTATGTTGCTGCAGCTGCTAGTTGTGGACAAGTCTTATGGATTCAGAACCAGCTGTTAGATTATGGGTATAATTTCATGCATACCAAGATTTTTGTAGACAATAACAGTACTTTATGCATTATTAAAAATCATGTACATCATTCTAAAACAAAACACATAAAAATTAGTCATCATTTTATAAGAGATGGTTTTAAAAAGGGTTTAATACAACCAGATAGGGTTGACACAGAAGAAAATGTGTCTGATTTATTAACTAAACCTTTTGATGCTGGAAGGTTTCAATACTTGGTAACAAGTATTGGAATGATCAATCTCACTTAATATGTGTTTTGGGGTCTTATTGTAAAAGTATGTACAGGATATGCATTGTTATTGGTCTTTATGAAAAGTTAGATTTTCCACTATATTTGTCTAACGCTGACAAAGGTTATCTTAACGCTGATAAGTGTTATCGTGACGTTTTCAGCAACATGTTAGTTTTGTGGTTTTTGATCTAAGTGTGCAGGCGTTGTTAGCATTGTCCCACTGGATACAGAGTTGCTTATGGATCCTTGGAGAATCATTGGAGCATGTTTCAATTTATGGATGATGGTTGGAATATTTATATTCCTATCTTGACATAAATTTTTATATTCATGCATATTATTTGGAAACTTGTGTATCACAGTTTTAGGGGAGGTTTTAGGAACCTTTAGGACTTTTGGGTATTCTTAAAATACTCTTATCACAATTCTAGATTGTGTCCACAGGTGAGTATGAGTTAGTTTACTAAATCATGAGGCACTGTAGCATGCAAAGTTGATATACTATGCATGTTGCCAAGACATTTTTGGCCTAGAATTGGATGTGGTCTGTTGGGAGACTTGGGAATGATTTATAATGGGTTTACCTGGGAGTTACAAGGAATTTTATGAGGTAACTTAATTGTTAAGAATTATGGTTAGCAAGGGACACTAGAGGACTGTTATGTTTATCTTGCATAAGCAAGTGTGCATAACTGGACAGTGCTTGCCGCCCTATAATAATTATAAATTTATAGGTTATCTTCACTAGGATAAATTACTTTGTTAAGGTCCTTTTTCATTTTTATTACTTTTATTTTTGGACGCTGACTACTATTTTTCCAAGCGTTGTTATGACCAATTTAGACGCTGACATGGCTTTGCCAAACGTTGACAAGAATATAGCCGTTGGGTGTTGATGGGTTATATTTTACCGTTGACACTCATTGGGACCTACCCAGTTGTTATTTTTGACAAATTTTGGGGCCGTAATTTTGGGAGTAGATAACTTTTAATTAATGCACAAGATAACTTATTTTCTTTTCAATATTTTCATCATTATATTTTGAAAATAGTTGCCTAATGTTTGACCAATCACATGTGCCTATCTCTCCTATATATTTGGCTCCTTTTTTTAAACAGGGTATCTCATATTCTTGTGTAACACTTTTTCACCTATAATTCATCTTTCTCAATAATTCACAAACAACTTTCTTCAAACAATGGCACCAAAGTTTAAACCAAGTGACTTGGTATTGGGATTCAGGAGTCAGCACAACATGATTGCTTATTTGGAGGCTGATGATACTTTGTTTTCACAATACACTCATATGGTGGCGTATTTGAATGCATCTCTAATTAGGTATGCACTTTCTCATGCTCCTCTCATCCCTGTCACTCATATTAAACAGTTTTGGAACACTGTTAGTTCCTCAACAACTAATAATGTAACTACATTATCAGCTATTGTTCATGAGCGTACTTGGGTGGTTACTGAAGCCTTGGTTCGCCAGGCTTTGCATCTTAATGATGCCATTGGTATAACCACCCTTCCTATTAATGAAATAGAAGAAGGACTTCGGGCTTTGGGGTATCCTTTCCCTGATGAGGGCACTTTAAACAAATATCATAAACAAGAGTTTCCCCCAGCCTGGAAGTATCTCATACATGTCATCCTTCAATGTTTGAGTCCCAAATGTACTGCACACAATGAAATTAATAGATCAATTGCTAGTGAAACTGTGTGCATTGCAAATGGGCAAAAGTTTAATTTTTCAAAACTAATTTTTGATGGCATGTGTAAAAACAAAGGGAATAAGATGACCTTGGCTTATCCCAAATTTTTGCAAATGGTTTTTGATGTGCAAAATTATTGCACAAGGGATCATGATGATTTTTATGAGATCCCTGTGCAAAAGAAAGCTATTTTAGAAAGATGAACTCACCCCCTCACCGTAAATTACCTCTCACCCAAGCTATGCTTGCTGTTATTGCAGCAGCACAACCCCATCCAGACCCACCACCACAACTTGACCCAATACCAGAACCTTTGCCTTCACCTCAACACATGGAAATTGACCAAGAACCCTTCAACGCTGACACATTAAATGTTGGTGTTGACACAAGTAATCCAAACTTTGACATCCTTCCTTCATAGACCCAAACACCCCTTAACCTTCAAACTACCACCACCACATCATCTTATACACCCCCTGAATATAGGTTGATTAAACGCCCAAGGACTACTAGAGTGTTCTCCTCTAGTGGTCCTAGCCATGTAGCAGAGAGAACCACCACCACGAGTGTGGTTGGTGCTATGGATGAGGCTGGGACTATTGGTACTGGCTTAGATGCAGGCCAAGACAGTCCTAACATCTTTAAGACCTCATCCATGCCCCATGACTCTACTTTGGGAGGTCAAATACCCATTCTAGAAGAGGGCATATTGGAACCATACACATTAATGGAATTGATGGCTGTCTGCATTAGCTTGAAATAGCAAACTACAGACTTGGTACAAACAGTCAGTACACAAGGCCTTGAACTCAAGAAATTGAGGGAGAGGATTGTTATTTTGGAGGATGCTAACACCAGGCGTGGAATGGAGGAATCTTCCAAATGGGAGGATGAGCAGGTTCATGTGAGTGACAAAGGCTCACATGATGGAGAATCTTTGGGTGTTGCAGAAGCCCTCACTGAATAGAAGAAGCAACCAGGTTTTGATAGATCTCTGGTTACTCCTACAAATTTGAACTTGTCTTTTATAGCTATGTTGGAGAAATTTACAAGAGGCGCTGAGACAAGTAACTTGGGCGTTGATAAGCAAAATTTGAACGCTGACACACCAAGCGCTGACAAGAGTAAATTGGCGCTGACACAAGGAATTTGAGTGTTGACAGACCTGTAGATATGGTTGATGAATTTCAGTCATCAGCTATCATCAAAGAAGTGTCTTCACAGGTATTACCATCATCCTTACCCATCATTGATCCATTAGATAAGGGTAAAGGAATCATGGTAGAAGTAGAAGTTCCAAAGGATGCAGCACAAGTAGAGTTTTATTCAAGGTTGGCTACACAACTTGTGGAACAAGAGATGAAGAAGGTTGGTGAATCACCATTTGTTGTCACTTCTTAGGAACAAGAAGGGAGTGATGAAGAAGTTCAGATTCAAGTGTGATGATAATTGAACAACCAGAAAGACTTGAATATGGTGATGACTTGGCAAAAGAAAGGCTTAGAGAGTTAAAATTTCAAGTAGACTTTGATATGCCAGAAGTAGTTCAGATGTACCATGCTTGGGAGAATAGGATTATGGAGAATCCAGATTTGACAATTTCAGACCAAATTTAGGGATAAGAGATTCTTCTAAGAGTTCAAAGAGATTGCAAGGTCATTCTGAAGCATAAGGCTAGCAATGTTTTCTCATTGCTGAAGAGGGATAGAAGGGAGCTTTATTACATGTTACTCAGATGTCACGGAACTGGATGGACCTTCAAGAAATTGCAGGGATTATCTTTTCAAGAATTGGAGTACAAGGCTTATCCCATTTGGGCAAAAGTGCAGAAAATGAACACTCTTAGACTTCTTTCAGTTGAGAGGAAAGAAGAACTTGCAGAAGAGATGGAAATTAAGAAGGCAATGATTGTTCCAAGGCCTTTGAAGAAGGGAGTTCCACTTGAGTTTCCTAAAGATCTAAATAAAGTGGTTCCCAGTGAAGCTGTTCTTAGAAGGAGCATTAAGCTCTCACCCATGGAAGCTTCAGATATGGTACAAGTGTTACCTCTTGATGCCAGAAACCCTATCATTAGCTATGAAGAGGATGCAAGTTGGTTTTGGAAGATTGGCAGATATGGGAAAGAGGTACACACATTTACTACTCTTATGTCTCTGTTTGCAAGTATGGATAGAGAAGACTTGGCAGACCTTTGGAGGTTGTTGATGGCCAAGTATGAGACTGAAGCACCTACTTCAGTAAATGGAATAAAGATTTTGTCAACATTCAAGAGAATGTGTGCACCAGAAGAAGAAGATCCTGTTTGGAAGGATCTTGAGGATGATATCAGTGGTCTTCAATGGCGTTTGTATTCAGCTGCTGGTGAAAATTATTTGAGCTCTGCAAAGTTTGTTGAGTATCTACTTGTAGATGCTGAGTATCCCATGTCCAAAGAAGTTTTGGAAAAGATGAAGACAACACAGCTGGAGATTGACTATTCAAGTGACGTGGCCAAAGATTTGATTAGGCATGTTTATTACCAATATGATAAGATTTGTAAGATTCCTCGTAGTTCTTAATTTTTATTCAGAAACTTGATTACTAGAGTAGATATCAAGTTTAGGGGAGGATTGTTGGGAATAAAATGTAGCCAGTACACTTGAACGCTGACAAGAAGAAAACAAGCGTTGATAAGAAGAAAACAAACGTTGACAGATCAAGCGTTGACAAGAAGAAGTCAAGCGTTGATAGGTTGAAGACAAGCACTGATAGAAAGATATGGTCTACGTGTATTTTGTTTCTAGTTTGTTTCTAGTAAAGATAGGATCAACAATGTATTTTCTATAATTATCTTTACCTAGAATAGTTGATACGTAGACTCTTGTACAAGACTTCTTATGTCTATAAAAGAAGACCTTTAGGTTATGTTTCATATATGTTTTCATACGTTTAACACTTTCATTGTAAGTAAGTTCGTTATTATCAATCAAGTGAAAGTTTTTTTTACAACTGTTTCTGTGTTCTTGTTTGAGTGTTAATTCCACATAACACTTAAATTGTTTTATATACAAACAAAGTTTATCTACGTGTTTAACTTGATCTAATCTTGTTTACACAAGCTAAATCGATCTATGTTTGGGATCAACAAACTGACCTATGATTGAGATTCTACAATCTCACGTTGAGGGAAACGATGACGCTACCGTTGTCCCCGCAATTGGAGCAAATAATTTTGAAATCAAAACGGGTTTTATTCAAATGGTTTTCGCTACACCATTTTTGGGTCGTTCCCAAGATGAAACCCATGATAATATTAAGAGGTTTATCTATTTGACAAACACCGTCAAATACAATGGGGTGCCACAAGAGGCTATTCATTTACAACTCTTTCCTTTTTCCCTCGAGGGACAAGCCCAAATTTGGCTTTATAAAGAACCACCCGAAAGTATTACAACATGGATTAATTTAGAGACCAAGTTCATTAACTACTTTTTTCCACCATCACGGACCACCTCTTTAAGGAATGACATCATTACCTTTGAACAAAAATATAGGGAAACTTTTAGTGAGTCTTGAGATCGATTTAAAGAGCTTTTAAGAAAATGTCCACAACACGGTTTCACTAAAGTACATCAAATTAATACGTTTTATAATGGTTTAACTCTTAATGACCAAGACTCACTTAATAGTGCCGCGGGGGGTAATATTCTTGTGAAGTCCATGAACGAGGCTTGGGCCATAATTGAAAACAAGGCAAAAGTACAAACCAAGAGTGTTAGGGCCACTATGGCAAGTGCTAGTTCTAGTGAGAACGACAAAAGAATTGATAAGCTTACTTCCTTTGTTGAATCAATTGGTTTACAAACCAAAGAAATAAAGGGTCAAGTTAATTCTTTTAAAGAAACTAGTGAAACGTGTGAGACTTGTGGTGGACCACATTCATATTTTAATTGTGACAAGGTTTACAATCAACAACAACAAGTTTTTGCTTCTAACACCAATGCTAATGAGAGGGTTCAATTCAAACCTAATGTTGATTTTAACCATTTGTCTTATAAGAGTACTAATTATTTGGCTCCCCCGGGTTTTGTAGCTCCACACAGACCACCCCCACCCGCCCAAAATACCCAAAACCAATATAGGAACCAAGGTCCTCAAATGGGTAATTTTCAAGGGAATACAAATCAAGGGAATTTTAATGGTCCAAATCAAGGGTTTCAAAATAATAACCAAGGTTTTCATAATAACAACGGTTTTCAACCTCAATATCAAAACCAAGGTTTTCCTAATCAAGGTTCTCCTAATCAAGGGTTTAATCAAATGAACATGCATAATCCTCAAATTGACTTGGTTCTAAAAAAATTGACCGACCATGAGCGGATTATGAGAGAGATGCAAGAATCGACCGATAAGAAATTTTTGACAATGATTCAAGCCCTTAGACCCCAAGTAGCCTTACCTTCTAATACCGAGATTAACCCTCGTGCTAATGTGAGTGCTATCACTACTCAAAGTGGAGCCACTTTAGTGGGACCTTACATCTCTTCGCCCATAAAGGAGAGACAAGGCCCGGAGGTCATAATGAGTAATCCTACTCCCCCTTCAGTGATTCCTCCCACTACCACTCCTAGTACTAGTTCTCCATTGCTAAAAGAGCCCAACCCTAAGGTTCTTCAAGAAGCGAGTCCTTCTCCTTCTCAACCTTCAAAGTCTAAACCCAATATCCCTTATCCTTCTAGGTTAGACAAGGCTAAAGTGCTCACCAAAGATGACGTTCATGTCTCCAACTTTTTGAAAATGATTTCCAACGTCAATGTTAACATTAGCCTTATTGAAGCACTTGCTCAAATGCCAAAATTTGTCAAAATATTTAAAGATTTTCTTAATAAGAAAGAAAAATGGTTGAGCTCGTGAACACTCGTTTAAATGAGAATTGTTCCGCGATTCTTCTCAAAGAGCTTCCCGAAAAGCTAGGAGATCCCGGACGATTCGTGTTACCTTGCTCGTTTCTTCAAATTGATGATTGTATGGCTTTAGCGGATCTCGGCGCTAGCATCAATCTTATGCCACTTTTGGTATGGAAACAATTATTATTACCCGACCTTGTACCGACTCGCATGACCCTCGAGTTAGCTAATAGAACTCTCGCATACCCCGTTGGTATTGCCGAAGACGTTTTTGTACGAGTTGGTACATTCACTTTTCACGTGGACTTTGTCGTCGTCGACTATGAGATGGATCCTCGTATTCCGTTAATACTTGGTAGACCATTCTTACGATCCGGAAGAGCCTTAGTTGATGTGGCCGAAGGGGAGTTAATTCTTAGGTTTCGGGATGAACAACAAGTTTTTAAAATGGGAAAAATCACAACAAAATCAAACGGAGAAGAGTCGGTCAATATGATTGATGTTCTTAATTATGATAATGAAGAAATTTTTATCAATCCTTTTGGAATTCAAAAGTCTAATCAAAATGATTTTGTGATAACTTCATCCCTTCCCTTAGAGCCTCAAATTTTTGAAACTCCTACTTATGACACCTATAGTGATGACACTTCTTCAAGTGATCACACTATCTTCGGTTTAGACGACCTATCTTTTGACCCACCCACTTTTGACACACCCATTTTTGATCAACCAATCTTTGATACTTACGATGATGACACTTCTTTAAGTGATCTCATTAACTTTGATGACCCACCCCATGATCTTAATGCACCCCATATCTCTATGAGTGATTCTTCCATGGAAACTCCTTTTGACTTTTATACTCAAATTTTAGAAGTCATGACTTTTGAGGAGGATCCTCCACTCTTAGAGATCATTCCTACTCTAGAGGTTATTCCATTTGAGGAGGATTTAGATATCTTTATAAATACCTATTTTCCTCATGAGAATGAGTTTTCCTATGACTCCGATGATACTTATGTTTTCACGTCGAGTTTGGAAGAGGACGACTTTCCCACTTTGGATTTTGATGATATTTTGAGCTTAAATGTCAACACCTCTTGCTATTTTCTCGTTAAGGAACCAGTGTTTGATCCCGGAATAGAGACTTTAGTGCTATCATTTCCAAATCACCTTACCCTTCCTTATGAGAGACTTTTGACTAAGGGTACCCCTCTTTTCTTTGACTTCTGTGATTTTACCACCTCGGAGTTTATTTCCTTTTGTGATGGAAATTATGTGTTTGACCCGGGTGGATTTTCATGGGGTATTCCTTATATGACTTTATTTCACCCCTTTATCATGGAGAGATTTTTCCTCCCTTGGAAATCTCGGTTTTCCCATGATTTTCCCATTTGAATGTTGACATTCGGGAAATCGAGTCGAGCTAGAGACTCGTGATAAAAAAATCAAGTATCTTTTAAAAAGGTTAGATTTTCACCTTTTCCACCCTTTTTACCCTTTTTCACCTTCACCCATTTTCACCAATAAGTGTAGGGGGGAGCCAAGTAGGTTGTTTTGTGTGTTATGATGTGTGCAGGGACATGTGCTTTAATGATCTACTTTTGGTGTTTTTGACGCGACCCGTGTTCCCGTGTTTCCCGTGTACCCGGTTCCTTCGATAAGTTTTTGCTATTGTGATTCAATCTTGTATATAAATAAGACGAATAAATGTAATTACTTTAGTTGTCTCTTCCTTAGCTCGATTTACACAATGTACTCAATGTCCTAAGTGTAGGGGAGTTTATTCTCCCACATGCTTAAACATTGAGGACAACGTTTATATTAAATGTAGGGGGGATTTCTATCGAAATTTTAGTGGGCTTTTCCATGATTTTGATCCTATTTAACTGGAAAATTTAAAATGTTTCAACGTTTTTCAAATTATTGATCTATTTTGGCCTAGTAGTATTTTCTTTTATTTCCTTTTATCATCGCATAGTATTTATATTTTCCATTTCAAGAATAAAGTCAAAAATAAAAAAAGGAATAAAATGGTTTTAACAAGTTTAGATGTCTTTGATATATTAGGCCCGTCGTGAATATTTTGACTCAACCCGAGTTTACTTATCCAAAGTTTACTCTAGCGAGTATCCTTAACCATATGGACCTTAATTGGTTTATTAGGCTAAGCATCCACGAGTCTCATTCCTTGAGATTTTAAATTGTGGAGAACGAGAGATGATAGAGTTGATAACAAGTTTAAGGGTTAATACTTGCTTATATGAGTTTTTGTGGCTCTTTCTTCCCGCTTGTATATTTAATTGCTTAATAAATGAGGATTTTTGCGGTGTCGATTCGATATCTTAACTCTTAGCCAAATCTTTTATCTCCTTGTAATTAAAGCATGAACACATTGAGTGTGCTAGCGTTATGGACTTCCGACTAAGGTGGCTCATAACCACTAAGTAGGAGGTATTCAGACCATGGGACCGCGGAATTTGGCCTACTATATATATCATAAATAAAGAAAGAATAAGATTAAAACATGACCTCAAGGAGCCTTAGGGTGTGGGGCATGTAGCACGAACCTTGTCATTAGAGCCTTAGGGTGTATGGCATGGTAAGTGTTGAATAAAAATTGATCAAAAATCAATTCCCTCGTTTATCGTTCAAGGAGCCTTAAGGTGTGGACAATAGATGAGGAGCATTTTTACATCTTAAAGAGTCTAAGGGTATATGATGTGAACTTGCTAAACTCCACATAAAGTCTACATGACTTTGGAGGAATAATTAATAAGTAGTACTATTGGCCAAATTTTGGGTCCGGGAATTTATTCCCCAAATCGTGTTAAATCATCCTTGATGTCGGCTTACTTTAGTAACAACGTTTTTGAGGACGAGGTTAGGTTTTGAGTATCGAGTTTGCACCGTTTCGCCTTCATTTTTGGACTAATAATTATCAAATAAGTCAAATGAGCCTACGGGTGAATGACAATCAATAAAATCTATAGATACAACGTAGGAATTGGAGAAAGAGTATTACACAATTGTCTTATATAAGTGGTTTTAACTTGAGGACTTACGGTAAACAATGATCTCGTTTTTAAGCTTGGTATGGGGAACGTGAAACTTGAGGGTGATTAATATTCATGACATCAAATCCCTAATTTAAGTCTTAGATTTCTTTACGAGTTTCTTCCATCAAATAATTTCCAAGTTAATAAATTTAACTTTTGTCTCCTTTTAAGTTTTTATCTTTTCGTCGTAGTAGTAGTAGTAATAGTAATAAAGGCCAAGATGGATTAATTATGAAAAAAATGTAAATTTATGCTTTAAAATAATGCATTGCATGGGGTCATTGTAATGGTCAAGTGTAGGAGATTTAATAAGTGTGAAAACACTTATCCTTTTGCCACTAAAATCAATGAAAAACAAGACCTAATCATGTGTTTAACATCGTAAAAGTCAGAATTACACGTGGTTTTGTGTTTTTGTGTGAAATAGGTACAAAATATCAAAAGGAAAGAAAACACGGGATTTCAAGGTCAAATGTTGAAGAAAAGTCCAAGAAAAAGACGAAGACAAAGTCAAAAGACCAAAAGTGTGCCGAAATTCACGAAAATCGGCAAAATCAACACGGAATTGAAGGAAAGATCGTCAAAGCCGAAATCGAGCTCGTTTTTAGTGGATTTAATATTATTTGAGTTTAACGGGCCTTGTGGGTCCCACATTTGCTTATTGGGCCCACAAGCCCATTTAAGAAGATGTTGTATTTGCTTATGGGTCAAAAGGCCCCATTAAAGCCCAAATGGACTCCATGATAAACAAAGTGGACGGTTGAAAACAATTTGGGCCAAGCCCAACTACAATAACAAAATGGGACGATTGGAATGAGTTGCTAGGCCAAAACCTGGCAAACTTTCAAACCCTGGTCAACACCAACTCACAAAACATGTTTTAAATAAAAGTTTTTTTTTACCCACCCCACTCACACTTATTTCTACTTTACAACCTAGAAAACATCTCACCTACCTTTTTCTCTCCCAACAAAATAAGTAGACGCACCATGTTTTACCCAAACCCTAATTCACCCATAACACCTAATTTACCCACCAAAAATTAGGGCTTTTACCCAATTCGTGTGATTCACACGAATCCTAATTAAATCCCCCACTTAATTCGGATGAACACTATGGTGGTCCTCAAATCTACTTGGCCTCTCCATTTAAATTGATTGGCTCTTACACCTCTCCACCCCCAATCCTCCAATAAACATCCTCCACCTAGGCATCAAACTAGCACAACAAACACAAAAGAGCCATGCTGGCGATCCATGTGCCCTTTAGTGTGTTTTCAACCGCAAGATCAAGAAGAGAAGAAAGAGAAAGAAGAAAAAACGTGTTTAACGACTCAGATTTGATTTATTGCTCTCAAAGCTTCATGAAGAATCCTTGGGGTTGGCTATAAAAACCCCCCAATCATTCTGTAATTGAGTGCCTTTAATTTTTATTTTTAATTTTATTTTTTATGCTAATTAGTTTTAGATTAAAAGTGTAATTTTCCTTTTTCTCAGTATTGTACTCAAGTTTTTAGTTATTAATAAAAAAATATCTTTCAGTTTAATTCATCTCGTCTGATTTATTCTATTTAAAGTTAATGCAATTTCAATCTACTTTCATTATTATTATTATTATTATTTATTTTTTTTAATTGTTAAAAAGTAAAAAAAAGAAGGTATGAAAAGAACTTCCCACTGGAAGTTTTGATAAAAACTTGTTCGAGTTTCGAATCTGGTTCGAGCCTTCGATGGTGGTTCGAGTTGGTTTTGATGTTTAACGGTGGTGGTTTCGATCTAACTTCATAGACGTCTCATCGCCGATCTACTGCTCAAAGGTTTCGCCACAAGGTTTTAAATCTCTTTTATTTATAAAGTTTTTATTAATTAGTTAATTATCTGTTTATGATTTGATATGTTATGTTTAAGTGATATAAGTTTTATCTGTTTAGCTACCGTTTAGGTTTTGGGTTGTTTTTATCTGCTTATCTTTTTTGGATTCGTGTTTGTTTAAGTTCTGCTTATTTGAGCTTTGATGTTTATCTAATTTTGGTTTGTTTAAGTTTTAGTTATAACTTTTTAAGATTTAGATAAGTTTGGATCTACTTATATTGGTTCATTCGGTTTTTAGTTACTGATATTTTAATTTATTTTGTCTAGTTGAATTTTAGATAAGTAGTGTAATGTTTTAGTATCTGATTTATTGGCTTATTTTGATTTATCTGCTCAGTAATATTGGTTTTGGTTTTGTTTGATTTGCTTACTGTTTAGCTTATCAGATTAATTGGCTTATTTTGGTTGTTTTTTTTGTATGCTAGTTATATTTTCTTTATGTTTGGATTATTAACTGTTTCTTATTAGATTTTTGTTTTAAGATTAAGTTCTGTCTGAATTGCTGCTCATTTGCTTATTGCTTATTGTCTGATTATTATTTTAGTTAGTATAAGGATTCGGTTCAGCTTATTTTCGGTAATGCTTGAAACTGTTTCTTTGATCTAGTTAAGTGTAGATTAGCTTAATTGCTTTTCAGTTTTTTTATGCTTATTTGGTTTTGAGTTTGGCTGATCTGCTTATATAACAGACTTATTTGGTCGGTTATACTGATTTTTCATTTCCAAAAATATAAACAAAATAAATAGCAAAATACGTCCCTCCTGGGACTCGAACCCTGGACCTCCTGTTCAGCAACCAAACGCTTCTACCATTTGTTCTAGTACTTAATTTGTGTTTTAATGCACGTTCATTAATTAATATAGGGTAATTATAGCTGTCAGATTTTAATTATTAGTTTAAATACAAGTTTAAGTTTTTATTAATTTAAAGTAAAAGATTTATTTTCATTAAAAGTTTGAAATAAAAAGAAACAAAATATTTTAATTACTTTAATAAATTTTAAATTGTTTTTAAATTTAGTTTTAAATAGATTTTATTTAAATTCAAATTAGTTTTAAAATAGTTTAAAATAGTTTTCAAATTTAGTTTAAATTAGTTTTAAATATTTAAATAGTAAGTTTCTAGTTAAATAAATTAGATTTAAATTTAAAATAGTTTAAATAGTTAATTAAATAGTTTTTAGTTTTAAAAATATCAAAAAGAGTAATTTTACCAAAAACAATTAGTTTTACGTTTAATCGGAAATCAATTCGAGTGAGTCGAGGAAAAACGAACATTAATTGTTAATTGGACTAAAAATCCATACATTAATGATACAAATGGTTTCTACTATACCTTTTCTAGGGAGACCTATGGATGACCCTCAGGACCACATCAAGAGATTCTTGTCCATTTGTAATATCATCAAGTATAATAGGGTACCTCAAGAGGCGATTAAGTTGATATTATTCCCTTTCTCTTTGGAGGGAAATTCTAGGATTTGGCTAGATAAGCAACGTTCTAATAGCATTCTCACTTGGGAGGACAAAAAGAATAAATTTGTGAAGAAGTTCTTTCCACCTTCACGTACCACCGCATTAAGGAATAAAATCATAGGCTTTCAACAAAAGAGAGATCAAACCTTTAGTGAGTCTTGGGAAGAATTCAAAGAGTTGTTAAGAAAGTTCCCTAACCACGGTTATGACCAAGTCCGCCAAATCAATACCTTTTACAATGGTTTGAGACCACACCATCAAGATTCCTTTAACTCGGTCGCGGGTGGAAGCATTCTTGCTAAATCTATCCAAGAGGCAATGGATATCATTGACACAAAATCCATGGTTCAAAGCAATAGGGATAGATATGAGGTGGTACAATGTGGTGCAAGAGGGTGCTACTCAACCAATTGACAAGGCTTTATATCAAAAGGTTGATAAACTTAATAATATGGTTCAAAAACTTTGTGAATTTTAATTGAGCAACTCTTCTACAAACAATGTTAATGCCATCACCCTTCAATGTGAGACATGTGGAGGCCCTCACTCATACTTGAATTGTGACAAAGTTCAAAAATATCAAAAAGAATGTTATGCTTACAAAGATGATGGAAAGGTCCATTTCAAACCAAACATCAATCCTAATCACCTTTCATACAAGTCCAACAATTACCTTGCTACATCGGGTTTCCCTCCCCAAAAACCCACCCAAAACCAAGCAAACAATCCACACATGCTAAATAGAAACCAAATGTAACACCCCGAAATATTCATACTTTAGTTCAGCGGAAGAGTCGTTGGTGTTACGGGATAGCACATTACTCAAATCATAGACAACGCTTAAAAATCGCGTCGTTTAATAATAAAGCATTTTACATTCATGAATATCAAATTTACATAGGTCCCAAGTCATAGTATTATATAAAATTTTACAAAACATTTGAATGGAAATTATTATTTAAGTGCGGGCCATAAATTCTTTTCGTCTTCCCGAGAATTACCTTCAAGTACATGAGATAAAACATGTTAAAGGAAAAGTCAGCGAAACGTCGATTGAACTCATAGAGTTCAATAAAAACCATTAATATGTCCTCGGTATATATTTATTACAAAAAAACTATTTTGTACAAATCATTGTAGTAGGCCATAAAATAGGCCAAAGACATTTTATACAACTCTTAGTCGTAAATCATAATATAGGCTCCAGCCTTCGAAACCATTATACGAACCATTGTCGTAAAAACATCAATACAATACGTTTTATAACGTTGTACAGAGTTTAATATAAACCATTATTAGAAAATGGTTATGTAAAACCAAAACACGAACATAATATCAATAATAAGACCTCGTATTGCTAGTCAGGCAATATATCGTAATTCAATGCGTCTATCAGTATTTGCGTTATTGGATTATTATAAGCTGAACTGGTGTGATCTTCCCCAAATAGTACATTTATATGCATAAGCGTCTACCATATCCCGGTAGTTCACAACTCATGTTAATGGGACTTTTAGTGACATAACCTAACCAATAATAATCCATTTCTTTTCATTCATGGGGTCATATGATCATTCATCGGGTCATAAAATCATTCGGGTCCATATCAATAAGCAAACAATTGGGACAACTGGTGTCCTATTTTTATTAAAACTAACATGTTATCTCCCTGGCGGGTTTATAAAACTGTTAGCCTTAAAATATTGAGTCAAACAAGAATGTTCGGTCATAGGTTTATTTTGTAATATTTATTAGAACATTGTAATAGTTAGTTAAAATAGTCGTGACATTACGGGCTTGATGGTTAGCTTAAAAAGGCCGCCTTCAAGGTACTAAGCATTTATTCAAGCCCGACCCAAAACAATATAGTCCATTAGAGAGCCCGCATGTGGGTGGACTATATAAGCACCCTCCTAGCATGTTAGGAGGGTGGATGATCTCATTTTTCTTTAATCTAATTTCACAAAGTTTCTCCACCTTCTCTCTACTTTCTCTCTCTAGAAATCTTCATTCTTTTCATCTATTTTCTATTAATCATCCATGGTGAAGTGAATAAATTAGGGAACAACAATTGGTATCAATCGCCACGGGGTAGATTTGTGATTCGTTGTTTGGTTTATAGTTTGGTTCGGTTAATTTTTTATCTAAATCATCCCGAATTAAATTTTTTAGTGTTTTTCGGGCTATAAATCTTGATATAAATCACTGACATAGATGTGGTACGGATTTGGTTAGGTTTTGTGGTTAAAATCGCAAGTTTTTTAGGTGTTTGGATTGGTTTTTGGGATACCTCGTAAACAGTAGCTCTGTAGGCCAACAAGAACATTCCGAAAAAAGATTTTCGGAAAAGGGTTTCATTATTCCGAAATAATGATTTTCGGATAAGGGTTTTGAGATTCCGAAGATTGGCATTTTTCCGAAATAAGTTAAGCTTTTATTCCGAAGATTTGTGGTAATTCTGAAGAAACTGCTTATTCCGAAGATCTCAGGTACAATTTTATCCGAAAAAGCCAATTTATTCCGAAGATAGTACATTATTCCAAAAATCTCAGGTTATCTGAAAACATCACTTATTCCGAAAAACCCCATTTATCCGAGAAAAATCCATTTATTCCAAGAAGTTTACTTATTCCGAAAATTGTGAGTTTATCTGAAGATAGGCGTTTATTCCGAAAAAGTGGTTTATCCGAAGATTTCAGCTTTTTCCGAAAATTTCACATATTCCGAAGAAGTATCTATTCCGAAGAAAGTTTATTATTCTGAAGAAGGATTATCATTCCGAAGAAAGGGTCTTTTCCGAATATTACCAGTTTATCCGAAAAATATCACTTATTCAGAAATTTCCTCATTTATCCGAAGATCACCATTTTTTCCGAAGAATCTTATTATTCCGAAAAATACTACTTTTTCCGAAAAACTTCATTTATCCGAAATACACTACTTATTCTGAAAAAACTCCAATATTCCGAAAATAGAAGTTTTTACAAAAGTGAAGACAACTTTTAGGGGATTTTAACATTTTTCACCGACAACAACAATCACAACACATCTACTTAAGATCCGTTTTCACTTCATCTATTTCAAAGTTTCCAACATGGATTCTACTAAAGAGTATCGTGTGACAAACAACAACATCATGGTGGCGGGTAACAAAGAGAGACCACCAATGCTTGTGACTGGTAGATATGCACAATGGCAATCACGATTCCTTTGATATCTTGACACAAAACCTAATGGTGATGTTCTTCGCCATTGCATCAAAGAAGGACCCTATACTCTCACTACAATCACCATTCCTGCAATTCCAGCAACCGACTGGACGACTGGTTCCGATGAGAAAACAATTGAGGAAACATATGAGAACACTTCGAAAGAGAAACGTGCTTGGATTGATGTAGAGAAAGAAGAAATCTATTTGATTCTAAGTGGGATTGGGGATGATATTTACTAAACGGTTGATGCATGCTCTACTACTAAAGAGATGTGGTTTGCCATTGAACGCTTGCAACAAGGAAAATCACTTAACAAGGAAGATGTCAAAACTAACTTGTTTTGGAACTTTGTCAAGTTTACTTCATTGGATGGGGAATAAATTGATTCATATTACTCAAGGTTCTACAAGATGATGAATGACATGACAAGAAACAATTTGCAAGTCTCCACCATGCAAGTCAATGTGCAATTTCTACAGCAACTTCAACCAGAGTGGACACGGTTCGTAACTTTGGTGAGACAACAGAGTAAGTTAGACGAGGTCAATTATGACACGCTCTTTTACATTTTGAAACAATTTCAAAATGAGGCGAATGAACATCAAGCTGAAAGGATAACAAAGACTGCTAATCCACTTGCTTTGGTGTCTACCACTCAACACACTCAAGATCATCGCTCTCGTGCTCCAAAGTCATATTCCACTACATCATCCTCACCAAGGTACTCCACTACATCCTCCTCACCAAGATACTCCACTTCATCTAAGTATTCTGCTCCCACACGATCACATGACAAAGAACCAAGAGCACCATCACCATCACCTGAGCCATCATCTAAAGAGGACAGTGATGAAGAACTATCTTAGAAGGATAGGGAGATGAAGCAACAAATTGCTTTCATTATGAAGACCTACAAGAAAATATTCAAACCCACCAACAACAATCTTCGAACATCATCAAATACAAGGAACCAATATGTTGAGAGTCCTCGAAGGTATGCCACACGTCAACGTGATGAAAGTCCTCCTAGGTATGATAGACGTAATTCAACACATGTTGAGGGTTCTGCACGGTATGATCGACAAACTTCTAAGTATGATACTCAGAGGATTGCTACTGCTGTTGGGAATAGGGAAACTGTTGGTACTCCAGTGGTTCAGCAAAATGGGATTCAGTGTTTTAATTGTCAAGGCTATGGGCATATTGAAAAAGAATGTAGGAAGCCGAAACGGGTTAGGGACTCTAGCTATAATAAGTAAAAGATGCTGCTATGCAAGAAGATGGAAGCTAGGGTTAAACTGTCGGTTGAGGAAGGAGCAATGCTTGATGATACTGATGATGAAGCCTCTGATCAAGAACTTTTAGCACATTACTCGTACATGGCAAAGGTTGAAGAAGTTCTCAACGTCACCGAAGATGACAATGGTCCTATCTTTAACACTAAGCCAATCGATAAGGTACACACTGAAGAGGAACATAATGTGTTTGGTAATATTCATGAGCATTCTGAGCTACCCAAAGCCATTAAGGACACATGTATGATGGAAACGGTTGATAGCAATACCACACCCGATTCATCAGACATGTGAAATAATGAGTCTGAGGATGATCAACATGCAAATGAGTATGATAATGATGAGGAGCGTATTGCGCTTGCTAACTTAATTGCTTCTTTACAAAAAGATGTCAAAGAAACTAGAAAGAGTCAAAAGCAATTAAAGAGGGCAAACGCTACGCTCACTCAAAATTTTGAAGAATGTAAAGCTGCTCTAACTAAATCTAGTGAGACCATTGATAGCTATCGAGCTCAGCTTCTTCAAAAGACCAATGAGGTTGAGGGGTACAAAGGGTGTTTAATTAATGTTAAAAAGGACGATTTTCAAGAGAAATATAACGAACCTCTTAAGCTTCTTGAACAAGAGAAACGTAATTATAACACCTCTTTGAGTACTGAGCGTCACAAAACGTATATTTTTACCACTAAAGTTAATGAGCTAACTCAAGTAAATGGTTTTCTTCAAGAGGATAAAACAAAACTTGTTAATGAAAAGAAAGTTGTGGTTGAAAAGATGGAAAAGGATTTCAAAACTAAACAAGCGAATGACATAGATAAAATGGTGGAACTTGAAACTCAACTTGATTTTTACAAGAAAATTGTTTACAAAACTAATCAATCAATTCAAACCATGTGAATGTTGGCACCTCGTTCGTTTTTCAAGGATAGACCAAGTTTTGCTAATCCTAAGTACCTTGAGCAAGCTCAATCTGAGAATCAGCACTTATATCTTGATGACTCCCAGTGGACCGATCTTGATTGTCTCGTTGTTAGGCCTGATACTGAAGAGACAAACGATGTGGAAGAAGAGAGTAGACCAAAAGTTAAAAAAGAATTTGTTAAACCATATAATTATGCTTATTAAAACAGTCTTTATCGTCTTTTCAAACCGCAAACACAGAAAACTCGTGAGCAAATATTTTTCGAATGTGAACAAATAAGAGTTAAATGGAGACAAGCTTTTGCCACTAAGAAAACTAATGTTTCAAACTTTATTGAATACTTGCCATTTAAAGCTTTTGTAAGCAAGAGTAAGCAAGCACTTAGTATTCTCAAGAGTAACATTGAAAATTTCAAAAAGGTTGTTGATGATGACTGGAAAAAACGTGAACTTTCGAAGAAATTCTTCACGATATAACTGTGCTTGTGAAAAGTATTTTGATTCGGCTTGCAGAAAAAACGCAAAAACATATTTTGGAATTTGAAACATTAATTAAGCATGAAATGTTCGATGATTTGAAATATGTAGAATCTCTTGAACAAGAAGTGAATGACCATCAACCTGAAAGAGACGAGTTTTCTACAGCTTATGACATACTCTTACATGAATGTCTCTCAAAAGATATTATGTGTGCTTATGTTACATCTTGCGCTGATATTGATGAATATTCTGATGTTGCATGCAAATATCTTGATCAAGTTATAGAATGTGAACATCTTGAAACTGAGCTTTCGAATAAAGTGGACCAAAAAGAGTTTTCGTTACTTCAACATAGATATGATTATCTTCAAAAACATTGTCACTCACTTGAACTTGCTTTGCAAAAGAAAGTTGGCAGCTTTTCAAATGATACACCTTTAGAAGTAAAATTATCTGAGTCATGTTGATTACTAAACGAAAAAAGTCTTCATATTTCGGATTTGAAAGCTCAGTTACAAGAAAAAGACGTAGCAATAGCAGAGTTCAAGAAACTCGTTGCAAAGATGGGTGGGAAAGTTGTGGAACCTAGCGTTAAGCAATATGTTGTTAGACAACCCAATGCATCTAGAGTGAATAGATCCTCTATCTTTGGAAAACCATCTGCTTTCTCAAATTCTTCGTTTGAAAAACTTATGTTTGCCCCCAAGATGGATGGAAAGGAAAGGTTACCACATACTTAACTCATAAGGAATGCTATAGCACCAAGCGTTAAGCACAATAATGTGATTAAACCAGGGATGTATAGAATGAACACTAAATCCACAAAAAAAGTTAGTCAATTGCCTCAGACTTCTAGAAACACTAATACTCGTGTGTTTTCTACTACAGGAGTAGTTTCCACTGATAGTGTTAGCCGGCCTCAGCTTAAGAGCACTCAAGTGAATGATAAGGTCTGGAAATACAGGAGTTAAGGGAAGATGAAGGAAGTAGAAGAACACCCTAGGAATTTGAATGTTTTTAAGAATAAAAAGTCTGTAATCGCGTGTAATGACGATTTGAATGTCTTGAATGATTTGAATGCTATGAATGTGAAATTTGTTTGTGTCAAATGTGGAAAGTGTGCTAATGCTAATCATTCTATGTGTGCTATGAATAATGTCAAAGGCGTAGATACTAGCACTAAGAAGCAAGTTGCGATGTCTATTATTGCTAGTAAACCCAAACGCAAAGTGAACCATTCTGGTGCAACCCCCACTAAGAAAAACAATGATCAGACTCCACCACTAAGAACCCTAGAAGCAGAATTACGGAATTATATGAGTCTGCTAGCAAGTCTTGGAAATGGTGGTTTGCTAATCAATGTCCTCCATGATATAAATGGATGCCGAAATTTAGGACAGAACATGTGACAACGAGTGTTAGTATGCCTTTAAATGTTGCTAAGGACACTAATGATTCTACAATCACAACTACTGTGGTATCCAATTAAGAAAATGCTCCATCATGTTCTAACTCTTCTGCAGGTGATAAAAATAATTCTATTCATACTGGTCTCCAGATGCACGAAGCACATGACGGGGAATCTCAAGCTTCTAATTAACTTCGTGGAGAAGTTCCTGGGTACGGTCCGATTTGGAAATGATCAATTTGCACCGATCCTAGGATATGCAGATTTGGTTCAGGGAAATATAACAATAAAAAAGGTGTACTACGTCGAAGGGCTCAGTCACAATCTTTTTTCGGTTGGTCAATTCTGTGATGCGGATTTGGAGGTTGCTTTCAGGAAGAAGACATGTTTTGTTCGTGATTATGATGGGAATGATTTACTTACCGGTACACGGGGTACTGATCTCTACACTATTTCACTTTGAAGATACAACTTCATCAACTCCAATTTGCTTCATGGCTAAAGCTTCAACGACTCAGGAATGGTTATGGCATCAACGTTTATCTTATCTTAATTTTGATACCATCAACTTCCTTTCCAAGAGAGATATTGTGAGAGGCCTTCCAAGTTTAAAATTCATCAAATATCATCTTTGTTCATCTAGTGAGCTTTGTAAAGCTAAACGAAGTAGCTTCAAAACAAAGACTACACCAAGCTCTAAAGGACGGTTAGATCTTCTTCATATAGATTTGTGTGGTCCCATGCGTGTTCATAGTATCAACGGAAAGAAATATGTTATGGTAATTGTTGATGATTACTCAAGGTACACATGGACTCACTTCTTGAGGTGCAAGGATGAAACACCGGAAGTTCTCATCAGCTTCTTTAAACTAATACAACGTGGTCTTCAAGCTCAAGTTAAAGTGGTTCGTACTGACGGAGGTACATAATTTTTGAATTCAAATCTGAGAAACTATTTTGAAGCCGAAGGAATTGAACATGAAACATCTATTGCTCGAACACCCGAACAATACTGCGTTGTTGAAAGACGAAACCGTACTTTAGTTGAGGCTGCTCGAACATTATTATCCGCTTCAAAACTTCCACTATACTTTTGGGCCGAAGCGGTGTCAACCACATGCTACACACAAGACCGCTCCTTAATTATCCCAAGACACGAAAAGACACCATATCACATAATTTATGATTGAAAACCTTCACTCAAACACCTTCACGTTTTTTGATGTACTTGTTACATAATACGAGATGGTGAAAATTTGGATAAGATGAAAGAGAAAGGTGATGCATGTATTCTTGTGGGATATGCAACTCAGTCTAAGGGGTATAGAGTATACAACAAGAGAACAAAATTGATAGTCGAAACTATTCACATCCGATTTGATGAATTACAAGAAATGGCACTTTAACAAAACAGTTTAAGTCCCGAACCACAACGACAAAATACTTCCGTTCACAACCGCACGGAACTCAAGACCACAACAATGAACCGTCAAGTTCAAAGCTGGTTCTACAAAGTGTTCCAAGAGCAGATATGACAGTCAACACGACAATTGAAGAGTTGGAAATGTTATATAGACCAATGTATGATGAATATTTCACGGGGAGAAACATGTTGTATCGAAGTCTTCTGCTGTCACTCATGATAAGAATGATGATACCGATCATTGTCAACAAAAGGATACAACTTCATCTACTTCAACACGGGTTGCTGCAGATTTACCTCCTGAGAATATCACACCAACAACTGATCCTACAACATCCACAACTACTGTCATTCCTCCAGAGAACATAAATCAAGCAGACAATGCATTATCTGACGAAGACGAATTTATTAACCTATTCGGTACACCGGTACACGAAATTGGAGAGTCTTCTACTCACCATATTGATACGTCAAATATGCATACGTTCTACCAACGACATCCTTCAACACATCATTGGACCAGAGATCATCCTTTGGTTCATGTAATTGGAAACCCTTCACAGCCTGTTCGCACAAGACGACAGCTTAACACCGATGGCGATGTTTGTATGTTCGAACTCGCCGTGAGTTCAGTTGAACCGAAAAACATCAATGAAGCCATGGATGATCATGCTTGGATTGAATCGATGACGGATGAACTTCAACAATTTGAAAGACTTAATGTATGGGAACTTGTTGACAAATCATACGATGTAATACCATTAAATCTTCGATGGATCAGGAAAAACAAGATAGATGAAGAGAACACGATCATCAAGAATAAATCTAGGCTAGTGGCTAAAGGGTATGGTCAGAAAGAGGGTATTGATTTTGAAGAATCATTTGCACCAGTAGCTCGAATGGAAGCGGTCAGGATTTTCCTTGCTTATGTTGCACATAAGGGATTCATTGTCTATCAAATGGACGTAAAGATAGTGTTTCTTAACGGTCCTTTGAAGGAAGAAGTATATGTCATGCAACCGGAAGGATTCGTCAATTCTCATTATCCTGACATGGTGTATTGTCTCCACAAAGCACTTTATGGACTCAAGCAAGCTCCATGGGCGTGGTATGATGAGCTCTCAAAATTTCTGGGTTCCAAAGGTTTCTCAAAAGATTTCATTGATCTAACTTTGTTCACTTATAAATATGGGGATGACATTTTGCTTCTGCAGATTTATGTTGATGACATTATTTTCGGGTTTACAAACCCAAAACTTTCAAAATGGTTTGAAAAAGTAATGCACAACAAATTTAAAATGTCTATGATGGGCGAACTAAAATTCTTTCTAGGAATTCATGTTTACCAATCCCCAAGTGGTATCTTTATCAACCAAGCTAAGTATTGTCCAGAGATAATCAAAAAGCATGGTATGACCTCATGTGACCCCGTTGGGGCACCATTATCAACCACATCCCTAGATGCTGATTTGGAGGGAGATGCCATAGATCAAACGAGATATCGTTCCATGATCGGCTCCCTCATGTACTTAACAGCAAGCCGACCAGATATATCACATGCTACGTGTTATTGTGCACGATATCAAGCACGACCCACTGAAAAGCACCTGAAGGAGGTTAAACGGATCTTTCGATATCTTAAAAATATAATTCACATGGGACTCTAGTATCCGAGGGAAACCGGTTTCTTTCTAACGGCCTATTCAGATTCTGATCATGCAGGGTGTCTTGATACACGTAAAAGTACTTCTGGTGGTGCACAATTTCTAGGTCAAGATAAGCTTGTGGGATGGTCTTCCAAGAAGCAGGATTGCACATCATTGTCATCAGCCGAAGTAGAGTATGTGTCTCTATCTGCATGTTGTGCTCAAGTTCTATGGATGAGAACACAACTCACGGATTATGGCTTCTACTTTGATAAAGTACTTATGTACTATGACTGAAAGTCCGCCATAGCCATCTCCTGCAATCTGGTACAACATTCTCGCACGAAGCACATTGACGTTAGATATCACTTCATTAAGAAACAAGTTGAAAAGGGTATCGTTGAAATATACTTTGTTGGAACTGATTACCAATTAGCTGACTTGTTTACTAAAGCTCTTTCGAAAGAGAGGTTTGCGTATCTAGTTAGGCAAATTGGTATGAGATGTTTGACTCCAGCAGAACTGGAGATTCTGGCAAAGAAGCCTACTTGATTCATCTATCAAACATCTACTTGTAAATATTAATGAAAAAGCAAAATACAAAATTAAAAAAAAATTGAAAATCCAAAAATATTCTTCTCGACATGTATTTCAGTATCGATAATATGGACGTACCTAGAAATGTCGCTCAATAATGACACGGGTGTGTACATAAAGCTCGAATGAAAGTTGTAAATATTTTTCAAAACATGTCATTTCTATATTTTATAAAGGAAATTGTGTCTTTTGGACAATATTTCCAACAACGGGTAGAGCAATCTATCTTGGGTTGAGCTTGTCACAAAATATTCAACGTTTTAAGCTCAACACAATGGCCTGTAATTACTTTCAGATTGCAACCCGGATCTATATTCACGGGGGAGTGTACGCTTTAGTGCCCTTACCCTCAGCAAAAGAAGTTAAATCTTCTTACACTTGAGTGGATTCGTCAAGACATTCAAAGTCTATGAACTCAAGTTTATGCTTTAGAAAAACCTTTTCGCTAAAAAGAATTGATTATTCAAAAAGCGTTGAACACAATTTTTTCAAGAATTTCTCAAAGATATTCAAAATCTTTCAAAAATTGTGTGTTCAACAACTCCTATCCTCAAAAGTTTAATATGGATCATATCCTCGTAATGACAATTCCATTGGATCTTTTTTTGAGGGGGAGGGTTCCAAATTCATGCTAAGTTTGACATATTTTTCTCCCGAAGGTTTTTCAACACTCTTCTACACCATATATATTTTAATCAAATTTGGTATCTCTAATATCAAACGATTTTCTATGTTAGAGATAGGGGAGAAAATGTGATTAAAATGTGATCTAAAGACTCAAGCACTCATGGTTAAGATGAAATACCCACAACATCTTTAATTCACGACGTTATTGGTGTCAAAAGGGTGGTTAGGTTTAAGTCTTATGATCCAACCAGAACCGGAGGGATCTTCCCAGGGACAATCTAATAGATTATTAGAAGTCCTTAGGAAAGATGGAATAGAATGTGAACGTAGCTGAATGCCGACTAAGTACTGATGATAGCACTGGAACAATCACAACAAGGTGCTATTAATGATGTCTTGGTAAGCATTGAAGGGGTTGAAGAATGAAAAAGAAATGTAAAAATAAAGGGTGTAAAGAAAGAAGTCCTCCATACAACATAGACATAAACCGGGTCAACACATCATGAAGACAACACATCATAGCCCCAGTGATGTAATGCACAACCCCTCCCCAGCTAACTCAGGCTTCACTTAAAAGAAGTTTGTTTTATTTTCACGGGGATCAACACGACTTCTATTGACTTTCTCACTCCGAGTTAGTTGATATTGAATATGTGGCATCTGCTCCAGCCTCCGACCACTAAAAGTGCACAAATCGAGTCTAGATCCAAGAGATCAATCAAATCTCGTTAGGACACACGGATGAAGATCAAGAGAGTCCTACGCTATATCCTTGCGATATTGCTACAACACTCAGAGTGATACTACCTAGTATTCACAATGATGAGTGGAAATTCTTCCAGTGTTAACTTCAAACGGCACTGCGGTAGGTCATGTGTAAGATTCTTTATGAATTGAACATATGTAAAACTGAAAAGCAACAGTGGTTTAACTCTGAATTGATTCAAACTCGTTTCAGGTTTCTACGCAATATCTTTATGATCTTGCCAGAACATTCAGAGTGATATTCATTAATATTCACAGTGAAGAATGGAAATCCTTCTAGCGTCAACATCAAACAACGCTACGGTAGGTAACTTGCGAGATTCTTATGAATCAAGTTTGTGTCAACTGGAAAGCAAAAATGGTAAGATTCTTAATGAAACAAACTTGTTCCAGGAATTTGAATTGACGACTTTAATAAAGTGGATATTTATCCAATTGATTCACTCTTTATGCTCGCAGTCTTGCTTTGAGACAGTCGAGTAAATAGAACGGATAGTACAACCGCGAAACCCTGTCAAGGAGATTCTTAATTGAATCTACCTAATCACAGGTACGATATTTAATATCGTGTAACGTTCTTCACCGACCGGAGGTAAAACGCTACCGATTTAGGACGAATGTAAAAGCCATTCAGTCCGTGTCTATGTTTTGTCTCAAGAAGGTGACGTTGTGGTGTACTCAGCAAAGCCAGAGATTCAAAACCACATACTCACGCCCAAAGACAATCAACAATCAAGAAAGCTAAAGACTTCCTCAACTCTGACGATTAAAATCTTCCTTAATAATTAATGTAGAGTAATGACCTATATTCAAAGGAGATTGTTGGCAAGCTTTTAAGATTTTGCCAAGTATGAGCATGTGGATAAAGACACAAGATCGCAAGATGGAAAAGACTAGTCAAGAATGATTTGAAGATCTCAAGATAAAAGAGATAGTCGAAAGACAACGGCAAAGGCTCAAAGATCACAACATGAAGGAACAACACTACTATTACACGTTCAAGACTCATTTATGACAAAATTCATAATCTCCATTTGAACTCCAAATATCGAAGAGGAATGACCTCACATTCGGGGAGATTGTTAGCCTCAAAATATTGAGTCAAACAAGAATGTTCGGTCATAGGTTTATTTTGTAATATTTATTAGAACGTTTTAATAGTTAGTTAAAATAGTCGTGAAATTACGGGCTTGATGGTTAGCTTAAAAAGGCCTCTTTCAAGGTACTAAGCATTTATTCAAGCCCGACCCAAAACAGTATAGTCCATTAGAGAGCCCACATGTGGGTGGACTCTATAAGCACCCTCCTAGCATGTTAGGAGGGTGGATGATCTCATTTTTCTTTAATCTAATTTCACAAAGTTTCTCCACCTTCTCTCTACTTTCTCTCACTACTTTATCTCTCTAGAAATCTTCATTCTTTTCATCTATTTTCTATTAATCATCCATGGTGAAGTGAATAAATTAGGGAAAAACAAAAACATTTCATAAAACATTTAAAAGAGTGCTAGGCTTTGAACTCACGTTGATTGGGAAGGGCGGATTATCGGCGATTTGGATGTAGGGTACGTGCTTCAATCACAAAAACCTAGACAAATAATACTCGTCTTAGACTCTTGTCCAAAGACTTTATAAAAATAATGGCTATGTATATATGATGATATCATAAGTATGATGATGATCAAGTGGGATTTTATAACTTCATACACATTATAGTGTTATGTGTTAGTCAAAGTTTTGAATAGTTACACTAGTTTCACTTATTTATATATTAAGGCCCAATAAGCCCATTAAAGTCCAATATCATTTTATTAGTCCATTTATCATTTTAAGACCATGCCTATACTCATATGTTGGGCCCAAGTGGGTTAAGCCCATGAGTAAGTCCATTAGAGTTTAGCCAATCTAGTTGGGCTAATTGTCCAATAAGGCTACTTTGGCCCGCTTATGTCCATAAGTTATAAAGTTCGGGTTTTATCGGTTTTCACTTGTCAAATGTACTTACATATCAGTAGATGAGTTATAAAAATTTTACATTAGACGGTTCCGACCGTCTAAGTTTTAATTGAAGAAAACGTTAATCTTTCGGTTTTAGCCGAAAAGACGTAAAACTTATATGTATAATTTTATAAGTTATAAAACATATCAATTTGCAATTTTATAAAATGTCACACTTATTTATCAAAGTATATAACTTATTTTTATAATTATTATCATAAGTTAGTAGGTTTTAGGTATGTATTTTATATTAGTATTATTTGAGTGCTTATGTTATAATATATACTTTTATTTTCCAAATCTGATTATGAAACTCACTTTCACCATTTTTACCATATCTTGAGTTCTACAAGGTGATAGAAGCTCAAATTTGGGCAGCACAAACTAAATAATATGTGCTACAATTAACTCCAGTTTAGCTACTGCTCAATCATCCTCTAAGTGTCCCTGATAATTCGTTCAAAACAGACTATACAGATTTGAACCTTAATAATGTTTTGATCATATCTTGCTAATTTTATGGATTCCATTGAGTGATCAACTCTCACATATGTAAAAATCATACATCTAACTGTATATTGAATAATCCAAGCCTTTTTACCAAGTGTTCATATGGTTACTTACTGTTTTATACAGCTTATAAATTTAATCAAGATTTTAACATCTTTACATGTAGATTTTAGTCTTTTTAACCAAATCTATTAACACAAAATCCCCACATAACATTTTGATCATTATTCATCATCATATACATATACATTTATAAATAAAATACAACAAGGGGATAGGAAGAGACAATCTCTATACCACCTAAGTGATGAAAAGGTTGAGATTTTGGATGAACAAGGCTTGGTTCTTGTTACGAAATCTTCATATTTAGCAATGGACTTTTTGAAATCTTCAAGTGGATGAACACCTTCTTGAAAATCAGCCTTGACTCCTTTGAAAACTTCTTTTCACATGTTAAAATCACCTCCAATCTTCATCTTTTCAACTAGGCTTCAACATATGTTGAATATAGATAAAGTTTATGGTTAAATTGATGATGATGATGGGTGATTTGGGGTGAATGTTGGACGTTCAAAGAGTGAACAAGAGGGTGGGAGAAGAGTTTTTGGTTATCTTGCATGTGTGTGTGTGAGAACTGTGAAGAAAACAAGTGGTGTTGGTGGTTTTGCTAAGTGGTTTGTAGAAGTATAAGGAAAAGTGTCCTTGTACTTGTATTAACTTGCCACAAAAGGTGAGTTTATGGCTAGTTTGGCCACCCATAGTGGGAGTGGGACAAGTGTCTCACTTGTCTCATCTCCACTAATTTATGGGTACTCCTCGATTTACGTGCCCTCGGGTCGATTTACGAAAAACGTTTTTATAAATTATCAATCTACAGCAAAAAACGATTATAATAAAAATTGTCTCATCAAAAACGGAGCAGAAAGCGTAAATACGTAAACCTAGGGTTTCCGGTTTAATCGTAAAAGACGCTAAATTATTTACGTAAGTCCTAATTTCTTCTCGTAAATTTGTGAGTTTATGAACCAACACAAATTAAAATTCAAAAATTATATTCAAGAATAAATTTACTTCCTAAAATGTCGGACTGTCACCAAAAACGGTGTATGTAAACGTAAGCACGTAACGTAGAGTTCTCCGGTATAGACGTAGTCGATGCTACTTTAAGATGTAAACCCAAATTTCTTCCCAAAAATGAGTGAGTTCATAATATAACATTAAAATAATGATTTTAAATAATACTTGAGAATAAAATATCGATCATAAATTGACGGATTGTCACAGCAGTTACCCCTAAAGAGGATCTTTGTCCTCAAAAATCGATTTATCTTACTACTCGCTTCTTATAGAATCAAGACATGTGGGCATTTCCTCCACATTCGGTCTTTTCTCTCAAGTGTAATTCATTACAACATGCGAGTTTCATCACATAACTACGGGAATACGATCTGGCTTAAGTCGACTTACTTTCTCTATCCATGATGTTCACGGGTTTTTGATGAATGCAACCTTTCGCCGATCCAAACTTCATTAAGAACTAATCAAATTTTCACTTGATAGACATTTTATCAAGTTCGATAAACAAAGCATAATTCACGCAGCCCTTGAAATCCTAGGGTAGATCCAGCTTATATGCCTTTCAAACCAACTTTTTACATTATCTCAATTGTCCCATACAACAGGGACTTATTTCCCATGATCTTTCAGATCATCAATTCATTTTTTTTCCAAGGTGAAATTTTTTCGGCATAACTTCGCTACCTATCCTGCACTTCAAGATCATTTCATATTCACATAACCTCCTGCCCACTACCGGCAGTCAATAATAAGATCCTAATTTCAACAATCATTACAGGTCTCGCGGGTCGGGTATTTTGTAAGGTTAGGTTTGTAATCATAGGCAAACCTTAGACCTTAAAGACATGTCCAACTCACATCGGGTGTATGTCGGGTGTCTTCATCCCAACTCCTGCTTACAGATGCTCTCATATTTAGATCCTTACAAGATTCGATCTCGATCCTAATACGATAATTATCAATGATAATATTTCCAAAGGAAAGCGATTATACGGTTTATTACCAAAGGTCAATTATTCAAGCATAAAACAACACGTCTAGTGTTTTGTATCGTTACTTTACCTCATCCCTTCGATTGGGTTGGTAAACAGTACTCTCATCAAGGTTCGTTCCCAATGACTTCTGAGCAAATCTCTAGAAATTCGATGCGAAGCGAGGATCTTGATAGAGATGATTGATACATGCACTATGTTTACACAACTCCTTTGAATACAAAATAGTCAATTTCTTCATCTAGAATTTATCATTAACGGGAATGATATTAGTAGATTCGGTCAGTCTGTTGACGATGACCCAAATCGAATCAAATTCAGATGATGACCTTTACAATAGTTAGACGTTCACTAATGTATGAGGCGATGTCTGCCTTCATAATTTGCCATTAGTACAACTTCTTCAGATAAAGATACATTTAATCAGAAATGGCATGAACAGAATACTTAAACTTATGAGATTCTAATATGACTAAATCTCAAAATCCTCCATATGCAAGCCATCACAAACGATCTTTTATACATTTAACGCCATCGGCTTCTCAATTCTAATGGTTCACATTAGCCGCGAACCCTTTTTATTATCTATATTATCCTTTTTACAAGCATCAGCTATTTTTAAATTGCTCGGTAATTTATTTTGCACTGTCTTTACTAAGGAACACATCCTAATTGATTCTTTATCCTTTCTACATAATGCGTCAGTATCTACATTCACCTTCCCCGATGAAATAAATATTATGACCGTATTCATTCAAAAATTATTTCTTCATATTTCCTAAGTTTTAATTTCGTCTCAATTATTATTTTCATCAGTTTTTCTCAATCTGACGTTTAAAGCGTCGATAAATATTACAAGTAATTAAATAATATATATTTACTTTTTATGAAATGTAAACGTAAAAAGTTTTAAATTTTCTTAGTTCGTCCAATTATAGAAAAATGTTCAAATATAAATTTGAATTTAGTTAACACGATTTTCGTTGATTTATCGAAAAGAATTAATAAGATTCGTAAATGTTCGAAAAAAATCTTTGTTTATACCTTGGTCAAAATTTTCTTAGTTGAAAATCAAAAATTTTCGTTTCAAATTTCAAGTCATGGTTTAAATGGTTTTCCTCAATTCCTCTTAAGTTGTCTTGAGGTATACACAAATATTTACTCTTAGGCATGTTTAGTAAATTGATCTAGGTATGAGGGAATAATCCCTTAAATCCTTTGATAAATATTTGTCAAAACATTTTTTGCACTTTTCTTTTTGGTATAATCCAAAGCCTGAAATGGCTCTAATCCTTGAAGAGTCAATATAAATTCCATTATCTATTAATCACACGGTTAAATAATGTAAGGGATTAAGCCTTAAATTATATGTTAAATACTCAAGGTACAGGTTTTCATTGCTCGGCCAACTCAGGGCAGTCTATAAATGATTATTAACTCCTTTCAATTCTTATAAACAAACAGATGGTCCTTAATGATCACAAACATCGATTTATCAAATTACAACCTAGACACGTTATTCACCAAATTTATGAATGCTACACGTACATTGGTCAATCCAAACGATATCACGTGAAACTGATAATATTCATTACAAGTTCTGGATGTAGTGATTGGAATAGATAATCTTTTTCGCGGACGCGAAATTGATGATAACCATGCCGTGGGTCAAATTTTTGAATATACGCTAGAACCTTGTAAACGATCGAACGAATCTTCCATCTTGAGTAATGGATATAGATTTTGATCGTCAATTTACCTAGTTCACGGTAATCAACGAATATAAGGAATAATAACACCATAGCTCTTCATGATGACGAGCATGGTAGAAGAAAAGCTTTATTTGACAACTCTCTCAGTTGTACAATAATTCTTTTAATTCAGATGGTGCTGACGTACAGTGCACATGCCACAGGTGCAGCACCGGGAATATAATCAATACCAAATTCAACTTGCCTTAATGGCAAAAGTCTAGGTAATTCACCAGCAAATACCTCCGAAAGTTTCAGATAACAAAAACATCTTTTAATAAATCCACCTTAGGTTCTTCCTAGATTACAAGGTCTATGACTAGTTCATAACCGTTCATGGTAAAATTTCAAGTCTAATGCAGGATATGGTCATCCATCAAGAATTATTTAGATCACTTTTGATAATCAACATCTTATCTTTTAGGGGAATTCTACTCGAGTTCCCATCGATTAAGACAATGTCGTCATGTCATAATCAATCAATCCATTCTACTGGCACTACCAACTTTACAGTTTCATTACCGTTGATAAGATGTGAACTTCTCAAAAGACTAATAATAACTCATAACCCTTCACAAATTCAAGGATATATGGATACATAGCTAACATTACAAGAGTAAGGTTAACGCATAGTCTACGCGAGAGAATTTCAAATCAGATACAGACGAAAACACTAACGAATATGTATATATCCCATGTTTTCTTGATTTGAGTACGCATTCGAAAGCTCCTTGGATCGTTACCCAGGTTATTCAAATGAAACCTAATCAAAAGAAATGATAGGAACGTCAGTACACCCAGTCGGGTATCAATACTCGATAATTAGATACTTTTCCAAAGAATCTCACCACGAGAGAATTGGACACGAAGAGGATATCAATTGTCAAATAAGACAATTTCCACAAATGAGTAAATTTGATTAAAAAAAATAAATGGTACGGGCACATATGTAGGTGTCTTTAACAATATGTCCCTATTTTTACACTTCTTGCAGATCTCGTAAAATTTAATCTTTCACAATCTTCAAAGAAAATTTAGTGTTTATTAATAATTTTGTGGTGACTACTAATCAGTCTTGCATGGTCCCTTCCAAATTGTATGTAGGCGCGCAACTATACAATTTTAAGATTAAGGATGCAATACTCAGTTCGTCAAAACATTGTCATCATGTTTAAAATAAAAACTAATTTCATGTTTAATTCTGGAATAAGAATCAAAATGAATTCACAGAGATGTTCTTCGTTATGGAAGCAATTAAGTTTTCCAAAGTGTTTCATAAACAACTTTATTTTGATAACGGTTATTTATAAGTCTCACTTTAAATAATCCATATGGTGATGGAAATTCAATTTTTATCCAGGGATACTGTTTTAACTTATAAAAACAATGAGTGATCTGCAAAAGAGTGATGAAAAGTTGTTCACTAAGAACTAACTACAATATAATAGGAAATTAGCTTAGCCAAATAATCATGAGGTTCGTGACCTCGATGGCACTCAGGAATAGAAAGAGAATAATCTACAACGCAACTCTATCCGAAATGAGTACTTGCTCAATGGTTGCATCACTAATGCGAACATTACGAAGAAGCAAGAAAAGATCGATATCATCGATACATGTTAAATTTAGAAATCAAAGGTAGTCTTTTCATTAATCACAAACAAGTCAAAATTGTACCGTAACACATTACGTGTCACTATGTCATACAATTCCAAGAACTCATCCTACCAACTGATGTCTAAGTTAAGTTAGGGATTTTTAAAAGATAACACAATGAATACTAATCTACAAGATTCATTAGGTGTTCCACCTGTCCTGGAAGATCCATCGGTCCCAATTCAGAAGAAGATTTCTTCAATTTATTTCCTGGACACTGGGCATCCTCGTTTATTGGACAATGGCCTAGGAACAACCCTTAAAACGAACCAACAATCATTTAAAACCTTATAATTCAATCACAAGACTCCACGACTTTATCTTAACAATGTCATATTCCATACGAGTTAAATTTAACTTCATTCAAGTGTCAACCAAATCATACTCAATGCGATATCCTACCTCATTCTCCAATACTTTCAACCTTATTCTTAGACCTTGAAAGGGAAATAGAAGCTCAACATGAACAACACTTAATTCCCAATCCTATAGCTCTTTCAACAATAGTTATCAAATGAGTCACTAATATGAAATGACTCACATATGCAATTAGACTTCTCGGAAAGGTACTAGTGGCATGAGGCTTTTGGGTAATGGTTCCAATGACAACCTCAAGTGCAACATACCTTCTCGATTTCAATTTTAAGAATTGGGTGACACCAAATCAGATGACATCTTTCTAGGTGGTAAGGTTTTGTCAAGCTCCACTCTATAAGGAAAGATCGTCATGACATCGATATCAGATTTAATCTCGCCAGTTCTTCTTTAATATCATAATCAACTAATACCAACATTTCTACGAATATCAACCATTTTGTTGGGATTATAAATATCCACAACTTGGTTTAGATCTTGAATAGCTAGAATTCCTACGGGAATAGCTTCGATTGCTTTACTAGGGGAGTTAGGGTTTCTTGTGACAATCTTCGTCATTTAAATACCTCGTATAAGTATTAAAATAATCATCAAACAATCATGTAATCAAATTACATCCAAGTTATATATATATATATATATATATATATATATATATATATATATATATATATATATATATATATATATATATATATATATATATATATATATATATATATATATATATATATATATATATATATATATATATATATATTAAAATAACACTTCTCAGTCTGGCCTTGTTGGTAACTCAGGAATTATTCGGCACCGTTATAGTCAAAAGATTTTTAGACATTTTGTGAAAAATGTTTATAGTTAAAAGATTTTGAAATGTTTTATTCAAAACCTTGGTTTTTAGAAATCTTTCATTCTCTATAACGAGAGCTCTGGTACTAAACTGTAACACCCCCAAATATTCATACTTTAGTTCAGCGGAAGAGTCGTTGGTGTTACGGGATATCACATTACTCAAATCATATACAACGCTTAAAAATTGCATCGTTTAATAATAAAGCATTTTCCATTCATGAATATAAAATTTACAAAGGTCCCAAGTCATAGTATTTCATAAAATATTACAAAACATTTGAATGGAAATTGTTATTTAAGTGCGGGCCAAAAATTCTTGTCTTCTTCCCGAGAATTACCTTCAAGTAACTGAGATAAAACATGTTAAAGGAAAAGTCAGCGAAACACCAAGTGAATTCATAGAGTTCAATAAAAACCATTAATATGTCCTCGGTATATATTTATTACCAAAAATCATTTTGTACAAATCTTTGTAGTAGGCCATAAAATAGGCCAAAGACATTTTATACAACTCTTAGTCGAAAATCATAATATAGGCTTCGGCCTTCGAAACCATTATACGAACCATTGTCGTAAAAACATCATACAATACGTTTTATAACGTTGTACAAAGTTTAGTATAAACCGTTATAAGAAAATGGTTATGTAAAACCAAAACACGAACATAATATCAATAATAAGACCTCGTATTGCTAGTCAGGCAATATATCGTAATTCAATGCGTCTATCAGTATTTTCATTATTGGATTATTATAAGCCGCATGACATTGCTACCTTACTATAACAAACAACGGGTAGCTAACCCGAAACTCATTTGCCCATCTAAAACAGCGTGTCGTCACAATAATCACTGATAGGTGTGTAAACACCCATCCTTTTACCACTTAATTCTGGCTAAAACGAGACCAAAACGCGTATTTAATATCATTTGTTTGGAATTATGCGTGGTTTTTGTGTTTATTGTGTTTTCAGAGCCAACCGGATGATTATTGAAGAAAACATGGGACTACACGGGTTTTACCAAAGAAAAAGACTCAAGATGAAGTCTATTGTCCAAGAGATGCAAAAGATTTGAAGTCACTGGGCCTATTCGAAGATTTATCGAAGAAAAGGACCAAAGATGGAAGATTTATGTAAGTCGAAGAAACTCAAGTCTATTAAACGAATAAATTAAAAGACGAGTTGAATTTAATCGACGACAAATCCCGAATCAGAATCGAAAATGTCAACTTTTCTGAAAAGACGAGAAGACAAGAAGAACGGGAGAAAGCCCACTCACCAACCAAAGGGAACACCTATATAAAGGGTTCCCCTCACACTTTTCATCAATTTTTTTAGTTTTTTTCTCCCCTCTTTTTTCTCCCTTTCTGTTCGTAGGTTTCACCAACACCACTAGGGTGTTTGGTGATTTTGATCTTTGTTTTTCAATCTTGTAATTTCATCCTTGTTTTGTGATTGTTAAAACCTTAATCATTCAATACATTAATCTTTCCATTTCATCTTGTTCATCATCATCTTTTATTTCAAGTTCTTAAGTTCTTATTTGGTTGAGTTTTGATTTTAAAAAGTTGTTGAATTTGCGTTTTTATTGACGGGATTTGTAGTTATTGGTTAGTATATCATTTGTGTTTAGCTTTATTTAAGTTTTGGTGAAAAACTTGGTGATTTTTGGCTTAAAATCGATGTCCCTGTTCTTCGGTTAAGGTTACTGTTCTTGAGTTTCCCAGGTTCCGGATGAACCAAAACATCCGGATGAACCAAAACTTCCGGATGAACCAAAACTTCCGGATGAACTAAAAGTTCCGGATGAACAAAATCTTCCGAATGAACTAAAAGTTCCGGATGAACAGAATCTTCCGAATGAGTTTTCTTTTCAAAAGTTTCGAGTCAGTTTAAAAGTTCCGAATGAATGTTCTTTCAAAAAGTTCCGAATCAGTTGATAGTTCCGAATAAACTTCCGACTCAAAGTTCCGGATAAAGTTCCGGATAAACTTCCGAATCAATCTTCCGAGTGAACTTTCGAACGAAAAGTTCCGGGTGAACTTCCGAACTAACTTCCGAATCAAAGTTCCGCATGAAGGTTCCGAGTAAAGTTCCGAGTGAAGGTTCCGAGTAAACTTCCGAATGAAGTTCCGGATCAAGGGTTCCGAACCAAGTTCCGAGTGAACTTCCGAATCAAGGTCAAACTTCCGAATCAAATTTCTTTTGAGCATTTTTAAGTGTTACTTACTGTTTCTTCTTACTTACTGTTTGTTCATTTTATATTTATCTTTTAACTTTAAATCTAGTTTTGTTAATTGTTATAAAAATTAATTACTTTTGATTTAAGTTTTCATGTTAATGCATTTAAACCTTTTAGTAGATTAGAAAACCAAACCCCCTTTTTAGTAACCAAGAACAATCATTCCACTTAGAACCGAGATCAATTCGAGAGGATATCGAGAGAATTTAGAGAACCCATACAAAATGCTTATATCAAATGGCGCCGCTGCCGGCTCTTCTCGTTAAGATCAAAAGTTTTTTGTGAGAACTTGGATTTTAGGATCCGTTCCCCGTGAACGTTACTTTTTCATAAAAACTTTCAAAAACACAAAAAAATATAAAATTTTCAAAAAATCCTAAAAATTAAAAAACATAAAAACCAAAAATATTTTTGCTTTGTTTTTGCCTTGTTAGTTCTTTTGCAGGTGTATGCGCACTCGATCAACGTCCTATCAAGAGCCCGAGCCTCTCGATAACTTAGACATGGCCGGTGTACAAAACAACAACAACATACCACCTCAAAACAACAATAATAACAACAACAACCCACCTTTCAACAACATGAATAATAACAACAACAATGAGCCTCTACCAGATAATCGCCCCGATGATTGAACTGCTGCAAGCTCATGTAGATGGAAACACTGATCCAATTGTTATACCAGCAATTGCAGCCAACAATTTTGAGCTCAAATCCGGCTTTATCCAGATGGTCTCCGCTCAACCATTCTTGGGGCGTACCATTGATGACCCACATGACCACATCAAGAGATTCTTGCAACTTACCAATACGGTCAAATTCAATGGTGTTCCACAAGAGGTAATCCGGTTACAACTTTTTCCCTTTTCTTTAGAGGGACAAGCCCGACATTGGCTTGCTAAGGAACCGCCACAGAGTATTCTTTCGTGGACGGATTTGGAAACCAAGTTTATCAATTACTTTTTCCCACCCTCTCGTACTACCGCTTTGCGGAATGAAATCATAAACTTTGAACAAAAGTACGATGAGTCGTTTAGTGAATCTTGCGATCATTTTAAAGATCTTTTAAGAAAATGCCCACAACATGGTTTTACCAAAGTGCACCAAATTAACACTTTTTATAATGGTTTAAGCATGAATGACCAAGATTCACTAAACAGTGCCTCGGGGGGTAATCTTTTGGCTAAGACTTCCAATGCTGCTTGGGATATCATTGAGAATAAATCTCGTGTGCAAGCCAAGAGTGTTCGGACCAATGTCGCTAGTGCTAGCACTAGTGACAGCGACAAGCGACTGGACAAAATCACTGTGCTTCTTGAGTCGCTTGCTACCCAAACCGCCAGCAACACCAACAGCATCAACGCTAGAAACGCTAAAGACGCTCAAGTCAATGCTGTTAGCCAACCATGCGAGATATGCGGGGGTCCTCACTCTTACAACACTTGTACTGCCACCCAAGACTACCCTTCTGAGAATGTGAATGCAGCTCATGGCACCTATCCTCAACCTGCTTATCAAGCCAGACCTCAAGGTGATCGTAATTTGCTTAGCTACTGCTCCAACAACTACCTCTCACCACCCGGTTTTCCTCCAAACAACCCTAACCAACAACAAAACCTCAATCGCCCTCCTCAACAACAACAACAACCTCGTACACCATACATACCACCTCACAAACAACAACAACCACCTCAACGAAACAACCAAGTATACCAGCAACCTGCTTATCAACCACCCGCATATAATGCTCCTCCCAACCAACCCACGCTCTTCACCAAGAAGTGGAAACTTATATGAGGACTATCGATGTGATCGTGGGAAATCTTCAGAGAGAAGTGCTCAACCTGAAAGCAGACTTGGTCAAACAAGGGAACGATCTGAGAGCTTGATGAGACTGTATTTATACATAGTCTCATCGTCCAAATCGGGCTTAAAATGCTTAAAATATCATCAAAATACCCATATATGTGCTTGTGTTTGTTCATTGTGTATTTTAGGTACGGATATCGTGAATTCACCAAAAGATCAAAGGAATCAAGCAAAAACGAACACGGGAAATGAAGCCGCACAAAGAACCGGACCCGAATCATGAATTTTCTTTGAAGTCCTTGAAGTTTGAAGATTTGGCAAAAATGGTCCCTCAAGAATTGAAGACTTGTCATATTATACCCTTGCAAAACTCAATTATTGCATTAGGGTCCCTAATATTTCAAGAAATTACATTTATGGTCCTTGAAGAATGCTTTTATTGCATAAAATGCCCTTGTGAACATGTTTGATAAACATTTGTGGCCAAAATATGAAGTTGCAAACTTCATTTACAAAGGGGAGTTCAACTTTGTAGCTGAAAACTTGTTATAGCAAGTATTGGGTTCATGGGGGGTCAAATCTGCCAAGACATCACAAGTTTCTCCAGCCTATCATTTTGACACATCATCACCCTCCACCAATCAAACTCCTCCATCCCTCCACGTCTGAATACCACTCTATCTTTTTAAACTAATTCATTTAAACTAAAAGATAAGTGGGGGAAACACACGTTTTTAAAACATAACACCCCAGATTCGGATTAAACTCCTTAATCCCCTTTCCCTCCCACACATAAACCCTAAAAACCCCATCCTAAATTACCCTTTTAATCAAAGGGGTTTTATTCCTAAACCTCCAGATACTTAATTTAACCCACTCTCATCCCAACCCCACCTCAAACTAGAACCCAACAAACCCACATGGGGCTCCCCTGCTACGTCACTATCACACAAAACCCCATGGGGAGACAAAATGAACGGGTATGCTCTTATACTTGGACCCAAAGCTATAATAAACGTCCAAGATCACTTGTACCTTGCTAGCATGCACAAGACTCCAACAAAATCACATGGGATGATCCTTGACTGAAAATTCAAACAAGACCAAGGGACTTTTTAGGGATTTCATTGTTTAGGGTTTCATGTACTCCTTTCATTCTAGATAGTTCAGTAGTGTAGTATAAATAGGGGTGTGTTGTGCCCCTATTTTCTTTTGTTCCAATTTTTGTAAAGACTTTGTATGATTAATGAAAATGAAAATATTAAGTTTTTATGATATTGAGTTCCATTTTACTGTTTTAGTGTAAGTGATTTACTATTTTCAAAGTTTAGTTAAAGTTTTTAGGAAAAAAGAGTGTTAATCTCCAAAGGTTATTTTAAGAAAAGTTTGTGTTTTCTTTAGAAAATTCTTGAAAAGAGCTTTCCAAAGATTTGAGATCTGTGTTAAACTGAAGTAAAAGTGGAGGTGTAACACGTATCTCAATCTTGAACAAGATTTTATCAAGTTCATTAAAGGTTTCAAAGGTTTGTTTCAAAGGATTTGTGAAAAAAATTTAGTTTACAATTTTCTTACTCACACTTACTGTCTGAAAAGCAAAAATCATAAGCCTCTCTTGGGTGTTTGTGTTTGTGCAGGAACAAAACAAGACTCCCTTCCATCAATTTTTTATTGAAGATATTTTGATACCCCTGGTTCATTTGTTGAACCACAGCAGGGGTCCTCTACACTTCTCACAACCTTTTCAGAAGCTCCTAAAAGCTCAAACCTACCCGTTTGGAAGGCATCAGCTCAAGGTATATGGTTTGAACCCCACTTGGTTATGTGTTTGTTGTTTTATAAGGATTTATGTGATTGTACTTGAATGTTGGTTTTTTCAGTTTGATTGTGCCTGGTTAGTTGTTATATGCATGTTAGAATTAGTTTAAATCAGTTTAAATCCATTTTGCTTGGTTTTGGTTTGAAAATTTTCAATTTCAGATTATAAGGGTGTGTTTGGATTTAGGTTTTAAGGTAATATTATTGGAGGATTTTGGCTTAAAAATGTTTGAGCACATCAATTTCAGTAGTCTAAGGTGTTATTAGTCTTTAGTTGTTAGTTTGGTAGAGTTTAATTGGGTTTTGAATACTATTAGTTGGGTAAAAATCAGTAAAATCATTCAGTTGCCCTTAATTGCTCATTTTTGGTGTTTTTGACCCTCATCTTTTGTAGAATGCTAAGGTTGGGTAGTACCTAGGGTTAGACCTGGTTGGTGGTGTATTTGTGAATAGATTGGGTGAGATTTTGTGAGCCAAAACTCACCCTAATGACCAATTAGATCAGCTAAGTCCATCAGACCCCATTTCTTGTTCACAGTGACTGTAATTGCCCATTTGAGTGTGATTTTTGTATTGAGCTTGCCTGTTTTCTTGTTTATTGTGACTCCCCACACTTCACTGAGTGTGGGGGTGCCCCTCTTGTCCATCAAATCTAAGAAACTAGCTTGCAATCAAGCTAAAACCCACCAGACATTGATTTTGCACTAGCAGTAGGAACTTCATTACCCCTGCTAGTGCTTTTGTTTCCGCTGCTTGTGCTAAAGGACAAAGTGACCAAGTTGTCACTTTCTGAAACATAAAAATTTGTCTTTAGTGGACTTAAATAGGTTTTAGAACCTGATTCCAATTTGATAATTTTTCTTATTTAAATTGTGATTTTTCAGTTTAATTTATTTTCTGATTACTGTTCATTTCCTATTTTTTACATTTAATTGCATTTTTAATTACTTTTTAATTATTCTGTTTTTTGTCTTTTAGTGTAGAAAATCAATATTTTTCAGTTTTAATATTTTTCATAGATTAAGAAAAATATTTTAAGGTTTTTTATTTTAAAAATATCCACTGTTCAGTGTTTTAATTATTTTTTATAATTTAATTAGTTTAATTAGGGTTTTATTATTAATCAGTTTTGTCTTTTATTGCAAATTTTTACATTTTTCAAACTCTTTCAATTTTCTACTGTTCTTTAGTGTAATTTAGGATTTTTAAAATTGTCAAATTTTTTGGCATTATTTTATTATTTTTTATGATTATTTTAGTCTAAAAATAGTATTTAGTGTTTTAAAAATAGAAAAATAGTTTTGAAAATTTAGGAAAAATATTTTTTAGTCTTTAAATAATATAAGTAACTTATTTGTTCAATAAATTTATATTTTGGACATTTTGTTAATTATATTTGATTTTAGGGCTTTAATTAGCATTAAAAATTGAATATTTAATTAATAAAAGGTTTTAAAATATATTTGTTGGATTTTTATTCTTATTTATATTATTTAAGACTTAGTTTAATCATTTAATTAATTTTAGGTTTAATTTTTAATTTCGTCACGTTTTACGTAATTACGTCATCGTTTTACGTCAACGTCGTAGCGTAATCATAGTCGTAGCTCGTCTTTACTTTTTCTCTTTCTAAACCAAAAACGTCACTAATCCAAACTTGATTTTATATAATTGGCACATTAATCCACACACCTCCTTCGAGAACGAACCCGCACTTATTCGACTTGTCGGTTTTCCTAAATCGTCGAGTTTAATACTTGCCGCATTTATACGTTGTTTTCCTAAACGCGTATTTCTACACTTATCATTTTGGCGCCGCTGCTGGGGAGGTGCTTAGTGTGCCATTATTATTAGTATCGTGTTTGTGTGAGTAGTGCGTTTTTGCTTTTCATTTTTGTAAAGCGTACATAAACGTACATACTCATTTTTGTTTTTTTTCCTTATTAAATTATAGTATCCAAATAAATCGTGTTTAATTTTCCTAAATTAAACACAAATCAATCTTTACTATATTGTAGATATATTGGTTTTCATTTTTATTGTGAATATATTATTACTATATTGTACTACGTAAGAACAATAAATATACAAGTACTCCAAAAGCGTGAAAACGCAACCTTGATTCGGGATTTCATCACTCGATCATTGTATTCGAATCCAAAGCAAAAGTTTAAAGGCAAAATAGATAAATACTTTTGTGAGGCTTAATTTCAATTAACACAAACTATAAGGTGGGTATAAGGCGGTTGTATTTCACGACCTAAAGGAAAAAGGCTCTTAAGTGCTTCGCGCCGCCTCGTTTCCTCCGCTTGCTTGTGCGTGTTTTGAGAAAGAAGGCTAATCGAGGGTTTGCCGCCCAAGTATTATCTACGTATATTATATTTGCTTGTGTTTTCAAGATTAAACCCTCTTGAACGTTTTGGTGTTCCACCAACGTTCTAAAGTCATTGAAAACGTTCACTCCACGTGATCGTTTTCATTCTTTGAGGCTCCTTTAATCGAGAAAGTCGATTCGAGGGGAGATTTGTAGATTTGTGTCTACGTAATACATTCAAAAATCCAAAAAAAAATAAAAAACCAATCAAAAACCAAAAAAATTGAAAAATCAAAAAACCGCAAAAAGAATCTTCTTTGCTACCACCCATTCTACACTTAGTGCATGCGCACTCGATCGAAGGATTATTCCAATTCTAGTGAAGCTTCGAATCGACGCAATCGTAATCGAAGGAATCGACGACGTAGACGAGAATTAGAAACCGACGTTCCTAATATCGTTGTTGAAGAAACCGTAGAGGAGATGGCCGACAATCGTTCTATGATGGAATTTCTCCAAGCACCCACCGAGGTTATGGAGACGCGATCGTAATTCCCGCTATCGAGGCGGAGAATTTTGAGATTAAGAGCGGAATGCTTTCGTTGATCCAAGCTACGAAGTTTCAAGGTCGTGAAGCCGATAATCCTCACGACCATATTCGGAATTTTGATCGTCTTTTGGCCACGAGCAAGTTTAAGAACGTCCACACCGATGTCGTCAAGCTTATGCTTTTTTCGAACTCGCTCGATGGTGCCGCCAAGGATTGGTACGAGAAAGAGCCACCTAATTCGATAGTTACGTGGAAGGATCTCGTCTCCAAGTTCGTTAATTATTTTTTCCCACCGTCTAAGACAACATTTTTCAAAAACGAGATTACGAAATTTGAGCAAAAACCGAATGAATCTTTTAGAGACGCGTGGGATCGCTTTAAGGAATTGCTTAGGCAATGTCCTCACCATGGTTTTTCCGAGTTGCACCAAATAGACATGTTTTACAACGGTCTTAATTTTCACGAACAAGACTCGTTGAATTCCGCCGCCGGTGGCAACTTTTTGTGTAAGACTCCGAAAGATGCATTGATAATTATCGAAAACCGATCCAAGGTTTACCAACTCCGCAACACACCGAGTGTTGCCAATATCGCCAATGTTAGTAGTTCTAATCGCGACATTGAGAGGGTTGATGCAAAAGTCGACAAGTTAACGAATGTGTTCACATCTTTTCTCGTTGAGATGCAAAAGAAAGACGCTCCCGCTACGGTGAAAGCGGTTGAGGTTTCGTGTACGTTTTGTGGTGGACCTCATAATTATTACGAGTGTGCGGCTACGGATGGCCAAACGTCGAATGTGAGTGCATTAAATGGAAACAACAATTTTTTAAATCAAAATAACGCGGGTCCATCACAACAAGGCAATTATAACCAAGGCAACAATTTTAAAAATCGAAACAATTTTCAAGGAAACAATCAACAAGGAAATTTTTCGAATCAAAATCAAGGAGGTTATAATCAAGGTCGTAATATAACTTGGCAAAATCGAGACAATAATCAAAACTCGAATTTTTCAAACAACAACAATCAAGGCAACAATTTTTCAAGTGGTAATCAAGGAAATTTTCAAAGAAACAATCAAAACCAAGGGAACTTTAATTCAAATCAAAATAGTTCGTCAAACGATTTTCAAAACTACATGAAAACGAATGAGGCTAATATGAGACGATTAGAGGGAGAAATTGGTACTTAGAAAAACGACTTTTCTAATACATTGAAATTGCAAAACACGAAGATTGAGCAAGGGCAAATTGATATAAAAAAGATGTTTTCGGCCATAATGAACAAGTCCTCGGGTGCGTCATCGAGTTCGTTACCTAGTGACACCGTTGCTAATCCGAAGGAACAATGTAAAGCCGCCTCGTCTCGTGAGAAAGGTCGTGTGATTACCCCTAACCTTGAAGGATTTCGTGTTGTTTATGCTTCTCAACCCTCGACTTCTAAGACGTCTTCTTGTTCTAAAGTCGATGGGGTGAACGTGGCGACCAAGGAAAAGAGTGCACACCCTCGTGTACCTCAAATTCCATCCACGGTTCAAAAGAGAGCTTTGTCGACCTTACCAAAGTAACCCTTGAAGAAACTTGTGCATCGATCCTTCTTAAAAAAACCCAAAAGGCGTATGCCGAGAAAGGAAAAGGATCCGGGCCAATTTCTACTACCTTGTGATTTTTCCGAGATTGAGGGATGTTTAGCCCTTGCCGATTTAGGTGCTAGCATCAATCTCATGCCTCATTCTCTATAGAAATTGATGAGATTGCCTTCGCTTACCCCAACGAACATGACAATCGAGCTTGCAAATTGTACTCCATTTATACCAGTTCGAATAGCCGAGGATGTCTATGTTAGGATTGGAAAGTTTGTTTTTCCCGCGGATTTCGTTATATCCGATTACGAGTGTGACCCTAAATGTCCCATTATTTTAGGCCGACCATTCTTATCGACGGATCGAACCGTAATCGACGTTCACGAGGGGAGACTTACTATGAGATATGGGGATGAGAAAATAGACTTTTTCGCTAGAAAATCCCAAGGGTTTAATGAGAATGAAAAAACCGAGGTTTCCAAACCTAATGATTCAAATTCTAATGATTTCAAAATGTTTACTTTAGCGGAAAGAATGAAGCTTGATGCATGTTTTGAAAGAATTAAGAAAAACGGTTTTAAAGATGATGATTTTAATGATAAAGAATACGTGTACCTAATTCAAAAGGGTATGTGTAAATTTATGGATGAAAACTCACTTTGGGATGTTTTTAGCGAAACAAGTGAAACACCAATTCCGAAGGGCGACGTTAGTGCCATCACGACAAAGACCAATATGGGCTCGTCTTCACCACCTTCGAAGGACCACGTCTTTGAGGCTTCAACTTCTAACTCCATCGAAGTGCCTCCTTTGCCTAGCCCAACACCCGTTGAGGCTAAAGGGTTTATCGACATCGATCCTCTCGTCTTAGAAAAGTCACCTAAGCATAGTCATTTGACTTGTAAGTCCATGGTTGTGAGTGCTCACATTGACTCTTTCTTTGACGATGACGATGGCGATTTTGCCGAGCTTGATCACGTACTTCGACATCCACATGCAATTCTCCTAAAAAGAAACATGTGAAGTACGATGATTATGAGTTTGATCCCGAGATTGAGGAAATCATTGAACGAGAGCTAGCTCTTATGCCTTCACTTCCACCTACGAGTGAGGTCGACCTTTCCAAAATCGAGGATGAACTTGATGAGTTAGAACGTCTTATTTTCGATGACGAACCAACTCATGTGACCACCAAAAATCCCATTCTTGAGGAGTTACCTAATCAACACTCCTCATTTGAGAATGACGTTTACCACATTCGTGAGGATCTAACTTATAAACGATCCCCACAAAAGAATGATGGTTTCGTGCTTGATCGTGATCTTTTCGAGAGAGTTTCTAAGATACTCAAGGAGGGGAATGACAAACCTTGGTTTGACAAGCCTATCTTTGATGAAGAAATCGACGAGATCGACGTTCATGAGGATGACGAGTATGTAGACCCCGAGGGGGCGGTGTTCTTTATTGACAAACGTTTTGAGAACTTATATAATCCGCCACCCCCTCCCACCAATGACTTAAATGTGAGGATTTGTAGCGCGACTAATTTTGAATTTGACACGCCAAATATTTTCAACATCATTAAATCGGGTTTTCATAAAGAGATAAAAATGATGAAAAAGGAAAAGATTTTAAAAAAATTTTAAAAGATTTTTCTACAAGTCTAACTCCGTCATCACATCGTTATATGAGTGCTACCACCTCGTCTACTCCTTTTGACGATGGTGTGTGTGGTTTTAGTGTGGGGGAAGCCCCAAATGTTCCCTCCCATTTCTCCACCGAGGACGAGATTTACGATCCCGGAATTGCTTGTAAAGTGAAATCTCGGTCTTCCACCGATGCAATAAATGGAAATCTTATTCATTTGCTTTGTGTGAGTCTACCTCGAGTAGCTCATTATGTTTCCTTACCCATTGCCCACCCTTTCTACTTCTCATCTCTATTCTTCTACCCCATTGGGGTTTGTGTTGAAGTAGCGTTGTTTCGTCTTTCATCGGAAAACGAGGACGCTATCTTTGACCCCGGTATACGTTTATCGGGTTTTTAAAGTACTCCACGTACTTTTGGGCCTTTTTTATCATGTAAGCCCCACCAAAAATGACCAAACCATGATTATCCCTAAATGATCACATTTATGGGGATTCGAGTCGTGCTTTTGACTCGGTTATCAAAAAAAAGGTGCCTCGTGGGGGATTCTCATGTTTACCCTTGTAAATATTATCACTTTCTTAGTTTAATGTAACGAGGGGACTTGTGCTCTTCCAACCTTTGTTCCGTGGTTGTTTGTGATTGTGATTCATTAGGTTCATCGTCATCATTGAAGCCTCTCGTGTTCGTTTTATGGATCACTCGAGCTTCGATCGTTGCCTTTGGAGATTCCGATATCCGATGATATCCTTTTGTGTTCTAACGTTTATCTTATTAGCATAATTCATAAACGGCTTTTAGGTTATTCGTTTTGCCCTTTCCATGCTCGAGATTAAGCATTCGACTTCGTCTCTAGTATGGGGGTGTTTACACCCCTAGACTCGAAACATTGAGGACAATGTTTAGTTTTAGTATGGGGGGGTGAGTAGATACTTCACCTTGCTTACGTCACCACGCTATCCAAAAATTCATCTTTTTGTTATCGTTTTGTTGCAAAATAAGGCTAAAAATGGCCAAATTTTAAAAATTTTCTAGTTTTTCATAAGTGTTTAAGACACGAATGTAGGTTTTCCGATGGTGAGAACGAGAGTAATTTTTGACTCGACCGTGCGTGTTGAGCACTTAGCTTCGATTCCTTAACTTTTTAGGCTAAGTCTCTTAAATGAGGACGAGAAATGATAGAGTTATTTATAAGTCTCGTAATCGTCACAATCTCATGTGTAGTAATTATTAGCTTATTCTCCCCACGCTTTTGCATAATAAATTGTTAATAAATATTGATTTGGCGGTTTAGTCACTATTGTTAGTTTCTAATTTGTTTTGGTAGCTTCCATGTAATTAAATTGGGAAAACATTAAGGTATCGCCAGTGTCACGGTTTTGAAGTATTGGCACCCGAATAATCAAAAGCTTCACCTAATAATAAGATTTCAAGTGCTCACCTAAATTAAGCAAAAATTTGAAGCTCACAAGGCCGAAAAATCTATGCCCAAATTGAAAGTGAATCAAGCCTTAATCTTCGAAGCTTTAAAGATCAAAAATTCGCTTTAGCGTGAGGATATACGTCTTTGGCTAATAAAACCACCGATGAGGCGGATAATAAAAGGCAAGACAAGACCAAAGTCATAATAAAAGCTTCATGGCGAAGTTGAATAAAAGATGGAGGTAAACCAAAGATAATAAGGCCCTTCCGTTAGGGGGCGTATAAAAGTCTTGGTAATAAGTCTCATGTTCAAAACCGTTATAAAATCGTGTTTATCGATCCTTCTTGTTGACTTAATTTTTTGACATCGTTGTCTATTGGGATGAATTATTAATTCGATGATTTTGGTTACACCGTTAAGTTTCTATTTTTAGACTTAATCTCTATTCACGCATAAGTCAATGATGTATCCTCGTGATCATTAAGACATAATAAAATATAAGAGATACCAAGTAGGAATAAGGGAGTTTAGGTTCGTAATTAACACTCATGAGATGTGTTCGTGTTGCTAACTTATAATAACAATGATCTCGTTACACGCTTACCATGGAATTGGGTGAAAATCGAGGACGACGAAATTATTTCTAACGAAGCATTCACGTGTTCTTGTTCTATGATCCTAAAAGTCACTTTATCTTGATGAAAGCAATACATTATGTCTAAAACGCGTGTAGTAGTTTATTTAAATTTATGTCTTCAATAAATGTCGTCATAAAATGAATTTTGGAAGTGCTATGATACTTAATTCTAGCATTGCATGGGGACACGGCAATGGTTTAGTATGGGGGAGTGATGAGACTGTATTTATACATAGTCTCATCATCCAAATCGGGCTTAAAATGCTTAAAATATCATCAAAATACCCATACATGTGCTTGTGTTTGTTCATTGTGTATTTTAGGTACGGATATCGTGAATTCACCAAAAGATCAAAGGAATCAAGCAAAAACGAACACGGGAAACGAAGCCGCACAAAGAACCGGACCCGAATCATGAATTTTCTTTGAAGTCCTTGAAGTTTGAAGATTTGGCAAAAATGGTCCCTTAAGAATTGAAGACTTGTCATATTATACCCTTGCAAAACTCAATTATTGCATTAGGGTCCCTAATATTTCAAGAAATTACATTTATGGTCCTTGAAGAATGCTTTTATTGCATAAAATGCCCTTGTGAACATGTTTGATAAACATTTGTGGCCAAAATATGAAGTTGCAAACTTCATTTACAAAGGGGAGTTCAACTTTGCAGCTGAAAACTTGTTATAGCAAGTATAGGGTTCATGGGGGGTCAAAGCTGCCAAGACATCACAAGTTTCCCCAGCCTATCCTTTTGACACATCATCACCCTCCACCAATCAAACTCCTCCATCCCTCCACGTCTGAATACCACTCCATCTTTTTAAACTAATTTATTTAAACTAAAAGATAAGTGGGGGAAACACACGTTTTTAAAACATAACACCCCAGATTCGGATTAAACTCCTTAATCCCCTTTCCCTCCCACACATAAACCCTAAAAACCCCATCCTAAATTACCCTTTTAATCAAAGGGGTTTTATTCCTAAACCTCCAGATACTTAATTTAACCCACTCTCATCCCAACCCCACCTCAAACTAGAACCCAACAAACCCACATGGGGCTCCCCTGCTACGTCACTATCACACAAAACCCCATGGGGAGACAAAATTAACGGGTATGCTCTTATACTTGGACCCAAAGCTATAATAAACGTCCAAGATCACTTGTAACTTGCTGACATGCACAAGACTCCAACAAAATCACATGGGATGATCCTTGACTGAAAATTCAAACAAGACCAAGGTACTTTTTAGGGATTTCATTGTTTAGGGTTTCATGTACTCCTTTCATTCTAGATAGTTCAGTAGTGTAGTATAAATAGGGGTGTGTTGTGCCCCTATTTTCTTTTGTTCCAATTTTTGTAAAGACTTTGTATGATTAATGAAAATGAAAATATTAAGTTTTTATGATATTGAGTTCCATTTTACTGTTTTAGTGTAAGTGATTTACTATTTTCAAAGTTTAGTTAAAGTTTTTAGGAAAAAAGAGTGTTAATCTCCAAAGGTTATTTTCAGAAAAGTTTGTGTTTTCTTTAGAAAATTCTTGAAAAGAGCTTTCCAAAGATTTGAGATCCGTGTTAAACTGAAGTGAAAGTGGAGGTGTAACACGTATCTCAATCTTGAACAAGCTTTTATCAAGTTAATTAAAGGTTTCAAAGGTTTGTTTCAAAGGATTTGTGAAAAAAATTTAGTTTAAAATTTTCTTACTCACACTTACTGTCTGAAAAGCAAAAATCATAAGCCTTGACAAGCTTAGATTCTAGCTTTTCAGGCTTGTGTTCTCTCTTGGGTGTTTGTGTTTGTGCAGGAACAAAACAAGACTCCCTTCCATCAATTTTTTATTGAAGATATTTTGATACCCCTGGTTCAGTTGTTGAACCACAGCAGGGGTCCTCTACACTTCTCACAACCTTTTCATAAGCTCCTAAAAGCTCAAACCTACTCGTTTGGAAGGCATCAGCTCAAGGTATATGGCTTGAACCCCACTTGGTTATGTGTTTGTTGTTTTATAAGGATTTATGTGATTTGGTGTGATTTTACTTGAATGTTGGTATTTTCAGTTTGATTGTGCCTGGTTAGTTGTTATATGCATGTTAGAATTAGTTTAAATCAGTTTAAATCCATTTTGCTTGGTTTTGGTTTGAAAATTTTCAATTTCAGATTATAAGGGTATGTTTGGATTTAGGTTTTAAGGTAATATTATTGGAGGATTTTGGCTTAAAAATGTTTGAGCACATCAATTTCAGTAGTCTAAGGTGTTATTAGTCTTTAGTTGTTAGTTTGGTAGAGTTTAATTGGGTTTTGAATACTATTAGTTGGGTAAAAATCAGTAAAATCATTCAGTTGCCCTTAACTGCTCATTTTTGGTGTTTTTGACCCTCGTCTTTTGTAGAATGCTAAGGTTGGGTAGTACCTAGGGTTAGACCTGGTTGGTGGTGTATTTGTGAATAGATTGGGTGAGATTTTGTGAGCCAAAACTCACCCTAATGACCAATTAGATCAGCTAAGTCCATCAGGCCCCATTTCTTGTTCACATTGACTGTAATTGCCCATTTGAGTGTGATCTTTGTATTGAGCTTGCCTGTTTTCTTGTTTATTGTGACTCCCCACACTTCACTGAGTGTGGGGGTGCCCCTCTTGTCCATCAAATCCAAGAAACTAGCTTGCAATCAAGCTAAAACCCACCAGACATTGATTTTGCACTAGCAGTGGGAACTTCATTACCCCTGCTAGTGCTTTTGTTTCCACTGCTTGTGCTAAAGGACAAAGTGACCAAGGTGTCACTTTCAGAAACTTAAAATTTTGTCTTTAGTGGACTTAAATAGGTTTTAGAACCTGATTCCAATTTCATAATTTTTCTTATTTAAATTGTGATTTTTCAGTTAAATTTATTTTCTGATTACTGTTCATTTCCTATTTTTTACATTTAATTGCATTTTTAATTACTTTTTAATTATTCTTTTTTTGTCTTTTAGTGTAGAAAATCAATATTTTTCAGTTTTAATATTTTTCATAGATTAAGAAAAATATTTTAAGGTTTTTTAGTTTAAAAATATCTACTGTTCACTGTTTTAATTGTTTTTTATAATTTAATTAGTTTAATTAGGGTTTTATTATTAATCAGTTTTGTCTTTTAGTGCAAATTTTTACATTTTTCAAACTTTATCAATTTTCTACTGTTCTTTAGTGTAATTTAGGATTTTTAAAATTGTCAAATTATTTTTGGCATTATTTTATTATTTTTTATGATTATTTTAGTTTAAAAAAAGTATTTAGTGTTTTAAAAATAGAAAAATAGTTTTGAAAATTTAGGAAAAATACTTTTTAGTCTTTAAATAATATAAGTAACTTATTTGTTCAATAAAATTATATTTTGGACATTTTGTTAATTATATTTGATTTTAGGGCTTTAATTAGCATTAAAAATTGAATATTTAATTAATAAAAGGTTTTAAAATATATTTGTTGGATTTTTATTCTTATTTATATTATTTAAGACTTAGTTTAATCTTTTAATGAATTTTTAGGTTTAATTTTTAATTTCGTCACGTTTTACGTAATTACGTTATCGTTTTACGTCAACGTCGTAGCGTAATCATAGTCGTAGCTCGTCTTTACTTTTTCTCTTTCTAAACCAAAAACGTCACTAATCCAAACTTGATTTTATATAATTGGCACATTAATCCACACACCTCCTTCGAGAACGAACCCGCACTTATTCGACTTGTCGGTTTTCCTAAATCGTCGAGTTTAATACTTGCCGCATTTATACGTTGTTTTCCTAAACGCGTATTTCTACACTTATCAGAGCTGATATGAGAAACACGCTGGATAGTCAAACGAATGACTTGAAGAACATGATGGCTAGTTTCTTCCAAGGTAATCAACCCTCTTCTTCGGGTACTCTTCCGAGTAACACCGTTGCGAATCCAAGAGGGGAGATGAAAGCGATCACTACTCGCAGTGGTAAAGGTACCAAGGAACCCGAGCTTCCTATACCTCCACCGGTGATTGTGACTAAGGAGAATGAGTCACCTGCTCCTATTCCTCATCCTTCTCCTTCCCCAATTTCTCCACCTCTTACTCCTACCCCTCCTCCACCCAAGGATGTGAGTGATCCTATTCTCCCGAAGCCTTCCTCTTCTTCCAATATACCATATCCATCTAGGTTGAGGAAAGAGAAGCTCAAAAGCAAGGACGATATTCAGGTTTCCAACTTTCTTAAAATGTTTAAACAACTGAATTTCAATATCTCCTTCGCTGAGGCTCTCGCTCACATGCCTAAGTACGCGAAAATGTTTAAAGATCTTCTGAGTGACAAGGAAAAGCTTCTCGATATTGCCAACACCCAAATTAATGAGAATTGCTCTGCAGTGCTCTTAAGGAAATTTCCAACCAAGCTTGGTGATCTGGGTCGTTTCTTAATCCCTTACAATTTCCCGGGAGTAGAGAATTGCATGGCCTTAGCCGATCTAGGTGCCAGTATTAATCTAATGCCTCTAAGCGTTTGGAAGAAACTATCTCTCCCTGAGCTTGTCCCCACCAAAATGACTTTGGAATTAGCTAACCGTACGGTTGCTTATCCAGTGGGGATAGCCGAAGACGTCTTTGTAGGAGTCGACAAATTCACTTTTCCTGCCGATTTCGTCATCGTCGACTACGAGATGGACCCTCGTGTTCCCTTGATCGTGGGTCGTCCATTCCTGAGGACCGGTCGCACTCTCATCGATGTTGAAGCCGGTGAGCTTATCATGCGAGTGGGTGACGATAAAATCGTCTTCAACATGGGAAAGTTGTCTAAACAACCTTATTCATACGAGAGTGTTAATTGTATTGACGTTCTGGATGAGGCTTGTGAAGAACACTTCAAAGATGCTTGTAAAAGTATTCCTACCTCTCTTCCCAATGTTGAAACCGTTTCCTCTATTGATTCATCACTATCTCTATTTGGAGAAAGTGATTTGTTTTGGAACAATCTTGAAGCCACCATGGGAGATGTGAACTTAGCTAATGATGATTCTCCCACCGATGGGGATGAAGACATGCATTTCTTTGAAAACCTTCTCAACGAAGACAATCCTTCTCCTCCATCTCCCACGGTTATTTCTATCGATACTCCGACTTTGAAAACGCCTCCCGTCGAAAATCCTCCGGATTTAGAACTTAAGGAGTTGCCGCCTCATCTCGAGTATGTGTTTCTTGAAGAAGAGAAGAAGTCGCCAGTCATCATTGCTAAGGACTTGAAAGATGAAGAGAAAACTCGCCTCATCGCCGTGCTTAAAGATCATAAGAACGCTATTGCTTGGAAAATTTTTGATATTCGCGGAATTGATCCTCACTTCTGCACACACAAAATTCTCATGGAGGACGACTTTAAGCCCACAATTCAAAGCCAACGAAGGGTGAATCTAAAAATCCAGGAAGTCATCAAAACAGAGGTTATCAAACTTCTTGATGCGGGTATGATTTACCCTATTTCGGATTCACCATGGGTTAGTACGGTCCATTGTGTGCCCAAGAAGGGCGGAATCACCGTTGTTCCCAATGAACACAACGAGTTGATTTCCACTCGTCTCGTTACTGGGTGGAGAGTTTGTATAGACTACCGCAAACTCAATGATGCCACGAGATAGGATCATTTCCCTCTACCTTTTATGGACCAAATGCTTGAACGTTTAGCGGGTAATGAATATTACTGCTTTCTTGATGGTTTCTCGGGTTATTTCCAAATACCAATCGATCCCTAAGATCAAGAGAAGACAACATTCACTTGTCCCTATGGCACTTTTGCTTACAAAAGAATGCCTTTTGGCTTATGCAATGCCCCCGGGACTTTCCAAAGGTGCATGTTAGCTATCTTCCATGACATGGTTGAACAAACCATGGAAGTCTTCATGGATGATTTCTCGGTCTTCGGGGATTCCTTCTCTTCTTGCCTTGCCAATTTGGAACGTATGCTTAAGCGGTGCGAAGACACTCGCCTTGTTCTGAATTGGGAAAAATGCCATTTTATGGTAAAAGAAGGCATCGTGCTAGGACACAAGATCTCGAAAGCCTGTCTTGAAGTAGACCGTGCTAAAGTCGATGTTATCGCTAAGTTGCCTCCACCTTCAACCGTGAAGGGTGTGAGAAGTTTTCTGGGTCATGCGGGCTTTTACCGTCGATTCATCAAAGATTTTTCTCAAATCGCTCGCCCGATGACCCACCTCTTGGAAAAAGATACTCCTTTTATCTTTTCCAAAGAGTGTCTTGAAGCCTTCAACTCGCTTAAGGATAAGCTAACTAAGGCACCCGTCTTGGTTACCCCTAATTGGGAGCTTCCCTTTGAGTTGATGTACGATGCTAGTGATTTTGCTATTGGAGCGGTTCTGGGACAAAGAGTGAACAAAAACTTCCAACCAATCCATTACGCTAGCAAGACAATGACGGGGGCTCAATTGCATTACACGACAACCGAAAAAGAGCTTTTAGCTTTTGTCTATGCCTTTGAAAAATTTTGCCCCTATCTTGTCCTTTCCACAACAATCGTTTACACCGATCATTCCGCGTTGAAGTACTTGTTGACAAAGCAAGATTCCAAACCAAGACTTCTTCGCTGGGTTTTGCTACTCCGAGAATTTAAAATTGAAATTCGCGATAAAACAAGAGCTGAAAACCTAGCCGCGGATCATCTCAGTAGACTTGAGGATCCTTACCAAGGGGAACATCAACACAAAGAAATCAATGATTCTTTTCCTCTGGAGACCTTAATGTCTATCAATTCGAATTCTGATGAAACCCCGTGGTTTGCGGACATTGCAAACTACTTAGCGGGTGGAATTCTCGTTGACGGGTTAACATCCCAGCAAAAGAAAAACTTTTTCAAAGACATTAAGACTTACTTTTGGGATGACCCGTATCTATTCAAACAATGTGCCGACTTGATTATTCGCCGATGTGTTGATGGACTGGCAGCTTTTGAAATCCTTGATGCTTGCCACAAAGGACCCACCGGTGGTCACTTTGGTCCTAACTACACCGCCAAAAAAGTGTTTGACTCGGGATTTTATTGGCCCTCCATATATCGTGACGCTCACAATATGGTTAAAAGATGTGATGCTTGCCAAAAACAAAGCAAGATCACACATAAAGACGAGATGCATCAGAATTTCATTCAAGAATGTGAAATCTTTGATGTTTGGGGTATCGACTTTATGGGGCCATTCCCTTCTTCTAAAGGAAACAAATACATCCTTGTAGCCGTTGACTACGTTTCAAAGTGGGTTGAAGCCAAAGCTTTACCTACTAATGACGCAAGGGTGGTTTGTAACTTTTTAAAATCGCTTTTCGCTAGATTCGGTGTGCCTCGTGCCATTATTAGTGATCGTGGGACTCATTTTTGCAATGACCAATTCGCAAGAGTCATGGCTAAGTATGGTGTAAATCATCGTCTTTCCATAGCCTACCACCCACAAACTAATGGCCAGGCTGAAATATCCAACCGAGGACTAAAGCGAATTCTTGAAAGGACCGTGGGAGACGTCGTGCCTCATGGGCTGATAAACTTGATGATGCTTTGTGGGCATTCCGTACCGCATACAAGACTCCGATTGGTTGTACGTCATATCGTCTTGTGTACGGGAAAGCATGCCACCTCCCCATTGAGTTGGAGCACAAGGCTTACTGGGCCTTGAAGTGGGCTAATTTGGATATCAACAAAGCCGGTGACCTACACAAGATCCAACTCAATGAGCTCAATGAACTCCGTAATGAGGCTTATGAAAATTCTTTGATCTATAAGGAAAGAACTAAGCTCATTCACGACTCCAAGATCAAAAACCGAGAGTTCCAAGTTGGAGACAAAGTTTTACTCTTTAACTCTCGGTTGAAAATCTTTTCGGGCAAGCTGAAATCTCGTTGGTCCGGCCCATTCACCATTGCCCAAATTTTTCTATATGGTACTCTCGAGCTCGCTCAACCTAATGGACCTAATTTTAAGGTGAATGGCCAACGAGTGAAGTTGTACTTCGGTGAGGACACCTCTCCGGAGATGATTCCATCCCTCACCACGTTCCCCATGAACTAATTTTGGGTCGAGTCAGGCTCGTAACTCGGTTATCAAAAACAAGCGCTCCTCGGGAGGCAGCCCGAGTATCTATCCTTTTATGTTTTAACCTCCTAAGGGTAGGGGGACTTCTATCGGTGTTTGTATTTGTGTGGTGATGTGATTACAGGGATAAGTGCACTCTTGGAATCTCTGAAGAACCGTGCTCTCGTGTTATCCGAAATCCGGTTCTATCTCTCAACTATCGTGATTCAATTTTCTTCATACTCACATTTTAAATTGATCACTTTAGTCGTCTCTTCCTTAACTTGAGTTAACCAACGTGCACAATGTCATAAGTGTAGGGGAGACTTTTCCCTCATGCTTAAACATTGAGGACAATGTTTATCTTAAGTGTAGGGGGGACTTCTATCGAAGTTTTAAGTGGACTTTTCCATGAAAATGCCTTCATTTAACCGGAAAATCCTATTTTTCAACATTTTTCAAATTTTTAATTAACTTTGGCCATTTAGTCGTAATTTTTAAATTTCTATCGTTGCTTTCATATGTATATATCCCGCAATAAAGTCAAAAATATTAATAAAGTGGTGTAGCTAGTTTAGAAGTCTTTGACATATTAGGCCCGTTGCGTTTATTTTGACTCAACCCGAATAGACTCATCCAAGTTTATTCTAGCTAGTATCCTTAACCATGTAGACCTTAATTGGTTTATTAGGCTAAGTATCCACGAGTCTCATTACTTGAGATTTTAAATTGTGGAGGACGAGAAATGATAGAGTCAATTATAAGTCGGTATTCTTGCACAAGCTCACTTGGTGTAATTATTTGCCTATTCTCCCATCACTTGCTAATAATTTATCTGCAATAAGTAAGGTCGTACGATTTGAAAAGTTACTTAGCTTCTAGCCCAAGATCGTTTAAAAGTTGCTCGGTAATGATAAGAGTTCATAGCCAAGGCATAACTTATGAAGCGGGGCGCGAAGATTGGCGAGTCCGAAAAGGCCCTAACAAGGCATGAGGATTAAATCTTATTGCTAAAGATCCAAGGTGATGTGAAAAGCATTATTCCCAAAGTCAATATGAAGGATCAAGACTCACGACGAAAAGCAATCAACTCCCATAAAGATGATGGAGAAGTCTATCCGAAAAGACCCTAACAAGGTATGAGGATAAATAGATCCAAGTCCGAAAAGGATGCGGATCGTTGTATCTCAAAATCCCAAATAGAGATTGAAGAATAATCATGAAGTCGTGGTCAACAAAGTTGGAATACCCCTCAAAAGTCTCCAAGTGAAGAAACTCTATTAACGATGAGAAGACCATTATCTCAAGCACGTCTCTCAAGATATGAAGTATGAAGTACATGCCAAATATCGGCCCGAGAAAGGTCTCAAATCGTGAACTGAGTTATGCCAAGATATGAACTTTTTGATATCCCGAGAAGCAGTTTTAAGAGATTTTGTCCTTTAGCTAACTATTGATCAAATCGTCCTACTTTGCTTTCAACCTAAATAAACTATCGAAATAAGTCCAAAAATGCATCTTCATGATCATTCTAAGACAAAAATAAAATATAAGAGATACACCTAGGAATAAGGGAGTTTAAGCATATAATTAAGCCATGTGTGTAAGTGTTTGATTTACTAACTTATAATAACAATGATCTCGTTTTTAAGCTTAGTTTGGGGAACGTGAAACTTGAGGGTGATAAATCTTCGCAAAACCAAAGCCCTAATGTAAGTCATTGGTTTCTTTGCAAGTTATTTCCATCCTTTTATTTACTTTAAAGTTTTAATTTCTCTTAGTATTTTAATTTTTATTTAGTAGTATTTTAATAAGGCCAAGGTTGATTAATTATGAGAAAAGTGTAAAATTGCTTTATCGCTAAGCATTGCATGAGGGCATGGCAATGGTTAAGTGTAGGGGATTTGATAGGTGTGTAAACACCCATCCTTTTACCACTTAATTCTGGCTAAAACGAGACCAAAACGCGTATTTAATATCATTTGTTTGGAATTATGCGTGGTTTTTGTGTTTATTGTGTTTTCAGAGCCAACCGGATGATTATTGAAGAAAACATGGGATTACACGGGTTTTACCGAAGAAAAAGACTCAAGATGAAGTCTATTGTCCAAGAGATACAAAAGATTTGAAGTCACTGGGCCTATTCGAAGATTTATCGAAGAAAAGGACCAAAGATGGAAGATTTATGTAAGTCGAAGAAACTCAAGTCTATTAAACGAAGAAATTAAAAGACGAGTTGAATTTAATCGACGACAAATCCTGAATCAGAACCGAAAACGTCACTTTTCTGAAAAGACGAGAAGACAAGAAGAACAGGAGAAAGCCCACTCACCAACCAAAGGGAACACCTATATAAAGGGTTCCCCTCACACTTTTCATCAAGTTTTTTAGTTTTTTTCTCCCCCTTTTTTCTCCCTTTCTGTTCGTAGGTTTCACCAACACCACTAGGGTGTTTGGTGATTTTGATCTTTGTTTTTCAATCTTGTAATTTCATCCTTGTTTTGTGATTGTTGAAACCTTAATCATTCAATACATTAATCTTTCCATTTCATCTTGTTCATCATCATCTTTTATTTCAAGTTCTTAAGTTCTTATTTGGTTGAGTTTTGATTTTAAAAAGTTGTTGAATTTGTGTTTTTATTGATGGGATTTGTAGTTATTGGTTAGTATATCATTTGTGTTTAGCTTTATTTATGTTTTGGTGAAAAACTTGGTGATTTTTGGCTTAAAATCGATTTCCCTATTCTTCGGTTAAGGTTACTGTTCTTGAGTTTCCCAGGTTCCGGATGAACCAAAACTTCCGGATGAACCAAAACTTCCGGATGAACCAAAACTTCCGGATGAACTAAAATTTCCGGATGAACAAAATCTTCCGAATGAACTAAAAGTTCCGGATGAACAGAATCTTCCGATTGAGTTTTCTTTTCAAAAGTTCCGAGTCAGTTTAAAAGTTCTGAATGAATGTTCTTTCAAAAAGTTCCGAATCAGTTGATAGTTCCGAATAAACTTCTGACTCAAACTTCTGGATAAAGTTCCGGATAAACTTCCGAATCAATCTTCCGGGTGAACTTCCGAACGAAAAGTTCCAGGTGAACTTCCGAAGTAACTTCCGAATCAAAGTTCCGCATGAAGGTTCCGAGTAAAGTTCCGAGTGAAGGTTCCGAGTAAACTTCCAAACGAAGTTCCGGATCAAGGGTTCCGAACCAAGTTCCGAGTGAACTTCCGAATCAAGGTCAAACATCCGAATCAAATTTCTTTTGAGCATTTTTAAGTGTTACTTACTGTTTCTTCTTACTTACTGTTTGTTCATTTTATTTTTATCTTTTAACTTTAAATCTAGTTTTGTTAATTGTTATTAAAATTAATTACTTTTGATTTAAGTTTTCATGTTAATGCATTTAAACCTTTTAGTAGATTAGAAAACCAAACCCCCTTTTTAGTAACCAAGAACAATCATTCCACTTAGAACCGAGATCAATTCGAGAGGATATCGAGAGAATTTAGAGAACCCATACAAAATGCTTATATCAATCACGCTTATATAAACCTTCTCATACATAAATTCGCTTACCAATCAATGTGGCACGACGGGGATCAACCGTCAAGGCACGAACTGGGGTGATCTTCCCCAAATCTATACTATTTTATAAAGAGCTCATCACAAAAGTTGAAAAAGTTGAATTTTCAACATTTCCAAATTAAACACTGTTATCTGTTTTTAAAAAACTCACGAAGCAAAATAATAACATTACAAACATTGAAAAAAACTCCTATAAAAAAGGAAGTCAACCCTAAAAAATAGTAAGTCATACGTTTCTATTCTCCAAGCTTCCCCAACAAGCTAAACTTAAAATATTATACATTAAATCTTCAAATCACGACTGTGATTTTTTCATAAACGATTTATGTGTATTGAAGACCAAAAGTAGTTATCGTATTAGCTTTCTTCTGAAAAACAGTATATGCATCTCTACTGCTTCTGCAATCTCTAAGGTAATCTCCTATGCTTTATCTTCTTCAATTCATAATTCATATATCGATTTGTGTTTTAAAAGGTTGATTTTAAATCGTTGTTTACTAATCTTTATCATTTGTTGCAAAAGTGAATAAGATCTAAGTAAAAGGTATAAATTGCTTCTGGCAATAGATTGTTTTATAATTGTTACTTTTTCACTTTCTCATTCTAATATAACTCAAATATGATAACATGTAAATTTTATGTGATGATGATAGGTAGCAAAAATGAATTTTGTGTTCTTAATATTCTTTTGATTAAGGTGACGGTTCATTTTATGTTTTCTTATGCATTCGTTCATGGAGACTAATTTAATGGTTTTCCCTAAAATGATGTTATTTACTTATCAGGATCTTGTTGTTGCACTTCCTTTTTATTTTGCAACTTCTGTGATAAACAGTTAAGCTCTCTATCTCATGAAAACCGCATCTAATTTTTTTTTCAAAATTGCAATTGTGCAATACTCGATAAATACGACACATCTTAAAGCTTTCAGTTGATTTTTATTTTTATTTCAGTAAATGGCAGGCGTTTAAACTGGCAACAGGTCTGGGTTTGCTGAGCCTTTGGTGTCATTATTGTAGGTATGAATGGTAACCTCAGTTTTTTACGGGAGTATGTGAATCTTGTATAGAAAACTCATGTACTTATGGCTATTTAATACTTTCGAATTATGAATTATATCATGTGTGATCATATATATATGATGATCTGTTGCTATAAAATATGCAAGTACATGTCAATTGTATGAATGACTGGAAATGATCTTTTTTCATCTTATTTATCTATGTTTTCATGTTTCGAATAGGATTTTATGTTGCAATTTTTTCCTGTTAAAAAATTGAGCATTCGTTTGCGCTATATAGTTATCAAAACGGATTATGTGGATGTTGTTTTCGGTGCCAAAACAAAGGTTGCTTGTTTGTTGATATTTTTTTGTCAAAATAGGGTTTGTTTTGTTTCTATGTTGTTAGGATAAGGGTGTTTGGTTATTATTTATGCTGTCAAAATTGAAACTGTTTGGTTTACATTTTGCTGTCCAAATGGGCATACATGATAAAACCCCCTATTGAATTTATATAGAATACGTAGTATACAGATTAATACTCTTTATAACTATAAACACCACCTTTATAATTTGTAAGCATGTTTTTTAGTTTTAGTATTTACAAGAATTTGTTTATGGTTCTAGAGATAAGGAGTACAAGTTTGATACGATAGTATAGGAGACACTGTCTCAAATAAAATAATTTTATGATCTGCTCGACGAAGTGGTAGTGCTTTCATACTTTGGCATTCACATGAGGATTGAGTAATTATGAATCATTTAAACGTTAGTATGACATGTTCTTCAGGTATTCGCGGCTAGGAACATAGCCTCTTAGTTCGCTTGATTTTTCTGGGCGCATTTTCATTATTTACTTATATGGCAACATACTTATAATGATGAGTTTGGGGTTTAAAAATGATATATAGGTTGCCACATATGCAACAGGTTTAGATGAAATGGAAAACGCAGCAAAGGTAGAGATTATGTGTACGAGATCCTATGCTTCATGTTGAGTTTCATGGATGTTCTAATAGCAAATCCCTTGCAAAGGTAACATGTGATTAATAGAAGTTAGACTTTGATTTCGTTTGTCATAAAAGGTAAATTTTGGGTGGTGGATGTGTAGTTTCACATGTGATTATGTAATGAAATCGGTTGTACCGCTATGTGACAAAGTTTTTTATGTGCTTAAACTTTTAATAATTAGATAATCGATGTGGGAGTGCATAGTATATTCTAACTAAAGCTTTACTTACAAATTAAAGCATTGAACATTTGGGTAATTAGTTTTGTTGTACCTGGTATGAATTTATAATACAAATCCTGGTGTAGGACCATGTAGAAAGCTGAGGAGGCTGGCAGGTCAAAATCGCCCTTCCCAATCATATTTTCTTCTTTTAATGAATCAAGAATTTCATCTTCCATGAACTTTAGTACACGGAATGATACTTTGGATTGTGGACGTTGTTTCAATCGCTCTCGATATTGACCATAATATAGTGTTATATACATCATTAATTATCAACCGTTAGAAATTTCCGCCGCTATGCGCGGGTACTCGTCTAGTAGTACTATTATATGCATAAGTGTCTACCAAATCCTGGTAGTTCACATTTCATGCTAATGGGACTTTTAGTGACATAACCTAACTAATAATAATCCATTTCTTTTCATTCATCGGGTCATATGATCATTCATCGGGTCATACAATCATTCGGGTCCATATCAATAAGCAAACTATCGGGCCAACTGGTGTCCTATTTTTATTAAAACTAACATGTTATCTCCCTCGCGGGTTTATAAAACATTTCATAAAACATTTAAAAGAGTGCGAGGCTATGAACTCACGTTGATTGGGAAAGGCATATTATCGGCGATTTGGATGTACGGTACGTGCTTCAATCACGAAAACCTAGAATAATACTCGTCTTAGACTCTTGTCCAATGACTTTATAAAAACAATGACTATGTATATATGATGATATCATAAGTATGATGATGATCAAGTGGGATTTTATATCTTCATACACATTATAGTGTTATGTGTTAGGCAAATTTTTGACTAGTTACACTAGTTTCACTTATTTATATATTAAGGCCCAATAAGCCCATTAAAGTCCAATATAATTTTATTAGTCCATTTATCTTTTTAAGACCAAGCCTATACTCATATGTTGGGCCCAAGTGGGTTAAGACCATGAGTAAGTCCATTAGTGTTTAGCCAATCTAGTTGGAGAAGTAGTGAGCACCAATAATATTCAAAAAGGATGTATACTTAGCCTCCTAAGTAGTTTTTGTCTTATCAGTGGGAATAAAACTGGAAAGATGTTGGTGTCAATAGGATGGAATCATTGTTATGACGTGATGTCATTGTTTTAATTGATGGGAGCATGGGTAGAATTCCCCTAAAAGATAAAATGTTGATTATCAAAGGTGATGTAAATAATTCCCGATGGGTGATCGTATCCTGTATTCAGGCTTGAAATTTTACCATGAATGATTGTGAACTAGTCATAGATCTAGCGATCTAGAAAGAACCTAAGGTGAATTAAATAAGAAAATGTTTCTGTTATCTGAGACTTTCTGAGGGTATTTGCTGATGAATTACCTAGAATTTCGCCATTAAGGCAAGTTGAATTTCATATTGATTATATTCCCAGTGTTGCACCTTTGGCGTTTGCACCATACGTTAGCACCATCTAAATCAAAAGAATTACCGTGCAACTAAGTGAGTTGTGGAGAAATCTTTTATTCTACAGAGCTCGTCATCATGAAGAGCTATGGTATTATCATTCCATATATTCATTGATTATCGTGAACTGAATAAATTGACGATCCAAATTGATATCCATTACCCAAGATGAAAGATTTGTTCGATCATTTACCAGGCTCTAGCGTATATTAAAAAATTTGATCTATGGCATGGTTAACATCAAATTCGCGTCCGCAAAGAAGATTATCTATTCCAGTCACTAAATCCAGAACTCATAATAAACATTATGAGCTTCATGTGATGTCGTTTGGATTGACCAACGCACCGGTAGCATTCATGAATTTGATGAATCACGTGTGTAAGCAATATTTTGATAAAATCATGCTTGTGATCATTAAGGACCATCTGATTATTTCCAAGAATAAGAAGGAGCTTAGTAATCATTTGTAGACTACCTTGATCTAGCTGAGATGTGAAACACTGTGCGTTAAATATTTACAGTGGGATGTTAGGTTTGATCCCTTACATTCTTTCACCGTGTGATTAATAGTAGTGGAGCTATTTTGACTCTTCAAAGATTGGACCCATTAAGGCTTTGGGTTATACCAAAAAGGAAGTGTGAAGATGTTTGGGTTGACAGATATATATCGAAAGATTATTAAGGAATTCTTCCCTCATACCCAGACCATTTAACTCAACTCCCTTAGGAGTAGATGTTTGTGTATACCTCAAGACAACCTAGGAGGAATTGAGGAAACCAATTAACCCATGACTTGGAATTTGGAGCGGTAGTTTTTGCTCTTCAACTATGGAAATATTATTTGTGTGGCATTAATTGTACGGTATTCACCAAACGAAAATGCCTACAAACTATTTTGGATCAGGAAGAGATAAACATGAAGCCGTATAAAAAGTTTAAGTTTCTGAGTGATTATGGTCATGATATTTATTTCATCTGGGAAGGTGAATGTAGTTGCTGACACGTTATGTAGGAAGGATAAAGAACCAATTAGGATGTGGTCCTAAGTAATGACTGTGCAGAATAATTTGCCCGAGCAATTTAGAAATAGTCGATGCTTGTAAGAAGGATAATATAGATGATGAAGGGTTTCGCGGCTAATGAGAACCATTAGAGATGGGAGTCGATGCGTTAAGTGTTTAATAGGTCATTTGTGGTTGCCTAAATATGGAGGATTTCGAGAGTTAGTCATGATGGAATCTCATAAGTCTAAGTATTCTAATCATTCCGTTTCTGATACAATGTATCTTTATCTGAAGAAGTTGCACTGATGGTCAAACATGAAAGCCGACATCGCCACATACGATAGTAAATATTTAACTTTTGCGAAGGTCAAGGCTGAACAACAAAATCCGTCAGGATTGCTTCTATAGTTTATTTTTCCTGTTTGGAAGTGCGATAGAATCACCATGGATTTTATCACAAATCTTCCAAGGTAATCATCTGGATTTGATTCGGTTTGGGTCATCGTCGACAAACTGACCAAATCTTCTCATTTCATTCTTGTTAATGATAGGTTCTCGATGGAAAAGTTGGGTCATTTGTATTTTAAGGAGTTGTGTAATCATGGTGTGCCTGTATCGATTATCTCTATCAAGATCCTCGCTTCACATTGAATTTCGGGAGATCCCTTTAGAAGTCATTGGGAACGAATCTTGATAAGAGTATTGCTTACCACCCACAATCGGATGGACAAGGTAAATAAACGATACAAACACTAGAAGTCTTGTTTTGTGCTTGTATGATTGACCTATGGTAGTGTCTAGGATGAGCATTTACCTTGGATGGATTATCATTGATAATTATTTCATTAGGGTTGAGATCTAATCTTGTGAGGATCTATATAAAGGGCACTTGTAGGTGGGAGTTGGGATGAAGATACCTGACCCATGAGACCTGAAATGATTATGGAAGTTAAGATCTGATTATTGACTGCCAGTAGTGGGCAGGAGGTTATGTGAATGTGAGATGTAGATCTTGAAGTGCAGGATGGGTAGCAAAGTTATGTCGAGAATTTTCATCGTGGAAAGGTGAATTGATGATCTGAAAGATTGTGGGAAGCTAATTCCCCGTTGTATGGGACCATTTAGATAATTTAAAGAGTTGGTCAGAGAGGCATATAAGCTAGACTACCCTAAGACTTCAAGGGCTGCATGAAATATGTTCCGTATATCGAACTTGATTAAATGTCTATCAAGTGAAAATCCGATTACATCTTAATAAGGTTTGAGTCGACGAAAAGTTGCATTTATCGAAAACCCGTGGACATCATGGAAAGAGAAAGTAAGTCAACTTAAGCATGATCGTATTCCCATAGTTATTTTTGATGAAACTCGCGTATTATAATGAATTACGCTTGAGAGAAAAGACTGAATGTGGAGGAAATGCCCACATGTCTTTGTCTCTATAAGAAGCGAGTAGTAAGATGAATTGATCTTTGAGGACAAAGATCCTCTTTAGGGGGAAATGCTGTGACAATCCGTCAACTTGAGGTCGTTATTTTATTCTAAAGTATTATTTATAATCATTATTTTATTGTTAGTTTATGAACTCACTCACTTTTGGGAAGAATTTATGGTTTACATATTAAATTAGCATCGTCTACGTCTAAAACGGAGAGCTCTACGTTACGTGTTTACGTATACATACTCCGTTTTGTGACAGTCTGACATTTTCAGGTAGTAAATTTATCCTCGTATATTATTTTGAAATTTTATTTTTGTGTTGGTTCATGAACTCACATAATTACGGGAAGAAATTAGGGTTTACGTGCATAATTTAACGTCTTTTACGTTTAAACCAGAAACCCTAGGTTTACGTATTTACGCTTTTCTGTTCCGTTTTTATGAGACAAATATTATTAGAGTCGTTGTGTGTCGTAGTTTCATATTTTATAAAAATATTTTTCATAAATCGACCCGAGGGCACGTAAATCGAGGTAAATAATTGAGGAGTATCCGTAAATTATTAGGGATGAGACAACTATAACACTTGTCCCACCCCTAATAGGGACGGATTCACCAAGAGGGAACTCTAAGTGTATGAGACACTTGTCTCATACTTTGATAAGATACATAAACTAAACTTCCAACACACATCTCATACCCTTCACGTGTTAACCAAAAAATTTTCAAACTCTCCTCCTCCTCTCTCTTGTAGCCGTCCACCATCACCACCACATCACCATTTTCATAAAATTTTCAACCTAAAACCTAAGCTATAATCAAGATATGATGAAACCTACATAAAAGAAAGATGATTTGAGGTGATTTCAAGTTGTGAAAGAAGGTTTCCATGGAGTTTTGGGGTTGATTTCTAAAGAACAGTATACACATTTTAAGATCAGAAAAATATGAATTAAAAGGTTAAAGATTTGGGTACAAAGATCAAGCGTTGTTCATCCATATTTCATCATTTTCTATCATTTTGTTGGTATAAAAATTGTTTCTTTCTATCATCTTCTTTATTTTTGTAAAAAGTAAATGTTTATTTTCTTTCCAATGTATATGTAAGAGATCTATGAATGATGATCAAAGTGTTGTGTGGGGATTTTTTGTCATTTGAATAAGTTAATGAGGCTAGAACTACAAGTAAAAGATGATGAAAACGTCACTAGATAAGTAGACTGTGAAAAACATTATGTTTCAATATTTTTAGTTGATCAAATGGATTAGATGATTTGATATAAGGAGAGATAAATGATTTTTAAACAAGTGGTTAATTGGCCACACAATGGAATGTTAAAAATGAGCAAGATATGGCCAAAATACTTTTGATGTGCAAATCTGACTGGTCTGTCTTGGACGGATTAAAAGTCATATTTAGGGGCTGTTTGAGAAGGAGCCATAGAAGAATAAATTGTAGAGCATAATATTTAGTTTCTACAGTAAAAAAATTTTGGGGTTCTAAATCATTATAGAACTCAAGTTATGCTAAAAATGGTGAACATGAGTTTTTTGATCAGATTTAATATAAGGCCTTTGTATATAAAATGGTAATACAAGGTAAATTTATATATATAAATAAATATGTAAAAGTAAATAATTGATAATAACTATTATAAAAATATATTTATATACTATAATAAATAAATATCACATTTTATTAAAATAAAACTCAAATAGTTTTCTAACTACAAACTATATACATGACTTTTACGTCTTTTCGGCTAAAACCGAAAAGATGACGATTTCACCAAATAAAACATAGAAGGTCGGACCCATCTAATGTAATATTTTTATAGAAAACCTACTCATATAGAAACACTTTTAACAAGCAAAAATCGACAAACCCGAGCTATGTGACTTGTGGACCTGTAATGGACCAAATTAGCCTTGTTGGACCACTAGTCCCAACTAGTTGATTTAAGCACTATTGGACTCTCTCATGGGCTCAACCCACTTGGGCCCAACCTATGAGTAGAGGTGTGGTCCTAAATGGATAAATGGAATAATAGAACTTATTGGAATCTTATTGGGCCTATTGGGCCTTAATGCTTAAATGGGCTAAAATTAGTCTAATTGGACTAAGTTAACTAGATGCTTAAAAACTAATAATGTTGTGTATAATGATCGAATCCCACTTGATCATCATGTTTATGACTTGATTACATATACATAACAAATTTTTATAAATATTATTCGACATAATCTAAGATCGACTATAATTTTTTTAGGTATCCCGTGATCGCGACGCGCGCCATACACCTTAGTTGCTGATAACCCGCCTTCCAAACAAATGTGAGTTCATAGCCTAGCACACTTTTAAATGTTTTATGAAATGTTATATAAATCCGCGAGAGAGATAACATGCTAGTTTTAATAAAAATAGAACACAAGTGGTCTCGATTGTATGCTTATTGATATGGACCCGATTGATATGATGACCCAATGAATGATTGAAATGGATTATTATTAGTTAGGTTAAGTCACTATAAGTCCCATTAGCATGAATTGTGAACTACCGGGAGTTGGTAGACGCTTATGCATATAATAGTACTATTTGGGGAAGATCACCCCAATTCGTGACTTGACGGCTGATCCCCATTGTGTCACATTAATTGGCAAGCGAATTTATGTATGAGAGGGATATATTTTGTGTGATCTTTGTGACAACACGCTGTTCTAAATGGGCAAATGAATTCTCGGTTAGCTACCCGATGTATATTATAAAAAGGTAACAATGTCATGCGACTTATAATAATCCGCTAATAATACCGATAATGGTAATACTGAGGCTGCGGTCTCAGGAATAGTGTATGATATATGATTTAAATTATAATATATTGCCTGACAAGCAATATGGGTTCTTATTTATTGATATTATACTTGTGTTCTGGTTTTACATAACTGTTTCATATAACGGTTTTTATTATACTATAAAAAACATTATAAAACGTATTGTATGATGCTGGTACGACAATGATTCGTAAAAATGTTTTTGGCCTAAGTTATGATTTACGACAATGATTCGTATAAAATCTTTTTCGGCCTAGGTTATGGTCTACGACAAAGAATTGTACAAAAATGTTTTTCGGTAATGATTATATACTGGTTTTATGTTAATGGTTTTTATTTAACTCTATGGACTCAATCGACGTTTCGCTGACTTTTAGCATGTTTTATCTCAGGTACTTGAAGGTAATTCTCGGGAAGACGGCAAGAGTTTATGGCCCGCTTTTAAATAAAATTTTCCATTCAAATGTTTTGTAAATTTGTAAGAAATACTTTTGTTGGGAATCTAAGTCGGTGAGATTCACTGATCATAGATTTAAACATAATTAAGCTGTTAAGATAGTCCCTTGCCTGTGCCTAGGAGGCAGGCAAGTATCGCAAGACTCACAGAGATCCAAGTCCCTATGAGCAACCTTAGAGGAGTCCATGTCAGAGACATTGTCAAGGAAGTCAAAGATTACCTGAAGACATACTCATTGGCTGTGATGGATAACAACCAAGATGTATCAGGGACTCTGAGGGGTTGAGGGTTAACAGGGGTGGCAATACCCTGTTAACACTCAGCACACTTTGGACATGCCATTTGTGTGTTCGAGACAATGAAGAAAAAGGAAACTGTTTCAAGAACTGTTTCCTTAAAGCATAATGACAGACTACCAAGAATAGAAGAGCATCATGTGACTGATGTCTGAAAAGTGAAAGTCTTGTGTAGTCACCATCAAGTACTATTTTGGTCAACCTCGTATCACTATAAATAGGATGTGTATCCAAGCATTAATGTTCAACACTTTAAATATGTTCATAACATTAATGCTTAGAACTTATAGAATCAAACAGCTGCGACTGTATTCATAAGTTAAGGTTTATAGTTGTTCAAAGCGTGCACAACACATTGTCATCAAACTGTGTTATCCATAACACTTGTAATTCTTTATACAATAATAAGATTAGGTTTGAAAAGTAATAACTTGTGTTGATTAGCTAAGTTTAGGGTTTCTAGCATTGATTAGGGACTTTCAATTGGTATCAGAGCGGTGTTTGATATTAAAACCTTCAAGAAACATCGTTCTTAGTTTTATAATCAAGATCCACCATGCCAGAAACTTCTAACCCACCACATTTACCTTCTGGTAACAATAACAATACAACACCATCTTCACCAAGACTCACCCCTCCTCCAATGAAGATGATCTACCCCAACTTCTTGACTCAAGAGGTGTATCACATGTTACAAGTGTACCAGTCTTTGATGAAGAAGATTTTACCAGTTGGAAGAGTCAATTTCTTGTGTATCTCGATGGACTTGAACCATCTCTTCTAGAAATTTTAGAAAATGGTCCTTATATTCCCATGGCGCTTACCTCCACTGAAGAAAACCCTCTTCCCAAACCTCTCAAACAATGGACTCCAGCTGATAGAAAATTGGCAAACCAAGATAAACGTCTCGAAAGCATCATCATATCCTGTCTTCCAAAACACATCATGAAGTCTGTCATTCAGTGTCCCACAGCCAAGCAAATGTGGACAGACCTCATCCTTGGCCATGAAGGACCCTCTGAAACAAGAGAAACAAAGATTCAGGCACTCAGACTTCAGTTCAATGCCTTCAAGTCACTTGAAGGTGAAAAGGTTCAACAAACCTATAAAAGGCTGAAGATTCGTCTCAATGACCTATCAATGAATGATGTCACCATTGGTTAAGCTGAGATTAATGCCACATTTGTCAACAACCTTCCAAGAAAGTGGCTGGGTATGAATCAGACTCAGAGAGCAAATAACTCTATCAAGAATGACACCTTAGCTCAGCTTTATGGAAAGTATAATTATGAAGAAGGACTGATTGATACTATTTACAAGTCAGAGGCTGAAAGATTTGTTGTTCAAGGAGCATCTTCCAAAGCCTTGATCTCTGCACCACATCCTCATGACAGCGACTCTGATGTTGAAGAAGACACCCGCAGCAGCCAAGAGTTCTTAACGGACCTTAATGCAGAGTTTCATGAAAGAGCCTCGCTAGCCAACCAAAGAAGATTCTTCAAAAGATCAGGGAGAATAGGATCAGCTAGTAAACAAACTAACAGATCAAAAGAAACTTGCTTTGCCTGTGGAAAGCTTGGACACTTCCAAAAGGACTGTCCTTCCACCAAGACATCCTCACCTTCCTATCCATCATCTTCCTCCAAACCTTACAAGTTCAAACAACACAACAACTCATCTCACTAATCCAATTCATCAGACAATGAGAAGAAGGATTACAAAAACAAGTACAAGGCACTTAAAGCTGAGTTAGAACAGATGAATTTGAAGCTTGAAGCTCTGTCTAAGAAGAAGGGAGGTGATAAAAAGATAGAGAAAGGGTTGGTAGCTGAAGCTTATGATTGGAATGATGAGCCACTGACTTCAGATGAGGAAGATACTACTAGAGTCAGGGCTTTCATGGCTATAGTTGAGGATGAACCAGCTGTTGGAAAAGGTGATGCAAGATCAGGACAATGGGTTGACATCACAATGAAAAAGGTACACAGGCTCTTATCTATGTCTGATAGTGATGAACGCAAGCATGTCCTTGACTACACCATTGTTGATTTACACTTTGTTGAGGAACAAAGAAAGAACCTACTTGATAAGTTTCACTCTGTTAAAACTAAACTACTAAATGCTAAATCTGAATGTGAAACTCTCAGACGGGTTAATTTAGAGAAAATATCCCTGCAAAATGAAGTCACTAGGTTAACCTTGAAAAAAATTGCCTTAAATGATCAAGTTTCTGAATTAAACAAGGTTATTGAAAAATGGTTGTGTGCTAGGTTCACTATAAATCAATTGCTTAATGATGAACTGCCTGCAGACATTAAAAGGGATATATCTGCTAAGAAAAATAAGCTGAGAATTCTGACCAAACCCAAAGACATTGTCTTCAAATCTACAGAGACTATTCATATGTCAGATACCACTTTGACTGATGACCCAGTCTCTGAAGATGTGGCTGAATTACCACCTTTGCCCAAACTCTCTGGAGTTGAACCTAGCAGTTCCTCACGAGTTGCTAAGGGTGAACTTAGAACAGATGTTGAGAAACCACCAGCCGAAGTATTTAATGTGCATGCTAGACAATTTGGTAAGCAAGTTGCTTTTAAGCCTGTCTCAACTAAAGCTGTGAACAAGGTTGACCCTTCCATCGAACCCTGTTGTCTCTAATGAAAGAAGTAGAACTCTTGAAACAACATATTAAGCCTTCCGCTGAATGCTCTACTTCTCGTGAACCTAAGTCTGTCCTAGGTGAACCCAAAGGGAAAGGTTAGTTAAACCTTATTGCAATATATGTAAGAACTCTCACCACATGACCTTAGATCATGATAGAAATATGGCAGTTAAGAGAGCTCAGACACCCTCTAGGGATAGACAACATGGTTCAAAAAGACAACAGGGAAACTACAGACCTTATCCTCCCTGTAAATTCTGTGGATTCACAGACCATCACTCAGACGAGTGTGGTGACTTCCCTGGGTGTGATATCTGTGGAAGTTTTACCCATGAGACAGCCAATTGTCCCTCCCATCGCCAAAAGTTCTACAGGAACACAAGAATTGCTAATCAGCAATTCAGGGAACCCACTGGAAAGTAGGTTCACCATAGGAACTAACCTGTTTCTATGTATCTGTGCAGAAACATCTCAAGGAATCGGTATGGTATCTAGACAGTGGATGTTCTAGACACATGACAGGGATTCAACAATACATGCACAGATACTCAAGGGAGCCAGGTCCTAAAGTGGTGTTTGGAGATAATTCTTCAGGTGACACAGAGGGATACGGCTCAGTGAACTGCAATGGGATAACGTTTACCAGGGTTGCATATGTGAATGGTCTTAAACACAATCTTATTAGCATTAGCCAATTGTGTGATGCTGACTACAAGGTTTTGTTTACTAAGACTCAGGGAACCATATTCAACAAAAACAATGATGTTGTGCTTATTGCACCTAGAAGGAGAGATGTTTATGTCATCAACATGGTTGTTTGCTCTGAAGACAGCTCAAATTGTTTTCTTGCTAAAGCCTCTGAAAGTGTCAATTGGCTGTGGCACAAAAGACTGTCTAATCTCAACTTCAAGAACATCAACAAAATAGCCACACAAAACCTGGTTGCTAGTCTACCTTCAGTGATATTTTCTAAAGACAAGACTTGTTCTGCCTGTGTCAAAGGAAGCATCACAGGTCTTCATTCAAGACTAGGCAATCATTCTCTATTGACAAGTGCTTACATATCCTTCACATGGATTTGTTTGGGCCTGTCAAACCTCAGACCATTAATCACAACAAATACACCTTGGTCATAGTTGATGAGTTTTCAAGATACACATGAATGTTCTTCCTCAGAAGGAAAAGTGATGCAACTGATACCATCATGTCCTTCATCAGACAGGTTGAAAATATGAATGATGTTAGAGTCAAAGCTCTAAGAAGTGATAATGGTACTGAATTCAAGAATCATCAACGTGAATCTTTTTGTGATGAAAAAGGTATTTCACAAAACTTCTCTTCAGTTGGAACCCCTGAACAAAATGGTGTGGCTGAAAGAAGAAACAGGACTTTGATTGAAGCAGCCAGAACCATGTTGAATGGTGCAGCCTTACCAAAGCAATTTTGGTGAGAAGCTGTACACACTGCCTGCTACACACAAAACAGATCAATCATTGTCAAAAGACATGGTAAAACTTCCTATGAAGTTTTTAGAAAAAGATCTCCATATGTCAGCTATTTTCATGTTTTTGGATGCCCTGTGTTCATCTACAACTACAGGGATAAACTTGGAAAATTTGATGAAAAAGCTGATGATGGTTTCTTCTTGGGATACTCTCCAACAACCAAAGCCTTCAGAGTATTCAACATCAGAAGACAAGAAGTAGAAGAAACCTTTCATGTCAGATTCAATGAAGATGATGAAGTCATACAGAGAACTAGAACAGAGGGTGATGAAATTGATTTTAATGAAAATGTGTCTTTCCCAAGTGATGAATTCTCCGAACCAAGACCTGCCCGTCATCATCATCATCACTCCAACACTATCACTCCTTATGTTCCTGCTTTTGACCCTCTGTCTACTCACAACATAGAAGTTCCTACCTCTCAGGAGCTTAATGAAGAAGAACCACAGACCTCTTGTAGTCCTTCCTCTTCTACTGCTATTGATGACTCACCAATTCTTCAAATCCCTAAAAAATCTCCTGCTGATAATGAACTTGTACCTCTTGATATGGCTGAAGTAGACTCTGACACTGAAGTAGTCTTTGAAGAAAGCCCTCCTAGTCAGCAGGATGAAACACAAATAGTACCAGCTGTCCCCACAAGTGTTCCTATCATTGAGTCCCCAGCTCCTCAAAATAAGTGGTCAAGAGATCAACACATTCTTCTTGTCAACATTATTGGGGAACCTAATGCAGGGGTTACCACTAGACAGCGAAATCATGACTCAAAATCTGCCTCAGCCAATGAATGTCTCTTTGCTGAATTTCTCTCACAAATTGAACCTAAGAGAGTAGTTGAGGCTCTTGTAGAAGATGGGTGGGTAGCTGCTATGCAAGAAGAAATCAATCAGTTCAAAAGGAACAAAGTATGGACACTAGTGCCAGCTCCACCTGGAAAGAATATCACAGGCACTAGATGGATCTATAGAAATAAGATGGATGAAATTGGAAACATCATCAGAAACAAGGCCAGGCTGGTGGCACAGGGGTGTACTCAGACTGAAGGAATTGATTATAATGAAACATTTGCTCCTGTTTCAAGACTTGAAGCCATCAGAATCTTCCAGGCTTATGCTGCTTATATGAACTTCACTGTGTATCAGATGGATGTTAAGAGTGCATTTCTCAATGAAGATTTGGCTGAGGAAGTGTATGTTGAACAGCCTAAAGGATATGAGAACAGCGAGTTTCCCAATCATGTGTACAGGTTACACAAAGCCATGTATGGACTGAAACAAGCTCCAAGAGCATGGTATGAAACTCTTTCTAATTTCTTAACTGAAAACAAATTTGTCAGGGGTTCTATTCATAAAACACTCTTTACCTTCAAGGATAAGAGTGATTTCATCATTGTGTAGATTTATGTGGATGATATCATTTTTGGGTCAACAAATGTTAATCTTAGTAAAATATTTTCTAAATTAATGACCAAGAAATATGAGATGAGTATGATGGGTAAATTAACTTACTATTTTGGTTTTCAAATTAAGCAATGTCCTAAGGGAATTTCAATTTGTCAAGAAAAGTATGTTAAGGATTTACTTAAAAAATATGACTTAGCTGATTGTGCATCAGTGAAATGCCCATGCTTCTACCCAACAACTTGGGCCCTGATGAGTTAGGGGTGTCTGTTAATGAGACTTTATATAGAGGCATGATTGGGTCACTCATGTATCTGATATCTAGTCGCCCTGATATCCAATTCTCCATATGTCTCTGTGCAAGGTACCAAGCTAACCCAAAAGAATCCCATCTAGTGGCTGTTAAGAAATATTTCAGGTATCTCAAAGGAACACCATCCCTAGGTCTATGGTATCCCAAGGAATCAGGCTTTAATCTCAAGGCTTTTTCAGATTCAGACTATGTTGGATGTTGTATTGACATGAAAAGCACCTTAGGCAGCTGTCAAATCCTAGGAGGAAAATTGGTTGTATGGAGTGCTAAGAAGCAAAACTCTGTGGCTATGTCTTCAGCTGAAGCATAATATGTCGCTGCAGCTAGCTGTTGTGCTCAGGTGCTCTGGATGAAAAGTTAATTGGCTGACTATGAAATTTTATATGACAAAGTGCCAATCTTTTGTGACAACACCAACGCCATTGCCATCTACAACAACCCTGTTCTTTACTCTTGTACCAAACACATTCATATCAGGTATCATTTTATTAAGGATCACATAATGAAGGGAGATATTGAGCTGCACTTTGTTCCCACAGAGCTGTAACTAGCAGATATTTTCACAAAGCCTTTGGCTGAACCTTCGTTCCACAGGCTAGTTGATGAGCTAGGGATGAACAATATCTCAAATCCTGTGGGTTGATAATAAATGTGTTCATTAAATGACTGATTCTATATTAAATGTTTTTCACATGAAACTAGGTAGTTACTTTCCAAGTAAATGCAAAAAACATTCTCAATATTTAATCATTTATTTTTAGAATAACGAGGAGACAAATAAGTTTTGAAAGGTCAAGGGACCCATATGAGCAGTCATTTTCTCACTTAGCATTAAATGCGGTGAATAATTGTTTACATATTTGAATATATATATTGTCTCTCGTCTCTCCTTTCCTACCACTATTCTCATTTCACAAATCTATTTCTCTCTCTAAACCCATATTCCATTTTCATTCTTCTTCGACCTTGAATCCATGGCTTTCCCCGTTCCCAAGGCAGCAAACGTTAACTTTGAACTCAACGAAAGCATCCTTGCATCAAACAACTCCATTGGATGGATCAAGGCTCCCAATGACACCTACTCAGATCTGGTTAACTTCATGCTAAATTGTGATTATAGTGAAGCATTCACAAAATCCCCAACCACCTTCTACCAAGAATACCTTAGGGAATTCTGGTACTCTGCTGAAGTGGTTGATGACACATAACCTTTAGCCTCTCTTGCAACAAACACCCATTTGCCTTCTCACTCAAAGATTTCTTAAGTGTGGCTGGTTTAAAACATGGTGATGAATGTCTAAAGGTTGTTGATAAAAAGGCTGTTAAGGATGCTCTGGCCACACTTAAACCCTTTCATGATGTAAACCCTGCTCTAACACCCGCTGAGGTCCTCTCGAAGTCTCCTCTAAAGATTAAGTACTTTACACCTATGTGGCGTGTCCTCTTCACCCACATTGTCAAATCCCTGGGAGGAATGCAGGGATCCCAAGATCAGATGTCCTTCAACCACCAATCTATAGCTTATGAGCTGATCTGGGGAGCTGATGTTGATGTAGGAAGCATTCTCTTTTCCAACCTTGTTGAACAGCTGAAAGGAAGGAACCAAGTCAGGGAAAATAATATTTGCTACGTTCGCTTTTTGTCGCTGATCTTTGAAAGCCTGTTAGGAGACAACTATCATGACTCTGCTCTGACTGCTCTGAAGCCCTATCGCATCACATGTGCCATCTACAAAGAAATTGGAGCGAAGATGTCCCTATCACCTCCCATATGATGAATGTTGCTAACAAACAACCAACAGCTGAGAAGTCCTTGCTCCCTTCTTCTGAGAAGGTGATTACCTCTAGTATGTCTGGCAACTCTAAGTCTTTGACCTCTGGGCAACAACCTAAGAAGAAGAAAAACCCATCTTCTTCCCACACCAAATCTGTTGCTAAGGCCAAGGGAAAGAAGAATGTGAACCAAGACACCTGCTCTATTCCAGATACTCATGTGAAATCAGAGACTTCAGCTGACCAACAATAGGGGTCTAGCATCTCAATGTCAGCTAAGACAACAGTAAACCAGCCAAATCCAGCTGATATCTCACAAGTAATCAGTGTAAATTTTTAGAGGTTCACAAGCAGCCACTCTCAAACGTCTGTAGAAGAGAGTGGTGAAGGTAGGGTAATCCTCGACCCATAGAAGTCTTTCAATGCACTTATAACTCTTTAAGACTTCTGTACACCCTGTCTATGCACCAGGGAATGATTCATTTGTGTTTATAAAGCACCCCGATGACCCTACACCCTCTAGACATTATTCAAGCTAGCAACAACCTGAATACACATATGTCTCAACCTTGATCAGATGTACTTCACACAGCCTCTTGGTTCCCTCAGAAAAAGAATCCCAAAAGTTTTACATTTAGGGGAGCTGAATAATCATCCTCAGCTGTTCTAGGGACAGCGTAATAAGACTATCTTAACCCTTAACCTTTTCACCTTAAAAGAATCCCAAAGGATTTATCCTTTTCAGGGGGGATCTGAATCATCACCCTCAGCTTTCCTAGGGGCATCGTAACAGGCGACCTTAACCCACATATGTTTCACTCTTAAAAGAGTCCCAAAGGTTTCATAACCTTTTGGGGGGGCGAATGATCACCCTCAGCCTTCCTAGGGGCAGCGAATGGCGATCCTTAAACAACATATGTTTTACAATCAAAAGAGTCCCAAAGGTTTTAACCTTTTGGGGGGGGGCTGAATAATCACACTCAGCTTTCCTAGGGGCAGCGAATGGCGATCATTAACCATATATTTTTCACACTTAAAAGAATCCCAAGGATTTATCCTTTGGAGTGGCTGAGTTATCACCCTCAACCTCTCTGGGATAGCGAAATGGCGACCATTCCCCTTACTTATTTCCCTGTTACTAACTTCAACAACTTGCAGGCTGAAATTGTACAGCCAGCCACTAAATCCCAGGTACAACAGGAGAAAGAGGCTGATACAATTATTCAAGACCAAAAAAATGACGAAGAGCCTCTGCTTGATATTGAAGAAGAAATGCTGTCATTAGTGGATGATGTTTCTGATCTTGAATCAATGCCTGAAGATGAGATCCCTGAGGGGATGTTTGAGGAGGAGGATGAAGAAGAAGATGATCAACAATCTGTCTCTCCTCCCAAGGAAATAGCTGTGTTGTGACAATCCGTCAATTTATGGTTGATATTTTATTCTCAAGTATTATTTAAAAATATTATTTTAATGTTATATTATGAACTCACTTATTTATGGGAAGAAATTTGGATTTACGTCTTGAAGTAGCATCGACTACGTTTAAACCGGAGGATTCAACGTCACGTGCTTACGTTTACATATACCGTTTTGGTGACAGTCCGACATTTCAGAAAATAAATTTATCCGTTAATATTATTTTGGAATTTTAAATTTGTGTTGGTTCATAAACTCACAAATTTACGAGAAGAGATTAGGACTTACGATTATAATTTAACGTCCTTTACGACTAAACCGGAAACCTTAGTATAACATATTTACGTTTTCGAACTCCGTTTTTGATGAGACAAATTTTATTAGTTCGTTTTGTGTCGTTGATTCATAATTTATAAAAACGTTTTTCGTAAAACGACCCGAAGGCACACAAATCGAGGAAACTAGAATCGAGGAGTACCAGTAATTAAATGGGGATGAGACAAGATGAATCTTTCCCCACCCCCACTCATAACCAGCCAAAACTATGACCCAACACCCTTAGGTGTCAACACTTAACAAATAAGTGTTACACTTGTTGCTAAAGCTTAACATGTAAGCTACTTCTTACACAAAACCACTCAAAACTACTTCATTTTACCATTTGCAACTAGAAACTCATGCAAACCACTCTCACCCCTCTCCTCTCTCTCTAAAATTCGTCCAACCATCATCAAAAACAACCCTCATTTGATCTATGTTAGCCATAAAATCATGTGTTACTCATACACATGATGATGCTACTTTAAAGCTTTGAAGATTGGAGGTGATTCTAACATCCAAGGAGAAGATTTTTTGTTGTCATAGGGCTGATTTTCCATGAGAAGTTTATAAAGGTTGGTATACTTGAAGATGATATTGGTTCATCACAAGTTTTGCCATCAAAATCCAAGCCTTGTTCATCAAAGACTCATCTTTTCATCACTAATGGTGGTATAAAGATTGTTCTTCCTATCCTCTTGTTATTTTGATTATGTAATCATGTATTTTCTTTCCTATTGTATATGTATATGATGAATATATAATGATAAAAATATTGTGTGGGGATTTGGTGTTGATAAATATAGTTAAAAAGATGGAAAACCATAAGTAACAAGGTTAAAATCTTGCTAAATATGATGGCTGTATAAAAACAGTAAGAAACCAAATGTTAAACTGATAAAATGGTAAAGTGGAATCAATATACAGTAACTATTAGGTGTTATACACATGTGAGAGTTGGCCATACAATGGAATTGTAAAAATGAGTGAGATATGATCAAAACAAGTTTAGAGTGCAAATCTGACTACACTGTTTTGGACGAATTTTATAAAATACTTATAGGTTGATTCATCAGTAGCTATAAAGGAATAAAATGAGGCACATATCATTTAGTTTCTGTGTTAAAAATTTGGGGTTCTATTTCCATGTAGAACTCTAGATATGACCATTTTAGTAAACTAGATTTTTAGGACTGATTTTGTATAAATAATATATAATATAAGCACTCAAAACTTATATAAAATATAAATATATATCAAACCCACTAGTTGATAATAATTATAATAAAAGAGTTATATAAATATTGATATTAAAATAGGACATGTTATATAAATTACAAGTATAAATGTTTTTCCAAGTTATAAAACTATGTCCTAAGTTTTACGTCTTTTCGGCTAAAACCGAAAGATTAACGTTATTGTTAAATAAAACTTAGACGGTCAGACCCGTCTAATATAAAAATTTATAAACTCACATACTGATATATGAACTTATATAACAAGTAAAAACCGATAAAACCCGAACTTTACAACATATAGACATTCACGGGCCAAAGTAGCCTTATTGGACTATAAACCCGACTAGTTACTAAAACACTTATAAATTTACTTATTGGGATTAACCCACTTGGGCCTAACATGAAAAGTATAATACTGATAATAAAGGTGTAAAATGGACTAATATAAAGTATTGGGCTTGTAAAAGGCTTATTGGACCTAAAACATGTAAATAGGTAAAACTAGTAAACTAATATAAAAGTTGTCAACACATAACACAAAAATGAGTGAATGAGAATATATAAACCCACTTGATCATCATATATATAAAAATCATCATATGTATACATAATTGTTATTTTTATAAAGTCATTGGACAAGAGTCTAAGACAAGTATTATTTGTCTAGGTTTCCGTGATTGAAGCACGTACCGTACATCCGAATTGTCGATAACTCACTTTCCCACATCAACGTGAGTTCATAGCCTGGCACTCTTTCAAATGTTTTTATGAAATGTTTTGTAAACCCGCGAGGGAGATAACATGTTAGTTTTGATAAAATAGGACACCATTTTTCCCGATTGTTTGATTATTGATTTGGACCCGAATGATTGTATGACCCGATGAATGATTATATGACCCCATGTATGAGATAAAAGGATTATTAAAGTTAGGTTATGTCACTAAAAGTCCCATTAGCATGAATTGTGAACTACCTGAATTTGGTAGACGCTTATGCATATAATAGTACTATTTGGGACAATCACCCCAGTTCGCGCCTTAACGATTGATCCCCGTCGTGCCACATTGATTGGTAAGCGAATTTATGTACGAGAAGATTTACACAAGCGTGATTATTGTGACGACACGCTAATTTAGATGGGAAAATGAGTGTCGGGCTAGCTACCCGTTGTTTGTTGTAGTAAGGTAACAATGTCATGTGGCTTATAATAATCCAAATTAACGAAATACTGCTATACGCACCGAATTACGATATATTGCCTAACTAGCAATACGGGGTCATATTATTGATATTATGTTTGTGTTTTGGTTTTACATAACCATATTCATATAATGGTTTTTATTTAACTCTACACGACGTTATAAAACGTATTGTATGATATTTTTACGACATTGGTTCGTATAATGGTTTTGAAGCCGAAATCCTATATTGTGATTTTGGCAAGGATTTGTATAAAATGTTTTTGGCCTATTTCATGGTCTACTATAAAGATTTGTACAAAAATGATTTTTGGTAATAATTATATACCGATGATACATTGATGGTTTTATTAAACTCTATGAATTCACTCGGCGTTATCGCTGACCTTTTCTTTTAACATGTTTTATCTCAGGTACTTGAAGGTAATTCTCGGGAAAACAACAAGAATTCATGGCCCACAATTAAATAACAATTTCCATTCAAATGCTTTGTAAGACCTGTATGAAATACAATGACTTGGGACCTATGTAAATTTGATATTTATGAATGGAAATGCTTTATTAATAAACGACGCAATTTTTATGCGTTGTCTATGATGTGAGTAATGTGTTATCCCGTAACACCAACGAGTCTTCCGCTGTATTGAATTGTGTAAATTTGGGGGTGTTACAGTTTGGTACCAGAGCTCTCGTTATAAAGAACGAAAGATTTTTAAAAATAAGGTTTTGAATAAAACATTTCAAAATCTTTTAACTATAAACATTTTTCTAAAAATGTCTAAAAATCTTTTGACTATAACGGTGCAAAAGAATTCCCGAGTTACCGACAAGGCCAGACTGAGAAGTTTTATTTTAATATATATATAACTTGGATTATATATATATATATATATATATATATATATATATATATATATATATATATATATATATATATATATATATATATATATATATATATATATATATATATATATATATATATATATATGATGTAATTTTATTACATGATTGTTTGATGATTATTTTGATATTTATACGAGGTATTTATACGACGTAGATTGTCACAAGGAACCCTAAATCCCCTAGTAAATTAATCGAAGCTATTCTCGTAGGAATTCTAGCTATCCTAGATCTAAACCAAGTTGTGGATATTTATGATCCCAAAAAATGGTTGATATTCATAGAAATGTTGATATTAGTTGATTGTGATATTAAAGAAGAATTGGCGAGATTAAATCTGATATCGATGTCATGACGATCTTTCCTTATAGAGCGGAGTTTGACAAAACGTTACCACCTGGAAAGGTGTCATCTGATTCGTTGTCACCCAATTCTTAAATTTGAGAATTGAAAGGGTGAATGTTGCACTTGAGGCTGTCATTGGAACCATTACCTAAAAGCCTCATGCCACTAGTACCTTTCCGAGAAGTCTAATTGAATGATCGAGTCATTTAATACTAGTGACTCATTTGATAATTGTTGTTGTAAGAGCTATAGGATTGGAAATTAAGTGTTGTTCATATCGAGCTTTTATTGCCCTATCAAGGTCTAAGAATAAGGTTGAAAGTATTGGAGAATGAGGTAGGATGTCACATTGAGTATAAGATTGGTTGAAACTTGAATAAAGTAAAATTTAACTTGTATGGAATAAGAAATAGTTAAGAGGAAGTCATTAAGATCTGTGATTGAATTATAAGGTTTTAATTGATTTTTGATTCGTGTTAAGTGTTGTTCCTAGGTCATTGTCCAATGATGAGGATGCCCAGTGTCCAATAAATAAATTGAAGAAATCTTCTTCTGAATTGGGACCGATGGATCTTTCGGGACAAGTGAAACACCTAATGACTCTTGTAGATTAGTATTCATTGTGGTATCTTTTAAAAATAATCCCTAACTTAACTGAGACATCAGTTGGTAGGATGAGTTCTTGAAATTGTATGACAAAGTGACACATAATGTGTTACGGTACAAATTTGACTTGTTTGTGATTAACGAAAAGACTACCTTTGATTGCTAAATCCTACATGTATCGATGTTATATATCTCTTATTGCTTCATCCTAATGTTCACATTAGTTATGCAACCATTGAACAAGTACTCATCTCGAATTGAGTTACGTTGTGGATTATTCTCTTTGTATTCGGAGTGCCATCGAGGTCATGACCCTCATGATTATTTGGCTAAAGCTCATTTCCTAGCATATTGTAGTTAGTTCTTGGTGAACAACTTTTCATCACTCTTTTGCAGATCACTCATTGTTTTTATAAGATAAAACAGTATCCTTTGAGAAAATTTAATTTTCATCACTATAAGGATTATTCAAAGTGAGATTTATAAATAATCGTTATCGAAATGAAGTTGTTTATGAAACATCTTGGAAAACTTAATTGTTTTCACAACAAAGAAAATCTTTGTAAATTTATTTTTGATTCTTATTTAAGAATTAAGCATGAAAATGTTTTTATTATAAACATGATGATAAAAATTTTGACGAACTGAGTATTGCATCGTTAATCTTAAAAATGTATATAGTTGCGCGCCTACATACGATTTGGAATGGACCATGCAAGGCTGATTAGTAGTCGCCATGAAATTATTAATAAACACTAAATTTTCTTTGAAGATTATGAAAGATAAAATTTTATGAGATCTGCAAGAAGTGAAAAATAGGGACATATTGATAGGGACACCTACATATGTGCCCGTACCATTTATTCTTCTGAGTCGAATTTACACATCTGTGGAATTTTTCTTATTTGACAATTGATATTCCCTTCTTGTCCAATTCCCCCGTGGCGAGATTCTTTGGAAAAGTATATGATTACCGAGTGTTGATACCCGACTGGATGTATCAATGTTCCTATCATTTCTTTTGATTAGATTCCATTTGAATGACCTGGGTAATGATCCGAGGAGCTTTCGAATGCGTACTCAAATTATGAAACATCTTGGAAAACTTAATTGTTTTCACAACAAAGAAAATCTTTGTAAATTTATTTTTGATTCTTATATAAGAATTAAGCATGATTATGTTTTTATTATAAACATGATGATAAAAATTTTGACGAACTGAGTATTGCATCGTTAATCTTAAAAATGTATATAGTTGCGTGCCTACATACGATTTGGAATGGACCATGCAAGGCTGATTAGTAGTCACCATGAAATTATTAATAAACACTAAATTTTCTTTGAAGATTATGAAAGATAAAATTTTATGAGATCTGCAAGAAGTGAAAAATAGGGACATATTGATAGGGAAACCTACATATGTGCCCGTACCATTTATTCTTCTGAGTCGAATTTACTCATCTGTGGAATTTTTCTTATTTGACAATTGATATTCCCTTCTTGTCCAATTCCCCCGTGGCGAGATTCTTTGGAAAAGTATATGATTACCGAGTGTTGATACCCGACTGGATGTATCAATGTTCCTATCATTTCTTTTGATTAGATTTCATTTGAATGACCTGGGTAACGATCCGAGGAGCTTTCGAATGCGTACTAAAATTATGAAAACATGGGATATATTCATATTCGTTAAATGTTTTCGTTTGTATCTGATTTGAAATTCTCTCGCATAGATTATGCGTTAACCTTACTCTTTTAAGGTTAGTTATGTATCCTAATATCCTTGAATCTGTGAAGGATTATGTGTTATTATTAGTCTTTTGAGAAGTTCACATCTTATTGACGGCAATAAAACTGAAAAGTTGATAGTGCCAATAGAATGGATTGATTGATTATGACATGACGACATTGTCTTAATTGATGGGAACTCGAACAGATTCCCCTAAATGATAAGATGTTGATTATCAAAAGTGATCTAAATAAATTCTTGATGGATGACCATATCCTGCATTTAGACTTGAAATTATACCGTGAATGATTGTGAATTAGTCATAGATATTTAATCTAGAAAGAACTTAAAGAAAATTTATTAAAATATGTTTCCGTTATCTAAAATTTTAGGAAGTATTTGCTAGTGAATTACCTAGACTTTTGCCATTAAGGCAAGTTGGAATTGGTATTGATTATATTCCTGGTGTTGCACCTATGGCTTTTGCACTATACGTCAGCACCATCTTAATTAAAAGAATTACCCTACAACTGAGAGAGTTGTCGGAGAAAGCTTTTATTTTACCAAGCTCGTCATCATGAAGAGCCATGGTGTTATCATTCCTTATGTTTATTGATTACCGTGAACTAAGTAAAATGACGATTAAAATCTATATCCACTACCCAAGATGATAGATTGTTCGATCATTTACAAGGTTCTAGAGTATATTCAAAAATTTTGATCCACGGCATGGTTATCATCAACTTCGCGTCCGTGAAAAAGACTATCTATTCCAATCACTACATCCAGAACTTGTAACGACCATTATGAGTTTCATGTTATGTCGTTTGGATTGACCAATGCACATGTAGCATTCATAAATTTGGTGAATCACGTGTGTAGGCTGTAATCTGATAAATTCATGCTCGTGATCATTAAGGACCATTTGTTTGTTTATAAGAATAAGAAGGAGTTAATAATTATTTATAGACTGCCTTGAATTGGCCGAGTAATGAAAAATATGTACCTTAAATAATTAACATGTAAAAATCCTTTATATTAGTTGATCGTGTGATTAATAGAAAATGGAATATATTGACTCTGTAAAAATTAAGAGCCCTTTTAAGACTTTGTGTTTTACCAAAAAAAAGTGCAAATATGTTTTGACAAATGTTTTATCAAAAGAATTTTTAAGGAATCATTCCCTTAAACCCAAAATATTTAACTAAACTCCTGTTTAGGGGTAAATGTTTGTGTATACGTCAAGACAACCTAAGAGGAATTGAGGAAACCATTTAAACCATGACTTGAAATTGAAACGACAATTTTTTCTTTTCAACTAAGAAATTTTGACCAAAGTATAAACAAAGATTTCTCGAACATTTTCGGATCTTATTCATTATTTTAATTATTTTCGATAAATCAACAAAAATCTTGTTAATTAAATTCAAATTTATTTTGAACATTTTTATAATTGGTCGAACTAAGAAATCTAAAAATTTTACGGTTACGTTTCATAATATTAAATATTTATTATTTAATTACTTGTAATATTTATCGACGCTTTAAACGTCGGATTGAGCAAAACTAATAAAAATGATAGTTGAGACGAAACTAAAACATAGAAAATATGAAGAAAGAATTTCTGAGTAAATTGAAAACATGATAATTAATTCATCAGGAAAGATGAATGTAATTACTGACGCATTATGTAAAAAGGAGAAAGAATCAATTAGGATGTGTTCCTTAATAATGAATGTGCAAAATAAATTACCGAGCAATTTAAACATAGCCGATGCTTGTAAAAAGGATAATATAGATAATAAAAAGAGTTCACGGCTAATATGAACCATTAGAATTGAGAAGCCGATGGCGTTAAATGTATAAAAGGCCGTTTATGGTTGCCTAAAAATGGAGATTTTGAGATATAGTTATGCTGGAATCTTGTAAGTATAAGTATTCTATTCTTGTCATTTCTGATGTAATGTATCATTATCAGAAGAAGTTGTACTGATGGCAAATTATGAAGGCAGACATCGCCTCATAGATTAGTAAACGTCTAGCTATTGCAAAGGTCATCATCTGAATTTGATTCGATTTGGATCATCGTCGACAGACTGACCAAATATGCTAATATCATTCCTGTTAATGATAGATTCTTGATGAAGAAATTGACTCTGTGTATTTAAAGGAGTTGTGTAAACATAGTGTGTATGTATCGATTATCTCTATCAAGATCCTCGCTTCATATTGAATTTCTAGAGATTTGCTCAGAAGTCTTCAGGAACGAACCTTGATGAGAGTACCGTTTACCACCCCAAATCGAAGGGACGAGGTAAAGTAACGATACAAAACACTAGAAGTGCTGTTTTATACTTGAATGATTGACCTTTGGTAATAAACCGTATAATCGTTTTCCTTTGGAGAGATTATCATTGATAATTATCGTATTAGGATCGAGATCGAATCTTTTTAGGATCTAAAAATTAGAGCATCTGTAAGAAGGAGTTTGGATGAAGACACCCGACATACACCCATTGTGAGTTGGACATGTCTTTTAGGTTTAAGGTTGCCTATGATGACGAACCTAACCTTACAAAATACCCAACCCGCGAGACCTGAAATGATTATTTAAATTAGGATCTGATTATTGACTGCCGGTAGTGGGCAGGAGGTTATGCAAATATGAAATGTAGATCTTGAAGTGCCAGATGGGTAGCGAAGTTATGCCAAAAATTTTAACCATGGAAAAATGAATTGATGATCTAAAAGATCATAGAATATAAGTCCCCGTTGTATGGGACCATTGAGATGATGTAAAAGATTGGTTTGAAAGGCATATAAGCTGGATCTACCTTAGGACTTCAAGAGCTGCGTGAATTATGTTTCGTATATCGAACTTGATAAAATGTCTATCAAGTGAGAATCTGATCACTTCTTGATAAAGTTTAGATCGGCGAAAATTTGCATTCATCAAAAACCCATGAACATCATGGATAGAGAAAGTAAGTCAACATTAAGCCTGATCTTATTCCCGTAGTTATGTTTGATGAAACTCGCGTATTGTAATTAATTACACTTGTGAGAAAAGACCGAATGTGGAGGAAATACCCACATGGCTTTAACTCAATTAGAAGCGAGTAGTAAGATAAGATGATCTTTGAGGACAAAGATCCTGTTTAGGGGTAAATGCTGTGACAATCCGTCAATTTATGGTTGATATTTTATTCTCAAGTATTATTTAAAAATATTATTTTAATGTTATATTATGAACTCACTTATTTATGGGAAGAAATTTGGATTTACGTCTTGAAGTAGCATCGACTACGTTTAAACCAGAGGATTCAACGTTACGTGCTTACGTTTACATACACCGTTTCGGTGACAGTCCGACATTTTAGAAAATAAATTTATCCGTGAATATTATTTTGGAATTTTAAATTTGTGTTGGTTCATAAACTCACAATTTACGAGAAGAGATTAGGACTTACGATTATAATTTAACGTCCTTTACGACTAAACCGGAAACCTTAGTATTACGTATTTACGTTTTCGAACTCTGTTTTTTATGAGACAATTTTTATTAGATTTGTTTTGTGCCGTTGATTCATAATTTATAAAAACGTTTTTCGTAAAACGACCCGAGGGCACGCAAATCGAGGAAACTAGAATCGAGGAGTACCCGTAATTAAATGGGGATGAGACAAGATAAATCTTTCCCCACCCCCACTCATAACCAGCCAAAACTATGACCCAACACCCTTAGGTGTCAACACTTAACAAATAAGTGTTACACTTGTTGCTAAAGCTTAACTTGTAAGCTACTTCTTACACAAAACCACTCAAAACCACTTCATTTTACCATTTGCAACTAGAAACTCATGCAAACCACTCTCACCCCTCTCCTCTCTCTCTAAAATTCGTCCAACCATCATAAAAAACAACCCTCATTTGATCTATGTTAGCCATAAAATCATGTGTTACTCATACACATGATGATGCTATTTTGAAGCTTTGAAGATTGGAGGTGATTCTAACATCCAAGGAGAAGATTTGTTGGTGTCATAGGGATGATTTTCCATGAGAAGTTTATAAAGGTTGGTAGACTTGAAGATGATATTGGTTCATCACAAGTTTTGCCATCAAAATCCAAGCCTTGTTCATCAAAGACTCATCTTTTCATCACTAATGGTGGTATAAAGATTGTTCTTCCTATCCTCTTGTTATTTTGATTATGTAATCATGTATTTTCTTTCCTATTGTATATGTATATGATGAATATATGATGATAAAAATATTGTGTGGGGATTTGGTGTTGATAAATATAGTTAAAAAGATGGAAAACCATAAGTAACAAGGTTAAAATCTTGCTAAATATGATGGCTGTATAAAAACAGTAAGAAACCAAATGTTAAACTATAAAATGGTAAATTGAAATCAATATACAGTAACTATTAGGTGTTATACACATGTGAGAGTTGGCCATACAATGGAATCATAAAAATGAGTGAGATATGATCAAAACAAGTTTAGAGTGCAAATCTGACTACACTGTTTTGGACGAATTTTATAAAATTTTACAGGTTGATTCATCAGTAGCTATAAAGGAATAAAATGAATCACATATCATGTAGTTTCTGTGATAAAAATTTGGGGTTCTATCTCCATGTAGAACTCTAGATATGGCCATTTTAGTAAACTAGATTTTTAGGACTGATTTTGTATAAATAATATATAATATAAGCACTCAAAACTTATATAAAATATAAATATATATCAAACCCACTAGTTGATAAAAATTATAATAAAAGAGTTATATAAATATTGATATTAAAATAGGACATGTTATATAAATTACAAGTATAAATGTTTTTCCAAGTTATAAAATTATATCCTAAGTTTTACGTCTTTTCGGCAAAAACCGAAAGATTAACGTTTTTGTTAAATAAAACTTAGATGGTCGGACCCGTCTAATATAAACTTTTATAAACTCACATACTGATATATGAACTTATATAACAAGTAAAAACTGATAAAAACCGAACTTTACAACATATAGACATTAACGAGCCAAAGGAGCCTTATTGAACTATAAACCCGACTAGTTACTAAAACAATTATAAATTTACTTATTGGGATTAACCCACTTGGGCCCAACATGAAAAGTATAATACTGATAATAAAGGTGTAAAATGGACTAATATAAAGTATTGGGCTTGTAAAAGGCTTATTGGACCTAAAACATGTAAATAGGTAAAACTAGTAAACTAATATAAAAGTTGTCAACACATAACACAAAAATGAGTGAATGAGAATATATAAACCCACTTGATCATCATATATATAAAAATCATCATATGTATACATAATTGTTATTTTTATAAAGTCATTGGACAAGAGTCTAAGACAAGTATTATTTCTCTAGGTTTCCGTGATTGAAGCACGTACCGTACATCCGAATTGCCGATAACCCGCTTTCCCGCATCAACGTGAGTTCATAGCCTCTCACTCTTTCAAATGTTTTTATGAAATGTTTTATAAACCCGCGAGGGAGATAACATGTTAGTTTTGATAAAATAGGACACCATTTGTCCCGATTGTTTGATTATTGATTTGGACCCGAATGATTGTATGACCCGATGAATGATTATATGACCCGATGTATGAGATAAAAGGATTATTAAAGTTAGGTTATGTCACTAAAAGTCCCATTAGCATGAATTGTGAACTACCGGGATTTGGTAGACGCTTATGCATATAATAGTACTATTTTGGGACGATCACCTCAGTTCGCGCCTTGACGGTTGATCCCCGTCGTGCCACATTGATTGGTAAGCGAATTTATGTATGAGAAGATTTACACAAGCGTGATTATTGTGACGACACGCTAATTTAGATGGGAAAAAGAGTGTCGGGCTAGCTACCCGTCGTTTGTTGTAGTAAGGTAACAATGTCATGCGGCTTATAATAATCCAAATTAACGAAATACTGCTATACGCACCGAATTACGATATATTGCCTGACTAGAAATACGGGATCATATTATTGATATTATGTTTGTGTTTTGGTTTTACATAACCATATTCATATAACGGTTTTTATTTAACTCTACACGACGTTGTAAAACGTATTGTATGATATTTTTACGACATTGGTTCGTATAATGGTTTTGAAGGCGAAAGCCTATATTGTGATTTTTACAAGGATTTGTATAAAATGTTTTTTGGCCTATTTCATGGTCTACTATAAAGATTTGTACAAAAATGATTTTTGGTAATAATTATATACCGAGGATACATTGATGGTTTTATTAAACTCTATGAATTCACTCGGCGTTATCGCTGACCTTTTCTTTTAACATGTTTTATCTCAGGTACTTGAAGGTAATTCTCGGGAAGACAACAAGAATTCATGGCCCGCACTTAAATACCAATTTCCATTCAAATGCTTTGTAAAACCTGTATGAAATACAATGACTTGGGACCTATGTAAATTTGATATTTACGATTGGAAATGCTTTATTATTAAACGACGGAATTTTTATGCGTTGTCTATGATGTGAGTAATGTGCTATCCCATAACACCAACGACTCTTCCGCTGTATTGAATTGTGTAAATTTGGGGGTGTTACATGTGTCCACTCCAGCTGGAAATAATACTCCTCCTCCCAAGGAAGCTGTTGTCACTCCCAACTCTGCTACCTCCACAACCACAGTCTTCCAACGCCCTGCCTATGATCCAACAGCTGAATTTCTCATGTTTGATCATCCTGCCCAAACCAACTTTGATATTTTACCAAGGGGGGTGATTATGCTCAACAAAGCCTCAACATCCACAATCTTCAGCCTGTTCATCATCAATCTGACATCGAACGCTTATCAAGAAAGCTGGATGTGATCAAGTCTGAAATGCATAACTTCACTGTCACATTTCCAGGGATCATACAGAAGGCTGTTGCTGAGGCAGTTACTGAACCCATCAAGGATGGTGCAAGAAAAGGTGTAGCACAAGGACTTAGTCACTTATCTACAGGAATCAAGGATGTAATTGACACAGAGGTCCCTGCCTTATTTCATGAACATGAGTTAACTATGCACAGACAGTTTGAAGCTATTCGAAACAGACAATATCGTCATGCAAACTTCATTGTTAATCGAGTTCAGAGAAATACAAATGGAAACTGCAACCTTCTGCTGAAGATTTCCAGAGCTTCAAGGAAAAGGCAACGTGCTATGGCTGCCTCTGTTGAACAGATTGCAAGGCACTTTCAAACACGTTCATCCAAACGTCTGCGTAGAAACGATACTTAACCTTGAATCTGCTAAACAAGGCTCAACATCCGCTGACAACACCATTTCACCTGTCCCCCTCCAAGTCATCACACCTGTTACCATATCTGATGATGAGGATAACACTCAAGGGGAGCAACAGAATCACGATGGAGCTGATTCATCAAAGTCCCTGACTTTGGTTAACACCAGCGAGTCTGGGGATGATGGTGAACCAGCTGCCAAGAAGCTAAAGTTCACTGTTAGCTCCCTTCCCAAAGAAATACAAACTCAAGCTCAGACAGCGTTTACCAGAAGAGCTGAAGTTTTGAAAAACATGAGTGTGGAATCCTCTGTCTCGAAGAAACGAAAGGAGATAGTTTTGGTTGACACAGACACCAAACTAAAGAAGATAGCTACGATGCTAGAGACAGGAGGATCCACCACAGACCTTTCCCAATGTTCAACCTTTACACCTTCCAATGAGAATCCTTTAACACCTGAAGAAATAGAGAAACAGGCTGAGGAATTCAAAAGACTAAACGAACTCAAGACAGCCAAAGAATTGAATGAAGCTACTCTGAGGAAGATGACTCCACCTGAAAGAGAGAAGCATAGACAAAGGTTAAGGGAAATAGAAGTTAAACGCGTAGAGGCACTAAGGAAAGTCAAAGCTGATTATGATGTCTGTGTTAACAACAGGTATGCACCTGGCAAGATAACCAAGTTCAAATACACAATTCACAAATCCACCAACACCCCACAGATGATCTTGTGGAGAGACAACCAACAGGGAAACATGAATGTATTTGACGACTTCAGGCTAAAGACACTTGGGTTATCTGAATGGTTTGAACTTGAAGCCTTAGCTGCCAAAAGAACTGGACAGGCTAATTTTCTTCTGCTTAAGACTCTTAAGGCTAAGTTTACCTGGATCAAAGAAACGGCTGCCAAACTCAAGATAGATCCCCCACCACAACTTTTTGAACAAGAACCCCCAAAGACTGGTAAGAAAAGAAGAAGAGTTTCTCAACTTGTTAAGGAAACTTTTGTCACAAATGATGTTCAATTGGATGGAATGCACAGGGATTTGATCCTACCAAATGGTATAGTTGGCCCTGTTGATGGTCAGACATACACAGAGCCTGAAAGAGGAATGGCATTCATGAACAGAGCTTGCCAGTATGCATTTCAAAGAGAAGATGAGTTAGGCTTAGCATCAATAATTCAGCTGCTTTGTCACAAGAAGGGACTCAAGATTAACACAGAGTATTCCAAATTTTTTGCAAAAGCTTTGTAGGAAGAATTGGATACTTGATCAGACTTAGCTGAAGCTGAAGAAAATATCAAAAATGATGACTATCGAAGAAATTCACAGCTCCATTCTACCTTCACATTTTATTTCACTTTTGTAATGTACTTGTAATTTTTCTTTAAGTATGAATAAAATCATGAGGTATGTTTGTTTAGATCTGTTATGAGTAAGAAGAAGTTGTTATCTCACTTACCTTAACTTAGATAGATCTAGCTATATTTATGTTTGAATAGGGGAGATTGTTGGGAATCTAAGTTGGTTAGATTCCCTGATCATAGATTTAAACATAATTAAGCTATTAAGATAGTCCCTTGCATGTGCCTAGGAGGCAGGCAAGTATCGCAAGACTCAAAGAGATCCAAGTCCCTGTGAGCATATGTCAGAGACATTGTCAAGGAAGTCAAAGATTACTTGAAGACATACTCATTGGCTGTGATGGATAACAGCCAAGATGTATCAGGGACTCTGATGGGTTAAGGGTTAACAGGGGTGGAAATACCCTGTTAACACTCAGCACACTTTGGACATGCCATTTGTGTGTTCGAGACAATGAAGAAAAAGGAAACTGTTTCAAGAACTGTTTCCTTAAAGCATAATGGCAGACTACCAAGAATAGAAGAGCATCATGTGACTGATGTCTGAAAAGTGAAAGTCTTGTGTAGTCAACATCAAGTACTATTTAGGTCAACCTCGTATCACTATAAATAGGATGTGTATCCAAGCATTAATGTTCAACACTTTGAGTATATTCATAACATTAATGCTTAGAACTCATAGAATCAAACAGCTGCGATTGTATTCATAAGTTAAGGTTTATAGTTGTTCAAAGTGTGCACAACACATTGTCATCAAACTGTGTTATTCATAACACTTGTAATTCTTTATTATACAATAATAAGATTACGTTTGAAAAGTAATAACTTGTGTTGATTAGCTAAGTTTAGGGTTTCTAGCATTGATTAGGGACTAACTTTGATCTGTGGACCTATGTAAATTGATATTGATGAATGGAAAATTCTTTGTTATTAAACGAGGCGATTTTTAAGCGTTGTCTATGATTTGAGTAATGTGCTATCCCGTAACACCAACGAATCTTCGGGTGATTCAAAACGTGTATATTTGGGGGTGTTAAAACTATCCCTTTTTATAGACAAAATATGAGAGGTAGGTGAGGTGAGTGACGTGTCTTTGCCAAATGAGAAGCTGCCAAGTGTCCAATTCTGCTAAATTGATCTTCAAGTGTTCTTCATCAAACTGGGGGAATTTAATTCCCTTGATGTCATGTTAATTGAGTAAGTGGGTTGTGTTCGTCTTGTCATCACGATCATTTTTCATGAAAGTGCCTCTACCATAATCCACGTCCTAGAGTTAGCTTGTCCACGTGTCACTTTGGTATTGGATGAAATATAATCAGACAGATCATTATCTTCTATGTGAAATATGATTGGTTGGTTTGAGTTAGTGGGGATCACTGTTGTGATTCGCCAGCCAACTCTCTCTCCTCCTTAATACATATTATTTGGCAATCCGTGGCATGTGCTTTCTTGGCTCTCATTCGTTAAGAAGTGTATCACTTGGATCAAACTCCATTTTAGCTTCGTACTTGGTAGAATTAACCCTTCAACATTGGCAGCTTGTAGTTTTAGGAATAAGCAGTTCATAACTTGACATCTTCAATCCTTTGACTTGTATTTTCAACATCATTGACCCTTTTAATTGGAGTTGACTTTCTCTTGAACTCTTTGACTTTCTTTGAATTTATACTTCTAGTCCTTCAAATTCGCATATTGTCATTAAAGGTCCTTTGAATTTTGAGACTTGTCACAATGAGTCCTTTTGTCTTTTCTTCAATAATAATGACTTGAAATCCGTGTTTGCATCAAATCGTATCATTTTACCTAAAAAATCCCAAACAACAAAGAATACCCCATAATACTGCTTTTTTCACATAAAACTTGGTAATTTTCTTTGTGTTTTATGGTTTGATTTGTTATAATTGATATGAGATTTCACTCATATCAAAACCCCTACACTTGATCATTGCCATGGCCTCATGCAATGCAATATTTCAAAGCTCTAAATTAATTTTTTCTCATAATTAATCAACCTTGGCTAAGATGAAATACTTTTACACTATCCTACACTATATGATGCATGATTTTGATTCTTACAATGCAATGCACAAAAAACAATTCTATTTATATTTTTGTACTTTTCTTGAAATTATTTTGATGGAAATAACTCATAAAGAAATCAATAACTTTGATTAGAGATTTTGGTACCATGAATACTTATCATCCTCAAGTTTCACTTTTCCTATACCAAGCTTAAAAATGAGATCATTGTTAATTTAAGTGAAAGTGCATCGACTTAATCATAAAAAGTAATTGTGTTACCATTATAGCCCCACTTATTTTGACTCTAAGACCGGTTCTTATTTGAGGAAATTGCTTTTGAGCTTATTTTTCCATATTTAAAGCGTGAAATATAAGAAATGTAAAATCTGAATATAAGGAAGCACGGTTTTTATCCTAAGTAACCATCTCATCCATTACTTGAAAAACCTCCTACAATTGATATAAGTCAGATCCAAAATAATAAGTCATTCGCCTTTTGTGTAAGATCCTTATGTCATGCATTTATAAGTAGCTACTCACTCGCTAAGAAAAAAATAAAACTCACGCAATAATTTATATACGCCGCCTTTTTGAGACCTTGGATCTTCAATCTCGCAACCCGTCAAGGTAATATTGGATTGGAGCAATTATTAAATCTCTACAACCCTTGTGAGAGTAATATTGTAATTTAATAGCTACTATAATTAACACTTCACTTCCCCTCTTGGGAGTCTTGTATAATTATTATTTTTCTTTTTCTTTTTCTTTTTTTTTTCTAGCCACTCATTTTTTTATAAGCCGCTCTTATTTTTCTTTATTCCTCACAAATAAAAGAAAAATATTAAAAGGAAAAATACCCGCTAAGTATTATGTATGACATAAGTCTAGTACACATAAAAAGTTCTAACTCATAATCTTAAGACGTACTTATACCAACCACAAATGACTAGTCAAAAATGCATAAGAGACTACAAACCAATTAAAATCGTTCTTGACTATTTGTTAACAATATATACATGCGTTGACAAGAAAGTAAATGTAAGGAAAGGGGATATAAAATCCACAAGTAATTAATATGAGGTTTATCTATCCCTTTATACTTAATTCAAACTCTATCATTTCTCGTTCTCCACAGTTTAAAATCTCAAATAATGAGACTCGTGGATGCTTAGCCTAATAAACCAATAAAAGTCTACATGGTTAAGGATATTAGCTAGAGTAAGCTTGAATAAGCAAACTCGGGTTGAGACAAAATATTCATGGCGGGCCTAATATGTCAAATATATCTAAACTTGTTAAACCATATCCTTTATTATGTATTTTATCTTTTAATTTTTATATTTTTGATGAAAAGTAAAAGAAGAAATATATACAATGCAAATGAAAAATTATTAACGCAAAACTTATGAATGCATATTTTTTTTGGCCAAAGTAGATCAAAAGTTTGAAAAATGTTTGAAAAATCAATTTTCCCAATTATCATGAAGGCAATGCAATGGTCTAGGTAAGGTCACTTTGATAGAAGACCCCCTGCACTTAAGACAAACATTGTCCTCAATGTTTTAAGAGTATTGGAGTAAAATCCCCTACACTTATGACATTGATTAATTTGTTTAATTCAAGCTAAGGAAAGGTCTACTAAAGTTAATTCATTTTAGACATTATTAAGAGTCAATTTTGAATCACAAAAGTATCAAAGTGAACCTGATACGAGGGCCTCCTCCATAAGCTCCAAGCATGAAATGAGATAGAGCAACCCTACAAACACCAAATAGACAAAGGATAGGCACCCCCTACACTTCATCTCGACTATCTTACCCTTTTATTAATCCTAACCTACCAAACTCTATTCTAGATGATCTAGCCTAGTTATACAAGCTTGTTTTAAGGAGTCTCTAGCTCGACTCTTCCCATACTTAATGTTCCCATGGAAAACCTATCATGAAAAGTAAAAGATTTACCCATATAGGAAAAACTCTCCATGATAAGGTAAAACAAGTTTTCAAGTACACAAAACCCCACAAAATTCTACCCGGATCGAATACATGATTGCCATCCCAAGAGTAGCACAATTCAAAAGTGGACATCTCAATCAATGGTGAGGTAAGTGAGGTTTCCTTGTCCATGATACATTCCCATAAGTTTCCGATAATATATGAGATGATGCTCTAAAATTTCGCATAAGTTTTCCTTTTATTTCATCAGGTGGATATTGAGTTAGCTCAACAAACTCAATACCAGGAATGGGAAAACAACAAGTGGTGGTAGCCTTAGAAGATCCCCCTTATACTTCACCACTTGAGAGAAAGGTGGTGGCAGAATTGGTGTCAAAACACTCACAGAAGAAACCACAATGTCTTTCTTGTTCTTAGAGAACTCCTCATTAAAAGTATCCTTATAAGGTGAAATAAAGAATCTCTCTAATCCAACCTCAAAATGATATAAGTCACTATCGTCATGAAACTTCTCAAAAACCGGTTCATCAATGCAAGGCTTAAAGAATAAGAATGGTTGTGAAAGAGTGATAGGAGGAATAGGTGAAGCATTTTGGGTATGAGGTGTTTCACAATGTGGGTAAGAAAGAGTAGTATATGAAAGTTCATGAAAAGTTTGATTGGGAATGGAATTTCCATAAAGCAATCTCTCTATCTCACGAATGTCTTCATCCCAATTGGAAGGTGATGTATCAATCACAAGATCATCTCTCTTAAGATAAGCTTCAATCTCTTCATTAATCAACTCATCTTCACTAAGCACTCTCTTAATTTTAAGAACAACATCTTCCCAATTTGAAATAGAGTTATCAATCTTAATATCATCTCTTTTAAGATAATCTTCAATTTCTTTATTTATCAAGTCATCTTCTCTAAGCAATCTCCCAATCTCAAGAACCTCCTCTTCCCCATTTAAAGTAGAAGAATAAGCTCCATAATCCACTTTCCCTAAACTTGCCTCAAATTCATTTATAAAGGAATCACTCTCATCAAAGGGAGGAAATGTGGAAGTGATGGAAGCTATAGTCTCAATATGGGGAAGATCATAGTTACCACTCTTGCAAGCTTCATGAAAATATTCATCATAAACTTCATCAAGAATATCAACGTTATTCACCTCTTTATCAAGAACATCAACATGATTTACTGTCTCGGGCTCATTATATTTCTTAGATAGCTTCCCCATATTAAACACAACCTTTTGATCTTCCACCCTCATAATGAGTTCCCTTTCGCAAAATAAATAAGAGTACGACCGGTTCTCAAGAAAGGTCTTCCTACAATAAGGGTAACTCGAGGATTTACATCATAATCTAAAACAACAAAGTCTGTGGGGAATGTGAACTTATCAACCCCTAAAAAGACATGTTCCGCTATCCCTACCAGATAAGCAATTGAACGGTTTGCTAATTCGAGTGTCATTTTAGTGGGGGTAAGCGCGAGAAAGGAGAGTCGTTTCCAAACCGATAAAGGCATCAAATTTATTGTAGCACCAAGGTATGCGAGAGCCATACAATTTTCTACCCCCGAGAAAATACATGGAATTAAGAACCAGCCCAGATCACCAAGTTTAGTAGCTAACTTCTTTAACAACACCGTGAAACAATTCTCGTTGAATGAAGCATTAGGCATCAACCAGTTTCTCTACGCTCGAAAGAAGGTCCTTAAACATCTTGGCAAATTTAGGCATGTGAGCCATCCGCAAAAGATATGTTAATATTCAATTGCTTAAACATCCTCAAGAAGTTGGACACTTGTATGTCATCTTTGTTCTTAACTTTATCCTTCCTCAACCTAGAAGGGTATGGTAGATTATGTTTGGGTAAAGGTTGAGTCGAGGGTGTTGGAGGACGCTCTTCTAGGGTTTTTTCAAGATTAGGCTTAGAAGGTGTAAGATTGGTTGATGGTGGAATGTCACAACGAGGGACCGTGTGAGGAGTCACCAAAGGGTGAGTATGAGTACTCATTATTACCATTGGGCCTTGTTCCCTCTTTGATGGCGGAGGAATGGAAGGTCCCACGGTGTTTTTCCCACTTCTTGTAGTGATTGCATTATCATTGGCCCTAGGATTGGTTTGAGTATTTGAGGGTAAAGCACCTTGAGGTCTTTGTTTTAAGAGCAAGATAAATTTCTTGTTTGTATCCTCTTGCATTGCCCTCAATTGATCTTGAGTTCTTCTTTCACTCTCGTGAATCCTTATTTCATTCTCTTGATTCATCTTATGAAGTAGCTCAATGGTTTCATTTTGCCCATTCCCTTGATTATATCCTTGGTTTTGGAAAGGTGGAGGTGGATTGTGAAACCCTTGATTATTGCCATACAAGTGGTTCCCTTGGTTTTGAAAGTTATTTAGCCCTCTATTGTTGTTATTCCTTTGATAATTTCCTTTTAGCCCTTAGTTTCTATTGAGCAATTGTGGATTGTTTTCTTGGGGTTGGGTAGGTGGATAGGGAGGGAAACCCGGTGGAGCAAAGTAATTGCTGGACTTGTATGAAAGGTGATTAGGATTGATGTTTGGTTTGAAGTGTGCCCTTCCATTATCATTATATGCATAACCTTCTCCTTGATAAGCTTACACTTTGTCACAATTCAAATATAAGTAAGGGCCTTCACATGTATCATAAGATAGGGTGATGGCATTGACATTGTTGGTAGAAGAATTTCTCAATTGAAGTTTCATAAACTCTTCGAACATATCATGACATTGGTTATACCTTTGGAGTATTTGTTCATCAATTGATTTAGTAGCACTCCCTTACATAACATGTACCACCTCTTGTCTATCCCTGTTGCTTTACACCATGGATTTTTGTCTCAATGATATCCCATGCATCTTGGGTAGACTTAGCAAGAATGTTTCCATCCGCGGACGAGTTAAGGGAATCTTGATGGTTTGGTCACAAACCATTATAGAAGGTGTTAATTTGGTGAACTTGGTCACAACCGTGGTTAGGACACTTTCTTAACAACTCTTTGAACTCTTCCCAAGCTTCACTAAAGGTTTGATCTCTCTTTTGTTGAAAGCCTATGATTTAGTTCCTTAATGCGGTGGTTCGTGAAGGTGGAAAGAACTTGTTCACAATTATTTTTTAACTCCTCCCAAGTGAGAATGCTATTTCAGGGTTGCTTATCTAGCCAAATCCTAGCATTTCCCTCCAAAGACAAAGGGAATAATATAAACTTAACCGCCTCTTGAAGGACCCCATTATACTTGATGGTTTTACAAAGGGACAAGAATCTCTTGATGTGGTCATGAGGGTCATCCATAGGTCTCCCTAGGAAAGGTACATAAGAAACCATTTGTATCATGCATGTGTTAAGCTCAAAATTGTTAGCGTCTATCTCGGGAATGACTATTACATCCGCATTCCCATCCACGTTGGATTGGAGAATCTAAATCATTGGTCGATTGTCCATGACTTCGTTTAATTTGTCAAAAGCACGATGCTCGTGATCGGCTTGAGGGATGGCTTTGTTCTTATTCTTCTTCCTTTTGGGAGGAAGTGGTACACCACTAGGTATATGTGCACGCGCTCGAGTGCGCATGCAACTCAACACGAGGAATGAGAGAGGAGCTCTCGGTCTACTTTGAAAGAGATTAGATTATCTACTTTGAGGTTCAATAGTGAAAACCACAAGAAAGTATAATATATATGTAATACTAATTGGGCGGCATAACCCCCAACAAGCCTTCCTTCTTGAAATACTTACTAGTGAATGTGGGAATGAGGTGGCGCAAACTCATAAGTACCTGTTTCCATTTGGCTTGCATTTTATAGCAAAGCCACCTTTTTATTCACATAATAGTTCTTATTCCTCGAATACTTGCTTATTGAAAGTAATTATCTATTTTGCCTTTATTTTGTTTTATCGATACACGTAAATAGGATCGGAACACCCCCAAGTACGGTGTATTGCCAAGGAAATATGTATGGAAGTAGGTAGATTGATTGTTCGTATCTACGTATACTTATTTACATATAATAATATAGATAAAATATTTTTGTATTTATTTGCATTTTAAAGAAATATAGTATGTACGTAAAAACGAGTGAATACGATATACACAAACAGATTAAGACTATAAGCGATCTAATCAAACCAATAAGAACAAAAGATCAAAATAATAGGCAAACACAAGCAATATTACTCTAAATCTAGGAATTGAGCATGCAGACAACAATTTAGAGGAAAATGTAAACAGATTTATGCACTTTTTAGTTTTGATGCCTCTTTTGATGGAGAAGAGAGTGCTGAAGTCTCTTATGAGCTAATCTAAACCTTATCACTCTATCAGCAACATCCAAATCAAATCCAATCACCATGAATCATCATCATCACCCTGCTACAATTCTGAACAATGGCTAATGGCTAGAACTAGAATAGAACTAAACTGCAACAAGGTCTGATCACATATAACAGCTTCCAATACAACCACTTGATTCAGTTATTCATGGTGACTAACAGAGTCACAATCATGAAGGAAGGAGTGATGAATTCAGTTAGGTAAAGAAGATATTTGAGTAAAATGTGAAATGAAGTATGTTATTAATGGTGGAATTCTATTACAACGGCCTAACTAACTGACTTAGAGTGGTTGTCAATCACTCTAAGTAGTTATAACTAGGGAAAGGATAACAGAAAAGGAGATTAAGCTAAGTGTGTGTGTTTTTCACACTTATCTACATTACACAAAATGAGAGATAACTATCCCTTTTTATGGACCAAATATGAGATGTAGGTGAGGTGAGTGACGTGTCTTTGCCAATGAGAAGTTGCTAAGTGTCCAATTCTAGTAAGTTGTTCTTCAAGTGTTCTTCATCAAATTGGCGGAATTTAATTCCCTTAATGTCATGTTAATTGAGTGAGTGGGATGTGTTTGTCTTGTCATCACGATCATTTTTCATGTTGAGCGTTCTTCATGAAAGTGCCTCTGTCGTAATCCACGTTATGGAGTTACCTTGTCCACGTGTCACTTTGGTATTCGATGAAATATAATCACACGGATCATTATCTTCTATGGGAAATATGATTGGCTGGTTCGAGTTAATGGGGATCATTGTTGTGATTCGTAAGCCAACTCTCTCTCCTTATTAATACATATTATTTGGAAATCCGTGGAATGTGTTTTCTTGGATCTCATTGGTTAAGATGTGTATCAGTCAGATCAAACTCCATTTTAGTTTCATACTTGGCAGAATTCACCCATCAACTTTGGCAGATTTTAGTTTTAGGTATAAGCACTTCATAACTTGACATCAACAATCCTTTGACTTCTATTTTGAGCTTTATTGACCCTTTAACTTGGAGTTGACTTTCTCTTGAGCTCTTTGACTTTCTTTGAATTTACACTTCTAGTGCTTCAGCTTTGGCAGATTGTCATGAAAGGTCCTTTGACTTTGGAGACTTGTCACAATTTGTCCTTCTTTTGTCTTTTCTTCAATAATAATGCCTTGAAATTCGTGTTTGCACCAAATCCTATCATTTTTCCTACAAAATCACAAACAACAAAGAATGCCCCATAATACTGCTTTTCACATAAAATTTGGAATTTTTCTTTGTGTTTTAGGGTTTGATTTGTTATAATTGATATGAGATTTCACTCATATCAGTTCTACAATCCACCTCCACCTTTCTAACACCAAGGATTTCAAAGGAATGGGCCAAATGATTTTAACACTATTGAGCTTCTTCATAAGATGAATCAAGATAATGAAAGGAGGTTTCAAGACAATGAGAGGAGATTGAGGGATATGCAAGAGGAGACAAACAAGAAATTTATGTTGCTCTTAAACCAAAGACCTCAAGGTGCTTTACCCTAAATACTCAAACCAATACTAGGGATAATGTTAATGCAATCACTACAAGGAGTGGTAAAACCACCGTGGGACCTTCCATTCCTCTGCCATTAAAGGGGGACAAGGCCCGAAGGTAATAATGAGTAATCCTACTCACCCTTCGGTGATTCCTCCCACGGCCCCTCCTTATGACATTCCATCATTAACCAACCCTACACCTTCTAAGCTTGCCCTTGAAGAAACACAGGAGAATAGTCCTTCACCACCCTCTACTCATCCTTCACCCAAACCTAATCTACCATACCCTTCTAGGTTGAGGAAAGAGAAGTTAAATAATAAAGATGATATACAAGTGTCTAACATTTTGAGGATGTTTAAGCAATTGAATATCAACATATCTTTTACGGAGGCTTTAGAGTATATGCCTAAGTTTTCCAAGATGTTTAAGGACCTTCTTTCAAACAAAGAAAAATTGGTTGATATGCCTAACACTTCATTGAACGAGAATTGTTCTGCGGTGTTGTTGAAGACTTTACCTATTAAACTTGGTGATCCGCCGGTTCTTAATTCCATGAAATTTCCTGGGGTATAGAATTGTATGGCACTAGCGGACCATGGTGCTAGCATTAATTTGATGATTTTATCGGTTTGGATACAACTCTACCTTCCCGAGCTTACTCCTACTAGAATGACACTCTAATTAGCAAACCGTTCAATTACTTATCTGGTGAGGATAGCAGAAGATGTTTTTGTAGGAGTTGATAAATTCACATTCCCCGTGGATTTTGTAGTTGTGGACTATGATATGGACCCTAGAGTTCCCCTTATTGTAGGAAGACCTTTCTTAAGGACCGGTCGCACTCTTATTGATGTTGCGGAAAGGGAACTCATTATGAGGGTAGAGGATGAGAAAGTTGTGTTTAAAATGGTTAAAGTCACTAAGAAATCTCAAGGTTGTGAAACTGTTAACATTGTGGATGTTCTTGAAGAAGTTTGTGATGAACACTTTCATCATGCTTGCAAGAGTAGTAATGAGGATGTTTAACCCGTAATTATTCATGCATTTAGTGAGAATTTCCATTTATTTTTTGCATAATAAATAGCAAAAATGTATTTTTAGTGCATATATCGTTTATATTTTCTATTTATTATTGTAGGTACGAATATTGAAGAAAATGAGCTAAAACGAAGAAAAAGAGCCAAAACTAGCACCCGAAATGGAACGAGCGCGAAAAATCGAGTTTGACAGTGCATTCATGTTTATTGGGCCGACCCGACACCATTTAAATGGGTCGAACCGACCCATTAATATATCTTAGCCCAACAACAGCCCAACAGCCAACAAAGGCCTGTTTTGAAAGTTGTTACAAGTTTTTTTTTCACCAAAAAAGGCACTATATTTGAAGCAGCTGATTTGAAGCAAAAGCCCACAAAAGACGCAGGCCCAAGAGGGATGAAAAAAAAGATCAGATTGTGGCTCTCTTAATATATACGCAAACATTAGAAAGGAAAAGGGGGATCTTCACTTCTATTTTTTTAGTCTGCGTATACTTTCTAGAGTAGGATTGTTTGTTTTTTTCCTTTTTCTTGTCCAGTAAACAAAAGATAAAGATCAGATTTTGTTTTTGTAGTCAATAGATCCTCACTTATTATTTTTGCTGCTGCGTCCATATTTTATAAATCCTCACTTGAAATTTTCTTTCCTTTTTTTTGAGATCTGTACACGCAGCAATAGAAACTTTCATATTTTTTGTCTTCTTTATTTTTATAGAAAATTAGTAGATAGATCAGATATTGGTGTGTCGTAGAGTTTAAGCATAGATGATAGACATTTCATAATGTCACTTTTTCATATATCAACATTTCATAATGTCACTTTTTCATATATCAGTCCCTGCGTTTGTGACTTTTTAGGATAGACACAACTTTCTAATTTTAAATTTATCATATACTCACTTTTGCTATTAATTCCTTGAGAATCTTCCTTTTTCACCTTTTTGTTATTTTATTTATTTTCATTCGTATGTTTTAGGTGATTACATCATGCTTCTTTTTTTAATTCGTATCTTTAAATACTAATTCATATGCTTCTTTTGCTACTAGTAATAATTATAGGTTAAATTTTAGTTTAATTTTCTTTTAAACCAAATTAAGTATAATCAGTCTTAAATAAAAATAGTTTATTTATTTATTTATTTATTTAGATTTAAATTATAAAATTGTTTTTTTTTTCATAAAAATTTAATATGTCGATTATCTTATTTGTCGTTAACGTTTATTGTCTTTTTGATCTTGGGGTATCGATTCACCACTTTTGGCGAGGAGTTTTACGGGTCTTTTAGCTAGATTAAGTTTTAATGTTTAAAGCTCGATTTGTTTTTATCTCGTTAGTTAGTCGATAAAATTGACAACTTTATCGGCTAATTAGTTTGATAAAAACTTTGAAATTATAAGCTTTTGATTTAATTTAGTTATTAGATCGGGTGTTTAATTTTTTGTCACCGGTTCATCACGGGTTAAATTCTCTATCTCTTTTCTTATTTTATTTCATTAGCTTAAATATATCGTTATTATTGCATGTTTAGCTTTTGTATCTTGATTGGAGTAGTTTGACCATAGTTGTTTAGTAGCATCTTTATTGTCATTACTATTATTTTAGATATCTCTCACTTTATAATTGTAGTTTAATTTTCATCCTTATCGCTTTTATATATTTTAATATTTAGTCGTTAAAATTAGCAGATTTAAATATTAACATCAAAACTATTTTATTCGAGCATAAAACTTGAGACATAAACGCGGATTTTCATTCACACTTCGCCGGAACTACGATAAACTTCGGGCGTACGAAAGCAACTCAATCAAATGGCGCCGCTGCCAGGGAATGTGTGTAGCGATGTTTGCGTGGTGTTTTTAGTTAGTGACTTGAAGATCCTTTCGCTTTTAAAGTTTATTTTACGTATTTATGTATATATATATATATATATATATATAAAATATTTAAAAATCCAAAAAAATATATAAAATTTATAAAAAAAAAAAATATATTCTTATTTTATTTTATTTTCTTTATTACTATATATATTATTAAAAAAAATTTAAAAAATATTCTTCTTTCTCTTCTATCGTGTTTAATTATTTTTCTCAACCCCTCTTATTTTTAATTCTTCATGGATTCGTATTGTATTGGGTGTGGGAGACCATCGTCTGGTAGTCAATCATGTCATTGGTGTTCATGCGAGCGGTGCGGTATGGATATCCCTAATTATGAATTTGGACATTGTTCATTTTGCAATTCGATCAATTCATACTTCACCTTTAATGACACTATCTCACCCTCACGATACTTTTTCATGTCAACTGATGAATTATAAAGAGACTGATCCGTGCTATAATTCCGGTTTTCATAATTTTGAGCCCCCACAATACACCCTCGATCATCAACCTTCTTTGAATCCTAATGACGTAACACGAGCACTTGTTTTGAAACTTCATGACGGTGTAATTCGACTAAAAGAAACATTGGAGGAGGAAAAGCGACAGCGACAAGAGCAAGTATCTAATCTTAGTGCTTATACCTCTACGCCTCATGTAATTCCTTATTGTTATGATGATGATGAGGATAATATTTACGATCTCAATCCATCATGTGAGACTACCACTCCTATTCTCGATTCTTCCACTACAGAGACAGATGCCTCTCTCATCATGGGGGATGAGGGTCTTATCACTATTCCTTGTGATGAGATTGTTATTCCAATCCAAAGTGAGCCTACGGTTGCTTCCGATAGTGATAATGAGTGTGAATCTATTTCTAGTGATGATTCATTACCTCCCATCGACATCTTGGGAGATGATTCTTTGGCTTTCTCTAATCCTCTTTTTGATCTTGATGATGATTTTACTTCTAGTGATGATGAGTCACTAGCTGATGAAGATGTTCTGAAGGAAAATTTCAAGATTTATTCGAACCCTTTATTTGATTTTAATGACGCCTACATCTCTAGTGAGGTGAATCCTCTCTTTGAAGAGGGATTGAGGACATTGATAGCTCCAACTCTCTTGCTATTGATGAGCATTCTTTGTTAGCCATGCGACCTCCCATCGCAGAGGAGGTGGAGATATTTAACCCTACCTTCCGGTTTAATTTGGTCTGGAGAGGTGACGCGGGTGGTAGATATTTCTTCTGATATTTCTCATATTATGTTGCCACCCCGTCCTACCACGTGCACGCCCAAGCGGGTGATGTATCGCTTTTACTCTCCTTATTTCATACCGGGAAATAAGGATGAATGTTTTGATCCTAGAGGAGACGTTGATGTTGCTATTACTGGTGATGTTTTACCGGTTACCCCATCGACTCTTGCTTTGAGTTTCTATCAAGTGTCCTCGGGTGACACTTTGATATATTTTTCTCCCACCCTCCCGCCCTTGGCGAAGACGAGTATTTTTAAGGATCGCCTTTATACCTATTTCTCGTATGTTATAAGAATCCTTCTGCTTTTCTTCACTTATATTGTGGATTATTCTTCTTTATTCTCATCCGGTAATGAGGATAAGATTTTTGATCCTGGCATATCTGTTTTGAGCCAGTGGTGATTCTCTTGCTCCCCCATGGACCATTTAATTCGGGGTCGAGTCAGGCTCGTGACTCGGTTAACAAAAACAAGCGCTTCTCGGAAGGCAACCCGATGATCTATCTATTTTATCTATTTTCTAACATAAGTGTAGGGACGTGATTCTCTCCATGTGTGCTTGTTGGTATTTGTTTTTGTGTGCAGGGTTCCCTTTGATCGAGAAGACTTTTAGAGGGTTGATGTTGCTGTTTTCCATCATCTTCTTCATTCAGTCTCCGATCGATCTTCATGTCTATATCAGGGGAGTACTCAGTTCTCATTATTATCTATACATATCTGATTGTGTTCTCCTTCTTACACTCGGAATTCTAGCATTAGCCTTTTGTGTTCTTAAGTATAGGGGTAGCACCTTATCACTTTTGAACATTGAGGCCAATGTTCGGTTCTAAGTGTAGGGGGTTTATATTATATTGATCGTATTCATGCCTACTTGTTTGCCCTCTTGCATCCTATTTTGATCAAATGTGAGTTTGTTTATTTTATTTCATTTTATTTTATTTTATTTTATTTTAAACATGACTTAAAAAATAATAAAACGTTTTTGACCGTGCGTGATTGACTTGTCCCGTAGGATAGAACAAAGGGGATACTGACTCTGCTTGAGTGTTGATCTGACTGCTCCCTTAACTTTTAGACTAAGCTTTTAGGAATTGTGCAAATGAAAATGCTAAACGTGGAGTAGTTGGTTCTCTTTAGAGCTTATATGAGTAACTTGTGGCTTTTCCTCCTAGATTATAACTAGACTAAATAAGTGTGTTTTTTTTCAAGCCTTTGAACGTTAAAATTGTGTTGTTATGCAAAAATAAATTCTTATGCAATTTTGATATAGAGCCCTAGTTCAACTTTTTATTTAAATTTGAGTGAAAGCATACTTTCTTAAATTTGAAATAATGTTGCGTGAATGAATACGTTAAAAAAATCAAATCGAAAAAAAAAGAGAAAAAAAATATTTGAAAAAAAAGAGTGTAAAATAGCGTTAGAAGAATCGGGTGAATGAATAAGTGTTTTTTGTTGTTTTAATTATAATTGTGAGAAACTTGCTTTTTCTTAAATTTAAATCTGAAGTTGAACTAGAATTCGTCAATTTTGTATAAGAGTTTAGACGGTATTAGAGAGTGTAGAAGTCAAAGGTCCCGTGAGCTCCGAAACTATTCTCGAGGGTGTAAAAGCCTAGCCTCCTAAGCTTTGCTAAAGGACAAGCTGAGAAGAAAGTCACTACATGGAGTGATCTCTCCTTTGAATCTTCAATCTCTAATTACCGTCGTTGTTTTTCATCTAAGTGTCTTTTATTTGATTAGTGGTGATTTCCAGATCTTTGATTTCAAAATCCCGCCAATCTTGGTACTATTGTCCGTGGGGTGTCAAAAGACCGGGCACTTAACCGATGAGGTTGGGATGTCCCGAGAAGAAAGCCGCTACATGGGAAAGGCCATTTTTGAATCTTAAATCTCGTGATTTTCAGTGAGTCTAGTATTTCACTTAGATGATTAGCAACCATAACAAATGTCGATTTGAACGATCAAAACTTTGAAAATGAACACACTTGGCTAGTCTTTTATAATTATAGGAGTAAAAAGTTATGTTTACATAGGTTATTAGTATAAGTAGTTTTAGCATTTTTCATAAACGTTTGCACAAGGAATCTTAGCTTAGTTGGGAGTAATAAAAAGAGGATGACGATATATATTCCCTGGAGACAACCAGTTTGCGTGTTTCCCGTTCTATGATCCTTATACATTGAATAAAAAGTCGAGCATGGCGGATCACCATGTATTTTTTATTTTATTTTATGAATTTCGAATAAAGTAGTTTTTAATTGTTTTTGAACTTAACGTCTGTGATAATAGTTGCTTGGGGGCAAGCAACGTGTTTAAGTGTAGAGGTGTGTTAAACACGTAATTATTCATGCATTTAGTGAGAATTTCCCTTCATTTTTCGCATAATAAATAGCAAAAATATATTTTTAGTGCTTATATCGTTTATATTTGCTATTTATTATTGTAGGTACGAATATTGAAGAAAAGGAGCTAAAACAAAGAAATAGAGCCAAAACTAGGACGAGAAATGAAACGAGCACGAAAAAATCTAGTTTGGCGGTGCATTCATGTTTATTGGGCCGGCCCGACACCATTTAAATTGGTCGAACTGACCAATTAATATATCTTAGCCCAACAACAGCCCAGCAACCAACAAAGGCCTGTTTTGAAAGTTGTTACAAGTTTTTTTTCACCAAAAAAGGCCCAATATTTGAAGTAGCTGATTTGAAGCAAAAGCCCACAAAAGACGCATGCCCAAGAGGGATGAAAAATAAGATCAGACTGTGGCTCCCTTAATATATACGCAGACATTAGAAAGGAAAAGGGGGATCTTTACTTTTATTTTATTTTATTTTATTAGTCTGCGTATACTTTTTTAGAGTAGGATTGTTTGTTTTTTTTTTCCTTTTTCTTGTCCAGTAAACAAAAGATAAAGATCAAATTTTGTTTTTGTAGTCAATAGATCCTCACTTATTATTTCTGCACTTGCGTCCATATTTTATAAATCCTCACTTGAAATTTTCTTTCCTTTTTTTTTTGAGATCTGTACACGCAGTAATAGAAACTTTCATATTTTTTATCTTCTTTATTTTTATAGAAAATTAGTAGATAGATCAGATATTGGTGTGTCGTAGAGTTTAAGCATAGAGGATAGACATTGTTGGCCATTTGTTATATTTTTATATATTCCCTGTTTGAGATATGGTGGGATAGATAGACACAATCCTATATCTTTTTAGGGATAAGAAATTATTAAACGCAGCATCAACATTTCCTAATGTCACTTTTTCATATATCAGTCCCTGCGTCTGCGACTTTTTTAGGATAGACACAACTTTCTAATTTTAATTTTATCATGTACTCACTTTTGTTATTAATTCCCTGAGAATCTTCCTTTTTCACCTTTTTGTTATTTTATTTATTTTCATTCGTATGTTTTAGGTGGTTAGATCATGCTTCTTTTTTTAATTCGTATCTTTAAATATTAATTAGTATGCTTCTTTTGCTACTAGTAATAATTATAGTATAAGTTTTAGTTTAATTTTCTTTTAAACCAAATTAAGTTTAATCAGTTAAATAAAAATAGTTTATTTATTTATTTATTTAAATAGATTTAAATTATAAAAATTGTTTTTTTATAAAAGTTTAATATGTCGTTTATCTTATTTGTCGTTAACGTTTATTTTCTTTTTGATCTTGGGGTATTGATTCACCACTTTTGGCGAGGAGTTTTACGGGTCTTTTAGCTTGATTAAGTTTTAAAGTTTAAAGCTCGATTTTTTTTATCTTGTTAGTTAGTCGATAAAATTGACAACTTTATCGGCTAATTAGTTTGATAAAAACTTTGACAGTTATAAGCTTTTGATTTAATTTAGTTATTAGATCGGGTGTTTAATTTTTCGTCTCCGGTTCATCATTTCGGGTTAAATTCTCTATCTCTTTTTTTATTCTATTTCATTAGCTTAAATATATCGTTATTATTGCATGTTTAGCTTTTCTATCTTGATTGGAGTAGTTTGATTATAGTTATTTAGTAGCATCTTTATTGTCATTACTATTATTTTAGATATCTCTCGCTTTATAATTGTAGTTTAATTTTCATCCTTATCGCTTTTCTATATTTTAATATTTAGTCGTTAAAATTAGCATATTTAAATATTAAAATCAAAACTATTTATTCGAGCATAAAACTTGAGACATAAACGCGGATTTCCAATTACACTTCGCCGGAACTACGATAACCTTCGGGTGTACGAAAACGACTCAATTAGAGGACATTCCACATGTTGAGACTGTAGCTGCCATTGCTCCTTCCTTGACTCCTTTTGGAGCAAATGATTTTCTTCTACAAGAATTTGAAGCAAGTTTAGGAGATGTGGATTTACATTATGATGATTCTCCCATGGATTGGGAAGAAGATATTCGTACCATTGAGAAACTTCTCAATGAAGACTATACTTCTCCACATACTCCTAAATAAGTTACCAATGATGATCCATCATTAGTGAAACCTTCTATTGAGAGTCCACCTACCTTAGAGCTTATGGATTTACCATCACACCATGAGTATGCTTTCTTAGAGGGAGAGGATAAGCTACTCGTTATCATTGCTAAAGACTTGAAAGAAGATGAGAAGAAGAAGCTTATGAAGTTCTTAAAAAGCACAAACAGGCTATTTCTTGGAAAATATCCGGACATAAGGGGGATTGATCCTAACTTTTGTACTCATAAGATCCTTATGGAGGATGATTATAAACCCACCATTCAAAACCAAAGAAGGGTTAACCCAAAAATCAATGAAGTCATCAAAAAGGAAGTTATCAAACTCCTTGATACGGGTATGATTTACCCAATTTCCAACTCACCATGGGTTAGCCCGGTGCATTGTGTGCTTAAAAAGGGTGGAAACACCGTTGTTGCAAATGAAAACAACGAGTTAATCCCACAAGACTTGTCACGGGTCGGAGAGTTTGTATAGATTATCGAAAGCTTAATGATGCCACTAGGAAAGACCATTTTCCCTTACCTTTCATGGACCAAATGCTAGATCGTTTAGCGGGAAATGAATACTATTTCTTTCTTGATGGACTCTCGGGTTATTTCCAAATACCCATTGATCAAAAAGATCAAGAAAAGACCACATTCACTTGTCCCTATGGCACATTTGCTTACAAGAGAATGCCTTTTGGCTTGTGCAATGCTCCTAGGACATTTCAAAGGTGTATTTCATGATATGATAGAGCACAACATGGAAGTGTTTATGGATGATTTCTCGGTGTTTGGAGATTCGTTCACTTCTTGTCTCTCTCATTTAGAACGTATGCTTAAAAGGTGTGAAGAAACTCGCCTTGTTTTAAACTGGGAGAAGTGCCTTTTCATGGTTAAAGAATAGTTTCGGGACATAAGATTTCTGTTAATGCAAAGCAATGCCTAAAAACATTGTTAGTATTAATTAATCTTTCTTAGTTTTGATCACGACAAATTACAAAGACATTTACTGTCAAACACAATCATAAAACGAATTATCTAACAAACACTATCATCAAGGTAATAATCATTACACTAACATATCTTAATCATGCTTAGTGATCATAAAAGTGATTAGCATTAAAACTCACTTTTGTCAAATGTTACAAAAGATTTTTATTAAACTTTATTTTTAAGAAAATGTTTCAATAAAATAAAAATGTAAATTTGAATATGGCATATTCCAAATGCCATAAGAATATCCTTTGAAGGTTAAACAGCCTTAGATATTTCAAATTCAATAAAAGACAAAAAGGAGCAGAGTCTAGTACCCGCGGTCCTTAAGTGCCTACGTTGTTCCCTATCGATAAGGAACCGCCTTGATAGATAAGGAACCTAGTCATTTGTAAATGATCACTTAATATGTTAAGTATGTTTACACATGATTATCCTCTTGATCTCCTTCTTTAGCTTGTCCAAAGAAAAGATCACTCACACACTTGTGATGTGATTAAAGATGAAGGATTGCTGAAGATCACCTTCTCATAAAGATCCACTCATGTTCATCATTTGTTTATGTATGTCTTGTGTAGATCCAATGTATTTGTGAATACTTCGACTAGTTATGTTCATCCAAGCTATTTGTGAATACTTGGATTAGAGTTGTGTAAATCCATTACACATGTGTATGCTTGGATTTGTGTTGTGTAGATCCAAGCTACATGTGTGTACTTTGATATGTTTAGTTGAGTTGTAATTAGTTGTCTTAGTTCTCACTAAACTATAAAGTGATGTGGTTGTGTCTTGTGAGTTCTCACTAATCTATAAAGTGATATGTAGTTGTGTTGTGTGAAGTTCTCACTTAGCTTCAAAGTGAAGAGTCGTGAAGATTGGTTCTAGCTTTGGATTAGAACTCGACATCTAGCCTTGTGTCGGAAAATGGTGAAGTAGGAAACGTTGTGAAGATTGGTTCTAGCTTTGGATTAGAACTCGACATCTAGCCTTGTGTCGTAAAATGGTGAAGTGGGCGACGTTGTATATATTGGTCCTAGCAAAGATTAGTTCTCGACATTTAGCTTAGTGTCGGAAAATAATGTAAGGGACGTTGTAAGGTTTTCTCCGCCAAGAAGGGAGCTTATGGATATAGTGGAAATCTCTAGTAAGGTGTACCCGAGGAGTGGAGTAGGAACGGGGATAGAGCCTCGTTGCCGAACCACTATAAATCTTGGTGTCTTCCTAATAGGTTGTTTCTTTCCATACACATTACTTACATTCATTATCATTATTCTTACTACACATTGTTAATGCATTATGTGACAATCCGTCCATTTGAGGTCGATATTTTATTCTCAAGTATTATTTATAATCATTGTTTTATTGAAAATTTATGAACTCACTCACTTTGGGAAGAAATTGGGGTTTACGTCTTAAATTAGCATCGTCTACGTCTAAACCGGAAAGCTCTACGTTACGTGTGTACGTTTACATACTCCGTGTTTGTGACAGTCCGACATTTTAAGTAGTAAATTTATCCTCGTATATTATTTTGAAATTTTATGTGGGTTTATGAAAACACAAATTCCCGAGAATAAATTAGGACTTACGTGCATAATTTGGCGTCTTTTACGATTAAACCGGGAACCCTATGTTTACGTATTTACGCTTTTGTGCTCCATTTTTATGAGAAAATTTTTATTAGAATCGTTTTGTGCCGTAGATTCATAATTTATAAAAACGTTTTTCGTAAGTCGACCCGAGGACATGTAATAGGGGATGAAACAAGTTACACTTGTCCCCCCCCCCACTATGGGCGGCCAAACCAAAGCCTAAACCACCTTTGTTGTCAAAATTATAACAAGTATGAGACACATGTCTCATACATGCACCATACTTGAAAAACCAATAACTCAAAACCACCAAACTTTCTTTATACTTTTCTCATACATGGAAATCTAGCAAAAAGTTTTCCCACTCTCTTCTCTCCCTTCTCCTTGCCGTCCAAACACCCTCACATAATCATCATCATCAAAAATTTACCATAAACTTTATACACAATTCACATATGTTGAGGGCCATTTAAAAAGATGAAGATTGGAGGTGATCTTAACAAGTGAAAAGAAGTTTCATGGACGTTTAGGGCTGATTTTCAAAGAAGTGGTTGATGAGACTGCTTTTATACATAGTCTCATCGTCCAAAAAGGGCTTAACATGGATTAAATATCATGAAAATACCCCAATATATGCTTGTGTTTGTTGCTTGTCTATTTTAGGTACGGATATTGAGAAAATGACAAAAGATCACAAGAATCATGCAAAAACGAACATGGGAAACGAAGCCGCACATTGAACCAAGCCCTAATGAAGAATTTCCCAAAGAAAACCCTTGAAGATTTGAATATTTATGAAGAAGGGTCCTCCAATATGGAAGAATTGACACTTTATACCCTTGAATCTTCATAATTACAAGATTGGTCCCTAAAGTTTGTCAAAATTGCAAAAAGGGCCCTCTACTTTGAAGAATTGGCAATTTTAGTCCCTCAACAAAACTAAAATGTCAATATTAGTCCTTCTCAAAGTCAAACATACCAAGAAGGACTTCAAGTTACAAGAATTACAAATTTGGTCCTTTGACAATATCAAAATTACCAAAAAGGACCCTTGACTTTGAAGAATTGGCAAGAATGGTCCCTAAAAAATGAAGACTTGTCATTTTCAGTCCTCCAAAATGTTAATCATACAAGTCAAGACCTTAATCCTTGAAGAAAATACCAAATCAGTCCTTCAAGAATCAAGAAATGGCAAGAAATGGCAAGAAATACCCTTGAAAATACTTTGGAAAAGTATTTGGGGCAAAAGTGTCTAAAAGAAAACTTGAAATACAAAGGATTCGTATTTGTGGCTGTTTATTTACAAAATGAAAGGAAGTGGAAAGAATAGGGGCTAATTCTTTCAGACAAGGGAAGATACCTAGACCACTTGGGCTTGACATGTGCCCCATTAACTCTCCTCCACCAATCAGCTTCACCCATCCCTCCACATCACCATCCCACTCACCAAATTAACTAATTAATTAATTAGTTAGTTAAAACACGCGCCTAACACTTATTTAAAAACCCAAACAGATTAAACACCATGTTCTTGGTGTTCTTCACAAAATTGGGTTTTCTTAATCTTGTTGTAATTAGCCCCTAAGATTGTCCAGATTTATGATTAAGGTGACCTTAATCACATCCCAACTTTCAAAAAGTCAGCCACATCACCACCCAGCTCAAAAGATTCTCCTGTTTTTCACCTTTGGACAAGAAGACAAGAATGAGCCAGTGATCCAACCATCCTCATTCCAGCTTACATTTTAAGCTTGATATACACCCTTTGATCAACTTTTCACATTGCCAACTCATGCTACAAGCCAAATTCAGTCACATGATCTTCAAAGTTCAAAACCCTACAAGGGGCATTTCTGGGACTTCACAGAAATTAGGGTTACGTTTTTTAGCTCTTTACTAGTTCATTGTAGCCTATATAAGGCATAGGACTTATTACATTTCAGTTTGCTCTTGAATTTTCCTTAGCTCGCAAATCTGTAAATCATATATTCATATTAATGAAATGTGTTTGAATTTGGTGAAGAAAGCCCAAGTGCCACTCTTATAATCTGTTTATTGTTGTTGATGTTTACTAGTTCTTGAATCCTAAACCTGTTTTCAAAAGGAGTGTGCAAAAGTTTGCACATTTTCCACTTTTCTTGATATTTTGCTAAGTCTAGTTCAAACCTTGGAATTCTTGGGCTATAAAGCTGATCATAGCATCCTGATATTAAGTTATCAAGGTGTGGTAAAGCCTATAACTTGGGGATAATCAAGTGTGGGGAACTAAGGTTGCATTAATCAAGAATTTTTCATCTTTTTGTTTTGATATTTGTGCTCTTAACCTTGTTGATTCTTAGAAGGGTTGTTTGTGGAAGCTTGTACTTGTTCTTGTTAGTACATAAGCTCAAAATCCGTGGGTGTGGATGTACATCCATGAGGTACACATCATCTTACCCAAAATATGTTAAAACTTTGGATTTTTGGTGATTTTGTGTGTGACTTCTGTTATTGTGCTTATTTGGGCTTGGGTGGTCTTGAAATACACTTTTGATTTGAAAATTTGTGATTTGAAAATTTAAAGGGGTGTTTGGGATTACCTGTTATAGATCATAAGTGGTTATTGTGTTTGTAGAAAGTGTTATTTGTGCTTTGTATCTGTTATTGACTTGTTTGAGTGATATTTGCTGCAAGTTTTCAACATTGAAACACCAAATCAAAGATTGTGTTATAGATTGCTAGTTTTGACTGTTTTTGACCTAAGAATTTGGGAACACCTAGAGTGTATGCATGCTTAGGGCTAAAAAGTGTTTAAACATTGTTCTTATAACCTGTTAACAAGATTTGGAGGTTTGAATTTTTCATGGTGGTCAATTGTATCAGCAAGTGTTCATAACTGCATGTTCATAGTTCATCAGTAACTTTAAGTGCTTGAATCTTGACCTATACTTTGAATCAGTGCATGAAACCTGTTTAGACTTGCTTATTTAAGTTTATTATTTCTTGTGTATGCATTTGGTTAAGTTTGTCTGGCTGAATTGTGCTATAAGTGCTTATTGAACCATAACTGCTTACTTGTTCATGTCTGGTGCATATCTCGTGATGTTTTGATTAAAATGTACTAATTAGCTGTTAGTGATTGTGATTTCTTGATTGTTATTGACTCCTTATGATCCCTGATCATTTGGGTGCCTTTGTGAAACTTGAATCTCCAAAAAAGTCACTAAAGACAAAAAGTCAAACAAGTCAAGCAGTGGAAACTTTTCCCACTGCTCAACATCCAAAACTAGCCCCTGCTAGTGTTAATTTGCATTCAGCTTATTAATAAGCCATATTAGCTTATCCAGACCTGCAACAACTTATTTTTGTGATCAATCTTCATCATTTAACCCATTTGTTTGAACTGGAGCTTATTAGACTTTGACTTTGACTTTTTGCTAGAAAACCAACTCATTTGACTTTTTCATAAGTGCTTATTTGCTTATTTCAGCTTATTGAGTGAACTTATTTGAAAACTTTTTGTTGATTAAGCTTAGTTAAGTCATTTAAAAGGTTTTGAAACTTGAATCAGCTATTGGGATAGCCTAGAACTCAAAAACGACTATTTTGTCGTTTTCTGTAGATTGCTTATTGCATTTTCAGGCTTATTCCTTGGACTTTTTTCAAATTTCTTTTTACCGAAGTCTTAAGCAACTCAAAAGAAGCTTGTGTGTCTAATTTGAGCTTATGGCATCAGCTTATAGCTTAATGGGCCAACAAGCCCATTAAGAATAAGTTGTTTGATATAAGCAAGCTTATTTCACATTTTCAGCATTTGGGCCTTTGAAAAATTGTGTTCAGAATCATATTTTGAGTCAAATAGGAGTTTTTTGGCTTAATTGGACAACATTTTGCTTATTGGGCCTATTTGAGCCCATTAAGGGGACTATTTGGACTTTTGGCCCATTTGGAGGCCCATTAGGGGTATTTTTGTAATTTCAACTTCATTTCTGTGTTATTTAGGTTAAATTAAGCTAGTTTGCAAGTTTTTTAGAAATTTTTATAAAATTTGGATTTTTAATATTATTTTATTATTATGTTATTATTAAAAATTTTAGATTTTTCAAGTTTTTATATTTTTCTTAGGTTAAATACATTAAGTTAGGAATTTTACAACTTTTAGAATATTTTTATTGTTCTTAGATTAATTTTTATAATTATTTTAAGTTTTAATAGTTTTTAATTGTTTTTAAATAGTTTTTATTAATTTTAATATTTTCAAAAATAGTTTTAAATTAAGTTAGGTCATTTTAGAGGTTTACAAAGTGATAAATCTCATTTTGAGCTTTTTGTTAATTAAATTGATTTTTAGGGCTTTAATTAGCATTAAAAAATCATTATTTAATTAAATAAAAGGTTTGGGTGATTTTTGATTTTCTGTAAACTCTAATTACATTATTTAGGATTTATTGCAATTTTCTAGGAATTTTTAGGGTAAATTTTAATTTTGGTACTTTTTACGGTTTTACGCGTACGACCTTTTCGTCTTAGTGTAATTCGTCATCGTAACCGTCATTCTCTTCTTATCTCATTTCTATTTTCTTTCATCATAATCATATAATCACATAATTAATCATCTCTCTACACAACATACTAGCCTCCTTGAGAATGATCCCCACTTTGGGTCATAACTCGTGGTTTTCCTAAATCACTTGTGTACTTACCCTATTTATGCTTTGTTTTCCTAAACAAGTGTAAAATTACAACTATCATTTTGGCGCCGCTGCCGGGGAGGCGTGTTGTGTTTTGATTTGGCAATTTATGTTTTTATATATAGCCATAATATCTATTTGTATTAGTAGCACTCTACTAATACGTATTATCGATTTTTCGTTATATTGTATACGTAGAAAAATAAATTCACAAGTACTCCAAAAGTGTGAAAACACAACCTTGACTTGGGAGGTCATTACCCAATCATTGTATTCGAATCTCAAACCAAAAGAAAAAGGCAAAAATAGATAAATACTTTTGTGAAGCTCGATTTTGAAAAATACAAACTATAAGGTGGGTATAAGGCGGGTATTATAAAATATACCCTAAGGAAAAAGGCTCTTAAGTGCTTCGCACCGCCTCGTTTCCCCGCTTGCTTGTGAGTATTTGATTTTGAGAGCTAATCGAGGGTTTTGCCGCCCAAAGTATTATTAAGTATCATATATACTTTCTTGGTTTCATTGATTAAACCCTCTTAACGTTTTGGTGTTCCACCAACGTTCTAAAGTCATCGAAGGCGTTCACTACACGTGATCGCTTTCATTCCTTGAGGCTTCTTTAATCAAGAGATTTGATTAAGGAGGAGATTTGTAGATTTTGGTCTACTTAATACAATCACAAAATCCAAAAAAAAGTAAAAACAATCAAAAATCACAAAAAAATTGAAAAAATACAAAACACCAAAAAGAATCTTCTTTGGTCACCCCCACGTTGTACGTGATGTTTATGCTTACTTGTAATCAAGCAAGACGTGCACGTAAACGAAAAAACCGAAAGGAGTCAACACCTACTCCTAATCTTTCTAGTGAGGAGTCTCCTATTGACGAACCCATTGTAAGAGAAGAAGCAACCATGGCGAATCAAACTATGATCGAGTTACTTCAAGCACCCACCAAGGGTTATGGAGAGGCTATTGTGATTCCCGCTATCCTTGCGGAGAATTTTGAAGTGAAAACGGGTTTGTTGTCAATGATCCAAAACAACAAATTCCGTGGTGATGAGAAGGACAACCCGCACAACCATATCCGCAAATTTAATCGTCTTACCGCCACTTGTAAATTTAAGGATGTTGTTAGTGACTCGATTAAGATGATGCTTTTTCCGTATTCCTTAGCGGGGCCCGCTAAAATTTGGTTAGATAAAGAGCCACCCAATACTATATTGACGTGGAAGTATCTCGTTTCAAAAAATGTGAACCAATTTTTTCCGCCCTCAAAGACTACGCATTTGAAAAACGAGATTTCAAAATTTTCACAAGAATTTAATGAGAGTTTTTCAACGGCTTGGAATAGGTTTAAGGAAATGTTACATGAGTGTCCTCATCACGGTTTTTCTGATTTGCATCAAATTGACACGTTTTACAATGGACTTAATGATCATGAAAGGGATTATCTTAATGCCGCCGCGGGTGGTAATTTTCTGTGTAAAACGGTTGAGGAAGCTCTGGTGATAATTGAGAATAGATCTAAGGTGTATATTCCTCGTAGCACGTCGATTGTTCGTAAGCCTTCGTCATCGGCTTCACCTTCTTTGTCTACTACCATCGATGCTTGCCAAATTGAGGCAAACTTGGAAAACAAAATCTTTGATAAGCTTAAAGGTCTTCTAATTGAGTTCAAAGTTGGAGAACCAAGTGCTCCCGCTACGGGTAAATCGGTTGAGGTTTCATGCATGTATTGTGGTGGAGGTCATGATTTCTCCGAGTGCATTACCAACGGTGGTAACACTTCGAGTGCCTACGCGGCCACGGGAACTTACAACCAACACGGTCAACTTACCCGCTCTAATCAATTGACTCCACCGGGTTTTGGTTCAAATCAAAATGCTAACAACAACTATTGAAACAATCAAGTTGGTTTCAAAAACAATTACATCAAAGGAAACTATGGTAATCAAGGGGCTAATAATAAAGTTTCAAACAAAAATCAAAGTGATTTTCAAAACAACAACAAAAGTTTGCAAACGTTGAAAGATCTTCCAAACGAATTTGTTGAATACGCCAATGGAAACGATGCTAGGTTTGACAACATTCAAAGACAAATCATTAGCCTAAGATCCGAGTTTAAGATCGACTTGAAGAAAGAGTTGAAAAATGAGTTAGCAAATGAGCTTAAAATCCATACAAACAAAATGGAAGGAAATGTAACTAGGTTACAACAAAACCAAAAAAAAATGGAAAAGGGAAACATGAAATTAAGCAAGAAATTATTAAGGCCGAGAAGAGGCAATCCATGTTTGAGGACAAAATTTCATCTATGTTTGAGGCAATTATGTGTAAACCGTCTTCGAGTAGTCTTATTAGCAACACCATATTGAACCCTAAGGGAGAGATGAAAGTGATTACCACACGTAGTGGTAAGACACTTAAGGAACCGACTCCTCAACCAATTGCTCCTACAGAGGATGCAATTGAGGTAGAACCCGAGGTGGTGGTCGAAAAGGAGCATGTCCAAACCCCACGAAGTACCGCTCATGCCACACCTACGGTTTACCCATTACCAACATTGGAACCCGAGATTCCAAAGGCTATGCCTATGCCTCAACCCACACCACCTTTTCCCTATCCATCGAGACTTAGGAAGAAGAAACGTCAAGAGCACGACAATTACCAATTTGAGATTTTTATGAAAATGTTTCGTGATTTGCACTTTAATGTGAGTTTCGCCGATGCTTTGGTCATGATGCCTCGATTTGCCGCTAACTTAAGAGTATGTTGAACAACAAGGAAAAATTGCACCAATTGTCTAGTTGTTCATCGGTTTATCTTAATCGCATACCTGAAAAAGTCAGTGATCCCGGTAAATTCTTGATCCCTTGTGTAATCCAAGATATGGAGGAATGCTATGCCTTGGCCGATCTTGGTGCTAGCATTAACTTGATGCCACTTGCAATCTTCAAGTCGCTCAATCTTCCTAATCTTACTCCTTCACAAATGTCTATCGAGTTGGCCGACCATTCCATGATTCCCGCATGTGGATTGGCGGAAGACGTTTTTGTGAAAGTGGGAAAGTTCTATTATCCGGTAGACTTTATCGTTGTCGATATTCCCACAGATCCTCAAGTTCCTCTCCATTTAGGTCGTTCGTTTTTAGATACGTCTATGGCTTTGATCGATGTTCATGCTAGAAAGATCACCTTAAGTTTCAACGACGAGGAACTTGTTATAAACGCAACTCAAAACTCTCAAATTTCTCATGTTTATTCCATTGCTACCATAAACCTCGTTGATATGATTGACGTGGTTTGAGAGGAATTTTCACAAGAAGTTCTAGGTTTTGGTGATGATGAAAATAGTGGCAATCCCACTATGTTAGATCCCATTCTTGATAACTCGACACCAACTTCACTCCATTTGAAGGTGGTGGTTTTACGTTGGAAGAATTCGATGTTCCACGTACTTGTAACGAAGACCTCGACAATGATGAGGACTTCTCGATTATCAAGGATTTTCTTAACGATTTCCCATTTTCTCCACCCGAGGAGGTTATGAGTATCGAACCCAAATCTTCAATTGAGTAACCACCTATCCTCGAGTTGAAAGATTTACCTCCTCATCTCGAATATGTCTTTTTGGAGGAGGGCGACAAGTCGCCGGTTATTATTGCGAAAGAACTTTCGGATGATGAAAAAACCGCACTTGTTGATGTTCTAAAGGATCACAAAGGGGCAATTGTGTGGAAGTTATCCGACATTAAGGGGATCGATCCCAAATTTTGTACCCACAAAATCTTAATGGAGGAGGATTACAATCCTGCAATCCAATGTCAAAGGAGGGTGAACCCCAAAATTCACGACGTCATCAAAAAGGAAGTCCTAAAACTCCTTGACGCGGGAATGATTTACCCTATTTCTGATAGCCCTTGGGTGAGTCCTATTCATTGTGTCCCTAAAAAGGGAGGAATGACTGTTGTGCCAAATGATGCCAACGAGTTAATTCCCACTAGACTTGTGACCGGATGGAGAGTGTGCATTGACTATCGTAAGTTGAATGACGCCACTCGTAAAGACCATTTTCCCTTGCCCTTCATGGACCAATGTTGGAGCATCTTGCGGGAAACGATTTCTATTGCTTTTTAGATGGTTTTTCCGGTTACTTCCAAATCCCCATCGATCCGCGTGATCAAGAAAAAACTATGTTTACGTGTCCATATGGAACGTTTGCCTATCGTAGAATGTCATTCGGACTTTGTAATGCACCGGGAACCTTTCAAAGGTGCATGATGGCTATTTTTCATGATATGATCGTGAAGACGATGGAAGTCTTCATGGATGACTTTTCCGTGTTTGGTTGTTCGTTCACTTCGTGTTTGTCGAATCTTGAGAGAATGTTGAAGCGTTGTGAGGAAACCAACCTTGTGCTCAATTGGGAAAAATGTCATTTTATGGTTAAAAGTGGAATCGTCTTAGGGCACAAGGTTTCGAAAGCGGGGATTGAGGTAGATCAAGCTAAGGTAGACGTCATCGCCAAATTACATCATCCCAAAACCGTTAAGGAAGTTAGGAGTTTCCTAGGCCACGCGGACTTTTATCATCGATTCATCAAGGATTTTTCAAAGATCTCTCGACCTATTACACATCTTCTTAAAAAAGATGCACGTTTTGTCTTTGACGAAGATTGTGTACGAGCCTTTGAGCTCATGTGTGATGTTAGTGACTACGCTATTGGGGCCGTATTGGGGCAACGTCATGAAAAGCACTTCATGCCTATTCACTATGCTAGAAAGTCGATGACTGAGGCTCAACTAAAATACACTACAACGGAGAAGGAGTTCCTTGTCGTGGTGTATGCATTTGAGAAATTTCGACCTTATCTCGTCTTGACGAAATGCATAGTGTATATGAATCATTCGGCTATCAAGTATCTTATGGCTAAACAAGATGCAAAGCCGAGATTACTTCGTTGGATTCTCCTCCTTCAAGAAGTTGATCACAAAATTGTTGACAAAGAAGGAGCCGAGAATCTAGCGGCCGATCATCTTTCTCGTTTGGAAGATCCTCACCAAAGTGTTTACGATCCCAAGGAAATCACCGAAACATTTCCGCTCGAGACACTTGGTGTAGTGAATTCTAAGCTTGATTCTTCCACCCCATGGTTTGCGGACATCCCAAATTACCATGCGGGAAACTTCATCATCAAGGGTATGACGACTCAAGAAAAACGAAAATTCTTTCGTTACGTCAAGTTCTACTTTTTGAACGACCCTTACTTGTTTCGAACTTGTGCGGATCAAATTATTCGACGTTGTGTCTTTGGTACCGAAGCTTCTAACATCCTTAGAGCTTGTCACGAGGGACCCACGGGTGGTCACCACGGTGCTAATCTCACGGCTAAGAAGGTCTTTGATGCCGGTTTCTTTTGGCCTACTATTTACTGAGATCCACATGAGCTTGTGAAGTCGTGTGACTCATGCCAACGACAAGGAAAAGCCTCACAAAAAGATGAAATGCCAAAAAACATCATCCAAGTGTGTGGGATCTTTGACATTTGGAGCATCGACTTTATGGGGCCGTTCCCATCATCTCGTGGTAATAAGTACATCCTTGTCTCGGTTGACTACCTATCTAAGTGGGTGGAAGCTAAGGATTTGCCCACCAATGATGCTCGTGTGGTAGTCAAGTTTTTGAAAAGCTTGTTTTGTCGTTTTGGAACCCCTCGTGCGATCATAAGCGATCGTGGAACCCATTTTTGTAACGACCAATTCGAAAGGGTCCTAAGGAAATATGGGGTTACACATCGGCTTTCTACGGCTTATCACCCACAAACGAGTGGGAAAGTCGAGGTTTCAAACCGAGCGTTGAAGAGGATCTTGGAGAGATCCGTTGGGAAAAACCGACAATCTTGGTCGGATAAGTTGGACGATGATTTATGGGCCTTTAGGACCGCTCATAAGACACCCATTGGGTGCACTCCTTATAAGCTTGTGTATGGGAAAAATTGTCACTTGCCAGTTTTGGAACACAAGGCTTATTGGGCCCTAAAGCATTGTAATGATGACATGGAGACCGCGGGAAAACACCGGAAAATGAAATTAAATGAATTGGATGAATTAAGGGATATTGCTTATGAAAATTCATTGATTTATAAAGAAAAGACTAAAAAGATGCATGATTCTAAAATTAAAAACCGGGTTTTTAACATTAGGGATCAAGTTTTGCTTTTTAATTCTCGATTGAAAATCTTTTCTGGCAAGTTGAAATCCCGTTGGTCCGGTCCATTCACCGTAACTCATGTATTTCCATATGGGACCATCGAGCTATCTCAAAATAATGGCCCCAATTTCAAGGTGAATGGACATAGGTTGTAACTCCTTTGGCGGGGAAGTTTCATCCTTGAACTACCTCGACCAAATCACCTTCCCTAATGATAATTAGTATTGAGGGGATCAAGTCGAGCTCATGACTCGGTAATAAAAAATGAGGTGCCTCGTGGGGGAGTCCCATGGTTATCATATGTATATATTATCGCTTTTCTAATGTAGTAACGTGTGGGGATTTGTGCCCTTCCAACCTTTGTTCCATAGTTGTTTGTGAATTATGGATTTTAGATGATCATTATCTTCACGATTGGAGCCTCTCGTGTTCGTTTTATGGGAGCACTCGATCGTTTGCTTTGAAGACTTTCTCAATATCCATGATATATCCTTTGATGTTCTAACCTTAGGTTTATAGCACACTTCATAAACGGCTTTAAATTTAACGGTTACACCATTTCCATGCTAGATTAGGCATTTGACTACGTCTCTAGTATGGGGGTTTTCCAACCCTTAGACTCGAAACATTGAGGACAATGTTTAACTTTAGTATGGGGGTGAATAGATACTTGCCTTGCCAAAACTTCACGCTTTCCAAAGTTTATCTTTTTGTTTATCGTTTTGTTGCAAAATAAGGCTAAAAATGGCCAAAATTTAAAACTGTTCTCATGTTTTATAAGTGTTTGAACACACGAATGTAGGTTTTCCGATGGAGAGAATAAGAGTAATTTTTGACTCGACCGTGCGTGTTGAGCACTTAGCTTTGATTCCTTAACTTCACACTAGGCTAAGTCTCTTAAATGAGAACGAGAAATGATAGAGTTAATTATAAGTTACTGCTAAACGTAGAGTACTCATATTCTTTCAAAAACTCATGTGTTCTCGTTGTTTGCTTATTCTCCCTTCGCTTGTAAATATTTTTTGCTTAATAGGTGTTGACTTAGCGGTTTAGTCTTGATTGTTGGGTTTCTAGTCTTTTCTAGTAGCTTCCGTGTAATTAAATTGGCAAGACATTAAGGTATCGCCAGCGTCACGGTTTTGAAGTATTGGCACCCGAATAACCAAAAGCTTCACCCAATAATAAGATTTCAAGTACTCACCTAAATTAAACAAACAATTTGAAGCTCACAAGGCCGAAAAATCTATGCAAAATTGAAAGTGAATCAAGCCTTAATCTTTGAAGCTTTAAAGATCCAAAATTCGCCTTAGCGTGAGGATATACGTGTTTGGCTAATAAAACTACCGATGAGGTGGATAATCAAAGGCAAGGCAAGACCGAAGTCATAATAAAAGCTTCATGGCGAAGTTGAATAAAAGATGGAGGTAAACCAAAGATAATAAGGCCCTTCCGTTAGGGGGCGTATAAAAGACTTGGTAATAAGTCTCATGTTCAAAACCGTTAGAAAACCGTGTTTATCGATCCTTCTTGTTGACTTAATTTTTTGACATCGTTGTCTATTAGGAGGGGTTATTGATTTGATGGTCTTGGTTACACCGTTAGGACTCTATTTTTAGACCTAAATCTCTATTATCGCATAAGTCAAACATTGTATCCTTGTGAAACATTCAAGACATAATATAAGAGATACAACTTAGGAAAATGGGAGGATAAGTACATGATTAGGGCATATGAGTAGTGTTATCATTACTAACTTATAATGAAAATGATCTCGTTGCACGCTTGGCATGGAATTGGGGTGAAAATCGAGGACGATGAAATTATTTCTAACGACGCATTCACGTGTTCTTATTCTATGAACCTAAACGTCCCATTTTGCGATGAAAATCATACATTATGTCTAAAACGCAAGTAGTAGTAATAGTAGTAGTGTAGCTAGTTTATCATTCAATAAAAATGAATTTTTGAGGTGCTACGATACTTTATTCTAGCATTGCGTGAGGGCACGACAATGGTTTAGTATGGGGGAGTGATGAGACTGCTTTTATACATAGTCTCATCGTCCAAAAAGGGCTTAAAATGCATTAAATATCATGAAAATACCCCAATATATGCTTGTGTTTGTTGCTTGTGTATTTTAGGTACGGATATTGAGAAAATGACAAAAGATCACAAGAATCATGCAAAAACAAACACAGGAAATGAAGCCGCACATTGAACCAAGCCCTAATGAAGAATTTTCCAAAGAAAACCCTTGAAGATTTGAAGATTTATGAAGAAGGGTCCTCCAATATGGAAGAATTGACACTTTATACCCTTGTATCTTCATAATTACAAGATTGGTCCCTAAAGTTTGTCAAAATTGCAAAAGGGCCCTCCACTTTGAAGAATTGGCAATTTTAGTCCCTCAACAAAACTAAAATGTCAATATTAGTCCTTCTCATATTCAAACTTAGCAAGAAGGACTTCAAGTTACAAAAATTACAAATTTGTTCCTTTGAAAATATCAAAATTACCAAAAGGACCCTTGAATTTGAAGACTTGGCAAGAATGGTCCCTCAAAAATGAAGACTTGTCATTTTAAGTCCTCCAAAATGTTAATCATACAAGTCAAGACCATAATCCTTGAAGAAAATACCAAATCAGTCCTTCAAGAATCAATAAATGGCAAGAAATACCCCTGAAAATACTTTGGAAAAGTATTTGGGGCAAAAGTATGAAAAAGAAAACTTGAAATACAAAGGATTCGTATTTGTGGCTGTTTATTTACAAAATGAAAGGAAGTGGAGAGAATAGGGGCTAAATCTGGCAGACAAGGGAAGATACCTAGACCACTTGGGGCTTGACACGTGCCTCATTAACTCTCCTCCACCAATCAGCTTCACCTATCCCTCCACATCACCATCCCACTCACCAGATTAACTAATTAATTAATTAGTTAGTTAAAACACGCGCCTAACACTTATTTAAAAACCAAAACAGATTAAGCACCATGTTCTTGGTGTTCTTCACAAAATTGGGTTTTCTTAATCCTGTTGTAATTAGCCCCTAAGATTGTCCAGATTTATGATTAAGGTGACCTTAATCACATCCCAACTTTCAAAAAGTCTGCCACATCACCACCCAGCTCACAAGATTCCCCTGTTTTTCACCTTTGGACAAGAAGACAAGAATGAGCCAGTGATCCAACCATTCTCATTCCAGCTTACATTTTAAGCTTGATATACACCCTTTGATCAACTTTTCACATTGCCAACTCATGCTACAAGCCAAATTCAGTCACATGATCTTCAAAGTTCAAAACCCTACAAGGGGCATTTCTGGGACTTCACAACAATTAGGGTTACGTTTTTTAGCTCTTTACTAGTTCATTGTAGCCTATATAAGGCATATGACTCATTACATTTCAGTTTGCTCTTAAATTTTCGTTAGCTCACAAATCTGTAAATCATATATTCATATTAATGAAATGTGTTTGAACTTGGTGAAGAAAGCTCAAGTGCCACTCTTATAATCCGTTTATTGTTGTTGATGTTTACTAGTTCTTGAATCCTAATCCTGTTTTCAAAAGGAGCGTGCAAAAGTTTGCACATTTTCGACTTTTCTTGATATTTTGCTAAGTCTAGTTTAAACCTTGGATTTCTTGGTCTATAAAGCTGATCACAGCATCCTGATATTAAGTTATCAAGGTGTGGTGAAGCCTATAACTTGGGGATAATCAAGTGTGGGGAACTAAGATTGCATTAATCAAGAATTTTTCATCTTTCTGTTTTGATATTTGTGCTCTTAACCTTGTTGATTCTTAGCAGGGTTGTTTGTGGAAGCTTGTACTTGTTCTTGCTAGTACATAAGCTCAAAATCTGTGGGTGTGGATGTACATCCATGAGGTACACATCATCTTACCCAAAATCTGTTAAAACTTTGGATTTTTTGTGATTTTGTGTGTGACTTGTGTTCTTGCTGATTTTATGGTCTAACCTTGCTCTAATCTGCTTAATATATCTATTATTGTGCTTATTTGGGCTTGGGTGGTCTTGAAATACACTTTTGATTTGAAAAATTGTGATTTGAAAATTTAAAGGGGTGTTTGGGATTACTTGTTATAGATCATAAGTGGTTATTGTGTTTGTGGAAAGTGTTATTTGTGCTTTGTATCTGTTATTGACTTGTTTGAGTGCTATTTGCTGCAAGTTTTCAACATTAAAACACCAAATCAAAGATTGTGCTATAGATTGCTAGTTTTGACTGTTTTTGACCTAAGACTTTGGGAACACCTAGAGTGTATGCATGCTTAGGGCTAAAAAGTGTTTAAACATAGTTCTTATAACCTGTTAACAAGATTTGGAGGTTTGAATTTGGCTTGGTGGTCAATTGCATCAACAAGTGTTCATCACAGCATGTTCATAGTTCTTCAGTAACTTTAAGTGCTTGAATCTTGACCTATACTTTGAATCAGTTCATGAAACATGTTTAGACTTGCTTATTTAAGTTTATTATTGCTTGTGTATGCATTTGGTTATGTTTGGCTGGCTGAATCGTGCTATAAGTGCTTATTGAACCATAACTGCTTACTTGTTCATGTATGGTGCATATCTGGTGATGTTTTGATTAAACTGTACTAATTGGCTGTTAGTGATTGTGATTTCTTGATTGTTATTGACTCCTTATGATCCACTGATCATTTGGGTGCCTTTGTGAAACTTGAATCTCCAAAAAATCACTAAAGACAAAAAGTCAAACAAGTCAAGCAGTGGAAACTTTTCCCACTGCTCAACATCCAAAACTAGCCCCTGCTAGTGTTAATTTGCATTCAGCTTGTTAATAAGCCATATTGGCTTATCCAGACCGGCAACAACTTATTTTTTGTGACCAATCTTCATCATTTAACCCATTTGTTTGAACTGGAGCTTATTAGACTTTGACTTTGACTTTTTGTTAGAAAACCAACTCATTTGACTTTTTCATAAGCGCTTATTTGCTTATTTCAGCTTATTGAGTGAACTTATTTGAAAATTTTTTGTTGATTAAGCTTAGTTAAATCATTTAAAAGCTTTTGAAACTTGAATCAGCTCTTGGGATAGCCTAGAACTCAAAAACGACTATTTTGTCGTTTTCTATAGATTGCTTATTTCATTTTTAGGCTTATTCCTTGGACTTTTTTCAAATTTATTTTTACCAAAGTCTTAAGCAACTCAAAAGAAGCTTGTGTGTCTAATTTGAGCTTATGGCATTAGCTAATAGCTTAATGGGACAAAAAGCCCATTAAGAATAAGCTGTTTGATATAAGCCAGCTTATTTCACATTTTCAGCTTTTGGGCCTTTAAAAAATTGTGTTCAGAATCAAATTTTGAGTCAGATAGGAGTTTTTGGGCTTAATTGGACAACATTTTGCTTATTGGGCCTATTTGAGCCCATTAAGGGGACTGTTTGGACTTTTGGCCCATTTGGAGGCCCATTAGGGGTATTTTGTAATTTCAACTTCATTTCTGTGTTATTTAGGTTAGATTAAGCTAGTTTGCAAGTTTTTAGAAATTTTTATAAATTTTGGATTTTTAATATTATTTTATTATTATTTTATTATTAAAAATTAAAATTTATATTTTTCAAGTTTTTATATTTTTCTTAGGTTAATACATTAAGTAGGAATTTTACAACTTTTAGAATATATTTACTGTTCTTAGATAAATTTTTATAATTATTTTAAGTTTTAATAGCTTTTAATTGTTTTTAAATAGTTTTTATTAATTTTAAAATTTTCAAAAATAGTTTTAAATTAAGTTAGGTCATTTTAGAGGTTTACAAAGTGATAAATCTCATTTTGGACTTTTTGTTAATTAAATTGATTTTTAGGGCTTTAATTAGCATTAAAAAATCATTATTCAATTTTCTAGGAATTTTTAGGGTAAATTTTTAATTTTGGTACTTTTTACGGTTTTACGCGTACGACCTTTTCGTCTTAGTGTAATTCGTCATCGTAACCGTCATTCTGTTCTTATCTCATTTCTATTTTCTTTCATCATAATCATATAATCACATAATTAATCATCTCTCTACACAACACACTAGCCTCCTTGAGAACGATCCCAACTTTGGGTCATAACTCGTGGTTTTCCTAAATCACTTGTGTACTTACCCTGTTTACGCTTTGTTTTCCTAAACAAGTGTAAAATTACAACTATCAGTGGTCATACTTTTGGTGGTCTCAAAAGTGGTCTTGCTAAGATCATAAGATTTGGTGACAAGAATAAGTCTTGTTCATCATAAATCTCATCTTTTCATCACAAATTGGTTGGTATAGAGATTGTTCTTCTATCATCCTATTAATCTTGTAAATGTATTCATTTATTTTCTTCAAAAATGTATATGTATATGATGATAAATGATGATCAATATGTTGCATGGGGATTTTGTGTTACTAGATTAGCTTAAAAAGGTTAAAAACTACAAGTAAAAGTGTTAAAATCATGACTAGTCATATAGGTTGTTTAAAACAGTAGGTTTCTATATTTTCACTTGGTTAATTGGATGAGATTATTTGATATAGAGGTAGATAATTTATTTTTACATAAGTGGTGAATTGGCCATACAGTGGAATGTTAAAAATGAACATACACTTTTGTGATACTAATCTGTCTGGTCTGTTTTGGACGAATTATTAAAAATACTTAGAGGCTGTTTGAGCAGGAGCTACAGAAGCGTTATTTGTAGCACATATCATGTACTTTATACAGTAAAAATTTGGGGTTTCCACTCCTTGTATAACTCAAGATATGATGAAAATGGTGGACTTGAAATTCTATATCAGATTTGACTAAAGTATATATTATTAAAAGAGCACTCAAAGTGAAATACTATATAAAATAAGTATGTATAAGTTAATAAATTGATATACCTAATATAAAATATGTTTATACACTATAATAAGTAAATATTACATTTTATAAAAATAAAACTCAAATGTTTTCTAAAACTACAAACTATATATAAGTTTTACGTCTTTTCGGCTAAAACCGAAAGATTAACGTTTTCGTCAAATAAAACTTAGATGGTCGGACCCGTCTAATGTAACATTTTTATAGTACATATACTGATATGTAAACACACTTGAGAAGTATAAGTCGACAAAACCGAGCTTTATAACTAATGGACCATAATAGGCCAAATTAGCCTTGTTGGACCACTAGGCCCAACTAGTTTGGTTTAATATAAGTGGACTTACTCATGGACTTAACCCAATTGGGCCCAACATATGAGTATGGCCTAGTCTAAAAAAGATAAATGGACTAATATAATGTATTGGACTCTTAATAAGCTTATTGGGCCTTAATATGTAAATGGGCTAAACTTAGTATGATTGGACTAAGTTAACTAATACCTAACAACTAGTAATGTTGTATAAGGTAATAAAACCCCACTTGATCATTATGTTATGACATCATTACATATACATAACAACTTTTATAAAGTTATTTGACGATAGTCTAAGACCGAGTATTATTTGTTTAGGTTCCCGTGATCGAGGCACGTTCCGTACATCCTAATTGCCGATAACCCGCCTTTCCCAGCCAAAGTGAGTTCATAGCCTCGCACTCTTATAAATGTTTTATGAAGTGTTTTATAAACCCGCAAGGGAGATAACATGCTATTTTTAATAAAATAGAACACAAATGGTCCTGATTGTATGCTTATTGATATGGACCCGATTGATTTGAATGACCCAATGAATGATTGAAATTGATTATTAAAAGGTAGGTTATGTCACTATAAGTCCCATTAGCATGAATTGTGAACTACCGGGATTTGGTAGACGCTTATGCATATAATAGTACTATTTGGGGAAGATCACCCCAGTTCGCGCCTTGACGGTTAATCCCCGTCGTGCCACAATGATTGGTAAGCAAATTTATGTTTGAGAGGGATATATTTAGCGTGATTATTGTGACGACATGATGTTTTAAATGGGCAAATGAAATCTCGGCTAGCTACCCGTTATATTTTATAGAAAGGTAACAATGTCATGCGGCTTATAATAATGATGGTAATGCTGAGGCTGTGGTCTCAGGAATAACGTATGATATGTGATTTGAATTATAATATATTGCCTGACTAGCAATATGGGGTCTTATTTATGATTATACCCGTGTTCTGGTTTTACATAACTGTTTTATATAACGGTTTTTATTATTTTATAAACAACGTTATAAAACGTATTGAATGGTGTTGTTCCGACAATGATTCGTATAAAATGTTTTTGGCCTAATTTATGATTTACGACAATGATTCGTATCAAATGCTTAAGGCCTATGTTATAATTTACGACAATGATTCGCATAAAGTGTTTTTGGCCTATGATAAAGAATTGTACAAAAATGTTTTTCGGTAATGATTATATATCGGTTTTATGATTAATGGTTATTATTAAACTCTATGGACTCGCTTAGCGTTTCACTGACTTTTAACATGTTTTATCTCAAGTACTTGAAGGTAATTCTCGGGAAGATGACAAGAGTTTATGGCCGACATTTAAATAAAAATTTCCATTCAAATGTTTTGTAAATTTGTTATATATATATTTGACCTGAGGACCTATGTAATTTGATATTTATGAATGGAAAATGCTTTGTTATTAAACGACGTGGCTTTTAAGCGTTTTCTATGATTTTAGTAATGTGCTATCCCGTAACACCAACGCATCTTCCGTTGATTTGAAATGTGAAATATTTGGGGGTGTTACCGTTTGGTACCAGAGCTCTCGTTATAGAGAACGAAAGATTTTTAAAAACCATGGTTTTGAATAAAACATTTCAAAAACCTTTTAACCATAAATATTTTTAAATAAATATTTTGAGTAAAATGTTTAAAAATCTTTTCACTATAACGGTGCCGAAGAATTCCCGAGTTACCGACAAGGCCAGACTGAGAAGTGTTATTTTAATATATATATATATAAAACTTGGATTATATATATGTTGTAATTTGATTACATGATTTTTTATAACTATTCTAATACTTATACGAGATATTTATACGACTTAGATTGTCACAAGGAACCCTAACTTTTCTAGCAAATCAATCGGAGCTATTTCTTTAGGAATTCTAGCTATTCCAGATCTAAACCAAGTTGTGGATGTTCATAATCCCAACAAAATTATTGATATTCGTAGAATGTTGATATTTGTTGATTGTGATATTGAAGACCCGATATTGATGTCATGACGATCTTTCCTTATAGAGTGGAGTTTGACCAAAACCTCACCACCTAGAAATGTGTCATCTGAATCGATGTCACCCAATTCTTAAAATTGAAATCAAAAAGGTAAATTTTGCACTTGAGGCTCTCATTGGAACCTTTACCCAAAAGCCACATGCCACTTGTACCTTTCCGAGAAGTATAATTAAATGTGTGAGTCATTTCATAATAGTGACTCATTTGATAATTATTGTTATAAGAGCTATAGAATTGGAAATTTAGTATTGTTCATATTGAGATTTTATTGCCCTTCCAAAGCCTAATAATAAGATTGAAAGTATTGGAGAATGAGGTAGGATCTCGCATTGAGTATAAGTTGGTTGAAAATTGAATAAAGTCAAATTTAACTCGTATGGAATACGAGATTGTTAAGAGGAAGTCGTTAAGTCATGTGGTTGACTTATAAGGTTTTAAATGATTGTTGGTTTGTGTTAAAGGTTGTTTCTAGGCCATTGTCCAATGAAGAGGATGCCCAATATCAAAGAAATAAATTGAAAAATCTTCTTCTGAATTGGGACCGATGGATCTTCCGAGACAGGTGGAACACCTAATGAATCTTGTAGATTAGTATTCATTATAGTATCTTTTAAAATCCCTAACTTAACCGAGACATGAGTTGGTAGGATGAGTCCTTGGAATTGTATGACAAGGCGACACATAATGTGTTACGGTACAATTTTTGACTTGTTTGTGATTAATGAAAAGACTATTTTTGATTGCTAAATCCTACATGTATCGATGTTATCTATCTTTTCTTGCTTCTTCCTAATGTTCGCATAAGTGATGCAACCATTGAACAAGAACCCATTTCGGGTAGAGTTACGTTGTAGATTATTCTCTTTGTATTCCTGAGTGCCATTGAGGTCATGAACCTCATGATTATTTGGCTAAGCTCATTTCCTATCATATTGTAATTAGTTCTTGGTGAACAACTCTTCATCACTCCTTTTGTAGATCACTCATTGTTTCTATAAGTAATACAATACCATCTGGGGGAAAGTACGAAATTTTTATTTTTATATGAGTTATTTAAATCGGTATTATTAGTAGTTACTGTCAAAATAAAGCTTTTATTAAACATCTTGTAAATGGAATTGCTTTCATAATGATGAACATTTCGGTAAAATCATTTTTATTTTTATTTCATAATTAAACATGATTATATATTTTAAACATGATGACAAAATTTTGACGAACTGAGTATTGCATCGTTAATCCTTAATTGTACAAAGTTGCGCGCCTACGTACAATTTGGAAGGGACCATGCAAGGCTGATTAGTAGTCACCATGAAATTGTTAATAAACACTACATTTTTCTTTGTAATTGTGAAACATTAAATTTTATTTATGAGATCTGCAAGAAGTGCAAAACAGGGACATACTGTTAGAGACACCTACATATGTGCCCGTAACATTTATTTTTCCGAATTGGATTTACTCATTTGTGGATGCTGTCTTACTTGACAATTGACGTCCCCTTCTTGTCCAATTCTCTCATGGTAAGATTCTTTGGAAAATTTTCTAATTATCGAGTGTTGATACCGGAATGAGTGCATCGACATTCCTATCATTTCTTTTGATTAGATTCCATTTGAATGACATGGGTACGATCCGAGGTGCTTTCGAATGCGTACTCACATCATGAAAACATGGGATATATCCATGTTCGTTAATGTTTTCGTCTTATCTGATTCGAAATTCTTTCGCGTAAATCATGCGTTGACCTTACTCTTTTAATGTTAGCTTTGTCTCCAGATATCCTTGAATTGTGAAGGGGTACGAGTTATTCTTAATTGTTATTGGAGTTTTGACACACCTTTGCTTTAGGAAAAACAAAAGGGTGATTAGGGTAAGTACGCAAGTAGTTTAGGAAAACCACAAGTTATGACCCAAAGTGGGGATCGTTCTCAAGTTGGCTTGGTGTGTGTGTTAAGAGATGATTAATGCAGTGATTATGATTATGAGAAAAGAAAATAGAAATGAGATAAGAAGAGAATGGCGGTTACGATGACAAATTAAACTAAGACAATAAAGTCGTATACGTAAAACCATAAAAAGTGACAAAATTAAAAATTTATCCTAAAAATTCCTAGAAAATTGCAATAAATCCTAAATAATGTAATTAGAGTTTACAAAAAATCAAAAATCACTCAAACCTTTTATTTAATTAAATAATAATTTTTTAATTCTAATTAAAGCCTAAAAAATCAGTTTAATTAACAAAAAGCCCAAAGAGATATTTTTTCAATTATAAACCTTTAAAATGACTTAACTTAATTTAAAACTATTTTTGAAAATTTTAAAATTAATAAAAACTATTTAAAAACAATTAAAAACTATTAAAATTTAAATTATTATAAAAATTAATCTAATGAAAATAAAAATATTCTAATAATTGTAAAATTCCTAACTTCATGTATTTAACCTAAGAAAAATATAAAAACTTGAAAAATCTAAATTTTAAATTTTAATAATAAAATAATAATAATCTAATATTAAAAATCCAAAATTTATGAAAAATTCTAAAAAGTTGCAAACTAGTTTATTTTAACCTAATTAAACCAAAAATGAACTTGAAATACCAAAAATGCCCCTATTGGGCCTTCAAATGGGCCAAATACCCAAACAGATCCTTAATGGGCTTAATATTGGGCCCAATAAGAAAAAGTCCTCAGAAATGGCCCAAAAGCTCCAGTCAAGCTTAAAATTTGATTTTAAACACAATTTCCCAAAGGCACAAAAGCTGAAAATGAGCTTAAGCTAGCTTATTTCAAAACAGCTTATTCTTAATGGGCTTTTTGGCCCATTAAGCTATAAGCCGATGCCATAAGCTAAGATTTTACTCACGTCCTTCTCTTGACCTAATTAAGCTATTTGCAAAAAGAAACTTGAAATAAGCTCAAGGAATAAGACTGAAATAAGCCAAAGCCCTCTTCACAAAACGACAAAATAGTCGTTTTTGAGTTCTAGACTATTTCAAGAGCTGATTCAAGTTGCAATAAGTCACAAATGGCTTAACTAACCTTAATCAACAAAAAGATTTTCAATAAGCACACTAAATAAGCTGAAATAAGCAATAAGCTAATATTGAAAGAGACAAAATAGTCGTTTTCTAACAAAAACTTAAAACCAAAAGCTGTGAACTTCCATATTCACTTATAAGATCAAAAGATTAAGACCTATTACAAAAAATAAGTTGTTGTCACACCCCACCATGGCGGAATATGGGACGCGACGTATGGATATCATCACAACATGGCGTGTCTATAGAGATAACTATATGAAATAACAAATGTCATAAAATGGTGACACAAAAGTCATGACAATATCTCATCAAATGCAGGAGTCTAGGTAAGTAGGTAACAGTCCTACCTCTTACCCAAGACAAATAAATAACATAACCAAACAAATATATGTGTGTCACAGTATCACTTATTAAATGAACAAATAAAAACTAAGAAGGAAACTGGGATATCCTTCTATATGCATTCCTACGTTCTCCAAATCCTAGCCACTTAAGTTCTCACGCCTACCCAAAGCATCACCTGAAAGAGACACTAAAATACGTCAACATAAAGTTGGTGAGAGTCATAGGTTTAGACTCCAACGCTAAATCAGTTACAAGCTGTGAATAACAACCATCAATACAATAACATATGGACGATGCGCTACAATTATGTATTAACAACTAGCATTCATGTTCAATCAATCATAACAATACTAAGGCATCACGCCTTACCAACAACCAGAATTTCTAAGGCATCACGCCTTACCAACAACCATAATTTCCAAGGCATCACGCCTTACCAACAACCATAATTTCCAAGGCATCACGCCTTACCAACAACCATAATTTCCAAATCATACACAAACAACATTCACATAGCTGTTAATCACATAATGTACACACAAGTCCATCTCAAACCTTAAAAACATTCACAGCATCAATTTATAAATAACTCAACACAGTGTCTCTTCCATCCCATCTGGAAGTCAAAAACAATAATAAACATGGGACTATGAAACTCACCTGATTGCTTCTTCACAAGTCCTCGCACTAGCAACAAGCTAACAAACAAAAAACACGCAATCAATACATGAACCAATCACTAAGATGGCTCATCAACCTATGATGGACATCTAGTCTATTCCCATATAAATATCTCATTGATAAGCTCTAATCACCTCATTACCCTTCCCTAACAAGCCTTAACTTGGTTAAGTTTAATAATTATCCCGTTCATGTTTTACACAAAACAGTCCCAATTTTTATGTCTCAAAACTTTAAGTCAAACGTCCACTTAAACATACCCATGATTTCTGTAAAAGGAATATTCATACTTTTACATATGTTAGCTAAAACCTCCCACTTTCTCTAACCTTAAAGCTACTGTTAAGAGCCCGATATATGTATATATATTGCTACCTATCAAGAATTCATTGATTTTAAACGTATGAAAAGTTTGTTACCATTAGAGAGTCTTACCCTAAACCAAAATCTTAGCCCAAGTGCAGATCCTTACTACAATATATAAACCATCTCTCATGTTTATTAGAAAAATCCCAATGCAACCCTAAGTACCCCAAACAACCCAAATCTTAAAAAGAAAACAGGCTGAATTTAAAACTGTTTCTACCTCCAACTGTTGTAACCTGTTTTTGACCCACTTCCAGACCTCCAATTTAGTTCTCGTTTCTTGCATTGTAAAGCCACTTCAATTACTTTTTCAGGGACATGTGGATCGTAAAATAAGAGTTTGTAGAACTCCCTATATGATCAAAACAATGACCCAAAAATTCTGCTCAGTTTTTAAAAACGGGTTTAACAAAATCAACCTCATTAATTAACCCTAATCCCTCTAATTACAAGCCCTAATTTATGAAATCATTATAACACCATTAATATAACATTAATTTACTGTTTTTAAATTAACCCTAACCTAAATCCATCATAAGATGATCAATTAAACATAAAAACAATTTAATAAAAAAGGGTTAAGAAGGTTTTACCTTTGATTTATGAAAACCCCAAATTTATGAAGAACCCTAATTCCTCTCTCAAAACCCACGGCCAAAACTCCAGGAAATAAAAAAAATGCATTTGATGTTGTGTTTGTATTCTTTATATAGCACAAAATCCTAGTCCAACTACAAGCCCACTTACCTTTTTTCCTTTTTTCCTTTTTTTCTTTTCTTTAATCGGTCAAAACCGACCCAAACACCCCTAATTTCGGTTTTATTATTATTATTTAATATTATGTTATTAACATTACCTTAATTTACCTTAATTTATTTCAGCTCCTAAAGCCCCCAAAACCTCAAAACCGTAAAACTAGTCAAATTTACACGTTTTACCGTAAAAGACGTAAAATATAGACTTTAAAAAAAATCTCAAATTTTGAAATAAACTTTATAACTAAGTACCAAATGACTTAAAACCATCCCGAAAAATATTCATATGACTAATTACCTCATCCGAGACCTCTAAATGCTAAACCGTAAATCGTAAAAATATGATTTTCTATAATACATATACGTATACGTAAAACCACTAAATAACACCATCTCACTTCATAGTCACTACCATGTGAACTCATGAACATGAAATCATCACACATCGTTTCACTCACAAGGTACCCCGTACCGGAAATGATATCCAAACCACAATCTATACACACCAATAAACACATAAACACGTAAAGACACGTAACTAGCACAAAATAAAACTAAGTGACGAACCTCAAAACCAGGGTTGTCACATCACTCCCTCCTAATAGAAATCTCGTCCCGAGATTTAATCCTTAGGATCAAACACACAAACAACAAATCACACGATGATACTTGTTCTAAATGAACTCCTCTCATTTCCATGTGAACTTTAGTTCAAGTTTCAAAATACCACATATACAACCAAAAAATAATTAAACTCATTGCCAAACTCTTGACCTCGCAGTCAATAAATCTCACAGTTGACTCTTTGATAAAACAAAGACTCTTATTAACCCATGTCCCGAATAACCGTACATGCAAAATGCATTCTCAAACAACCTTTACCAATCTTAATACACGAAATATAACATGTATACCACTCGTTTCCCCCAGGTAATTCTACGCTCATAAGCTACTGGTCCGATCTTTCCAAAGATCATAAATGGACCTAAAAAACTCTACATCAACTCTTCCATTTTACCAAAACATACCACCCGTTACTATGGGTGAAACTTCATACAACAGTTTCTCACTAACTCTAGTGGTTTCCTCCATCTCTACATAGCATCCCTTTCACTAACTTCGTCCTTACATCGCCCCTTTCTAAGCTACTCCTATCTATGTAGGAAGTATAGTCTACGTCCCTTTTCTCCATATGATTGTCCAAGCCACGCAGCATACATGTTGACGCGTTCTCTGCTTTAGACAACTCAACTCGTGCAACCTACATCCTTCATCCAAACCACCCTAATACGTCATCCATATAGCTTAAGTTCGTATCAGCTTCACTTCATTCTGCTTATTCCATGTCTCGTCAACCATGCTTGCCCTTTCCAGATGGTACTTGGCCTTGCAATTTTCTTTCACCACTTAACTCCACCCATCACCTTTGTCAAATGTTCAATCAAGATGATTGAGTATGTGTTGGAGACGTTCATGATCCGTATAGATCATTCTCTACGTCTCGTACACCAAATGCCTCTAGCATTCTAGGCAGATATAACAGTCTAGCTCCACTAACTAAGTCATATCTAGTTCTTCCAAATCTTTAGTTCTTGCAACATATAAGCAATCGCCTTTCTTTGTCGTTCTCGTACACATCCAAATCCTTGCTCCACGTATCGTCATGCTTCGCGAACTCATCCAGTCCTTCCGATAATGCCAAGATCGGCTCATTATCCAATCCACCTCTTTAGCCTCCAAAATGCTTCCTCATCCTTCTTCACTTCGCCCCTTGCTAGTTCCATGATATGCCATCATCTCTAACTACTCATCATGGTAAACTTAATACTAAAAACTCACACTCGAAAATCTAACGTATAACTCCACTCCAAAACCAACACATAATTCACCTCACTATCCTTCTCAGATTTGCGTAGTTCAAGATGTCGTCGACGCTCCCGATGACAACTCGTTTATACACGTTCATGCACACTTGGTTCATTGACACCACGAAAATCGCTAGTGATTTGGCGAAGCCAAATGCATAACCGTAAACCCAAAGCGTTCATACAACATCCTTAGTAGTTTCAACTATGTCCTCCTTGCACCCTCTCTTAGCGGCAATACGAATAAATTCCCACCTCGTTCTACTTGCAAAATTCTACACGCATCTTAAAAGACCAATGTTTCCTCTCATCAAACCACTCAACCGCTTTCCACATCCAATCTACTACTAAGCAACTCAACTTTTAACTTGCATCCGTTTCAATTTCTAACAGCTCTTATTTTTAAATCACTCCATCAACGATTTGCCTTGGAAAGGCACTAACTACAACTCCTCTCACTTCTCCTACTTGCTCTATTTATGGTTCTACCTCAAAATAATAGGCAACTTACTAAATTTCAGGAAGTTTTCGGAAAACTTACATGCCTTACGAACAATATCCCCTTCCAACACTCTCTATGGCGCGTTACTTATGCTAATATCCCACAAATCTCTATGCATCTCCTTGGTACTCCTAAGAGACCTCATGACCACACGAGTTCGTCTACGAACTTCTTTCCTCCCCACTAAGGATATTCCGACCGTTCTCTCATGGTCACCTACTTAAGCGTGTAGGCACGACCAAGTCTTTCATATGACTACCTCAACGCTCCTGAACAATACAAAACCAAAACTACATCTTAAATCCATCAGATACGATCAACTAATCAAACCCACGGATAACTAACGACATTTCACGTGCACCAATTAAAACAAGTCAAAAACCACGAGACTCAATAGAAAACTCAAACCCATAACATGTATCAATTCAAAATGACCCATGACAACGAATAATAATCCAAGAACACCCAATGGCAACCAAAACATATTACGCCCCGCGACATATTATTTAAACCGTATAAAAGACCGACTATTCCAAAAGAATATATATCTTTTTTTTTATCTATTTATTATTACCTCCCACATCTATGTGACTCAAACAATCTACAAACAACCCTCTTGACGAACTCAAAACTCAACTCAAAAACTAGGTATCCCGTGCATCCCAAATCATAAAAATAAACTACTATTCAAACTCAACCTTTAACCCGACACTTGTACAATAATTCCGGCCAAGATACTGACCTCCCATGACTATGCATTCTGAATATTTGAAAAGTACGTTCCGAGTACATAATTTTTGGCTTTTGAATCACTCAAAAAGCTCTAAAAACGAACAAGTTATGACCAAAACAATTTTATACTAGTTGTTTTAAAAACTAAAGAATAAACTTAGTGATTAATGTAATCCTTTTAAATGAAAGATATAATTGTATGTGTAACCTTCATAAACTCAATTTAATCTTGTATTAATAATTATAAATGACGTGAATCGGTTAAACCCAATTATATAAACTATGTAAGTAGAAAGAAATTTTACTTCGCTTTATTTTAAAGAAAGTCCTTTAGAATTTGAAATATATAAGTGTTGATTAAAAAGAAATCTTATGTTACATCTTGTTTCAAACACGACACCAACACCTTACCCTTATTTTACCGAATACAACCAACTATCTAACCCTATAATAGATTTCCAAGTCCCCCTTTTTCTCGATATATACCGACCAAAAGAAATATAAGACCCAACACAAAAGATTTCATTATTTCAAAAGAAATCCCAAGTTACTTCAATAGACTTAAAACCAAGAACAACATTTTTAAACGTACACGTGAAATACGAAACTCAAAGAATACGCTACAAGACACACTTCAAAAGATTCAAAACGTCGTTGAAACTCCCCCAAACTCAAGCTCTAATAAATTGTTTAAAGACAAGAGAGTACCAGGTACGTTCAAGTTATAATAACTATTGAACGACCGTAAATCATAACATAACATCTATTAGTATATATACATCCGCATATGTATACCTATCGAATCTGCCAAACATACTCGTTATCATACATGTCAAGTCAATCAATCGCTTTATACGCTCGTTTTTCCATACGAGTAATCACCTTTTAACCACCTCACCATGCCACAACAAGGCACAACACCCATTACCAAAACCAACCCGTGTCGTGTGACCTCATAATCACACAACACGACTATAACTCAAAACATATAACACACTAAAAAATAGCCATATCATAGGCGGCCATTACATAAACCCATATGTTATACGTATACCCAAATACTACATCTCATCATATACAAGCATGTACCAACCCTCTTTCATGCAATCATACTTGAGAACCCATTGAAGTTGTGGTACTTGTATAACTATGTTGGCCACCATACTTATACAATTACCCTTCCTCCAATGCACTCCCTCCTATGATGACACTTATAAGAATCAATACAACATATAACACATAAATCCATCTACTCACATAAGCTCATAACCACATAAACAATAAAGTCCAAAACTCCATCTATTAAAATAACATAGGAATACTCTTGAAATACGTAAATCCATAGTCTAGCTAAAACATCATAGACTAAATCCAAAACGAAAACATAATCAGTTATAAGTCATGTCGCCCGTAAGAGCAGAAGCAGCTTAAAACCCTTCATATCCACCTACTCCTAATAACTCGAACCACCACATGATTTTTAGGGAACATGACTTAAAAATCAAAAGAAAATAATATCTCTCGGGTACATAAAATAACTCAACAAAAGATAGAAACTACTATGTACCAAATTATGTACTATAATGTACAATTTAAGCAAAATACGACAATGACTAGCGTGGATGATTATGGTTCAACCCGCACTAGTCACAACCCGAAAAGAAAATAGCATGTGGCTAAGTATGAATTTACTATGGTTCAATTCATACTAGTCAAAACATCGCAATAAATAACATCCAAACACATCAATTTATGTAAAATGCACACATACTCCTATGACGCCTATATGCAGGGACCCTTAAGCTATAGACTAGGCTACGCGACTAGGCAACCTAATTCTCTATAACCTGTCTCTGATACAATTCTGTCACACCCCACCATGGCGGAATATGGGACGCGACGTATGGATATCATCACAACATGGCGTGTCTATAGCGATAACTATATGAAATAACAAATGTCATAAAATGGTGACACAAAAGTCATGACAATATCTCATCAAATGCAGGAGTCTAGGTGAGTAGGTAACAGTCCTACCTCTTACCCAAGACAAACAAATAACATAACCAAACAAATATATGTGTGTCACAGTATCACTTATTAAATGAACAAATAAAAACTAAGAAGGAAACGGGGCTTTCCTTCTATATGCATTCCTACGTTCTCCAAATCCTAGCCACTTAAGTTCTCACGCCTACCCAAAGCATCACCTGAAAGAGACACTAAAACACGTCAACATAAAGTTGGTGAGAGTCATAGGTTTAGACTCCAACGCTAAATCAATTACAAGCTGTGAATAACAACCATCAACACAATAACATATGGACAATGCGCTACAATTATGTATTAACAACTAGCATTCATGTTCAATCAATCATCACAATACCAAGGCATCACGCCTTACCAACAACCACAATTTCCAAGGCATCACGCCTTACCAACAACCATAATTTCCAAGGCATCACGCCTTACCAACTACCAAAATTTCCAAGGCATCACGCCTTACCAACAACCATAATTTCCAAATCATACACAAACAAGATTCACATAGTAGTTAATCATATAATGTACACACAAGTCCATCTCAAACCTTAAAAACATTCACAACATCAATTTATAAATAACTCAACATAGTGTCTCTTCCATCCCATCTGGAAGTCAAAAACAATAATAAACATGGGACTATGAAACTCACCTGATTGCTTCTTCACAAGTCCTCGCACTAGCAACAAGCTAACAAACCAAAAACACGCAATCAATACATGAACCAATCACTAAGATGGATCATCAACCTATGATGGACATCTAGTCTATTCCCATATAAATATCTCATTGATAAGCTCTAATCACCCCATTACCCTTCCCTAACAAGCCTTAACTTGGTTAAGTTTAATAACTATCCCGTTCATATTTTAGACAAAACAGTCCCAGTTTTTAGGTCTCAAAACTTTAAGTCAAACGTCCACTTAAACATACCCATGGTTTCTGTAAAAGGAATATTCATACTTTTACATATGTTAGCTAAAACCTCCCAGTTTCCCTAACCTTAAAGCTACTGTTAAGGCCCCGATATATGTATATATATTGCTACCTATCCAGAATTCACTGATTTTAAACGTATGAAAAGTTTGTTACCATTAGAGAGTCTTACCCTAAACCACAATCTTAGCCCAAGTGTAGATCCTTACTACAATATATAAACCATCTCTCATGTTCATTAGAAGATCCCAATGCAACCCTAAGTACCCCTAACAACCCAAAACTTAAAAAGAAAACAGGCTGAATTCAAAACTGTTTTGACCTCCGACTGTTGTAACCTGTTTTTGACCCTCTTCCAGACCTTCAATTTAGTTTTAGTTTCTTGCATTGGAAAGCCACTTCAATTACCTTTTCAGGGACATGTGGATCGTAAAATAAGAGTTTGTAGAACTCCCTATATGATCAAAACAATGACCCAAAAATTCTGCCCAGTTTTTAAAAACGGGTTTAACAAAATCAACCTCATTAATTAACCCTAATCCCTCTAATTACAAGCCCTAATTTATGAAATCATTATAACACCATTAATATAACATTAATTTACTGTTTTTAAATTAACCCTAACCTAAATCCATCATAAGATGATCAATTAAACATAAAAAACAATTTAATTAAAAAGGGTTAAGAAGGTTTTACCTTTGATTTATGAAAACCCCAAATTTATGAAGAACCCTAATTCCTCTCTCAAAACCCACGGCCAAAACTCCAGGAAATTAAAAAAAATGTGTTTGATGTTGTGTTTGTATTCTTTATATAGCACAAAATCCTAGTCCAACTACAAGCCCACTTACCTTATTTCCTTTTTTCTTTTTTTCTTTTCTTTAATCGGTCAAAACCGACCCAAACACCCCTAACTTCGTTTTTTTTAATTTTTATTATTTAATATTATGTTATTAACATTACCTTAATTTAACTTAATTTATTTAAGCTCCTAAAGCCCCCAAAACCTCAAAACCGTAAAACTAGTCAAATTTACGCGTTTTACCGTAAAAGACGTAAAATATACACTTTAAAAAAAATATCAAATTTTGAAATAAACTTTATAACTAAGTCCTAAATGAATTAAAACCATCCCGAAAAATATTCATATGACTAATTACCTCATCCGAGACCTCTAAATGCTAAACCGTAAATGGTAAAAATACGATTTTCTATAATACATATACGTATACGTAAAACCACTAAATAACACCATCTCACTTCATAGTCACTACCATGTGAACTCATGAACATGAAATCATCACACATCGTTTCACTCACAAGGTAACCCGTACCGGAAACGATATCCAAACCACAATCTATACACACCAATAAACACATAAACACGTAAAGACACGTAACTAGCACAAAATAAAACTAAGTGACGAACCTCAAAACCAGGGTTGTCACAAGCCACCAAATGCATACACAAGCTCAAAACAACTTAAAGTAACACAGCTTAACACATTTCATGCAACAAATCTAACAAAGTAACAAGATCTAGGCACATGTAGTTACTGATGAACAATGAAGAACACAAGAACAAAGTTTGCTGATCTACTTGACACAAAATCCAAATTCAAGGCCTCAGATCTATCACATATGTTGCTTTAACAAAGATTAAACACTTGTTAGCCCTAGGTTAACATAAAATGTAAAACCCGTATTTAAAAATCTAGAATATTAAATACGCAGTTTTATTTATTAAAAACTATTCATATGATATTCAGAAAATACGTATTAATTTCAGAAAATATTACGTATGTTTTATTTATTGTACAGGAATAATTAAATGTTAACAGTAATTACGTAACCTCTGTTTTTATTTAAACCGTTACGAAATTAATTATTTCAGAAAAATAATTAATAGTAATTAGTCAAGTATTATGTAAGTAATAATTATTCAGGAAAATAAATATCGCGTTTCAGAAAATTAGAACACGAGTACGAGCTAAAAGTAAACACGAAAACTAAATACAAGTTATACGATAATTTATAGTGTCGATAATCAAACGGAAACTTATGAAAATACAACGGGCTGGCTTTAAAAAGAAAAGAAGAAAGAAATATGGGCCTTATGGCCCAACCCTTTTGAGATAGTAAAACAACGGGAGTCTTCCCCTCCCTCTTTCACACAGCGAACAAAAAAAAAGGGAAGTACTAGGGTTACGAGTTGGAAGCCGCCGACAAAAAAAAAAAAGAAGACGGTTTTCTTTTTTTTCACTTCGATTTCTAAGCTTTGGTTTTTGGTTTTTCTCATCACGACATCTTGGTAATTCTTTTGCCCTCTCTTTCGATTGATCACACATCCAGAATCTATATAATCATAAAGGGGTGTCGGGGTTTTTCCTAAATCACGGAAACCGAGAGCCCAAGGCTCTCGGTGTGTTGCTGCTCGACCGAGCCGAGACCACAGCAAGGTCTCGGTGTTTCTTTTTGTGACCAGCCCGAAACAAACCCCACAGCAGGGGTGTTTGACTTTTCGAACATCAGAAAACACCAACAGGGGGTGTTTGGGTTTAATTTTCCATAAGGGTGTGTTTGGGTCTGTAAGAAAAACAAAAACAGTGGGAACGTACAGTTAGCAGGGGGAACGTACACAAGCAGTGGGAACTAATCAAGCGGGGGGAACCATGGAAACGGCAGCAGTGGCTGCTGTGGGTTTGGCAGCAGGACCACAACCGAGCGGTTGTGGGTTTTGGTTCACGGTTGACCCGAGAGAAAGTGTCTCGGGGAGTCTTTGACTCGGGGTTATCGGGTTTATATTTTTCAAATAATTCTTGAAGAACGTTTTAATTTAAATCATTTAATTAATTACGTTTTTATACCTTAAATTATACGCGTTAAAAATGTTGTTTATTTTAAATATATATTAGATAAATAATGTTAACTAGTTTTATAAATGAAAAGGTATGGTAATTATTAAATGATTTATTTTCCTTTTTGAAACCAATTAGAGAGACCTTTCTATTTTAGGAAACTTCTAATTTTAGAAACTTTCTATTTCGGGAAAACTTCCTATTTTTAACAGGTTACTCAATACAGTTAATACCATATCAGGGTACAGTATAATATACAACAACTAGAAATACATGATATATACTAATCGGTAAACATTTAAAGAACAGTCAGACTTATCATAATTACGCCGGACAATCAGATTAGTCAGATTATACATAAACAGTAATATAAGAATAAAATAAATTAAACTAAGAGCAGATGAGACTCAGTAGTAGTAAACAGTAATCAGTTAACTCATTCGCGTCCGTTATTTATGTAGTATCCGTAAAGACAGAGTCGATCCTTCAGCTTTCATTCTGATTTCATGACTGGACACGAGGTACGGTTTTCCCGTCCTTTCAGTAAGGACTTCCTTTCTATGCATGATTAGGATTCCCCATCTTCAGCCAAATGTTTTCCCCAGTATATGTTTAAACTTATCAGTAATCATGTTAAGAATTAAATAAATTGCCTGAGCATTATATACAAGCATGATCAGTTTATGTACTAGTTACGGAGGTACCGTAACCACGGCACTAGAGGCACCGGTATCGTGACTCACATGCAGGAGAGTGATATCCTGCATCGTCCCACTCAGCTCAGCTTGGCCATTTTATCAGTATTATTAGTGGGGCGTATGGATGCATCCTAGGCTACAGTTTACAGTTTAGCAGGTGAATGTGGTGTGTGCTCTACATCCTTCACATTGGAACTGATCCCTCCACCCAGCACAGTATTTAGAGGTCACCCCTCTACAGCATGACGAGGTCACCCCTCCAGTTATTCATGCAACGTTGTTACAGCACATGACCTATATAAGCTCTGGCAATTAAATTACAGTAAATGCATGTTTTCAGTTTTAACAGATAACAGTTCAGCTTTATTATTTATAAATCAGACGTTACAGATTATACACAGATTTCCGTTGAAACTTTACTTATCAGTCTTACAGCTCCAGTATTTTATCATCTGTTCCATTTTAGTAATTCCCTATCATGCTTCATATCCGTTCACTGAGCGTTATGCTCAGCCGTAGTTCCTTTCATGTTCTAACGGCAGGTACACCGGGACGCTTTTAGGATTCTAAGAGCATGTGCATTTGGAATGGAAGCTATCCAGACTTCTTACTTTATGCATTTCTTTTATTATTCTGCTTATTTGGACATTGTTTAGTCCTTTCATTCAGTATTTTATATTTCATGTTTTGGGCTTATGTTTGGATTGCCGAAGTTTGATTCCGGTATTTCCTTTATGGTCAGTTAATGTTCTAGGACATTTACCTTATGCTTTGATGACACGCCATAAATACACGTAACGGTCCATTTATCCAAGTGGGGTGTTACAATTATGGTATCAGAGCCTGGTTCGACCTGTAGGCTCTAAAACTTGACCTGTGACTAGTGGGTAGTCACCAGGAATTTCCCAGATTTTGGCGTTGTTATCTTTCATGTTTCTCATGGATTATTCAGTCAGTTTTCTTCATTATCAGTCAGTTTTCTTAAAGTTTTGACTAAGTAAAAGGTTAGTACATAACTAGCCATATTTAGTCGCATGTGCTTTTAGCGAATTTTCGTTTTGGTGAGCTGACCATAGGCGTTCACCCTTGCCGTTCAGATTTTGTATTGGTAAACCGACCATAGGCGTTTACCCTTACTCATGACAGATTCATGTTTTCAGTCAAATATCACTTGGTGAACCAGCCATAAACGTTCACCATTTCTCAAGTCAAATTTCATGCTTTTCAGTCAAATGATGTTTTGTGAACCGATCCACAGTTGTTCACCTTTGTCATGTCAGGACATTTCATAAATTTTGACCAGTATGGATCGAACCAGAATAGCCCGTACTTAGTCTCATGTTTTCTTCTTTGAATTCTGTGGATTGAACCATAGCCGTCCACATCAGTTGATATTACACCTCAGTCGATTTGACTTTTTTATGTTCCTTGTAACAGTCAAATTTTCATACCCTCACGTTGATGTCATCTACATGATGATTTAGTTTCATGTTTCCTTACAAGTATTATGTTTTCCACAGAATGATAATGTTTCATGCTAAAATACAGAAGGATTACAGTAAAATACTATTTCATGATAAATCATGTTCTGGTCTTTAACAATCATGTCTTTATACTAGATGTTGATGAAACTCCGTTTAGTCATACTTTTAGCCTCTATACAACTAGCATTAAGTCTACGCAGAAATTATCAGCCTATCATGTTAACCGTTTCAATTCAGTTTACTACCGTTTAAATCAACTTATTTCCTTGATAATGTCAAACAAGCGACACCAGTATCGATCATCCCATAAAATTTCCACCAGCTCCATGTACAGTATTCCATATGTACCCCATGTACAGTGTCTCAGTTATACCCCATGTACAATATTTCACGTGTACTCCAGGTACAGCGTCTCAAATATGCTCCATATGCAGTATTCATTTTGTACTTCATGTACAGTAGTTCAGGTGTACTCCAGGTACCCTACTACATGGATATTGCTAATCGATCCTTAATCATCTCAGGCGTTTCCACTTGTCGATATTTTACCAGGCGCTGATGCTGCTCGTGAGTTGAAGATTTTACCAGATGCTGATGCTTCCAACACTTTGAAGACCTCACAAATGCTAATGATGATGATACTTTGGAGATCTCTCAAGATGCTAATGTCGTTCATACTATGAAGACTCTACAGAACAAGGATGAGAACTATAAATTTGAAATTTCTAACAAGAATAAAGTTCAACCATCAGATACTACCATTCCATTCCATACTTTTACCTTCTCAGTTAGATGTCACACTTCACTCAGCTAACCGTTCATTCAGAAGAGTGGGAACCGGAACTCAGCCGGCCACTCAGCAGAATAGTTACATGAATCACGGTCATGATAATGACCGTCATAAATTGACAGAAAAAGTAGTAGTGACAACCACCGTGCTTATAATTAATCAGTCAGTAAACATCAGAACTCCGGAACGGACGTGACCAGAAATACAAAGGTCAGCAGTCTAACCGGTCCGCCAATCCTAGCAGTTACCAAAATTTTTCAGCCTTTTCCAAATTCATCCACTAAAAGACATGTCAAGACATCAGTCAGGACATAAGTCTCCGGTATCATTTCGGAAGACACATATCAGGACACCAGTCGTGGTACACGTCATACGAATCTTCCCTCAAAATACGAGTTAGAACTCATAACTCCAGTATATTTCTAAACCAGACCCTCAGTAATTCAGGGTACCCTTCAGAAAGGGGTATACCCGTTCTATTACGCCACGCATGAATCAGATCAAGTAAAAATTCAGTCACCACCACTAGAGTATATCTCAGGTTAAACACACAATATTCATTCTGTGAGGTTACAGACGAACACATTCAGTAAAAAGTCGACATGTTTACTTCACGTGTTCCTATGTCATCTATATCTTAAATCAGGTAGTCCCCTACCCCTCAGCCAGAAAGGATTCAACAGTATCATCATATTTATTAAAGCATTATTTTCAGTTAACGACGAGATCCATCTTACTAAATCCCAAATATATTCATTATATCTTCTGCCAGAAAAATCAGTACAAATTGGTTCTGCCTTGCAAGCGCATGACTTAACAGTCCATAGCTACGAAGACTGTCTAGCCATCAGTTATAAACTCACTTCTGAAATTCTTTAAACTCATGACCAACAGATAACTCCAGTGCTCCCAGACGTAATCTCAGGAAGTTTTTCAGAAATTCCTTTCTAACCACGAAACAAAATTCTACATAGATATTGTCTCAAGTACAAAACCTATTTTCAGAACTCTTTATCGCAGGGCTTCAACTGAATTTAAAACAGTTGTAGTATTTGCTGCAAGAATTACCGACACGAGGCTTTATTCGCCCTAGCGCACCACCAGGAAGTGCATCGTATCCGCCTATCAGGAAGAAGGCTGGTAACATGAGATCATATATCGATCACCAAAAATTTTACAAGATCACTATTCATAATTGATGTTCGTCTCATGTATGGAAGGTTTCTCTGATCTGCTATGATGTCTTAAGCATTTCCAGAACAATTCCTGATTATGCCACCAGAAATGGTGAGAGAAAGAACATGAAAATTTTTTTAGACTGCTGTGCACACGCTATAGTCTCCCTAATACTCCAGCTATAGTATGAAATTTATGAATAAATTTTCTTTTACGACTACGCAGACAAAATCGTCAGTATATTCATTGATCACATTCTGATCTGCTAAATTTTAAAGAAGAACACGTGAATCATCTTCTCACAGTTGTACAGAATCTTCGATAGGAGAAAATTTTATATACAGCTTTCCAGATATGAATTCCAATTGAACAAGATGGCATTTCTGAGCATTCTACCTTAGTAGAAAGAAGTTTCAAACAATGCTGCGAAGGTGAAGGCCATCACCTGATGGTCCCGACTGACGCCTATGAACGAAATTCCACCAGAATGTACCTAAATTCCAGACAGAATTTTGATAGAAACAGTATAACGCGTTGAGGCAACTATTTTCTTATCTAATGCTTTCCATTCCAACAGGTTTAAGATATAACGCCGTCATACTATCGAGTTATTACTACCAATAAAGATTCTGGACCGAAAGGAGACAAGAGTCCATGGAGATTATTATTAGTTTACCACAGACTCAGAAAAGTATAGCACTATCTAAGTGATTGTCGACCATGTAATCAACCTACGCGTTTCCTCTCATCCGGAAGGATTACGCAGTAGCGGACCTGCAGAAAATTTAGCAGTAAATCGGACGATTTCAAGTATTCCGGCGACCAACATAACAGACAGAATTCATGTTCACGATCAAGTGTATGTTTACGCCCACTTTAAATTCATGTTTATTTTCACTTTCACGTTTACGTCTCATTCGCGGTATGATGTTGTTTCAGTTCATATTTATGCTATCTCATAATTTAAGCTCACGTTTGTGTTCATAACATTGTTCACGTTCAAGTTCGTGTACCATTTCACGATACACGTTTCTCAGTTTATTACCGAATACGGTTACAGAAAGCTTGGGAAATCAGACTCAAGTTTAGCACAACTATTCCATAACCAGGCAGACGTTTCACATCTCAGGCCGTATCGTTTGGCATTCATCCCTCAGTCAGCATACGTTCGTAATATGTACTAGTATCTCGTTCACAGTATGATTCACTTATCATATTCTAATTCCATGCCAGCGCTCCTCATATAATTATGAACCACGTTCACAATTGCTCACTTAGCATGTTCACAATTGTTCACGTAGTTCGTTCCTATATATATTCTCAGCAGCTTGCTCAGAGATATAAATGTTATCTTTTCAGGATAATTATACGTACCACTTCATGTATCCTAAATGCTATAGCTTATTCACTCAGATTCAGAAAATCTATCTTATGTATAGAACCAGAAACTATTCAGCATCGTCAGGACAGGGTCATCAAGACCAAGATTTTCATTATGTTTAGACCCTTGAAGGAATTGTTTCGAGCGGGAAGCTACTCGAAACGGAGGAGTCCATCCGGACCTCTCATCCTTTTCCTCCAATGGATTCGGTTAAATCCTTTCAGTCATGTCATGTTCCATGTTCTCTTCAGTCATGTCACGTTACATGATCATTTCAGTCATGTCAGGTTTAAACCTATAAATAGCATTATGTCTTAATTAGAAGACAATTTATCCTTCAGCTTAATTGTCTATCAGCCTACGTGTTCTTTCAGTTCTTATAACTTCATCAGCTTATTACCTTTAATTCGAGGACGAATTTCCCTTTTTTAGAGGGGAAGAATTGTAAAACCCAGTATAGTCATATCCTTAATTCGGGGACGAATTATTGTTTTTAGAGGGGAAGAATTGTAAAACCCGTATTTAAAAATCTACAATATTAAATACGCAGTTTTATTTATTAAAAACTATTCATATGATATTCAGAAAATACGTATTAATGTCAGAAAATATTACGTATGTTTTATTTATTGTACAGGAATAATTAAATGTTAACAGTAATTACGCAACCTCTGTTTTTATTTAAACCGTTACGAAATTAATTATTTCAGAAAAATAATTAATAGTAATTAGTCAAGTATTATGTAAGTAATAATTATTCAAGAAAATAAATATCGCGTTTCAGAAAATTAGAACACGAGTACGAGCTAAAAGTAAACACGAAAACTAAATACAAGTTATATGATAATTTATAGTGTCGATAATCAAATGGAAACTTATGAAAATACAACGGGCTGGCTTTAAAAAGAAAAGAAGAAAGAAATATGGGCCTTATGGCCCAACCCTTTTGAGATAGTAAAACAACGGGAGTCTTCCCCTCCCTCTTTCACATAGCGAACAAAAAAAAAGGGAAGTACTAGGGTTACGAGTTGGAAGCCGCCGACAAAAAAAAAAAAAAAAAAGAGAAGACGGTTTTCTTTTTTTTCACTTCGATTTCTAAGCTTTGGTTTTTGGTTTTTCTCATCACGACATCTTGGTAATTCTTTTGCCCTCATTTTCGATTGATCACACATCCAGAATCTATATAATCATAAAGGGGTGTCGGGGTTTTGCCTAAATCACGGAAACCGAGAGCCCAAGGCTCTCGGTGTGTTGCTGCTCGACCCAGCCGAGACCACAACAAGGTCTTGGTGTTTCTTTTTGTGACCAGCCCGAAACAAACCCCACAGCAGGGGTGTTTGACTTTTCGAACATCAGAAAACACCAACAGGGGGTGTTTGGGTTTAATTTTGCATAAGGGTGTGTTTGGGTCTGTCAGAAAAACAAAAACAGTGGGAACGTACAGTTAGCAGGGGAACGTACACAAGCAGTGGGAACTAATCAAGCGGGGGGAACCATGGAAACGGCAGCAGTGGCTGCTGTGGGTTTGGCAGCAGGACCACAACCGAGCGGTTGTGGGTTTTGGTTCACGGTTGACCCGAGACAAAGTGTCTCGGGGAGTCTTTGACTCGGGGTTATCGGGTTTATATTTTTCAAATAATTCTTGAAGAACTTTTTAATTTAAATCATTTAATTAATTACGTTTTTATACCTTAAATTATACGCGTTAAAAATGTTGTTTATTTTAAATATATATTAGATAAATAATGTTAACTAGTTTTATAAATGAAAAGGTATGGTAATTATTCAATGATTTATTTTCCTTTTTGAAACCAATTAGAGAGACCTTTCTATTTTAGGAAACTTCTAATTTTAGAAACTTTTTATTTCGGGAAAACTTCCTATTTTTAACAGGTTACTCAGTACAGTTAATACCATATCAGGGTACAGTATAATATACAGTAACTAGAAATTCATGATATATACTAATCGGTAAACATTTAAAGAACAGTCAGACTTATCATAATTACGCCGGACAATCAGATTAGTCAGATTATACATAAACAGTAATACAAGAATAAAATAAATTAAACTAAGAGCAGATGAGACTCAGTAGTAGTAAACAGTAATCAGTTAACTCATTCGCGTCCGTTATTTATGTAGTATCCATAAAGTCAGAGTCGATCCTTCAGCTTTCATTATGATTTCATGACTGGACATGAGGTACGGTTTTCCCGTCCTTTCAATAAGGACTTCCTTTCTATGCATGATTAGGATTCCCCATCTTCAGCCAAATCTTTTCCCCAGTATATGTTTAAACTTATCAGTAATCATGTTAAGAATTAAATAAATTGCCTGAGCATTATATACAAGCATGATCAGTTTATGTACTAGTTACGGAGGTACCGTAACCACAGCACTAGAGGCACCGGTGTCGTGACTCACATGCAGGAGAGTGATATCCTGCATCGTCCCACTCAGCTCAGCTTGGCCATTTTATCAGTATTATTAGTGGGGCGTATGGATGCATCCAAGGCTACAGTTTACAGTTTAGCAGGTGAATGTGGTGTGTGCTCTACATCCTTCACATTGGAGCTGATCCCTCCACCCAGCACAGTATTTAGAGGTCACCCCTCTACAGCATGACGAGGTCACCCCTCCAGTTATTCATGCAACGTTGTTACAGCACATGACCTATATAAGCTCTGGCAATTAAATTACAGTAAATGCATGTTTTCAGATTTAACAGATAACAGTTCAGCTTTATTATTTATAAATCAGACGTTACAGATTATACACAGATTTCCTCTGAAACTTTACTTATCAGTCTTACAGCTCTAGTATTTTATCATCTGTTCCATTTTAGTAATTCCCTATCATGCTTCATATCCGTTCACTGAGCGTTATGCTCAGCCGTAGTTCCTTTCATGTTCTAACGGTAGGTACACCGGGACGCTTTTAGGATTCTAAGAGCATGTGCATTTGGAATGGAAGCTATCCAGACTTCTTACTTTATGCATTTCTTTTATTATTCTGCTTATTTGGACATTGTTTAGTCCTTTCATTCAGTATTTTATATTTCATGTTTTGGGCTTATGTTTGGATTGCCGAAGTTTGATTCCGGTATTTCCTTTATGGTCATTTAATATTCTAGGACATTTACCTTATGCTTTGATGACATGCCATAAATACACGTAACGATCCATTTATCCAAGTGGGGTGTTACATAAAAACTAGGTGTGCACAAGATTTCAGAGCAAAACAACAGATTTTCAAGATTTTATAGCCACTTGTTTGATTTAGTGTTTCAAGACACAAAACTTGCATATATCAGACCATAATAACCTCTACAACAGATAATAACTCAAATAGCACCACAATACCAACTCAAAATCACACAAACTTGAACACCAGTCAATCCCAAACACCCTTTTAAATTTCTAAACTCAATTTTAACAAAGTTAAAGTCTTCTCAAGATTGATTTAAGCCCAGTTTAGCATCATAACATACCACAAGTGAATCAATAACCAATTTGCAAGCATAAAAACACACTTATACCAACAAAATCACATAAATATCAAATATTAATCAGAAATATGAAATTTGAGAATACAAACCTCCAAGATGTACATCCACACCTTGGAATCAAAGAGCTGAGGTGATAGCAAGAACAAGCACCAGCTTCCCCCTGCTAAGAACAACAAACATGCCTAGCCAAAGGCTTGAGCCTAGATTAACAGAAATCAGATAAATAAGGTGACAAAAGGGTTAAGTCTATGCAAGACTTAGGTTCCCACAAGACCTGAATCTTCCCTTAAGGCCTCACAACCCCTTAATCAACCAAGATTAGGAGGCTATGATCACCCTTAAGCTCAAATAAGCAGGCTGTTGAACCACAAGCACTTAGCAAACCACTTGACTAAATTTTGAAATAAAAACGTATAACCAAACTCCAATATTGCTCAAGCTAGTTGATTTGTGACTTATGTCACTTAAAAAACACCTCAATGAACAATCCTCACCAAAGCACATGCCAAATTCTTGAACTCGGTCAAGAACAAAGGGACTCAAAGGCTTAGAGGCTATCCTGGACTTGTTCAAGGTTTTGTTTAAGTACAAAAACGTGACAATACAACTACTTAACACAATAATAATCAATGGAACTCAGTTTCAATCACAACACAATACCACAATCTATTAAATTTCAGAAAAATGGCGTTACAAGGCTTGACAAAGTAAAACTGAGAACAAGGCTAAAAGTTGTAAACTAATGCCTTTATATATGCTACATGGAGTCCTAAGATACTGAAAAACAAATAAAAACCCTAGTGGTAAACTTCCAATAATGCCCTTGTTGACTTTGAACTCTCATGAACATGTGACTGATTTTTGGCCGTTTGTATGAGTTGGCAGGTTGCAATTGCATCCAAAGGCTTATAAGAAGCTTAAAATGTAAGCTTTAATCTTGAGTGTTGATATTCTGGCAAGTCTTAGCAGTATCCCAAAAGTGTGTAGTAGGGGAATCTCTTGTGGGGTTCTTGGGTGACGTGGCAAGGGTTATGAAGGTTGGGTTATGATTAAGGAACCCTTAATCATAAATCTGGAGAGATTTAGGGTTTAATTCACAAGGGTTAAGGAAAACCCAAATTAGATTAAGAACACGAAGAACACATGTTTTGATCTTCATTTGTGTTTACGGAAGTGTTAGGCGCCAAATTAATATTTAATTAACTTTTGAAAAGTTAATAAATATTAAACGGGTGAGTGGAAGGTGATGTGGAGGAATGAGGTGATCTGATTGGTTGATGGGGGTAGTGGGACAGGTGTCAAGGCGTGGTTGGTCTATGTATCTTTGTTTGTCTGCCCAATTTAGTCCCTCACTTCTATTCTTCTTGTCACTTGCATTTTAAACCCACAAAACTGAAATTCCTTTGTTAACCAAGTTTCTGTTTTTAGACTTTTGCCCCAAATACTTCTCCAAAAGTATTTCAAGGGTATTTCTTGCCAATTCTTGATTCTTGAAGGGCTGTTTTGGCATTTTCTTCATAGTTAATGGTCTTGACTTGTTTTGTTGACTTCTTGGAGGACTGAAATTGACAAGTCATAATTGTTGAGGGACCATTTTTGCCAATTCTTCAAAGTTAAGGGTCCTTTTGGTAATATTGACAAACTTTAAGGACCAATCTTGTAATTATGAATATATAAGGGTTTAAAGTGTCAATTCTCCAATATTGGAGGACCCTTGTTCCATAATCTTTAGATCTTCAAGGTTTATTCTTGGAAAATCATCACTTGGGTCTGGTTCATTGTGCGGCTTTTTTTCCCGTGTTCGTTTTTGCATGTTCTTGGTGATCTTTTGTCATTTCCTCAATATCCGTACCTAAAATACACAAGTAACAAACACAAGCATATATTTGGGTATTTTGATGATATTTAATGCATTTAAAGCCCGTTTTGGACGATGAGACTATATAAAAGCAGTCTCATCACTCCCACATACTAAACCATTGTCGTGTCCTCACGCAATGCTAGAATAAAGTATCGTAGCACCTCCAAAATTCATTTTTATTGAACGATAAACTAGCTACACTACTACTATTACTACTACTTGCGTTTTAGACATAATGTATGATTTTCATCGCAAAATGGGACGTTTAGGTTCATAGAATAAGAACACGTGAATGCTTCGTTAGAAATAATTTCATCGTCCTTGATTTTCACCCCAATTCCATGCCAAGCGTGCAACAAGATCATTTTCATTATAATTTAATAATGCTAACACTACTCATATGCCCTAATCACGTACTTATCCTCCCATTTTCCTAAGTTGTATCTCTTATATTTTATTTTGTCTTGAATGTTTCACAAGGATACATTTTTTGACTTATGCGATGATAGATATTTAGGTCTAAAAATAGAGTCCTAACGGTGTAAGAAAGACCATCAAATTAATAACCCCTCCTAATAGACAACGATGTCAAAAAATTCAGTCAACAAGAAGGATCGATAAACACGGTTTTATAACGGTTTTGAACATGAGACTTATTACCAAGACTTTTATACGCCCCCTAACGGAAGGGCCTTACTATCATAGGTTTACCTCCATTTTTTATTCAACTTCTCCATGAAGCTTTTATTATGACTTCGATCTTGCCTTGCCTTTTATTATCCACCTCATCGGTGGTTTTATTAGCCAAAGACGTATATCCTCACGCTAAGGCGAATTTTGGATCTTTAAAGCTTCAAAGATTAAGGCTTGATTCACTTTCAATTTTGCATAGATTTTTCGGCCTTGTGCGCTTCAAATTGTTTGCTTCATTTAGGTGATCACTTGAAATCTTATTATTGGGTGAAGCTTTCGATTATTCAGGTGCTAATACTTTAAAATCGTGACACTGGCGATACCTTAATGTCTTCCCTATTTAATTACACGGAAGCTACTAGAAAAGACTAGAAACCAACAATCAAGACTAAACCGCTAAGTCAGTTATTAAGAAAAAAATATTTACAAGCGAAGGGAGAATAAGCAAACAACGAGAACACATGAGTTTTTGAAAGAATATGAGTACTCTGAGTTTAGCATTGTAACTTATAATTAACTCTATCATTTCTCGTCCTCATTTAAGAGACTTAGCCTAATGTGAAGTTAAGGAATCAAAGCTAAGTGCTCAACACGCACGGTCGAGTCAAAAATTACTCTTATTCTCGCCATCGGAAAACCACATTCGTGTCTTCAAACACTTATAAAACATGAGAAAATTTTTAAAATTTGTCCATTTTTAGCCTTATTTTGCAACAAAACGATAAACAAAAAGATAAACTTTAGAAAGCGTGAAGGTTTGGCAAGGAAAGTATCTATTCACCCCCCATACTAAAGTTAAACATTGTCCTCAATGTTTCGAGTCTAAGGGTAGGATACCCCATACTAGAGACGTAGTCGAATGCTTAATCTAGCATGGAAAGGGTGTAACCGTTAAATTTAAAGCTGTTTATGAAGTGTGCTATTAACCTAAGGTTAGAACATCAAAGGATATATCATATGGATATCGAGAAATTCTTCAAAGCAAACGATCGAGTGCTCTCATAAAACAAACACGAGAGGCTTCAATCGTGAAAATCATGATCATCTCAAAACCATAATTCACAAACAACCACGGAACAAAGGTTGGAAGGGCACAAATCCCCTCATATTAACTAATTAGAAAGCGATAATATGTACATGGATAAGCATGGGACTCCCCCACGAGGCACCTTGTTTTTGATAACCGAGTCAAAAGCTCGACTCGAATCCCCATAAATGTGATCATTTAGGGATAATCATGGTATGGTCAATTTTTGGTGGGGCTTACATGATAAACAAGGACAAAAAACTACCGGTATTAAGGACTAAGTCCTTAGATGGTGCAAAATACCGGGATCGAAGATGGCGTTCTCGTTTTCATTGGATAAACAAATCAACGCCACATCAACGTGTGCCCACACAAACCCAAAGGGTTTAAAGAAAATAGATGAGAAGAAATAGAAGGGTGGGACAATGGGTAAGTCACAAAAACCATGAGCTACTCGAGGTAGACTCACACCTATCAAATAGAAAGATTTTCCATTAATTGCATCAATGGAAGACCGAGATTTCCCTTTATAAGCAATTTCGGGATCAAATATCTCGTCCTCGGTGGAGAAAGGGGAGGGAACATAAGGGGCTTCCCCCACACTATGTCCACACAAAGCATCGTCAAAAGGAGAAGACGAGCTTGTAGCACTCAAAACACGAGGTGATGACGGAGTTAGCTTTGTAGAAAAATCTTTTAAATCCAATTCAAAAATTTCTCCTTTTTCATCTTTTAAACTCTCCTTATGAAAACCCGACTTGATTATGTCAAAAATATTTGGTGCTTCTAAAACAATGTTAGTCACAATAAAAATTCTCACATTTGAAAACCGTTTTTGTTTTGGTGGTGGTAAGTTCTCAAAACGTTTGTCAACAAAGAAAACTTCCCCATCGGGGTTAATAAGTGTGAAAACACTTATCCTTTTACCACTTATTTCCAATAATAACAAGACCAAAACGTGTATTTTATGTCATAAAAGTCGGAATTATGCGTGGTTTATGTTTTTATTATGTTTTAGGACCAAAAGACTAAAAAGGAAGAAAACATGGGCTTTCACGGGCTTTTATCGAAGAAAACGGGAAAAGACCAAGTCAAAAGATCAAGAGTGCAAAAAGAACGGAAGTCCAAGGCCTATTCTGAAGATTTATCGAAGAAAAAGTCCAAAGACGGAAGTTTAATGAAGTCGAAGAACTCAAGTCTAAATATAAGAAAATTAACAAGACAAGTTCAAATCCCGAGACGACGTAGAGAAAAGAGAAAGAACTAAATCGAGTCGAGAAGACGTAAAGAAAGAAAGAAGATGCAACACATGCACTCCTTCCACCTTCCCTATAAATACCCTCCTAATCTCATTCTACCTTTCTTTGATTTTTAGATTGATTTTGGTGCGAATCACATTAAATCCGTGTTAATCTTAATGGTTTTGTGCTTAAAAAGTTGATCTTCTTGCTCCTACATAAGCTTTCATTTTATTAAGCTTTAAGATTCTTGTGCTTATTGACTTATTTACATGATTAGCTTATTTACTTTTTAAAAGTTTTCTTAAAAAGTTCATCTTTTTATGATTTGATTCAAAGGTTTGCTTGTTTTATGTTTAGATAAGTTGTTGATTGTGATTATTTAGTATATATCACTTTTGATTCGTTCTAGTTTGGTGTGAGCTTATTCAATATAGCTTATTACTAGCTTTTTACCGAATCCCATTTATATCGGAAAGGGTCTAAACCCCTTTCCGATCACCATATTCCGACCAGCAACACATCCCCCTCTTTCCGATTGGCAAATCGGAAAAGGGTTTTGAGTTTTCCGATTGCACCTCCTGTTATTCCGATCGTAGTGATCGGATTAGGGCTTACATATTCCGACGGCAGATAGGTTCTAGATTCCGATCTGGCCTGTTTTGAAACATTCCGATTGATGCTGTTTTTGAGTTATTCCGATTAGTACTTTATCCCGTATTCTGATTGCTTATTGTTTGGTTCATTCCGATTTGGCAGTTTTTGGCTTATTCCGATTTGACCCCTGTTAGAACATTCCGATTGGGGTTGTTGTTCAGTATTCCGATCAGTCAATTTCCAACATTCCGATCAACAAATCGAAATATATTCCGATCTGGACCATTGTTGCCCACATTCCGATTGCACCATATTCCGACCAATTTTCCGATTAGATTCCAATTTGTAAATTTTACGATGGTTTAGTTTCTTGTCTTTACAAAGTTTTCAAGTGTTAGTTTTATTAAGTGTTTAAGTATTTTTCCTAATCTAGTCTTTAAGTTTTCAAGCATTTAATTTTAACTCGTCATTTTAGTATTAATCTTTAAACTTCTACTTTAATCAACGACACTTACTTATTTGCTATTAGTTTAAAATAGATAATCAACCAAACCATTCTCTTTTTCACCAAGAATAATTGAGTCGCACTTTGAACTAATAGTCAATTCGAAAGGATTCATACGATAAAGATTTGATACGTGGGGTAAAAAACCATGTATTAAATGGCGCCGCTGCCCGCTCTTTTCGTTAAGATTAAATGTTTTTAGTGAGAGACGCATTGGATTTTTGGATCCGTTCTTCTTTGAACGTTATTTTCCTTGCTTTAAAAATTTCAAAAATCCTAAAAAATATAAAATCTTCAAATATACAAAAAAATTAAAAAAACCATAAAAACCAAAAATATTTCCTTTTTATTTTTCTAATCCTTTTGTAGGTGTGCATGCGTACTCGTGCTCGTAAGAAGAGAGTAGCTCAAGCCAAAGTCATAACTCACCCAGTTGTCACCATGGACAATCAACCAATGATCGAGCTTTTGCAATCGCACGTAGACAGCAACACCGATGCAATTGTTATCCCTGAGATTGGAGCCAACAACTTTGAACTCAAATCTGGCTTTATCCAAATGCTCTCTGCTCAACCCTTCTTGGGCCGCTCACTTGGTGATCCTCATGACCACATTAAAAGGTTTCTTCAGCTTACCAATACGGTTAAGTACAATGGGGTATCACAAGAAGTGATTCACTTGCAACTTTTTCCTTTCTCCTTAGAGGGACAAGCCCGTAATTGGCTTGATAAGGAACCACCACAAAGTATTCTTACGTGGACGGATTTAGAGACCAAATTTATCAACTACTTTTTCCCACCCTCACGTACTACCGCTTTGCGGAATGAAATTATTACCTTTGAACAAAAGTACGGGGAGTCTTTTAGTGAAACTTGGGACCGTTTTAAGGAACTTTTAAGAAAGTTTCCACAACATGGTCTAACAAAAGTACATCAAATCAATACTTTTTACAATGGTTTAAGCATGAATGACCAAGATTCACTAAACAGTGCTTCGAGGGGTAATATTTTGGTTAAGCCTTCTAATGCTGCTTGGGATATTATTGAGAATAAATCTAGAGTTCAAACCAAGAGTGTTAGAACTAATGCAGCAAGTGCTAGTACTAGTGATGCCGACAAAAGAATTGATAAGCTTACTTCGCTTGTGGAATCGCTTGTTTTACAAAATGCCAACAATGCCAAACAATTCAATGCCCAAGCTAATGTTTTGAGCCATTCTTGTGATGTATGCGGGGGATCTAACTCATACACCGATTGTCCTTCGACTCACGACAATCCGGAAAATGTGTATGCCGCCAACGGTACCTATGCTACAGGAGGCTATCAAGCACGTCCTCAAGGTGACCGCAACTTGCACAGCTATCGCTCAAACAACTTTCTTTCACCTCCAGGTTTTCCCCCACAAAACCCAAACAACCTCAATCGCAACAATCAAAACCAACCACGTGCTCCAACTCCAAATTAATATCAAAACCAAAGAAACCCATATCCACCTCAAAGAAACAACCAAGTTTACCAACAACCTGCTTATCAACCACCCGCCTACCATGCTCCTCCTCTCAACCAACAAACAGCCTTACACACCAAGATGTTGAAACCTACATGAGGACTAATGATGTAATCGTGCAAAACCTTCAGAGGGAAATGGCCAACATGAAAGCAGATATGGTTAAGCAAGGAAACGATCTTCGAGCTGATATGCGAAACACTTTGGCAAGTCAAACGAATGACTTGAGGAATATGATGGCTAGTTTCTTCCCTAGTAATCAAACCTCTGGATCGGGTTCTCTTCCGAGTAACACCGTTGCTAATCCAAGAGGGCAGATTAAAGCAATCACCACTCGCAGTGGAAAAGGTTTAAAGGAACCCGAGCTTCCTACACCTACACCGGTGATTGTGACAAAGGAAAACGAGTCTCCTTCTCTGAATCCTCCATCTTCTATTCCTCCAACTTCTACATCTCCTATTCCACCACCTTCTACTTCTACCCCTCCTCCACCCAAGGATGTGAGTGAGACTTCTATCCCAAAGCCTTCACCTCAACCCAATATACCTTATCCTTCGAGGTTGAGGAAAGAGAAATTGAAGAACAAGGATGATATCCAGGTTTCGAACTTCCTTAAAATGTTCAAACAACTGAATTTTAATATCTCCTTTACTGAGGCTCTCGCTCACATGCCCAAGTACGCTAAAATGTTTAAAGATCTTCTCAGTGATAAGGAGAAACTTCTCGATATTTCTTAGACCCAACTTAATGAGAACTGTTCCGCAGTGCTCTTAAGGAAATTGCCCACCAAACTTGGTGACCCGGGTCGTTTCTTAATTCCTTGCAACTTCCCGGGAGTAGAGAATTGCATGGCCCTAGCCGATCTAGGTGCCAGTATTAACTTAATGCCATTAAGGGTTTGGAAGCAATTATCTCTACCCGAGCTAGTCCCCACACGAATGACTTTGGAATTAGCTAACCGTACGGTTGCTTATCCAGTGGGGATAGCCGAAGACGTCTTCGTTGGTGTCGACAAATTCACCTTCCCGGCGGATTTTGTTATCGTTGACTACGAGATGGATCCTCGTGTTCCATTAATCGTGGGACGTCCATTCATGAGGACCGGTCGCACTCTCATTGATGTAGCCACTGGCGAATTAAACATGAGAGTTGGTGACGATAAAATCGTCTTCAACATGGGTAAACTTTCTAAGCAGCCTTCGGAAAACGAGAGTGTTAATTTCATTGATGTTCTTGATGAGGCTTGTGAAGAACATTTCAAAGACGCTTGTAAAAGTGGTTCTTCTTCTCTACCCAATGTTGAGACCGTTGCCACAATTGCTCCGTCATTGACTCCTTTTGGAGAAAGTGACTTGGATGATTTTGAAGCTAGCTTGGGTCCTCTCGATCTTAAGTATGATGGTTCTCCCACCGATTGGGATGAAGACATTCGTACCATTGAGAAACTTCTCAATGAGGACCAAACTTCTCTTCCAACGCCTAAGGATATCTCTACCGATGATCCGAAGTTGACTACGCCGTCCATCGAAAATCCTCCGGATTTAGAGCATAAGGATCTTCCGTCTCATCTCGAGTACGTTTTCCTTGAAGACAACAAGACGTTACCGGTCATCATCGCAAAGGACCTGAAAGATGAAGAAAAATCCCGACTTATCGATGCTGAAGAATCACAAGAAAGCGATTGCTTGGAAGATCTCCGATATTCGTGGAATTGATCCTCACTTCTGCACACACAAAATTCTCATGGAGGACGACTTCAAACCCACTATTCAAAGCCAAAGAAGGGTGAATCCTAAGATCCATGACGTAATAAAAAAAGAGGTTATCAAACTTCTTGATGCGGGAATGATCTATCCTATCTCGGATTCACCGTGGGTTAGTCCCGTCCATTGTGTGCCTAAGAAGGGCGGAATCACCGTTTTTCCCAATGAAAATAACGAGTTGATTTCTACTCGTCTCATTACAAGGTGGAGAGTTTGTATAGACTACCGCAAACTCAATGATGCTACGAGAAAGGATCATTTTCCCCTTCCATTCATGGACCAAATGCTTGAACGTCTAGCTGGTAATGACTATTACTGCTTCTTAGACGGTTTCTCCAGGTATTTACAAATTCCCATCGATCCCAAAGACCAAGAGAAAACCAAATTCACTTGTCCCTACGGAACATTTGCTTACAAATGCATGCCTTTCGGTTTATGCAATGCTCCTGGGACATTCCAAAGGTGTATGATGGCTATCTTCCATGACATGGTTGAAGAAACTATGGAAGTCTTCATGGATGATTTCTCGGTTTATGGTGATTCTTTCTCCGCTTGCCTTGCCAATTTAGAACGTATGCTTAAGCGGTGTGAAGACACCCGCCTTGTTCTAAATTGGGAAAAATGCCATTTCATGGTAAAAGAGGGCATCGTGCTAGGACACAAAATCTCCAAAGCCGGTCTTGAAGTGGACCGTGCTAAAGTCGATGTTATTGCTAAATTGCCTCCACCTTCAACCGTGAAGGGTGTGAGAAGTTTCCTCGGTCATGCGGGCTTCTATCGTCGATTCATCCATGATTTTTCTAAAATCGCTCGCCCGATGACCCACCTCTTGGAAAAAGATAGTCCTTTCATCTTTTCCAACGAGTGTCTTGAATCCTTCAATCTTCTTAAGGATAAGCTAACTAAGGCACCGGTCTTGGTTACCCCTAATTGGGAGCTACCTTTTGAGTTGATGTGTGATGCTAGCGACTTTGCTATTGGAGCGGTTTTGGGCCAAAGAGTGAACAAACACTTCCAACCAATCCACTATGCTAGTAAGACAATGACAGGGGCTCAATTGCATTATACGACAACCGAAAAAGAGCTTTTAGCTGTTGTCTATGCTTTTGAAAAATTTTGCCCCTATCTTGTCCTTTCTACCACCATCGTGTATACCGATCATTCCGCGTTGAAGTACTTGATGACTAAGCAAGATTCTAAGCCAAGACTTCTTCGTTGGGTTTTGCTCCTTCAAGAATTCAACATTGAAATTCGTGACAAAAAGGGAGCTGAAAATCTAGCCATGGATCATCTCAGTAGACTTGAGGATCCTTATCAAGGGGATCATCCGAACAAAGAGATCAATGACTCTTTTCCCCTTGAGGCCTTAATGTCTATCAATTCTAATCTCGATGACACCCCGTGGTTTGCAGACATTGCAAACTACTTAGCGGGTGGGATTCTCAAGGAAGGGCTCACGTCCCAACAAAAGAAAAAGTTATTTAAGGATATTGAACATTATTTCTGGGACGACCCTTACCTTTTCAAACAATGTACGGATCTGATTATTCGTCGATGTGTTGATGGGCCGACAGCGGTACAAATCCTTGATGCTTTCCATAAAGGACCCACCGGTGGTCACTTTGGTCCCAACTACACCGCGAAGAAAGTATTCGACTCTGGATTCTATTGGCCGACCATCTATCGTGACGCTCACGATATGGTTAAACATTGTGATGCTTGCTAAAGACAAGGCAAGATCACACATAAAGATGAGATGCCTCAAACTTTCATACAAGAATGTGAAATCTTTGATGTATGGGGCATCGACTTTATGGGGCCATTTCCATCATCTAAAGGAAACAAATACATCCTCGTAGCCGTTGACTACGTTTCTAAATGGGTTGAAGCTAAGGCTCTCCCTACGAACGATGCGAGGGTGGTTGTGAACTTTTTGAAGCAGCTCTTTTCTCGATTCAGCGTCCCTCGTGCTATTATCCGTGACCGCGGGACTCATTTTTGCAAAGATCAATTTGCAAGAGTCATGGCTAAGTACGGCGTTAATCACCGTCTTTCCACCGCTTATCATCCCCAAACCAACGGTCAAGCCGAGATTTCCAACCGCGGACTAAAGAGAATTTTGGAGCGTACTATGGGAGAGCATCGCGCCGCGTGGGCCGATAAGTTAGATGATGCTCTGTGGGCTTTCCGTACTGCTTATAAGACCCCGATCGGTTGTACACCTTATCGTCTTGTGTACGGGAAAGCATGCCACCTCCCCATCGAGCTGGAACACAAGGCATACTGGGCCTTGAAGTGGGCTAACTTCGACATCAACAAAGCCGGTGATCATCGCAAGATTCAACTAAACGAGCTAAATGAACTGAGGAATGAAGCTTATGAGAACTCACTGATCTACAAGGAGAAGACCAAGATCATCCACGATGCTAGAATTAAGAACCAGGAGTTCCATGTTGGTGATCAAGTCTTACTTTTTAACTCTCGGTTGAAGATCTTCTCGGGCAAGTTGAAGAGCCGCTGGTCTGGTCCATTCATCGTCGCCAAAGTCTTTCCATATGGGACCATTGAGCTTTCTCAGCCAAATGGGCCTAATTTCAAGGTGAATGGCCAGCGTTTGAAGCTGTACTTTGGTGAGGACATCTCTCATGAGATGATTCTATCCCTCACCACGTTTCCCATGAACTAAATTTGGGTCGAGTCAGGCTCGGGACTCGGTTATAAAAAACAAGCGCTTCTCGGGAGGCAACCCGTGATCTATCCTTTACTACTTTCATAATAAGTGTGGGGGGGAGCCCCGTATGTGTTTGTTGTCTTGTTTCTTGTGTTGTGCAGGGATTAAAGCTTCCAAGATCCACCTTGATGACTTTTGACGAACCGTGATACCGTGTTCCCATCTTCTCGGTTCTATCCTAAACTCTTGTGATTCAATATTTCATATTTTATATGTTCACATTGAAATCACTTTAGTTGTCCTTTCCTTAGCAAGATTTAAACAAAGTGCACAATGTCCTAAGTGTAGGGGATTTTACTCCCACATGCTTAAACATTGAGGACAATGTTTATATCAAGTGTAGGGGGAACTTCTATCGAAGTAAGTGGTCTTTTCCATGAATTTGCCCTCATTTTAACCGGAAAATTTGATTTTTCGACATTTTTCAAAATTTTTAATCTATTTTGGCCTAGTTGTATAGTGGTATTTTTCTTCATTATGGTTATTTTCTTTCCTTGCTTAAATAAAGTGGTTTTAAATTTTTCTTAGTCATGAATATTTTGACTCAACCCGAGTTTACTTATCTAAGTTTACTCTAGCTAGTATCTTTAACGTGTTTAAGTCAAGTTTTGCTAGGCTTTTATATAAGGAGCTATAAAACGCGAAAGTCTTAACTCTCACGGGTTCAGAACAAGAACTTTTCGCAAGTTCCTATAATTGATCCTAGAGAGTCGTTTATCAAGGGAACTTTAAAATACGATTTCTAAACTCGAAAAAGTCTCAGAATTTGCAAGATCCTATAGGCGACTCGAAAACCCAAAACTTTGATTTAATAGGCTAAGCATCCACGAGTCTAATTCCTTGAGATTTTAAACTGTGGAGAACGAGAGATGATAGAGTGAATTATAAGTTTGGTATTCTTTCGTGAATTTATGTGAGTTAATTATAAGCCTATTCTCCCTTCGCTTGTTAATAAATTTATCTGCAATAAATAAGGTTGTACGATTTAAAAGGTTACTTAGCTTCTAGCCCAAGATCGTTTAAAAGTTGCTCGGTACGGATTAGAGTTCATAGCCAAGGCATAACTTATTGAAGCGGGATGCGAAGATTTGCGAGTCCGAAAAGGCCCTAACAAGGCATGAGGGCTACATTTTGTTGCTAAAGATTCAAAAGTGATGTGAAGAATCATTTATCGAAAATCAATATGAAGGATCGAGACACATGACGAAAAGCAAAAACTCCCCAAAAGATCATGGAGAAGTCTATCCAAAAAGGCCCTAACAAGATATGAGGATAAATAGATCCAAGTCCTAAAAGGAGGCGGATCGTTGTATATCAAAGTCCAAAATAAAGATTGGATAAAAATGAAGAAGTCATGGTCCAAAGATGAAGAATCTCTCAAAACATCAAGTGAAGAAATTCCTATTATGAACAGAAGACCATAATTTCAAGAACGTCTGTCAAAGATTCAAAGTATGAAGTCGCTGCCAAATATCGGTCCGAGAAAGGTCTCAAATCGTGAAGCGAGTTATGCCAAGATATGAACTTTATGAGGTCCCGAGAAGCAGTTTTAAAAGATTTTGTCCTTTAGCTAACTATTGATTAAATCGTTCACTTTATTTTCGGCCTAAATAACTATCAAAATAAGTCAAACAATGCATCCTCGTGATCATTCAAGACAAAAATAAAAAATAAGAGATACACCTAGGAATAAGGGAGTCTAAGTGAATAATTGGCCCACATGAGTTCGTGTTAGTTTGCTAACTTATAATAACAATGATCTCGTTTCTAAGCTTGGTATGGGGAACGTGAAACTTGAGGATGATAAACGTTCATGGCAGCCAAAACCCAATGTAAGTTTTTAATTTCTTTACTTGCTTCTATCATTTTATTTTTCTTAGATGTTTAGTAATTAATAAAGGCCAAGGTGGGTTATTTATGATGGAAAATGTAAACCGTGCTTTAAAATTAATGCATTGCATGAGGGCATTGCAATGGTCAAGTGTAGGGGATTTAATAAGTGTGAAAACACTTATCCTTTTACCACTTATTTCCAATAATAACAAGACCAAAACGTGTATTTTATGTCGTAAAAGTAGGAATTATGCGTGGTTTGTGTTTTTATTGTGTTTTAGGACCAAAAGATTAAAAAGGAAGAAAACACGGGCTTTCACGGGCTTTTATCGAAGAAAACGGGAAAAGACCAAGTCAAAAGATCAAGAGTGCAAAAAGAACGGAAGTCCAAGGCCTATTCTAAAGATTTATCGAAGAAAAAGTCCAAAGACGGAAGTTTAATGAAGTCGAAGAACTCAAGTCTAAATTAAAGAAGAAAATTAACAAGACAAGTTCAAATCCCGAGACGACGTCGAGAAAAGACAAAGAATTAAATCGAGTCGAGAAGACGTAAAGATAGAAAGAAGATGCAACACATGCACTCCTTCCACCTTCCCTATAAATACCCTCCTAATACACATTAGGAGAGTGGTTAGCTTTTAGTTTAAGTTTTCTTTTTTCACTTTTCTTTCTAGTTTTTAGAGAGAGAAAGTTCTAAACTTTCTCTCACTAAGTTTCATCTTTCTTTCTTTTAATCTTTCAAGATTAAACATTTTTGTATTGCTTATTTCATTAATCAAGTTCTAGTTAGGCTTTTAATCCTTAATCTCATTCTACCTTTCTTTGATTTTTAGATTGATTTTGGTGCGAATCACATTAAATCCGTGTTGATCTTAATGGTTTTGTGCTTAAAAAGTTGATCTTCTTGCTCCTACATAAGCTTTCATTTGATTAAGCTTTAAGATTCTTGTGCTTATTGGCTTATTCACATGATTAGCTTATTTACTTTTTAAAAGTTTTCTTAAAAAGTTCATCTTTTTATGATTTGATTTAAAGGTTTGCTTGTTTTATGTTTAGATAAGTTGTTGATTCTGCTTATTTAGTATATATCACTTTTGATTCGTTCTAGTTTGGTGTGAGCTTATTCAATATAGCTTATTACTAGCTTTTTACCGAATCCCATTTATATCGGAAAGGGTCTAAACCCCTTTCCGTTCACCATTTTCCGACCAGCAACACATCCCCCTCTTTTCGATTGGAAAATCGGAAAAGGGTTTTGAGTTTTCCGATTGAACCTCCTGTTATTCCGATCGTAGTGATCGGATTAGGGCTTACATATTCCAACGGCAGATAGTTGCTAGATTCCGATCTGGCCTGCTTTGAAACATTCCGATTGATGCTGTTTTTGAGTTTTTCCGATTAGTACTTTATCCCGTATTCCGATTGCTTATTGTTTGGTTCATTCCGATTTGGCAGTTTTTGGCTTATTTCTATTTGACCCCTGTTAGCACATTCCGATTGGGGTTGTTGTTCAGTATTCCGATCAGTCAATTTCCATCATTCCGATCAACAGATCGGAATATATTCCGATCTGGACCATTGTTGCCCACATTCCGATTGCACCATATTCCGACCAATTTTCGGATTAGATTCCAATTTGTCAATTTTACGATGTTTTAGTTTCTTGTTTTTACAAAGTTTTCAAGTGTTAGTTTTATTAAGTGTTTAAGTATTTTTCCTAATCTAGTCTTTAAGTTTTCAAGCATTTAATTTTAACTCGTCATTTTAGTATTAATCTTTAAACTTCTACTTTACTCAACGACACTTACTTATTTGCTATTAGTTTAAAATAGATAATCAACCAAACCATTCTCTTTTTCACCAAGATCAATTGAGTCGCACTTTGAACTAATAGTCAATTCGAAAGGATTCGGTTTACGTGGGGTAAAAAACCATGTATTAGGGGTCAACATATTCATCATCCGAAGAATCATTCGTGATTCGACACGTAGGCTTAAAACTCTTAACCTCCACCGGCGGAGGGGACGGAAAATCGTTTTTATCATCAACTCCTAAAACTCTTTTTGAAATACTTTTTGCAAATGTTTTTGATGGGATTAACATTATTCAAAGACGTGATAGAATAAACATGAGAAAGCGTAGAGTTTTGAGTTTCATTTATGACGAGTTATTCCTCATTGAAACGTAGAGTGATTTTCCTAGCATGCACATCGATAAGTGCTCTCGAAGTATCCAAAAATGATCGACCTAAAATTAGAGGAACTTTAGGATCGATGGAAATGTCAACAACGATAAAGTCCACGGGATAGTAAAACTTTTCAACTTTCACGAAGACGTCCTTGGCTACTCCACAAGCTAGAATCGTAGAATGATCGGCCATCTCGATTGACATTCTTGAAGGAGTGAGATTAGGAAGATTGAGTGACTTAAAAATATCAAGAGGCATCAAATTAATACTAGCACCAAGATCGGCCAAGGCGTAGCATTCCTCCATATCTTTTATTGCACATGGGATTAAAAATTTACCGGGATCACCGACTTTTTGAGGTATGCGGCTAAGAAAAACCGAAGAACAACTAGACGACTTTTGCAATTTCTCTTTGTTATTCAACATACTTTTGAAGTTTGCGGCAAATCAAGGCATCATGACCAAGGTGTCGGTAAAACTTATATTAAAATGCAAGTCACGAAACATTTTCATAAAAAGTTCAAATTGATAATTATTTCGTTCTTGTGCCTTTTCCTTGTTTCGTCTTGAAGGGTAAGGTAAGGGTGGTGTGGGTTGGGGCATAGGCAACGGCCTTGGAATCTCGGGTTCCACTATTGGTATTGGTTCAACCGTAGGTGTGGTTTGAGCGGTACTTCGTGGGCTTAGAATTTGCTCCTTTTCAACCACCACCTTGGGTTCTTACTCATTTTCCTTCTCCGTAGAAGTACTTGGACGTGAAATGGGTTCTTTGAAAGTTTTACCACTACGATTAGTAATAACCTTCAATTACCCTCTCGGGTTAACGATGGTATCACTAGGAAGACCACCCGAAGAAGAAGGTTTACACATGATAGCTTCAAACATTTTTCTCATTCGATCTTCAAACTTAGAATGCCTAGCATCCGCTTTTAACAACTCTTGCTTAATTTCATGTTGACCTTGTTTCATTTTTTGTTGATTTTGTTGGAGACGTTGAACATTTCCTTCCATTTTATTAGCATGAGTCTTAAGTTCATTACCAAGTTCGTTTTTAAGCTCGTTTTTCAACTCGGATCTTAAGCTAACCATCTCACGTTGCATATTATCAAACTTAGCATCATTTGCTTTAGCATAATTCAAAAATTCTCCTTGAAGATTTTTGGTGTGATCATTTTGAAAACCTTGTGTAGTAGTTTGAAAATCACGGTTTTGGTTTTGGTTTGAAATTTGCCCATTTCCACTTTGATAATTACCCTTATTGAAGTTACGTTGATTTCCTTGGTAAGTACCATTTTGATTGTTGTTTCGATAGTTGTTAGCATTTTGATTTGTGGAGCTTGATTTTGGCGGGAACCTTGACCGTTTTGGTTATAAGTTCCCGTGGCTACATAAGCATTCGAAGTGTTACCATCCGCAGTAATGCACTCGGAAAAATCATGGGCTCCACCACACGAAATATAACTCTTGGCAACCGCCTTAACCAATGCGGAATTCAAATCATCTTGTGCTTTCCAATGAGTCATAAGACTCGAAAACCTATCGAAAAACCGATTCTCCTCATTTGCTTCATCTTGCAAGGCACTCATGTTACGAGACGACGATGACGAACCCATAGTGGCAACACTCGGTGTGTTACGAGGGATATAAACTTTAGACCTATTCTGAATGATTTTCAAAGCCTCATCGGTCGTTTTGCACAAAAAATTACCACCCGCGGCGGCATTTAAGTAATCTCGTTCATGATCATTAAGCCCATTATAAAAAGTGTCAATTTGATGCAATTCGGAAAAATCATGGTGTGGACATTCATGTAACATTTCTTTAAACCTTTCCCAAGCCATTGAAAAACTTTCACTAGACCTTTGAGTAAATCGTGAAATCTCGTTTTTCAAATGTGTTGTATTAGATGGTGGAAAAAATTGGTTCACAAATTTAGAAACGAGATCATCCCATGTTAAAATCGAATTTGGGGGTTCTTTCTCGAGCCATATCTTGGAGGGTCCATCTAACGAGTATGGAAACAACATCATTTTAATGGCATCGTGGGGGACATCCTTAAACTTGCTTGTCGCGGTGAGACGATTGAATTGCCTAATGTGATAATGTGGGTTGTCTTTTTCGTGTCCGTGAAACTTGTTGGCTTGAAGCATAGACATTAAACCCATCTTTATCTCGAAGTTCTCCGCAAGGATGGCGGGAATCACAATGGCCTCTCCAAAACCCTCGGTGGGGGCTTGAAGCAACTCCATCATAGTACGAGTAGCCATGATAGCTTCTTGTTCTATAATAGGTTCCTCACTTGGAGTCTCTTCACTATAAGGTGTTGGTGAGTTTTCCTTTCGATTACGACGTTTACGTGCACGTCTTGCTTGATTACGGGTTTGCATAAATGTCACGTACAACGTGGGGATGAGCAAAGAAGATTCTTTTTGGTGTTTTTAACTTTTTCAATTTTTTTGGATTTTTGATTGTTTTTACTTTTTTTTTGGATTTTGGAATTGTATTAAGTAGAAAAAAATATACAAATCTCCTCCTTAATCAAATCTCTTGATTAAAGAAGCCTCAAGGAATGAAAACGATCACGTGAAGTGAACGACTTCGATGACTTTAGAACGTTGGTGGAACACCAAAACGTTCAAGAGGGTTTAATCAAATGAAACCAAGAAAATATATATGATACTTAGATAATACTTTGGTTGGCAAACCCTCGATTAGCCCTTTTATCTAAACACTCACAAGCAAGCGGGGAAATGAGGCGGCGCAAAGCACTTAAGAGCCTTTTTCCTTAGGGTATATTTTATAATACCCGCCTTATACCCACCTTATAGTTTGTGTTTTTCAAAATTAAGCTTCACGAAAGTACTTATCTATTTTGGCTTTTTCTTTTGGTTTGAGATTCGAATACAATGATTGAGTAATGACCTCCTAAGTCAAGGTTGTGTTTTCACACTTTTGGAGTACTTGTGAATTTATTGTTCTACGTATACAATATAGTAATAGTATTCACACAAAAAACGAAAAACCGATAATACGTATTAGTAGAGTGCTACTAATACAAATACTATTTTATGGTTAGTATATAAAAATAACAATTGCAAAATCAAAACACAACACGCCTCCCCGGCAGCGGCGCCAAAATGATATTGGAGTTTTTACACACCTTTGCTTTAGGAAAAACAAAAGGGTGATTAGGGTAAGTACACAAGTAGTTTAGGAAAACCACAAGTTATGACCCAAAGTGGGGATCGTTCTCAAGGAGGCTTGATGTGTGTGTTAAGAGATGATTAATGATGTGATTATGATTATCAGAAAAGAAAATAGAAATGAGATAAGAAGAGAATGACGGTTACGATGACGAATTAAACTAAGACGATAAAGTCGTATACGTAAAACCGTAAAAAGTGACAAAATTAAAAATTTATCCTAAAAATTCCTAGAAAATTGCAATAAATCCTAAATAATGTAATTAGAGTTTATAAAAAATCAAAAATCACTCAAACCTTTTATTTAATTAAATAATAATTTTTTAATGCTAATTAAAGCCCAAAAAATCAATTTAATTAACAAAAAGCCCAAAATGAGATTTTTTCAATTGTAAACCTCTAAATGACTTAACTTAATTTAAAACTATTTTTGAAAATTTTAAAATTAATAAAAACTATTTAAAAACAATTAAAAACTATTAAAACTTAAAATAATTATAAATATTAATTTAATGACAATAAAAATATTATAAAAATTGTAAAGTTCCTAACTTAATGTATTTAACCTAAGAAAAATATAAAAACTTGAAAAAACTAAATTTTAATTTTTAATAATAAAATAATATTAAAATGATATTAAAAATCCAAAATTTATAAAAAATTCAAAAAAGTTGCATACTAGTTTATTTTAACCCAATTAAACAGAAAATGAACTTGAAATACCAAAAATGCCCCTATTGGGCCTTCAAATGGGCTAAATACCCAAACAGATCCTTAATGGGCTTAATATTGGGCCCAATAAGAAAAAGTCCTCAGAAATGGCCCAAAAGCTCCAGTCAAGCTTAAAATTTTATTCTAAACACAATTTTCCAAAAGCCCAAAAGCTGAAAATGAGCTTAAGCTAGCTTATTTCAAAACAACTTATTCTTAATGGGCTTTTTGGCCAATTAAGCTATAAGCTGATGCCATAAGCTAAGATTTTACCCACGTCCTTCTCTTGACCTAATTAAGCTTTTTGCAAAAAGAAACTTGAAATAAGCTCAAGGAATAAGCCTGAAATAAGCCAAAGCCCTCTTCACAAAACGACAAAATAGTCGTTTTGAGTTCTAGACTATTTCAAGAGCTGATTCAAGTTGCAATAAGTCACAAATGTCTTAACTAATATTAATCAACAAAAATATTTTCAATAAGCACACTCAATAAGCTGAAATAAGCAATAAGCTAATTTTGAAAAAAGACAAAATAGTCGTTTTCTAACAAAAACTTAAAACCAAAAGCTGTAAACTTCCAAATTCACTTATAAGCTCAAAATATTAAGACCTATTACAAAAAATAAGTTGTTGCATATTGGAATAAGCGAGAATGACTTATTAATAAGCTGAACACAAAATATTACTAGTAGTGGTAGAACCAGGGGAAAGCAGTTCCCACTGCCTTGACTTTTTTACCTGTATTTTTAGAGAGTTTCACTTGGTATTTTTGGACAATCAAGGCACCCTTGTGATCAGTGAATCACAAGGAGTCAATAACAAGCAAATAATCACAAAATCACCCAGCCAATAAGTGCAGTTAATTCAATCTTTGCCCAGATGTGTTCCAGACAAGTAATAAGCAGATCTGGCAGTTATAAGCTACTTTTAAGCTAGTAAAAGCTAACCACAAGCCACCAAATGTATACACAAGCTCAAAACAACTTAAAGTAACACAGCTAAACACATTTCATGCAACAAATCCAACAAATTAACAAGATCTAGGCACATGCAGTTACTGATGAACAATGAAGAATTCAAGAACAAAGTTTGCTGATCTACTTGACACAAAATCCAAATTCAAGGCCTCAGATCTATCACATATGTTGCTTTAACAAATATTAAACACTTTTTAGCCCTAGGTTAACATAAAAACTAGGTGTGCACAAGATTTCAAAGCAAAAAAAAACAGATTTTCAAGATTTTATAGGCACTTGTTTGATTTAGTGTTTCAAGACACAAAACTTGCATATATCAGACCACAATAACCTCTACAACAGATAACAACTCAAATAACACCACAATACCAACTCAAAATCACACAAACTTGAATACCAGTCAATCCCAAACACCCTTTTAACATTTTAAACTCATTTTTAACAAAGTTAAATCAATAACCAATTTGCAAGCATAAAAACACCCTTATACCAGCATAATAACAAAATCACATAAATATCAAATATTAATCAGAAAGATGAAATTTGACAATACAAACCTCCAAGATGTACATCCACACCTTGGAATAAAAGAGCTGAGGTGCTAGCAAGAACAAGCACCAGCTTCCCCCTGCTAAGAACAACAAACAAGCCTAGCCAAAGGCTTGAGCCTAGATTAGCACAAATCAGATAAATAAGGTGACAAAAGGGTTAAGTCTATGCAAGACTTAGGTTCCCACAATCTGAATCTTCCATTAAGGCCTCACCACCCCTTAGTCAACCAAGATTAGGAGGCTATGATCACCCTTAAGCTCAAATAAGCAGGCTGTTGAACCACAAGCACTTAGCAAACCACTTGACTAAATTTTGAAATAAAAATGTATAACCAAACTCCAATATTGCTCAAGCTAGTTGATTTGTGACTTATGTCACTTAAAGAAACACCTCAATGAACAATCCTCACCAAAGCACATGCCAAATTCTTGAGCTCAGTAAAGAACAAAGGGACTCAAAGGCTTAGAGGCTATCTTGGACTTGTTTAAGGTTTTGTTTAAGTACAAAAACGTGACAGTACAACTACTTAACACAATAATAATCAATGGAACTCAGTTTCAATCACAACACAATACCACAATCTATTAAATTTTAGAAAAATGGCTTTACAAGGCTTGACAAAGTAAAACTGAGAACAAGGCTAAAAGTTGTAAACTAATGCCGTTATATAGGCTACATGGAGTCCTAAGATACCGAAAAACAAATAAAAACCCTAGTGGTAAACTTCCATTAATGCCCTTGTTGATTTTGAACTCTCTGAACATGTGACTGATTTTTGGCCGTTTATATGAGTTGGCAGGTTGCAATTGAATCCAAAGGCTTAAAAGAAGCTTAAAATGTAAGCTTCAATCTTGAGTGTTGATTTTCTTGCAAGTCTTGACAGTATCCCAAAAGTGTGTAGCAGGGGAATCTCTTTTGGGGTTCTTGGGGTGACGTGACAAGGGTTATGAAGGTTGGATTATGATTAAAGAACCCTTCATAATTCTGGAGAGATTTAAGTTTAATTCACAAGGGTTAAGGAAAACCCCAATTGGATTAAGAACACGAAGAACACATGTTTTGATCTTCATTTGTGTTTAGGGAAGTGTTAGGCGCCATATTAATATTTAATTAACTTTTGAAAAGTTAATAAATATTAAATGGGTGAGTGGAAGGTGATGTGGAGGAATGGGGTGCTCTGATTGGTTGATGGGGGTAGTGGGACAGGTGTCAAGGCGTGGTTGGTCTATGTATCTTTGTTTGTCTGTCCAATTTAGTCCCTCACTTCTATTCTTCTTGTCACTTGCATTTTAAACCCACAAAGCTGAAATTCCTTTGTTAACCAAGTTTCTGTTTTTAGACTTTTGCCCCAAATACTTTTCCAAAAGTATTTCAAGGGTATTTCTTGCCAATTCTTGATTCTTGAAGGGCTGTTTTGGAATTTTCTTCATAGTTAATGGTCTTGACTTGTTTTGTTGACTTTTTCGAGGACTAAAATTGACAAGTCATAATTGTTGAGGGACCATTTTTTGCAATTCTTCAAAGTTAAGGGTCCTTTTGGTAATATTGACAAACTTTAAGGACCAATCTTGTAATTATGAATATACAAGGGTTTAAAGTGTCAATTCTTCAATATTGGAGGACCCTTCTTGCATAATCTTCAATTCTTCAAGGTTTATTCTTGGAAAATCATCACTTGGGTCCGATTCATTGTGCGGCTTCTTTTCCCGTGTTCTTTTTTGCATGTTCTTTATGATATTTTGTCATTTCCTCAATATCCGTACCTAAAATACACAAGTAACAAACACAAGCATATATTTGGGTATTTTGATGATATTTAATGCATTGAAAGCCCGTTTTCGACGATGAGACTATGTATAAAAGCAGTCTCATCATTAGTCTTTTGAGAAGTTCTCGTCTTATCAATGGTAATGAAACAGGAAAGTTGGTAGTGTCATTAGAATGGATTGGTTGATTATGATATGATGTCATTGTATTAAATGATGGGAACGCGAGTAGAATTCCCCTAGAAGATAAGATGTTGATTATCAAAACGTGATCTAAATAATTCCCTATGAGTGATTGTATCCTGCATTTAGGCTTGAAATTATACCATGAATGGTTGTGAACTAGTCATAGATCTTGTAATCTAGAAAGAACCTAAGGGTGAATTTATTAAAAGATGTTCCTGTTATCTGAGACCTTCTAAGGTATTTGCTGATGCATTACCTAGACTTTCACCATTGAGGCAAGTTGAATTTGGTATTTATTATATTCCCGGTGTTGCACCTGTGGCATGTGCACTATATGTCAGCACCATCTGAATCAAAAGAGTTACCATGCAACTGAGAGAGTTGTCGAAAAAAGCTTTTATTCTACCAAGCTCATCATCATTAAGAACTATGGTACTATCATTCCATATATTCATTAATTACCGTGAACTGAATAAATTGACGATCAAAATTGATATCCATTACCCAAGATGAAAGATTTGTTCGATCATTTACAAGGTTCTAGCGTACATTCAAAAATTTGATCTACGACATGGTTATCATCAAATTCGCGTTCTAAAAGAAGATTATCTATTCCAATCACTACATCCAGAACTCGTAATGAACATTATGAGTTTCATGTGATGTCGTTTGGATTGACCAACGTACTGGTCACATTCATAAATTTGATGAATTGCGTGTGTAAGCTGTATTTTGATAAGTTCATGCTTGTGATCATTAAGGACCATCTGTTTGTTCCTAAGAATAAGAAGGAGTTTAGTAATCATTTGTATACTGCCCTGAGCTGGCCGAGCAGCGAAAACCTGTACCTTGAGTATTTATCATGTGATTTAAGGCTTGATCCTTTACATTCTTTGACCGTGTGATTAGTGGTAGTGGAATCTATGTTGACTCTTCAAAGATCAGAGCCATTAAGGCTTTGGGTTATACCAAAAAGGAAGTGCGAAGATGTTTGACAGATGTTCATCGAAGGATTATTAAGTAATTATTCCCTCATACCCAGATCATTTAACTAAACTCCCTAAGGAGTAGATGTTTGTGTATACCTCAAGACAACCTAGGAGGAATTAAGGAAACCATATAACCCATGACTTAGAATTTGGAGCGGTAGTTTTTTCACTTCAACTAAGAAATTTTTTACCAAAGTTTAAACAAAGATTTTTCGAACATTTACGGATCTTGTTAATTATTTTCGATAAATAACCAAGGATCGTGTTAACTAAATTCAAATTTATTTTGAACATTTTTCTATAATTTGACGAATTGAGAAATTTAAAAATTTTATGTTTACGTTCCATAAATTGAATATTTATTATTTAATTACTTATAATATTTATCGACGCTTTAAATGTGGTACTGGACAAAACTAATAAAGATAATAGATGAGACGAAACTAAAACTTAGAAAATTTGAAGAAAGAATTTTTGAGTGATTATGGTCATGATATCGATTTCATCGGGGAAGGTGAATGTAGTTGCTGACACGTTATGTAGAAAGGATAAAGAACCAATTAGGATGTGTTCCTTAATAATGACCGTGCAGAATAATTTGCCTGAGCAATTTAGAAATAGCCGATGCTTGTAAGAAGGATAATATAGATGATGAATGGTTTCGCGGCTAATGAGAACCATTAAGATGGGAGTCGATGGCGTTAAGTGTTTAAAAGGTCGTTGTGGTGACCTAAATATGGAGGATTTTGAGATTTACTCATGTTAGAATCTCATAAGTTTAAGTATTCTAGTCATGCCATTTCTGGTAAAATGTATCTTTATCTAAGGAAGTTGTGCTGATGGCCAAATATGAAAGCAGACATCGCCACATACGTTAGTAAATATCTAACTGTTGCGAAGGTCAAGGCGGAACACCAAAATCCATCAAGATTACTTTTACAGGTTATTATTCCTATTTGGAAGTGGGATAGAATCGCCATGGATTTTATCACAAATCTTCCAAGGTCATCATCTGGATTGGATTCGATTTGGGTCATTGTCTACAGACTGACCAAATCTGTACATATCATTCCAATTAATCATAGGTTCTCGATGGAGAAGTTGGCTCATTTGTATTTAAAGGAGATGTGTAAGCATGGTGTGTCTGTATCGATCATCTCTATCAAGATCCTCGCTTTGCATCGAGTTTCTAGAGACTCCTTAAGAAGTCATTGGGAATGAATCTAGATGAGAGTACTACTTACCACCTACAGTCGGATGGACAAGGTAAATAAACGATACAAACACTAGAAGTCTTGTTTTGTGCTTGTATGATTGACCTTTGGTAGTGTCTAGGATGAGCATTTACCTTTGGATGGATTATCATTGATAATTATCGCATTAGGATGAGATCGAATCTTGTTAGGATCTATACAAAGAGCATCTATAGGTAGGAGTTGGGATGAAGATACCCGAACCACGAGACCTGAAATATTTATGGAAATTAGGATCTGATTATTGACTGTCGGTAGTGGGCAGGAGGTTATGTGAACGTGAGATATAGACCTTGAAGTGCAGGATAGGTAGCGAAGTTATGCCAAGAATTTTTGTGTAAAGGTGAATTGATGATCTGAAAGATCGTGGGAAGCCAAGTCCCTGTTGTCCCATACAACGTGGACTTATATCCCATGATCTTTCAGATCATTAACTCATTTTTCCAAGTTATAAATTTTTGGCATAACTTCGCTATCCATCTGGCACTTCAAGATCTATATTTCATATTCACATAATCTCCTACCCACTACCGGCAGTCAATAATCAGATCCTAATTTCCACAATCAATTCAGGTCTCGCGGGTCGAGTATTTTGTAAGGTTAGGTTCGCCATCTTAGGAAACCTTAAACCTAAAAGACATGTCCAACTCACAGTGGGTGTATGTCGGGTGTCTTCATCTCAACTCTTGCTTACAGATGCTCTAATATTTAGATCCTAACAAGATTCGATCTCGATCCTAACACGATAATCATCAATGATAATCTCTCCAAAGGAAAACGATTATACGGTTTATTACCAAAGGTCAATCATTCAAACATAGAACAACACTTATAGTATTTTGTATCATTACTTTACCTCGTCCCTTCGATTGGGGTGGTCCACAGTACTCTCATCAAGATTCGTTCCTAATGACTTCTGAGCAAATCTCTAGAAATTCGATGCGAAGCGAGGATCTTGATAGAGATGATCGATACATGCATACCATGTTTACATAACTCCTTTAAATACAAAGAGTCAATTTCTTCATCAAGAATCTATCATTAACAAGAATGATATTAGCAGATTTGGCCAGTCTGTCGACGATGACCCAAATCGAATCAAATTCAGATGATGACCTTTGTCATAGCTAGACGTTTACTAATGTATGAGGCGGTGTCTGCCTTTATAATTTGCCATCAGTACAACTTCTTCAGATAATGATATTAAATCAGAAATGACAAGAATATAATACTTATACTTAAAGATTCCAACATAACTATATCTCACAATTTTCCATGTGACAATCTAACATTTTCAGGTAGTGAAATATATTCTCGTATAATATTTTGAAACTTATTTTTGTGTTGGTTGACGAACTCACAATTTACGGATTTAAATTTGGGCTTACGTGCATAATTTAGCGTCTTTTACGACTAAACTGGAAACCTTAGGGTTACGTATTTACGTTTTTGAAATTCGTTTTTGATGAGACAATTTTTATTGGATTCGTTTTGTGACGTTGATTCATAATTTATAAAAACGTTTTTCGTAAAACGACCAGATGGCACGCAAATCGAGAAAACTAGAATCGAGGAATACCCGTAAACTAGTGAGATGGGACAAAATACATTGTCCCACCCCACTAGCTATGTTGGACGGCACAACATGACACCACACACTAAGGTGGCATCATGTTAGTTAGTTTATTACATGTGTAAGCTTAGCTTACATCTTAAGCCATTCTTCCCTTTACCACTAACTCAAAACTAGCAAAATTCATTTCCATCTTTCCCATACATGCAATTGAACACAAAATCCTCTCAATACTCTCCCCTTTCCGTCCAAAATAAAGCAACAAACAACCCTTTTGATCTCTTCTAGCCATGAAACACATGTTTACTAGCTCTATTAAGGAGTTATCTTAAAGCCTTTATCATTTGGTGGCCATATTAACATCATTGGAGGTGATTTTCTTGTGTCCTAGGGCTGATTTCCCAACATATGTTCTTGATATTTGATGGTCTTGGAGTTACTTGTTGTATTCATCAAGTTCTTGTCTTCCAAAAACAAGAAAAACACTTGGTTGGTAAAGAAGATCATCCTCTCCATTTTTATCTTGTTATTTGTAAAGAACAAATGTATTTTCTTTCATTTTTTATATGTATATGATGTATATATGATGATAAAAATGTTGTGTGGGGATCAAGTGTTGATAGATATGCTTAAAAAGGTTAATAACTATAAGAAATGAGGCTAAAATCTTGATTATTTAGTTGGCTGTATAAAAACAGTATATAACTAAAACATGAACTGATAAAATTGCATGGTATGATCCATTTACAGTAAGTACAAGATGTTATACACATGCGAGAATTGGCCATGCAATGGAATCAAAATAATGAGTGAGATATGATCAAAACAAGTTAGGTGGTCTAATCTGAATAAGCAGTTTTGTAGGGACTATTAAGGCAAGATGAACTTAAAATGAGCAGTAGCTATAACTAAGTTAAATGTAGCAAATAATATGAAGAACATGTCACCCAAAAATGAGCTTCTAATTCATCATAGAACTCTAGATATGGTAAAAATGGTGAACATGAAGATAAAAATCAGATTTTAAGAATTAATGTTTATTATTATTATATAAGCACTCACATTTTATTGTATAAAATGTAAAATAAAAACACACTAACTTATAAACTTACTTATATAAATATATAAAAGGTTAATTAAATGGATAAATTATATAAATGGTAGTAGAATAATATTTATAAGTAATAAAAACTATAAACTTGATTTTTACGAATTTTTCGGCTATCGCCGTAAAATTAACGTTTTTCGCCGAATAAAACTTAGACGATCAAACCCGTCTAATGTAAAGTTTATAAAATTCATATACTGATATATAAGTAACAAATACAAGTAAAAACCGATAAAAACCGAACTATAAGAAATACGGACATTAACGAGCTAACTAAACATATTGGACTAATAATTGGACTAAATAAGATAAAAACTTGTAAAAAGAACTTATTGGGCTTAACCCATTTGGGCCCAACATGGAAAGTATATATACTGATAATATAGGTATAAAAGGGATTAATACAAGTTAAAGAACTTATACAAAGCTTATTGGACTTAAAATAGGTAAATAGGTAAAACTAGCAAACTAGTAAAACGTTACCAAAACGTAAACACTAAAATGAGTAAACAAGGATGTATAAACCCACTTGATCATCATCATATGTACAAAAGCATCATATGTATATTGTTATTTTGATAAAAGTCATTCGACCGAGTCTAAGACCGATTATTATTTATATAGGTTTCCGTGACCGAAGCACGCCCGTAGCCGATAATCCGCCTTTCATTAACAACGTGAGTTCATAGCCTCGCACTCTTTTAAATGTTTTATAAAATGATTTGTAAACCCGCGAGGGAGATAACATGCTAGATTTTGATAAAATAGAACAGAAGTAGTCCCGATGGTATGCTTAATGATATGGACCCGAATGATACTATGACCCTATAAACGAGACTAAAAGGATTATTAGTAGTTAGGTTATGTCACTTAAAGTCCCATTAGCATGAATTGTGAACTACCGGGATTTGGTAGACGCTTATGCATATAATAGTACTATTTGGGGACGATCACCCCAGTTCGCGCCTTGACGGTTGATCCCCGTCGTACCACATTGATTGGTAAGCGAATTTATGTATGAGAAGATTCCATAGCGTGATTTTTGTGACGACACGCTAACTTAGACGGGCAAACTGTTTGTCGGGTTCGCGGCCCGCTGTTTCACAGTAAGGTAACAATGTCATGCGGCTAATAATAATCCTACAATGTATCCTACAACGTATCGTAAAATCTAAATACAAAACGATAACGACGCTATTAACGATGAATATATTACCTATCATGGTAATATAGAGACTACGGTCTCATGGACGGTTTAAGATGTATGCTTGATTTATATATTGCCTGACTAGCAATATGAGGACTTACTTCCGATATTTTACTTGTGTTCTGATTTTAAATGATTGTTTTATATAACGGTTTTCAGTAAACTCTATGAATTCACTCGGCATTTGCTGATATGATTTTTTTTGCATGTTTTTATCTCAGGTGCTTGAAGGTAATCCGGATGGAGATCGACTCTGATGGCCCACATAATATTAAAAATGTTCATTCGATCTATGTTTTGTAAACTTAATGACCTGTATAATTTGGGACCTGTTGTACGCTTTTAAAACTTTTATCGAATGAATGTATGTTAAACCTTGAACAACCATTTTTATGTGTTGTCTATGATTGGAGTTATTGTGCTATCCCGTAACACTCTGAAAGACCCTTCCGCTGTACCGATACGAAAAATGAGAGTGTTACAGTTTGGTACCAGAGCTCTCGTTATAGAGAACAAAAGATTTTAAAAACCACGGTTTTGAACAAAACTTTTCAAAATCTTTTGACAATGAACATTTGAGAAAATATTTGAAAAATCTTTTGACTATAACGGTGCCAGAAATCTCCGACGTTACCAACAAGCCCTATCGAGAAGATATATATTTTGATATATATAATATTATTTATATATATGTATATATCGTGATTTCATTATGTAATTGTTTAACTAGTATGTTATCCTAATACGACATAAATATATATAAATGCAGATTGTCATGGCTGACCCTAATATTCCTGTAGAAAACCATGTTATTCCCGAACCTAATGTAGATGATGATCCTTATTTAGACTTAGTAGATTATGATATGGATGATGAGGAGGAACCATTTGAGGATCGAGCCCGAGTTAGGACTAGGAGATCAGATTGCCCCTCAGGTTGACTTGGCAGAGAATGAGATTGAGAATGTTGATATAGAGAATGATGAGGAGATTGGGTTAGATAATCTAGATGATGAGATTGACGACGAGGATGTCGAGGAGGATGTAGGTATAGACGTTGAGGTCGATGATGATGAGGAAGTCGAGCTTATTTATCCTTATGATGTTCCAAAGGGCGAGCCTTTGCCCCCACCAGTTTATTTGTCTGATTCTGAGGTTGAGTTACCTAGGGATGAAATGTCTGAATCGTCTGAATCTGATTCTGAATCAGAGGAGGATGAGGATGATGATGCACCTGACGGTACTGATGGTATTGCTACTCGTAGACGTGAGATAGGAGAGTCTTCTAGTTCTCGAGAGGCTACTCATATTGATGGTCTTGCACCATGGGCCTTGAGACGTCATCTAGATGCTTCCCGTGTTAAGAGTTGTATGACAGAGGTTGGATTAGGTGTTGTTCAGACTCAGGTTGCTTATTTGGAGTCGAAGACTAAGGTTGGCGAGAAAGAGCGGGAATTGCTTAGTTTGGATTTAAGTGATGTAGAGCGTGGTTTGAATGAGGCTTTTAGGAGGTTATCGGTGTTGGAAAGTGGTGAGTTTGCTGAAATGAAGAGAAAGGTGAATTCTATGGAGATTCAGTTGAGTGTGGCTCGTGCGATGCGTGAGAAAGCTGAGAAGGAGTTGAATATATCTGTGTGATGGAATAGTAGATTTTATGCTGACATGGTTGAAAGAGGAGTAATCCGTAAGCGCCCATCTGAAGATGTGTCTAGTGATCGTCCGACGAAGATTCAGAAGACGATGGATGATGGACCATCTGGCGGTTCTCAGTAGACCAGTCTGTGTTTAGTAGTGACCTTTGTATCTTTTGTGCTTTTGTAGCTTTGACTGAACCGACTTGTTAGTAGTAGACTTGGCACGAATTTTGAGTGTATATAGTGCTAGAACTTTGATATGGGATGTACTAAGACAATACTTTTGTTTCAAATCGAATGAAATATGTATCTTGTCTTGAATTCCATATTGTGCCTTATTTGTATCTTGATTATGAATTCGATCCATATTATATGAATCCTTTGTTGGGTGAATGCTTAATACTTTGAAATTGTGAAATTATAGAACTATGCCGCCCAAGAAGGTTGTGACTGAGGATGATGTACGTAGGATTATTACGGAGCAAGTTACTGCATCTATGACTGAATTTATGGCAAATGCTAGAAATGAAGCTGGCGGTAGTGGAGCTGGCGGTAGTGGAGCTGGCGGTAGTGGAGCTGGCGGGTAGTGGAATTGGCGGTACTAATGTGAATGTGAATGCTAATAATGTGAATGCTAATGCTGGAGGAAATGTAGGAGGACTTGGAACTAATGCACCTGAAGTTGGTGGCTGTACTTATGTGACGTTCATGAAGTGTGAACCTCTACCTTTTAATGGAACTGAAGGTGTTGTAGGACTAAGCCAGTGGATCGAGAAGATTGAATCGGTGTTTCGGATTAGTAAGTGTAAGGAGGAAGATATGGTGACTTTTTCTATGGCTACTCTTAAAGGTCGTGCGTTGACTTGGTGGAACGGGAGAATTGCTTTCATGGGTCTTGATGCTGCTAATGCTACTCCTTGGGCTGAAATTAAGAAATGGATGACTTTGGAGTTTTGTCCTCGTAGTGTGATCATTAGGTTAGAACATGAGTTGATTCATTTGAGAATGAAAGGTGTGGACATTGATAGTTACACGAACCGATTCCATGAGTTAGCCTTGCTATGTCCTCGATTGGTTGAACCCGAAGAGATCCGAATTGAGCAATATGTTAAAGGGTTGACCAGGAATATCCGGGGGGACGCGACATCATCGAAACCACTGACCATTGATGATGCTGTTCGAATGGCTTACCAACTCATTGGACAGATAATTCAGGATAGGGAAGATGAAGCCCTTGTTGGTGAGAAAAGGAAGGGAGACGGTGATCGTGTAGATAGAGGTGATAATAGGAAGAATTTCAATCGCCGTCAGAACCAGAGAAAGGGGAATGCAAATTCTCTTACCAACAATGCACCGCGCAACGATGATAGATGTCCTAAGTGTGGCAACAAGAGGCATGCTGGCAACTGCTGGAAGTGTCGAAATTGCGGAAAGCTTGGATACAAGGTTGAAAAGTGTAAGAATGGAACCATTTGCTTCAACTGTAATGAAGAAGGTCATAGGAAATCGGAATGCCCCAAGTTGAAAGCGATTGTACCTGGAAGAAACCCCCAGGGTGGTATCTACCAACTTGGAACAATTGAGGTGAAGAAAGAGGATCCGAATGTCGTTACCGGTACGTTCTTACTCAACAATCATTATGTTGTTGCTTTATTTGATTCGGGTGCTGATAGGAGCTTTGTATCCACTAAATTTAGTGCCCTTATTGATATTGAACCTGTTGAGATAAGTACCAGTTACGAGGTGGAATTGGCTGATGGTAAATTAGTGAAAACTAATAAGCTATTAGAAGGATGCTCTCTAAATCTCTAAAACCATTCCTTTCCGATTGAGTTGATGTTGATAGAATTAGGTAGTTTTGATATTATTATTGGTATGGATTGGTTGTCGTTGAATAATGCTACTATTTTATGTGGAGAGAAGAAGGTTAAGATTCCTCTTAGGAATAGGACGTTGGTAATTGATGGTAATCGAGGTGAATCCCGTTTGAAAATCGTTTCATGTATTAAAGTCCAAAAGTACATCAGGAACGGTTGTGAGTTATTCTTAGCTCAAGTGACCGGGAATGAGTCTAGGGAGAAACGATTGGAAGATTTACCTATTATTTGTGAATTTCCTGAGGTATTTCCTAAAGATTTACCCGGACTTCCACCGATAAGGCAAGTAGAGTTTCGAATCGATTTAATTCCTGGTGCTGCACCGGTGGCACGTGCGCCTTACCGATTAGCCCCTTCTGAATTAAAGGAGTTATCTGAGCAACTTAAGGAGTTGTCTGATAAAGGTTTTATTCGACTGAGCTCGTCGCCTTGGGGAGCTCCAGTCTTGTTCGTTAAGAAGAAGGATGGATCTTTTCGTATGTGCATTGATTATAGGGAACTGAATAAGTTGACAATTGAAAATCGATATCCTTTACCTAGGATTGATGATTTGTTTGATCAACTGCAAGGATCTAGTGTGTATTCTAAGATAGATTTGCGGTCAGGATATCACCAACTTCGCGTCCGTGAAGAAGATATTCCTATAACTGCATTTAGAACTCGTTATGGACACTATGAATTTCAAGTAATGCCATTTGGGTTAACTAACGTACCTGCGGTTTTCATGGATTTAATGAATCGAGTGTGCAAGCCCTACTTGGATAAATTTGTGATTGTGTTTATTGACGATATTCTGATCTATTCTAAGAATGAAGATGAGCATAGAGAACATTTGAGGATTGTTTTGAAATTGCTGAAGGATGAAAGGTTGTATGCTAAGTTTTCGAAATGTGATTTCTGGTTAGATTCTGTGCAATTTCTTGGTCATGTGATTAACAAAGATGGAATTCATGTTGATCCTGCAAAGGTTGAAGCTATTAAGAATTGGTCTACACCGACAACGCCAACGGAAGTGCGACAGTTCTTAGGATTGGCTGGCTATTATAGGCGATTCATTAAAGAATTTTCTTTGATAGCTAAACCCTTGACTAAGCTTACTCAGAAGAATAAACCTTTCGTTTGGGGAAGTGATGAAGATGGAGCATTTCAGACATTGAAGCAAAATTAATGTAGTGCGCCAATCTTATCATTACCCGACGGGAGTGAAGATTTTGTAGTGTATTGTGATGCATCTCTTAGAGGTTATGGAGCTATTTTGATGCAGCGAGAGTAAGTGATAGCTTATGCTTCTAGGCAATTAAAGAAGAATGAGGAGAATTATACTACTCATGATCTAGAGTTAGGAGCTGTAGTCTTTGCTCTTAGGTTGTGGAGACATTATCTGTATGGCACCAAGTGTACGGTATTCACCGATCACAAAAGCCTACAGTATATTCTCGACCAGAAGGAATTGAACATGAGGCAACGAAGATGGATAGAGTTGTTAAGTGATTATGATTGTGATATAACATATCACCCAGGAAAAGCCAATGTTGTTGCCGATGCATTAAGTAGGAAAGATAGAGAGCCTATCAGGGTGCGTTCTCTAGTCTTGACCGTGCACAATAACTTGCCTGAGCAAATTAGAAATGCGCAAATAGAAGCTTGTAAGAAGGAGAATTTTGTTAATGAAGGGTTCCGAGGAGAAGGAGATCCTTTAGAGGTTAGAGCTGATGGAGTGAAATGCTTAAGAGGTCGTATGTGGATACCTAAGTTTGGAGGCTTAAGGGATTTGATTATGTTAGAAACCCATAAATCTAAGTATTCCATTCATCCAGGATCTGATAAGATGTACCATGATTTGAAGAAGTTGTACTGGTGGCCGAATATGAAAGCTGACATAGCTATGTATGTTCTTCAATGCTTGACTTGTGCTAGAGTTAAAGCCGAACATCAAAAGCCATCAGGACTACTTCAACAACCAAAGATTCCTGAATGGAAGTGGGAGCGAATTACGATGAACTTTATCACCAAGCTTCCTAGAACATCATCTGGAAACAACTCGATTTGGGTTATTGTCGACAGACTGACCAAATCAGCACAATTCATTCCGGTTAAAGAGCAGTTCTCACTGGAGAAGCTGACTCGTATATACCTGGATAATGTTGTATGCAAGCATGGAGTGCATGTATCGATCATTTCAGATCCAGATCCTAGATTCGCATCTAATTTTTGGAAATCTCTCCAAAGATCTTTGGGAACGAATCTCGACATGAGCACTGCTTATCACCCCCAGATTACATCGACCACACTTCGGATTCACCTTGTTACCTTGAGTTCTAGTGGCAGAACGAACACCATCATTCATCCTCAAATTGTATTGCTGATTCCTATTCGGTCCTTTGTTATTGTTGTTACGATAACCACCACGATTCTGCCCTTGGTTTGAGTTTGCAGCTTCCCACTTTCTCTTATTCCCTTCAGAAATACTATCCTTTCGATCCTGTAGCTTTACATCCATTAAAGCATGAGCCATTTGAACAGCTTCATCAAATGACTTAGGTTTCGACGAAGTAGTCTCTCCCTTGATATTACTAGATAAACCTCTGATATACTGCTTCATCTTCTTACGGTCGTTAGCAAAAGCACCAGGATACAACAAACATAAACTAGAGAATCTCCTTGTATAAGCCACAATATCATTATTCCTCAACACCAAATGCCTCAACTCATCCTCCAACTGACCTAACTCTTCCTCAGGACAAAACTTAGCCGTTAACAATCCCTTGGTCACAGTCCATGTTCTAGCATTAGCTTCAACCAATCCCACAGTAGCTACTTGACTATTCCACCAGCTTAATGCATCATCCTGATAGATGCAACAAATTTCACCTTACTAGCTTCTGAACATCCACTGATTTCAAAAGTACTTTCAATCTTCTCAATCCACCTCCTTAATTCCTAAGCACCACCAGTACCACGAAATTGGGTAGGTCCACATTTCATGAAACTAGCATAAAAACATTCCTTCTGAATCTGCTGAACAACAGCATTACCTCCAACTTGTCCCGCAGCATTTCCTCCTGCTGGTTCATCAATATTACCTGCAACTGGATTTTCAACATTCCCTCCAACCTGACCAGCAACATTCCTATTCTCAGCCTCTTGGTTCCTCACAGCACGTTCAGCTTCCAGTACTCTAGCGATAGCTTGCTCAATCATGGTATTAACAGTAGCAGTCGTCAATTTAGGCGGCATGTTTTTAGGAAACAAACCAAACAACAATTTAGTAAAGTCAGAAAAAGAACAAGTAAGTATTCATATCAAGATAAGAAGAAGGAATTCTCTATCAAGATGTAACATGGATACTACATGCACCAACAACACAGTTCACAATGAATCATTAACCAATTCACAAAAGAACTAATAAGACAAATCATAAGTCATGAAGGTAATTTGGATTGCATTTGAAAATTTCCACAAAATCGTGACAAGTAATGTCACTATAACCCTTCATCATGGCAAACTTAAAAGTCATTAAGTTTCATCATAACCTACAGTACCAGTCTACATAAGTTCTATTACAACAAGACTAAATAAACAACATAAACGAACTAAACATCTGATCCCCGCAGCTTCTTATACGTCGTCTCATCATCACTGCTGCTATCGTCTACCTCAGAATCTTCCTCCACTTTTTCCTTTCCCTTTCGACTTCCTCCTTCAATTGGCTTCACCAGCTCTTGAGTTTCAACCTGACTCGGCACATCACGAATCACTACACCTCGTCTAGGAAAAGATCTCACAGGCAAACCCCACGCATTCAACCTTGCATTCCTTTCTTGCTCCTCACGTAACCTTTCAACTTGCCCACTCAAATTCAACACCATACATCTTAACCTAACGACTTCATCTATTTCCCTTGCTCTAACAAACTCTGATCTCCTCACACTACTAACAAACCTGTCAAACCTCTTATCATTCTGCTCAAACCTCCTAATCACACGGGTTTCAAACAAAGACCTATCAACCTTATTGAGAAACCAGAAAATATCATCATAAGACCTAGGACCTGGACAATAAACCATAGGTATGCCATCATGAATAGATCGAGCACTAGCAGCACTACTCGACTCAACAGGAACATCACCCCTAGCAAATGCAATCCCAGGCAAACTGCTCATATAAGCATCACAAGTAGGCGTCAAAGAATATACAACAGGTCGCTGACAGTTCAGAACAGTCTGTGGCAGAACATTAACTCTTGAAACATAACTACCTTGAATCACTTCAGGCTCGGTCTGTCCAACTGCAGTAGGTGCCATTCCATCATCTAAATACTCATAAGGCTCCTCATCGTCACTAGCACCAAACTTATCTACTTCCTCATCATCCAATACATTAGTTATATCTATCCATCCATCCTCCCGAGGTAAACCAACCATTTTCTACAATTATAAGGGGTCAAGGATAGTTAAGGTCATTGTTAACAAAACAAAAATTAGTATGCAATGCTTATGAAAATGTTATACATAATCCATGCTATGCAACACAATGCAAATGATGTTTATGCAATGCTCGCAAAAAAAATAGATATGATATTGACTAGCACTCAGCGTACTTTCAATAATTCCAATACAATATCGTAGTATTTACTTAATAAATACTCGAGAAATCATTTCAGTTATGAGGGATACATCTATAATACAAAACAAAATAAAAAGTGATCTTACCGGAGCGTTCCAAAGGAGTTGTGTGCTTTTGAAGAATAAATACTTTCGACACCAAAGTTATAATTTAGGACAATTTTCAAAAATCGACCTAGTTCTCTATAACTTGTAGCTCTGATACCAATCTTTAACACCCCCAAATTACATTGTGCAACAGAAATACACAATTGGGTGCTAGAAACAAGCATCATCACACAAGGTATATTGAACGACTCAAAATAGAGACGTTTACACATAAATATAAACAAGATTTTCATAATAGGTCTAAAACATAATTTCATCCCATATTGTACTAAAACGATACCAGAGTAAAGCGTTTAGTCCCCTTGGATCTCGACCAACAACCAGCACAAGTTTAGTACAGTACACAAACATATAACAAATTGTTCAACAGTAAAAGAATAAAAATAGTTTTTAGACCAACATTCTTCCAAAAGCCAGACCACAACCTCCACAGCAAAGCTCCGCCTTCCATCACTTCCTATTACCTGAAATACATGCTAAAACGAGTCAACAATAATGTTGAACGAGTCTATAGGTTTATCAAATCACATTTGAACACAATAAGAAAATCAATCATAATCATTTATAGAATTGTCGTACACACAATCTATATTCATGGAAATAACATTGTATTTAATCTCATGACACCGACCCTTTAACCAAGTAGTCACCCACACCAAATGCCAGCATGACTAGAATAAAACCATTGCCCCTCTAGGGTATCAGTTGCTAGAATACCACATTCTTATTCCCGTAAATTATCCTTCTTAGAGGTTACTCAGCATAATGCCCTGGTCTTAGATACGGTGGTCAACCCAATAGTACTATCATTAGAATAAGCGGCTATTCCCGACTCACAACATCAAGACAGAAGATAGTTAACGGCTCACGAATTTAGGGTCTTTAACAAGGTACTAAATACAATGAAAACAACTTAGGCAACATTCGGGTCCAACAATTACTCATCACTTGTGTTCATTTATTTTCAAATAGCATGTATCCCCCTCGCGGGTAATAAAACATTTAGTATCTAGCATGAAAAGCGAGGCTACATACTCACCTTAGTATAAGAGATCTAGCGAGATGATCATCGATGATAATGGATGCCTTTCAAACACGAGAACCGCTACCTATCAAATAAGGCGTGTTCATTAATAATGACTCGAGAAATAAATCATATATAACAACATCAAACTCAAACTCATAAAATCATGATAAACTCGAGAGAAAATGATAAAAATAACTCTATTACCTCTTCTACACATTTACTTTACCATTTTACACTTTTATCAAAGTCCGCCGGCACATACTACATGTACTAGCTTATTTACCCCTTTTAGACTTGTCGAACGATTATGAAACGACTCGATAAACTAACTTAATATATAAAGAAAGTCCTCCTACAAGTTTATCAAATGAAATTACTTTTAAAGTCCTTTACCTGACTCATTTTCAAACTACAAAATCCGGACAGATTTATGTTAATATTTCATACAACCGTTTAAACTTCTTTAAACGACTTCGTTTACAAAATCGACACATGGGTTTTAAAATAAACTCACCCTCTAGGGTTTACACTTCATTATCAGTAGGTGACACATTTCAAAACATCAATTTATAGTCCCAGAGATTCGATCCAAATATCGACAACAACTATATGTAGTGCCGATACTCGTCTCCCGGTACACGAATAATCAAAACATCATAACTTCGCGCTCGTTTAGAGCTAGAAGCTCTACTTTATATCAAATCGAAGCTAATCAAATTATATATAACCCTAGGCTATAAGTTAAGCCATTATCACAACATAAAAATCCCGAAATTACAGTTTACCTACTGTTGTAAAATGCCTTACAAAATCTTGTATAAAATCACATTTTTAGTAAAAACCAACCATAGATATTATCATCCCGTATCCCTAATACGAACATATATCAATCATAACAATAGAATCATCATAAAAATCAAAACTTTCAAACCAAAATCAAGTTTTTAACAAAACTTTTAGCAAGAACACCATGGATCATCATAAAAACGCCATGCATGATCATAGCTCTCACCTATCAACTTGAAAAAAATGAAAACTCTTACATGTGCAAAATCTTACACCCAAATGATCTACTCACAATTATAAGAATGGGTCTTGTGTTAGTTTATCTTAGATCATCCTCAAATTTAAGTAAAAATTGATTGAATGTGGTGTTTTGGTGGTGGGGGTTCACGGCAGAGAAAGAAAGAAAGAGAGAGAGAGGATGGAAATTTTGTGAGTGGGAAAAGAGGGTGTGTATAAAATTTTTGGCTTATATATAGTGGTTGAGGGACCAATATTGTAATTTTTCAATAGTTATGGCTTAAAATAAAAAAAGTTAGCTAAAAAGCGGAAAATAACTATTAGTCAATTTTGAAAATATTTACGGGGCTCGGGTTTCATAAAGATACTTTTAAAAATTTAAAACGTATCTCAAATATAATAATATCGACTCCTGACTCGACTTAACACGTCATTTAAAAGAAAACATCAAAAATGACAAAAATCGAACAACCGACAATAAAACGTAAAATATTTGGCATCCATCGACATCACGCTTGCTAATACTCCTTATACTTATTAAATATTAAATATAAACCTTCCAATATCGGTTTAAACATAAACCTCCAAAAATAAATATCGTTCAAACTCATCCAAAATTTTTAAAAATAATCGTAAAATAAGATTAAGCAATGACCTCGGTTTTGGGTTATCACAAATAGCTACTATAATTAACACCACACTACCCCTCTAGGAAGTCTTGTATAATTATTTTTTTCTTTTACTTTTTCTTTATCTTTTTCTTTTTTTAATTTTTTTTTCTAGCCACTCATTTTTTTTTCAAGCCACTCTTATTTTTCGTTATTCCTCACAGATAAAAGGAAAAGAATAAAATGAAAAACACCCGCTAAGTATTAAGCATGACATAAGTATAGTACACATAAACCGTTCTAACTTAGAATCTTAAGACTTACTTATACCAACCACGAATGATTAGTCAAAATTTCATAGGAGACTATAAACCGATTAAAACCGTTCTTGATTATTTATTAACAATATATACATGCATTGACAAGAAAGTAAAGATCATGAAAGGGGATATAAAAGCCACAAGTAATTAATATGAGGTTTATCTATCCCTTTACACTTACTTCAAACTCTATCATCTCTCGTTCTCTAAGATTTAAAATCTCAAATAATGAGACTCGTGGATGATTAGCCTAATAAACCATTAAAGGTCTACATGGTTAAGGATACTAGCTAGAGTAAGCTTTGATAAGCAAACTCGGGTTGAGTCAAACTATTCAAGGCGGGCCTAATATGTTAAAGATATCTAAACTTGTTAAACCATATCCTTTATTATATTTTTTCTTTTTCATATGTTTTTGATGAAAAATAAAAGACGATATTTATACAATGCAAATGTGTTATGCAAATGAAAAATGATTAATGAAAAAATTATGAATGCATATTTTTGGTGGCCAAAGTAGATTAAAATTTGAAAAAAGTTTGAAAAATTAATTTTCCCAATTATGATGAAGGCAAGGCAATCGTCTAGGTAAGTTCACTTCGATAGAAGACCCCCCTACACTTAAGATAAACATTGTCCTCGGTGTTTAAGAGTACTGGAGTAAACTCCCCTACACTTATGACATTGCGTACATTGTTTAACTCGCGCTAAGGAAAGGTCTACTAAAGTGAATTCATTTTAGACATTAAAAAGAGTCAATTTTGAATCACAAAAGTATCAAAGTGAACCCGATACGAGGGCATCCTCCATAAGCTCCAAGCATGAAATGAGAGAGAGCAACCCTACAAACACCAAAAAAGACAAAAGATAGGCACCCCTACACTTCATCTCGACTATATTACCCTTTTATTAATCCTAACCTACCACACTCTATTCTAGATCATCTAACCTAGTTATTCAAGCTTGATTTAAGGAGTCTCTAGCTCGACTCTTCCCACAATGAATTAATTCATGGGTAAAATAGGGGTCTCTTGGACCATTTAAACAGAAATGTCTCCCCAAAATACTGCTTCGCACGATGACCATTCACTTTCAAATTTAGGCCATTTGGTTGAGACAACTCAATAGTCCCATATGGAAACACTAGAGCCATAGTGAATGGACCGGTCCATCGTTACTTAAGCTTGCCCATAAAAAGTTTCAACCGTGAGCTATAGAATAACCCGACTCTCCAACTTTGAACTCACGGTTCTTAATCTTTGCATCACAAAATTGCTTAGTCTTTTTCTTATAAAGCAATGAGTTTTCATAGGCATCGGTTCTAAGCCCAGTCATCTCATTGAGTTGGTCATTCCTATGTGAATCAGCTTGGTTAACATCAAAGTTAGCCTATTTTAGAGCCCATGAAGCCTTGTGTTCCAAATCAAATGGGAGGTGGCATTTTTTCCATATACAAGCTGATAAGGTGTGCAACGTATATGTGTCTTAAATGCGGTTCGAAAAGCCCACAATGCATCATCGAGTTTATCCGACCAAGAAGCTCGATGCTCTCCCACCGTACGTTCCAAAATTCTTTTCAAACCACGATTTGTGACCTCAGTTTGCCCATTTGTTTATGGGTGATACGCGGTAGAATGTCTATGGTTAACACCATATTGCTTCATGAATCTTGTAAATTGATCATTACAAAAATTATTCCCGAGATCACTAATAATGGCACGAGGTACACCAAATCTAGCAAATAATTGCTTCAAGAATTTCACTACAAGTCGAGCATCATTAGTAGGCAAGGCCTTAGCCTCAACCCACATTGAAACATAATCCACCGCTACAAGTATGTACTTATTCCCCTTAGAAGATGGAAAAGGTCCCATAAAATCTATGCCCCATACATCAAATATCTCACATTCTTGTATGAAATTTTGTGGCATCTCATCTCGTTGATTAACTTTTCCTTGTCTTTGACATACATCACAATATTTCACCATCTCTTACGCATCCTTATAGATTGAAGGCCAATAGTAACCCGAATCAAAGACTTTCTTAGCCATGTAGTTACGCTCAAAATGGCCCCCCGTGGGTCCTTTATGGCAAGCCTCTAAGATCTTAAAAGCTTCGGGCCCATCTACACATCGTCATATGATTTGATCCGCACATTCCCTAAAGATGTAAGGGTCATCCTAAAAGTAATATTTATATTCCTTGAGAAACTTCTTCTTTTGTTGGGAAGTAAGACCCTCAGTTAGCACATCCCCCACAAGATAGTTTGCAATATCCGCAAACCAAAGGATGGCTGTTGGGAATAAAACTAGCTACATCACTATGCCACTGACAAAGGGATTTCAACCGCTGACAGAGTGAACACTGACAAGATATATTCAAGCGCTGACAAAAGAATTCCCGGCTATAATAGAATACTTAGTCAACATGTTTTGATATGTTAGGAAGATATGTATTGTATCTTGTATGTTCTATGTCTATCTTAATATATCTTCCTAGAACAGTTGACAAGTTTTCTTATTGTACAAGACTCCTTATGTTATAAAAGGAGGTCTTACGGTTTAGGTTTGATATACGTTTTACACTTTCATTGTACGCAAAGTTTAATCAATTGAAGTGAAAGTTCGGTTTATATTGTGTTTAACATTGTTCTTTGTTCTAAGTGTTAAATTCCGCATAACACTTATATTGTTGTTAACATAAAGTTTCTATACGTGTTAAACTTGATTTAATCTCGTTAACACAAAGCTAATCGATCTAAGTTTGGGATCAACAAGTGGTATCAGAGTTTGTTAAGGAACTTTGATCAAAAGAACCGTAAATACCCTAAATCGCTAAAAACCCTAATTTCATCTAATCATCATGTCCACCTCAGTCGTATCACAATCTTCCAATCACAACCTCAAGATTCCAATACTTGATCCTGATAACTTTGAACTCTGTAAATTCAACTTTGAACAATATTTTCAAGTTGATAACTATGTTCTTTGGAAAGCTATTGAGTATGGAAATCAATTCAATAAGGATGCAAAGCCTAAAGATGGAAGAGCTGTTTCTACTGCTGAAGTGGCAGATATAAGGAATTACATTATGGCCTTAAGCACACTCAAACTTGCTCTTGGTCCTAAGGAGCAACATAAATTCAGGAAGTATGAGTCTACTAAGGAGCTTTGGGAAGCTCTTGAAGTCATCTATGGGGGTAATGAGGAAACCCATAAGCAAAGGAAGAAGCAATTAATGATTGAGTATATTGTCTTTAAAGATCGCCCTAATGAGAAGCTTAGTGAGGTAAGAAGTCGTCTACTAGATATCACTAGCAATTTGGCATTCATGGGAACAAAACTTGAGGAAGATATCACAGCTACCTTTCTTGGATGTCTAGGTGATGCATGGGAGATTCATACTAAATCTATCATTGCCACCAAGGCTTACATGAATGCCTCCTTTGATGATATCTATAATCCATTGAGGACCATGGAACCTAAAGCCATTATAAAACAAGGAGTAAGTTCAACATCTGGAAGTGTGGCTTTCATCTCTCACAATGACTCACAAACCATTCATAGTGTTTCACATGTCTGCGGCTTAGATGTTCATCCAGTCATTGTGTCAACATATGTCAGTGGCTCAACTTCAGCCTCTGACACCTATAATGTTGGTTCACAAAGTCTTAAACCAGCTTGTGCTGACTAGGATACTATGTGTGCATACATTGTTGCTCTGCCCAATGGTTCTCTAGTTACTTATGAGGATCTTGAGCAAATCAGTGATGCTGATCTTAAAGAAATAGATATCAAGTGGAGTATGGCACTTCTAGCATAAGGGCCAATAGATGGAACAAACGATTTGGAAGGAGAATGACTTTCAATGGCAATGAGACTGCTGGATTTTATAAATCCAAGGTTGAATGCTACAACTGCCATAGGATGGGACACTTCATGAGGGAATGCAGATCTCCATGTAGAACCGATGTTGGAAAGAACTCAAGCCAAATCATCAAGGTTGAAGATGCTAGATCAAAGGCTATGGTAGCCATGCATGGGATTGATGGACTTGGATGGGACTGGAGTTTTATGGCTGATGAAGTGGAACCGAATCAAGCCTTGATAGCTAACAAGGAGGAAGAGCATGTACAATATGCTCTTATGGGCAATTCTTTATCTTCATCAAATAATGAGGTATATGATGATGCCTTTTGTAGTAAGGGTTGTAGGTTAAACATTGAAAATATTAACAAAGAAGTTATAAAATATAAATCAGATGTTTTTGATGTTGATATCAAACTTGCAAACTATAAATGGGGACTTGATCAATCTGGTTGGATGGTTGAGGAGTATAAGAAAATGGAATTTGAACTAAAATATCAAATTAATCTTTTAACCAGAGATCTGAAAGTTAGTAATGAAGCTAGGGATTCTTTAATGAAATCTAGAGAAGACTTACAACTTAGGTTTGATGAAGCCATCAGGTCTAAGGAAAATGTATGGTTAAAAAATTGAAAAGTTTGAAAAAGATAGCCAAACCCTAGAAAAGTGTGTAAGTGAGCAAAGACAAAATGGGGACATGTCTGGGATTGGGATGAAAGAATATGCTGCTATCTCACCACCTGCTGGAAACTTTTATGGTGTGCTTAAAAAGGACCTCTATTGGACTGGCATAGCTAAATTTCAAGAGGAGGAATTTACTCCTCCGCCACGTGTGCTTAACTAAGTTGAGGAATATAAGAAAAAGGTGACTAACCTAGAACAATGGAAAGTAGACAATCCTTTTCTATTTGTTAAGGGTGGTGTAGGATTGTAAATCTATGCTTATGTTTTTAGAGAGAGAAAGAGATAGAGAGATGGTGGATTACACACACACTTAGAGAGAGAAACCAATGTTTTACTATGTGTAAAATAGGAAACCACACACCCTCTCCATCAAAGGAGAGGGTTTATATACCCAAGCCCTTGTCATGGGCTTGGGCTTACATTTGGGCCGGCCTACACATGTTGTAGGCTAGGCTTGTTCTTGTTTGTTAAATAAAGAAAGTTAACTAAACTACGAGCTATTACATGGACTATCGTTGGAGTGACCGATCCTTCTTAATACGTAAAACGTATTTCCAACAATCTCCCCCTAAGGGAGGTCACTCCAAACAAGGGCGTTACCCGAGTTACAATAATGAAATGAACCTAGCATACTATGCTTGTCTTGAGCTCGTAGTCTTCGTCTTTCTTTTCCTTTTTCTTTTCTGGTGAACATGCTGATGTGATCTCTGACATCAATCTTTAGCATTAATCTCTTGCCTTGATCTTGTGCATCCATCACTTGTGATCTTCGCCTCTTTGTGACACCATGTCCCACATACTTATACCTTAGTAATTCTTGAAAGCTTCAGAGTTCGATACAGCGGAAGACTTAACTTTTAGGCTTTCTTGAATTAGATGAGATATTAAGTGCATAAAGTATAAGCATGCGGGGACGACTTCTTCTTGGATCCCGCAACGCCACCGTCTTCAAATGCCGCAACATAAGTAGACACGAACGAAATGGCTTTGAACATTTCATTCTAGTTCGGTAGCATTTTACCTCCGGTCGGTGAAGACCGTTGGACGATATTAGATATCGTACCCGTGAAAGATAGTTTCAATTAAGTAACTTCCTGAAAGGATTTCACGGGTAAACCCGTTCTCTTTACTCGACCGTCCAAAGCTGACTGCGATCGTAAAGAGTGAATCATTTGGATAAAATTATCCGCATGATTTGAAGCCGTCAATTCATGTTCCTGGAACAAGTGAAATTCAATTAAGAACCGCACCATCGTTGCTTTCCAGTTGTCACGAGCTTGATTCGTATAGAATCTTGCAAGTTACCTACCAAGTGCTGTTTGAGGTTAACACTAGAAGGATTTCCACTCATCACTGTGAACACTAAGGTATCACTCTGAGTGTTCTGGCAAGATCACTAAGATATTGCGTAGAGGCCTGGAACATGTTTAAATTCAGTTAAGAATTAAACAGCTGTTGCTTTCCAGTTATCACAAGTTTGATTCATAAAGAATCGCACAAGTCACCTACCATGAGCTTTTTGATATTCGCTCAAGAAGGATTTCCATCTTCATTGTAAATACTCTCGTATTACTCGGATGTTCAGGCAAGATCATGAAGATTTTGCGTAGGACTCTTAAAATCTTTCTTACTTTTCATAGTGTGTGAAGAAGCAAGGAAATATGAAAGTGTGTCCTAATGAGATATTTGATAATCTCAAATGGCTCTAGACTCGATCGTGCATTTGGGATTTTAGTGATCGGAGGCTGGAGAGGAGTGCCACCTTTTCAATACCAATTTATTCGGAGTGAATAAATCAATAGATAACGTGTTGTCTCCGTGTGATTAAAACAAATACCTTTTGAGAGATATCTGAGTTAGCTGGGATGGGTTGTGCATTGCATCACTGGGTCCATGATGTCTGTCTTCAATATCGAGAATCATTAAAATGATCTCAATAGCATATGTGTTGACCCGGTTTCTGCCTAAAGTTGTAAGGAGGGCTTCTTTCTTTACACCCTTTATCTTTACAATTCTTTTTCATTCTTCAACCCCTTCAATGCTTACCAATACATCATAACTAGCACCTTGTTGTGATTGTTCCAGTGCTAACTTAAGTACTTGGTCGGCATTCAGCTACGTTCACAATCTTGATCCAACTTTCCTAAGGACTACTATTTCTAGCTATGGAATGTCCTTGGGAAGATTCCTCCGGTTTTGGAAGAATCATTGGACTTAACCTATCCTACCATCCTTATGTCACCACAATCTTCATCGTCGTGAAATAAATGGTTTTTGGGATAATAGATTATACCATACGCGTGGAGCTTGCTTCAACCCATAGAGAGCCTTCTTAAGCTTATACACATGATTAGGATAATTAGGATTCACAAAACCATCTGGCTGTTGAACATAGACCTCTTCCTTGAGTTCACCATTAAGAAATGTCGTCTTCACATCCATTTGATAGACAATCATATTCATATGGGCTGCATAAGCGAGGAATAGTCTAATAGCTTCCAAACGGGCAACAGGTGCAAAGGATTCCATAAAGTCGATGCCCAGTAATTGCTTGTATCCACGAGCTACTAGTCGAGCTTTGTTCTTCAATATTCCGCCTAACTCATCGAGTTTCACCTTGTAAACCCATTTCAAAGTGAGTAACTGCACTTGATCCGGGCATGGGACAAGTTCCCATACTTCAAGACGTATAAATTCATTAATTTCTTCTTGCATAGCTTCTATCCAACATGATTGAGTAAAAGCTTGTTGCCATGTCTTAGGTTCAACTTCAGTGAGAAAAGCATCAAAGTGACAAAACATTGCACTTTCTTGTAACTGACTTCGTGTGGATACCGGACGATTAGGGTCACCAATAATAGAATCTCTAGGATGATCCTTTGTCCACTTGCTGTCATGTTCACGAATCCGTGGATTGGAGTAAACTGTAGTAGGAGCTTCCTCTGAGGTGGACGATCCGGCATGATTAGGGTCGGGAATAGGTACACCAAAGAATGGAAGTTCACGCATTTGAGCGAATTCCAAATCGTGATCATCATCATCCTCTTCATCATCAATAGGCATGACGTGGGTAGTTGTTACATGTGTTGGTTGAGAATTACTTGTGGATGGTATATTTTGACCAATTGTAGGTGCAGATATATCTGATTGTGCTTCGGTTGCTGGAGCGACAACTTCGGTTACCGGAGCTATTACCTCAGGTTCTAGAGCAACAATGGTTGGAGGAGTAAAGAATTCATCAAAGAACGGTTGAAACAACGTATCCCATTCATTCCTAGTAGGTGTTGTAAATTTTGATGAAGTAGGGTTATTTGGGACAAGACCAGAACTAATGTTACTGGGTCCTATTTCATGAAGTGCGGGTTCAGAGCTGCTTTGCTCAGAAGCCATTGTTGTCAGCTCATCAAAATCAACATTCATAGTTTCAAGGATTTTGCGAGAGTTACGGTTGTAGATTCAGAATGCCTTCTTTGCGGGTGCGTAACGAATGAAAATACCAATATCAGCCTTTGGTTGAAGTTTTCCCAAATTGTCACCATCATTGTTTGGATAGCAAAGAGAACCAAATACATGAAGATATGATAAATCTGGTACTTTTCCATGGAGAAGCTCATAAGGTGTTTTACCATGGCGTTTACGAATTAGTGACCGGTTTTGGGTGTACACTGATGTAGATACTGCTTCTGCCCATAAAAACAATGGAGCCTTTGCGTAAATTAACATCGTTGGAGCAGCTTCCATAAGTGTGCAATTTCGCCTTTCAACGACACCGTTTTGTTGTGGAGTGCATGCAACGGATGTTTCATGAGATATGCCAACTTCTTCATAATAATCACGCAAAATTTGATTCACAAATTCGGTTCCATTATCTGTACGAATGCGTCGGACAGTAGTGTTGAGACGCACTTGAATCATCTTGAGAAATCTGATGATGAATTTTGGTGCCTCATTTTTTGCTTTAAGAAATTTCACCCATGTAAACCGAGAGTAATCATCGACAATGACGAGGATGTACTTTTTGCCACTAAGACTTTCAACACGCATTGGCCCACAAAGATCCATATGCAACAGATAAAGTTTCTCTTGGTTGGTGTCTTCAGTCTTGGGTTTGTAAGACTTCTTAGTGCTTTTCCCCATTGTACACGCGGAACACAAATGATCCTTGTGAAATGATAGTTTAGGAAGACCACGAACAAGTTCGTTTTTCGCCAAGTGATTAATAGCGTCAAAGTTAAGATGAGATAACCGTCGATGCCATAACCATGACTTAGTCTTCGATGCTTTGGAGAGAAGACATACGGGAGAAGCGGCCATCATGTCTTGTAGAGACAAAGTATACAAATTATTCCCTCGAGTACCTTTCAATAAATCAACCCCTTCCAAATTACGAATGAAGCAGGTATGCTCTCGAAAAGCAACTTCTAGGTTTGCATCACAAAATTGTCCCACAGAAAATAAGTTGTGACCAAGACCTTCCACGTAATACACTCTTGAAATTATAACATTCCCAATATTATATTCACCATAACCCATTATCTTTGCAATATGATCATTTCCAAATCGAACCGTACCAAGAAACTTGCTGACGAAATTTCTGAGCTGAGAGCGATCTCCGGTCATATGCTTGGAACAACCAGAGTCCAAATACCAGAGAATAATTTGGACCACCTGTTTTCAATAACAACAGTAGACAATGCATTGGAAACTATTGGTTCCGAAGTGTTAGCAGATACAGATATAGAATTATCAGAATTGCTAACAATTTTAAGACCCTTAGATTTCCTGCGTTTTCTAATGTGAGTTTTAGCACTAACAGGTTTTACTGTTCCAACTTTCTTAGGTTTTGGATTATTCGCGGGTACTAAAGTGGGAGTAGACCTATTTATAGGGTATTTGGTTCCTACAGTAGTGTTAGTGTTCCTAGTTAAAGGACACGCTTGTGTTTCGGTAGCCTTGGTACTCCTAGTTAAAGGGCACGCTTTCTTCACTTCAGTGGGAGTGATCCTAGTTAAAGGGCACGTATTTCCTACTATAGTGAAAGTTCTACCAGTGGGGCGCCACATCCAACCAACTTGGGTTAACACTTTCCCAGTCGGTTTCCATTCTAATCCATTTTTCCGGGAATGCATCTCATTCACATGGTCAATAAGGCAAGAATCATGACGACTAGAAAACATACATTCATTGCAATTCCAACATTTTAAATTAGAATTCACAGTAGGCTTAGAACGCTACACAACCGCAGAGCCTTTATATTTAGCTACATGATTCTTTTTATTCAAAACAGAAATAACATTCCTAGGATGGGCTTCTACTTTCTTCTTCACTTGACTACTAGATGGGGGCAAGATCCTATCATTCTTCTTGTTTCTCTTAAGCTTAGATCTTTGAGCCTTAGTAGTGGTGCTTACTCCTGTAGAAGGCAACACAGGAATATTAGAAGCTGGTTTGGATTCCGCCTTATCTTTAGTGACCAAAGTTTGAGATGGTTTAGTCCTAGGGCCCTTGTTAAGTGGTGTGACGGCTATAAGGGTTCTTTTGATTGCACTAGAGGACGATGATAAGATAGTGGTTGCGTTATCCACAACATTCTTACCTTTTAGAGTACGAAGTGTTTCCTTTAACTCAACCAAGACCAGGTTCTTATCACAAATTTGTTCCCTCAAATCAGATATTTCCATCGACTTTCGATTCAATTGTTCAATCAATGATTGATTATGTGCAGTGGTATCAACACATGCGGGTTGTACTGAATCGAAGAGTCGTGTATTTTTCTGTTTTAAGTTATCAACTTTGGACAAAATCTTGAAAACTCGATTATCTAGATCCAGTTTAAGATTCTCAGCGGCCTCAAGTACGTTCACACAGTTAAGCTCATTAGATTTCTCTATTTCCATCGACAAAGGGTTAGCAACTTTGTCACTTGGCTGACGCTGTTTTGATTGTAAATTCAATCAAAAATTCTTTTCAAAATTTGCGTCATCGATATTAACACCTTCGAATGACGTTTCAAAGATTTATTGAATAAATTGTTGCTTGCATTCAAGCGAAATACAATGTGTTTGAATCTCATCAAAACGTTTTGAAAGCGATGAATATGAATCTTGAAGCTTTAAAAATTCAGCGTCAGATTCGTGACAAGTACTATCTACCACAGTATCCACAGATTCAACATTATGCACAATAGAATCATTATCAACACTGGTATTCACACATACAGAAACTATATCATGAGACATCACTTGATTCAGAAGCAGATCATTATGGCGTGAAACCCGTTCTATTTCAAGTAAACTGTTTTCATAAGCATCTTCCATTTCATTGAAAACACGTCTAACTTCTTCTATTTCCAAAAACAAATCTTGATCAATATTACGAAGACAAGCTTTAACATTGTTTACAAACGGAACAATTTCATCTCGAAACGCAGCTCTAGTGTGCTCAAAGTTCCATTCACCTTCCGTTATGGCCGTGGCCGTCGTACGTTCCAAAATGACCTTGTCAAAATCGGCTAAGTGTTGGTGAACCGTATTTAAGTTAACGGACGCCTTACTTACCGGTGGAATTAACTTCGTTAAATCCTTTTTGACGAGTGTAGGAGACGTACTAGGAAGGTTTTCATTTGACAAACTTTGGGGCACAAGAACTGTTAATTCTGCTAATTCTTTTTGTAAGCGAATGCGTGTCTTTTTCGAAAATTGATCTTTGTTATGTTGATCATAATCAATTGTATGGAATTTTGAAAGCATTTTAGAATGAGTTTCATCCCCAAGTGATTGTGTCTCCTCAGTACTACGAACAAAAGGTGCTTCTTTCGATTTTCCAATTATGGTCATATCATAAAGACCGGGAATATATTCCTGAGCTTGTTTTGCATAACCGGGATTAGGTGGTAAATCTTGAAGACGCTTAAGTTCGAATTCTTTAAATGATTTAGTTAAAAGATGAACCTTTTCTGTGGAAGCGTATTGTTTTAAAAGCTGTTGTTCTTTGAATTTAAGAAGTTTGGTAGCATTAATTTCTGATTCAACCTTTTTAGACTCGAGAGTTTCGAAATCCATTTTAAGTTTCTGAAAATCATTGACAACCGACTCCTTTTCTTTTAATTCATTAGAAAGATTAGCTTTTAATGATTCTATTTCTTTCAAGTGTTCAATCTTTTCAAAACGAAATTGGTCAAATTCAGAACATGTTATTTTCTCTTCTTGAGGGACCATTTCAAAAGTTTTGATCTTTTCTTTATGCAACACAAGCTCAGCAGCTAGGGTGGAATTCGTATCTACGGATTGTCGGAGTGCCATGTGCATTTGATCAATAATATGTTTAGGCACCATGACCAAATCATGTTGAGCATAAGATTCCATACCCGTCGTAGCATTTGGTTGAGGTTCACTCAAATGTGTAGGTTTGGGTACCACATCATTTGAATTACTAGTTCCCGAATGCTGTTCGAGGTTGTCATTTTCATGCCCAACTTGATGTTGGTTATCATCATCAGTATTATTAGATGTGGTTGGTACCTCACTGATGACATCAGAACCGTAGTGAGAGAGATTAGCAACGAGAGCAGCTTGGGCAGAGTGAATGTCATCACAATCCGAATCGTATGCATCAAGATCATCCGCTTGATAAGCTGCATTAGAAGTGGAAACAACTGCAATGCCGTCAGTATTTGCTGCCCCTGGGTCTGCAAGAAATGCTAACTCCTCTGAATCCAAAATCTTCCCGTTAGACTGAGCGTCAACCAAATACATCTTTTCACGAAACCATGCATCATCCCTTCTCCTTTTCGGCTGAGTGCATTCCCTAGCCATATGACCTTGTCCTCGGCAATTGTAGCAAGTCACAACCTTCTTAGGACCAATAGGACTCCCATTTCCACTAGCTTGAGAATTCACAGCTTGATTGTTCCCAGACCTTGTAGGAGGTCCATATGAATTTTGCTTTCCCTGAATTGGTTGCACCGTCACTTGACCATCTTGAACAGTGGCTTGTTGTCGAGGATTTGATGAGGTGCGGAGCTGATTGTTTGTTGGTGGAAATCCTCTAGTTGCAACAAGTTTTGACAAGTAGGCTATGAGATGGTTTAGAACATCAGCTGGCGTATCATTTGGAGTAAAGACCGGTGCTTGGATTGGAGGAAGTTCATTAGAGTAGAAAGCTTGTGCTGGTTGTGCTTCTATTGGAAAATATCCTTGCTGAGGAGTATAGCCCAATGGAGAAGTGTTGGCTTGTGATGGTGATGTTTGATATGGTGGTTGCTGTTGAAAAGATTGTTGAGGAACACTTTGTTGATATTCTTGCTGTGGCATCATTGGTGGTTGATAAGATGGTTGCTGTGGTTGCTGATAGATGTGTGGTGGTGGCTGCTGCAAGTATGATGGTTGTTGATAAGTATAAGCCATGTTTTGTTGAGAAGCATACATTGCAAGTGGATCATGAAGTTGAGGTGTAGACAACCGAGCCTCGATCACATGGCATTCGTGTTGTTGAAGAAAAGCTTGAAGTTGATCCACATTGGTGTTATGCAAGTCCTTAGCCAATTTAACATCCGTCACGTATTTTTTCCATTCTGGAGGAAGAGTGTTCAAATACTTGGTGTTCAATTGAAATGTAGGAATTGCCATGCCATAGATATTTAGCTCATTCAATAATAGGGTAAATCTCAGATAGTAGTCATTGAGAGTCTCCCCTGGCACATAGGCAAACTTATCAAAAGTATCATAAAGCTTACACTCTCGTTCTTGTTTAGTTAACGAGGTGCCTTGCATTAGAACACGAATTCTATCCCATAACTCTTTGGCAACTTTATGTTTGCTGACGAGTTTGTAGACATCTGGAGGAAGGGCTTGGAGAATGATGTTTGTAGCATACTTATCACATTTATCTTGAATCTTCATATCTCCAGTCAACTCACCCGTTGTGCGAGGACGAGTGGTCGTACCTTCCGTCACTGTACCATAATCTAATGGTCTATTGAGCACAGATGCCCAAATTAGATGTCCATTCTCCTTGTTCAACATATAAAGTTCCATACGGGAAGCCCATTCCTCATACATAGTCTTCACCAACATTGGTGGACGATTATCCGTACCCGAGAGGATGGACTTGTCCGTAAGAGATGTGTACTCCATTTCAATAAGTTAAGATTTACAAAGTTGATCGAACAATGAAATAAGGTTAAGTATTTTTGTGTTGTTATGAGTTAAAATCGAGAAACAATGGTAAAATCCCCTAAAATATGTTCTCGATAAACCAAAAATTCCAAGTCAAAATTAAATTTTTATGGAAAAATTTGTGATTATCGGAATGTTGATCGGAATGTCAGATCGGAATACCAGATCGGAATGTCAGATCGGAATGTCCAGATCGTAATGTAACCCTGTCGGAATGATGATGGTATCGGAATGCCTAGATCGCAATGCAGAGCGGTCGAAATGTTCAGATCGCAAAGAACTATCGTAATACTCAGATCGCAAAACCTATCGGAATACTCAGATCGCAATGCTCAGATCGCAAAGTAGCTGACAAAATTCAAGCAGAGTAACGACTTAAAAACCTTCCTTATACCCGTCGGAATCTCAGATCGCAAAGTAGGATCGGAATGCCAGATCGGAATAAGTAATAAAATCCAACGATCGCAATGTAGAACCAAACCCTTTCCGATGGTAAGGTTATTGCGATGGAAGCCCACGTACAACTTGTACTTTCCGATGGATGTTTCTGCTAGAATTTCGGAATGAAGAACACAACCTTTTTTGCACTTTTGATCCAAGAAAACTGATGTTTTAATGAAAACCAACATACCAAGAACACTTTTAAGCACAAATCCCTATGTTACACTACTTAATACTACGATCAAACCAAAAAATTTTGAAGATTTCGGCAAAAACCAATTTGTACTCTACGAATTGTTTAGAAGACAATACTCAACACAAAAACAAACCTATATTTCATCCCAAGCTCTTGATACCATTTGTAGGATTGTAAATCTATGCTTATGTTTTTAGAGAGAGAAAGAGATAGAGAGATGGTGGATTACACACACACTTAGAGAGAGAGACCAATGTTTTACTATGTGTAAAATATGAAACCACACACCCTCTCCATCAAAGGAGAGGGTTTATATACCCAAGCCCTTGTCATGGGCCTGGGCTTACATTTGGGCCGGCCTACACATGTTGTAGGCTAGGCTTGTTCTTGTTTGTTAAATAAAGAAAGTTAACTAAACTACGAGCTATTACATGGACTATCATTGGAGTGACTGATCCTTCTTAATACGTAAAACGTATTTCCAACAGGTGGATTTCTTAATGATGAACCTGTTGAAACTAAACCCATTGTTGTGACCAACCCCACCACTTGTAAAACTATTGACCTTGGCTCAACCCCAATAAGTAAACCTAGTGTCAAGTATGCTGAAATGTATAGAAAACCTAGGTCACCTCAAAGCCAAGTGAGTGTTAATAGGACAAGGTTTTATCAGTCCAAGCCTAAATTTTTGTCTAAAAAGGCTTTCTATACATGTGGGAGTTTCTCACATTTGGCCTATAATTGTCTCAGCGGACACAATTCACCGACTGACAATAGGTCAACCATGGTCAAACCTAGAGCTTTTGTCCAACCAAGTCCTCAAGCCACTAGACCAGCTCTTTTCTTCTCTAGAAAGATTGATACCCATGGACAAAGACCCTTTTATAAGACAAATACTTGGTCTAACATACAATGGGTTCCTGTAGTAAACTCTAATTCACCCGTAGACAGGAACAATATGTTTGCTGACAAGACTAAATTAGCCGCTGACAGATCTAGGTTTGGTATGAAAATGCCACAACTAGCTTCTGTCAGACCTTATGTTAGACCAAGTAATAGGTATTTAAGGTCTAAGGGACAAGGGTCTAAAGCTTCATCCAGTTTAACATGGAGACCTAAATAGGACCAAAACCCAAATTCAAATGGAAAATCTATGACCTACAACAGATTTAAATTTCTTGAAAAGGTCATCACTAAACCCATTGGGGTAAATTGGGTGTTTAGGGCACAAAGGGATGAACAAGGGGTTGTTACAAAGAATAAATCAATTCTTTTCTAACAACCAGATGAATCCAAGTATGCAAAGGCTTGGGTTCCCAATGAAAACTAATTTGTTTTCTTCATGTGCAGGGTACTCACAAGCAGGTCAATGATTTTGGATATTGGGACAGTGGATGCTAAAGGCACATGACTGGGAAGAAAGATTACCTTACTTATTTCACTCCTATTAAATATGGTGATAAGGTGTACTTTGGTTGCAGTTATGACAATGTTTCTGGCAAAGGCACACTCATCACCAATAACTTAAGGTTTGAGGAAGTCTTCCTGTTAAAAGAACTTGGTTATAATCTGTTTAGTGTGTCACAAGTATGTGACAACAAGAATAAGGTTCTTTTCACTGATACTGAGTGCTTAGTTTTAATTAAAGACTTTGAGATACCTGCTGACAAGTTCATAGAATTTAGAACACCTAGATATAAAGATGTTTATAATGTGAATCTAAATGGCATTAAAATGAATAACAACTCGTCTTGTCTTTATCGGTACAATTTTATGCATACTAAGATTTTTGTAGATAATAACAGTACTCTATGCATTATTAAAAATCCTGTACATCAATCTAAAACTAAACACATAGAAATAAGACATCATTACATAAGGGGTTGTTTTGAAAAAGGTTTAATACATCCAGATAGAGTGGACACAAAAGATAATGTGGCTGATTTATTAACTAAACCTTTTGATGTTGGGAGGTTCCAGTACTTGGTAACAAGTATTGTGACAACCCAAAATCAAGGTCATAGCTTAATCTTATTTTACGATTATTTTTGAAATTTTTGGATGAGTTTGAACGATATTTATTTTTGGAGGTTTAAGTTTAAATCTACGTTGGAAGGTCTATATTTAATATTTATTAAGTATAAGGAGTATTAGCAAGCGTGATGTCGATGAATGCCAAATATTTTACGTTTTATTGTCGGTTGTTCGATATTTATTATTTTCGAGGTTTTATTTTAAATGACGTGTTAAGTCGAGTCGAGAGTCGATATTATTATTTTTGAGGTACGTTTTAAATTTTTAAAGGTATCTTTATGAAACCCGAGCCCCGTAAATATTTTGAAAATTGACTAATAGTTATTTTCCGCTTTTTAGCTAACTATTAACATTTTTAGCCACAACTTTTATTAAATTGCAACTTGGTCCCTACCCCACTATATAAAAACTTGAAACAACACACACACATCTTATTTTTCATTTTAAAAAATTTCACTTCCACTCTCTCTCTCTAGCTTTGCCGAAACCCACACCCACCACCAAAACACAATCAAACTTCAATTTTTCTTGAGTTTGAGGTTGATTCAAGCTAAATTAACACAAGACCCAGCCTTATTTTTATCAAGGATCACATTGGTGTAAGAATTTTACACATGCAAGCAACTTTTTTTTTCTTGATGTTGGTAGGTAGGAGCTATGATCATGCATGGCATTATCATGATGATCCATGGTAGTTTGTGCTAAAAATCTTGTTAGAAACTTTATTTTGATCTTATTTATTTTGATTATGATTTTGATGTTATGGTTGATGTATGATGATATTAGGGTATAGTAATGATCATTTCCATGGTTGGTTTTTATCAAAAAGTTGATTTTGTACAAGTTTTGAGTAGTCATTTTATAAAAGTAAGTAAAAGGTAAAATCCGAATTTGTATGTTTTTAAAATGGCTTAACTTATAGCCTAGGGTTGTAGATAATTTTCTTAGCTTCGATTTGATATAAGGTAGAGCTTCTAGCTCAAAACGAGCGCGAAGTTATGATGTTTTGAATGATCGTGTACCGGGAGACGAGTATCGGCACTACAAATAGTTGTTGTCGATATTTGGATCGAATCTCGGGGACTCTAAATGGATTTTTTGAAAAATGTAACCTACTGATAATGAGGTGTTTATTTTATAAGTTGAGTTTACTTTAAAACCCGAGTGTCGGTTTTGTAAACGGAGTCATTTAGATAAGTTAAAATTGTTGTATGAAAAATTAACGTAAATCTGTCCGGATTTTGTAGTTTGAAAATGAGTCGGGTAAAGTAATTTAAAAGTAATTTCATTTGATAAACTTGTAGGAGGACTTTCTATATATAGTAAGTTAGTTTATCAAGTCGTTTCATAAACGGTTGACGAGTTTAAAAGAGGTAAATAAGCTTGTACATGTTGTATGTACCGGCGGACTTTGTAAAAAGTATAAAATGGTTAAGTAAATGTGTAGTAGAGTATAATGAAGTTATTTATATCGTTTTATCTCGATTTTATTGTGACTTTATGAGTTTGAGTTTGATGTTATATATATGTATGATTTATTTCTCGAGTCATTATTAATGAACGCGCCTTATTTGATAGGTAGCGGTTCTCGTGTTTGAAAAGCATCCATTATCGTCGACGATCATCTCGCTAGATCTCTTATACTAAGGTGAGTGATTGTAGAGTTTTACTACCCTTTAGGAAAAGAGCGTAAATAGCGGTAAGTATCGAGTGATGATTTTAGGAAAAATCAACACTAATGACCCAATCACTTAAAAGAGATGAGAGATTCGTTTCCCAAGGAGGTATGGTGTTGTGAATTAACTTGTATGTATTTGAGATTAATATTGAGAGATGGAATGACGGTTTTGTTAAAATTAAACTACGACGAAAAAGACGTAAACGTAAAGCCGTAGAAAAACACAAAAATTAAAAATTAAACTAAAGCCAAAAACAAAATCAAGAAAAGATTAAAAAGGCTAAAACAAGTCTAAAATAATATAAATAAAGTTAAAAATCCAACAAAGATATTTTAAAAGCTTTTATTAATTAAATAATTAATTTTAAATGCTAATTAAAGCCCTAAAATCAATTACAACTAATAAAATATTCCAAAATATGATTTTATTGAAAAATTACTTAACTTATATTATTATGAGACCAAAAAGTATTTTTCTAAAAATTAAAACCTATTAAAACTATTTTTAAAACTCTAAAAATGATTAAAACCTAATTAAACTTAAAATAATTATAAAAATAAATCTAAAAGTTATAAAAATATTCTAAAAATGGAAATGATCCTAATTAATGATAAAGATCCTAAGAAAAATGAAAAAGAAAGAAAAAGAAAATTTTGAAAATTAAATAATAAAATAATATTAAAATATTATTAAAAATAAAAAATTTCTAAAATTTAAAATAAAAAATTTATAAAAATTCTAAATAATATAATTAAGAGAAAAACACAAATCTAAGCTTCTAAACCTTTTTTAATAATTTTATAAAAATCTTTAAAGTTTATAAAAAACCTTAAAATATTATAAAATTAAAAATTAAAGTTTATAACACCAAAACTATATGTAAACCTCAAAAATATATTTTAAAACCTAAAACCTATTTTTCCTAAAAAATTAAAATCTTTTTGGTATTTTTTATTGATTTTATAAAAAACGTATATTAAATAAATTCTAGAAAATAAACAAATAAAAGGAAAAATGTGAAACAAATTTTGAAAAATCAAAAACCCTAACAGTAACTCAGGAAAAATAAGCCAAATGAAATAAGCTTATTAGATAAGCTAGAAATGGTGGAAATAAGCCACGGCTTTAAATAAGCAAAAGAAATGAAAATGTGGTTAAGTGTTAAACAAAACCACACCCTAGCAGTCAAAGACCCTAGGGCGCAGTGGTAGTGTGTGAGTGTTGTGAGTGTGGGGATTGTGGGTTCGAGTCTTGCTAACCCCCTTTTTTCTTTTTTTTTATATTTTGCTTTTTACTCTTCCAAACCAATGACTGACCTTAGTAAGCTTGTAAACCAACTCCAAACTTCCTTTTTAACACTGATATGATCAAAATTAAACAACAAAACGTGCCAGTATGCTATGTTAACAAAAGCAGGTTTGGACTTTGCCTTGCTTTCTCACAAGTGATTAAAAGGCCAAAGGAGTTGACCTTATGAGCTTATTTGGTTAGGTATTGGTGGACAGGGGGCACTCTTGTGATCCTTTGATCACAAGAAGTCAGCAACACACAATGAACAACAAGAATCAAAGCATTTAGCACTCAAAATCCACAAAACAAAAGCTCACACAAGCTATGCTAGTTGCTGTAACAGATATTGAGGTCTGGTGGTATAACACCCTTATATCAAGCAACCTGGTGAACTTTGATGCTTCAAACTAAACACACAACCTCACAAATAGATGCACAATCAATTTCAAACCTTAAATCATGTAATCACTCACAGATTTCACCAAATCAATTGCCAATTTGCATGAAAAATAATGAAGAAAAATGATTATGCAAGTTTTAGCTTTACTTTTCACTTAACACTCACCAACTAGCTTCTAAACTGATTGATCATACTCACCAACTAACTAGCAGCCTAAATTAACCCTAATCAACCTAGCTAACATCTTTTAAAATCAAAATCTAAGCTTAGTGCCCTGCTAATACCTAGATCCAAACACCCTGTTAACTTTTATGAAACCAAATTTTCATAATAAAACACTTCCACAAGCAGTCAAAATGATTCTCAAGCTCTTAAACATGCATAATTATGCTGATAACACTCAAATCAATCACCTTTTTCACACTTAATCACATAATCAAACAAGTTCACATGAACACACTTTTACTGAATTTTCAAAGAGAAAAAGAGTATTACCTCAAGGTTTTACATCCAAAACCTTGGTGGATGTAAAATCCACTTCCAAACCAGCCCGGGCTGGTGCTGAACTAAATCTACAAGCCTTCTTCCCTGTTTAAAACACAATCAAAGAAAACAGACAAAATACAAGTTTAATATTATAACCTGTTTCTTTTCTTTTCTTTCTAAAACACTTCCAAACCTTTTCCAAACTTCTTAAAACGTTTTTATATCTCTTATATCAGCAAAATCATTAACCTTTAACACCAAAATACCTTGGACAGATTTCTTATAAAAATCTTCCAAAAATTTTCAGAAAACTTAAATACTATTGAAACACAAATCACTAAACCAAATAACAAGAGTGGAACTCAGAATCAAGCTTCTTCACAACACTCAATCTTTTAAAAACAATAAAAAAGGAATTACACTTGAATTTTTTTCAAAAACCAAACTTTTTATTTCTTTAAAAAGGAATTACATGTGAGAGACTTGAAACTGGAACAAGGGCTTCACACAGGTTGTGAGATCCTTATATAGCACCTATAGAACATACTAGAATAAAAAATGCAAACCCTAATACATGGAAAAATCTCAAAAATACCCTCATACGATTTTTGATGAATTCTGTCCTTTGTTGATCTTGGCCTTTAAATTTTGCTTTGGGAAGAAGGAGAAGATCCTAGACGTTCAATTTGGACACGTCTACAGCCTTGGAGACCAAGGAATGCTCTGATTGGAGGATGGGGTTTTGGGGGTAGGGACCACACGTGGTGGGATTGGGTGTTTTGTGGGTGGGTTGGGTTTTGGTGGACGTGAATCACACGGGTGCCAAATTAATTGGAAAATTACCCACGTTTAATGAAGGTAAATTCTGGGAGGTAAGAAAGATGAACAGTAATAATTTTGATCCTAAAAAGGGGGAAGCTTTGTGTTAACCGCGTGTTTTTGTTTGAATCTTTCATTTTGTGCACTTTTGGTCCTTGGCTTTTGGAATTTCTGGCATTACAAGTTTTCAGCCCTAAATCCTTGTTCCCTTTGTATTTAACTTTCACCTTTTGACATATTTGGCACCAACTTTTCCAAAAAATGTTTCAAGGACTATTTTTGACATCTTGAGTAATTTCAAGGGCTGAATTGGGACTTCATTTGATCTTCAAAGGTCTTCAATGAGTCTTTCACTTGTTGAGGGACCATTATTGGCAATTTGAAATTGTTGAGGGACTAATCTTGCCATTTCTTCAATCTTGAAGGACCTTTTTGCAATTTTGACAAACTTAAGGGACCAAACTTGTAATTATTAATATACAAGGGTTTTAAGTGTCATTTCTTCATAGAATAAGGATCAATCTTGTTTTGTCTTCAAGTCTTCAAGGGTATTTGATGAAAATTCCATGATTAGGGCCCGGTTCATTGTACGGCTTCGTTTCTCGTGTTCGTTTTTCCTTGTATCTTGTGATCTTTTGTCTTTTTCACGATATCCATACCTAAAACACACAAGTAAACAAACACAAGCATATATATGGTATTTTATGACATTTTTATGCATTTAAAGCCCGAAAAGAACGATGAGATCATGTATAAATGCCATCTCATCACTCCCCCATACTAAGCCATTGCCGTGCCCTCACGCAATGCTAGAATAAAGTATCTAAGCATCACCAAAGTTCAATTTTATTATCCTTTATTGAAGAGTAAAAGACTTGCAACATACTACGAGAATGTGTAAAGACATAATGTATGATTTTCATCACCAAAATGTGACTTTTAGGGTCAAAGAATAGAAACAAGTTAATGTCCCTTAGAGTAAACTTCGTCGTCCTTGATTGTCATACATTCCATGCTAAGTGCAAAAACAAGATCATTGTTGGTACAAGTCACAATGCTAACACTACTCATACGTTCAAATTGTGTAATACTTTTTCTCCCCGCAATCCTAGTTATTATAAAAGGAAATGGGTTACTAGCATTTTTTATCTATTTGTCATGGATCACAAGTGATTCATATTGACTTATTTAAGTAGTTATTAGTCCGAAAGCAAAGTAGCACGATTTGATCAATAGTTAGCCGAAGGACAAAATCTTTTAAAACGGCTTCTCGTGTATCTCCTTAAGTTCATATCTTGGCATAACTCGTTTCACGATTTGAGACCTTTCTCGGACCGATATTTGGCATGTACTTCATACTTCAAATCTTGGGAAGACGTTCTCGAAATTATGGTCTTCTCTTCATATATTTGGAATTTCTTCACTTGACGTTTTTGAGAGATTCTTCATATAGGACCACGACTTCATCATTTTTCTTCAATCTTTACTTTGGATTTTGATATACAACGATCCGCCTCCTTTTCGGACTTGGATATATTTATCCTCATACCTTGTTAGGGTCTTTTTGGATAGACTTTCTCCATTCTTTAGGGGAGTAATAGCTTCTCGTCGTGTGTCTCGATCCTTCATATTGATTTTGGAATAATGATACTTCACATCATCTTTGGATCTTTAGCAAAAATAGAGCTCCTCATGCCTTGTTAGGGCCTTTTTGGATGATCGCCAATCTTCGCGTCCCGCTTCAATAAGTTATGCCTTGGCTATGAACTCTATTCAACCCCGAGCAACTTTTAAACGATCTTGCGCTAGAGGCTAAGTAACTTTTCAAATCGTACGACCTTACTTATTGCAATTATGATTTATACCTAATGCATTGATCTTATGGGAAGAAAAAGCCACAATTAAAAACATATGAGTTTTTGAAAGAACACTTTCATGTTCTACGTTTAGCATGATCACTTGTCTAACTCTATCATTTCTTGTTCTTCACTATATAAAGACCTCTAATTAAAGAGACTCGTGAATACTTAGCCGTGCAAGTCAAAATTGAGCCAAATTTGGATTAGCTTTCATTAAGACTATATCAAATCAAAGTTTTGGGTTTTCAAGCCACCTATAGGATCTTGCACTTTCTTGGACTTTTTCAAGTTTAGAGAATGCGTTTTAAAGTTCCCTTGATAAGTGACTTTCTAGAATCAATTATAGGAACTTGCGAAAAGTTCTTGTTCTTAACCCGAATGAATTAAGACTTTCGCGTTTTAAAGCTCCCTATATAAAAGTCTAGCAAAACTTGAATTGAGCGGGTTAAGGAATGTAAATGGCTCCAAATGCCCATCAAGTCAAAAATTAACTCTTATTCTACCCATCGGAAAATATACATTCGTGTCTTAAAAACACTTATGAAAAACTAAGAAAAAATTTTAAAATTTGGCCATTTTTAGCCTTATTAGCAAAACAAAACTTTGAAAATTGGAAAACGTGAGGGCGTAGCAAAGCAAGTACCTATTCACCCCCCCATACTAAAAGTAAACATTGTCCTCAATGTTTCGAGTCTAAAGGTGGAGCACCCCCATACTAGAGACGAAGAATCGAATGCTTAGGATCTAGCATGGAAAGGGTGATCAACAATATATCTAAAGCCGTTTATTAATTATGCTAAAAGATAATTGTTAGAACAATAAAGGATATGTCATGGATTCGTGAAAAACTTCTTCAAACGAACGATGGAGGCTCACGTAAACGAACACGAGAGTCTTCAATCGTAGACGATGATGATGATCTAGATAACACAATCACAAACAACCACGAGACAACAAGTTGGAAGGGTACAAGTCCCCTTATTAGTGAACGTAAAGCATAAATATAAGCATGGGATCTCCCCCACGAGGCACCTCGTTTTTGATTACCGAGTCATGAGCTCGACTCGATCCCCTTAAAATTTGAACATTTAGGGAATTCATGGTATGGTCAATTTTTGATGGGGCTTACATGATAAACAAGGCCCAAAAAGCAACCGGTAAAAAGGACTAAGTCCTTAGATGATGCAAAATACCGGGGTCGAAGATGGCGTTCTCGTTTCCATTGGGAAAACAAATTAACACCACTTGAACATGTGCCATAAACTCAAAGAGTTTGAAGAAAATAGATGAGAAATAGAAGGGTGAGACAATTGGTAAGACAAACGTTTGAGCTACTCGAGGTAGACTCGCACCAAGCAAATAGATGTAGTTTCCATTTATTGCATCGGTGGAAGACCGAGATTTCCCTTTACATGAAATTCCGGGATCGAATATCTCGTCCTCGGTGGATAAGGATGAGGGAACATAAGGGGCTTCCCCCATACTAGAACCACACAAAACATCGTCAAAAGGAGTAGACGAGTTTGTAGCACTCAAATCACGTGGTGATGACGGAGTTAGATTTGTAGAAAAATCAATTAAATCATATTTAAAATCTTTTCCTTTGTTATCTTTTAAACTCTCCTTATGAAAACCCTTTTTAATTATGTCGAAAATATTCGGTGTTTCTAAGACGATGTTAGTCACACTAAAAATTCTCACATTTTGAAACCGTTTTGGTTTTGGTGGTGGCAAGTTCTCAAAACGTTTATCGACGAAGAAAACCTCCCCATCGGGGCCAACATATTCATCATCCGAAAGATCTTCCGTAGAAACCGGCAACTTATCAACACTTTTCAAAAATGAAGGTGAAGGATTTTTCGATTCAAGTATTGATGGTTTCTTCTTTGTAGGCTTAGCACTCATAACCTCCACCGGCGGAGGAAATGGTAAATTGTTTTTGGCGACATTCCCTAAAACTCTTGGTGAAAATTCTTTGCAAACGACATTGGTCGAGTCACCATGGTTTAAAGTTGCAATAGAATATACATGAGAAAGATTGGAGTTTTGTGTTGCATTGATGACAAGTTCTTCTTCATTGAAACGAAGGGTGATTTTTCGAGCATGAACATCGATAAGTGCTCTTGATGTATCCAAAAATGAACGACCCAAAATGAGAGGAACTTTTCGATCGATAGGAATGTCTACAACGATAAAGTCAACGGGATAATAAAACTTTCCGACTTTAACGAAAACGTCCTCGGCTACTCCACATGCCATGATCGTAGAATGATCGGCCATCTCGATGGACATGTTCGAAGGAGTAAGAGCCGGAAGCGAAAGCGATTTGAAAATCTCGAGAGGCATCAAATTAATACTAGCGCCAAGATCGGCCAAGGCGTAGCATTCCTCCATATCTTGAATAGCACACGGAATCAAAAATTTACCGGGATCACCGACTTTTTGTGGTATGCGGCTTAGAAAAACCGATGAACAACTAGACGATTGTTGTAACTTTTCTTTGTTGTTTAGCATACTTTTGAAGTTTGCGGCGAATCGAGGCATCATGATTAAAGCATCGGCAAAACTTATGTTAAAATGCAAATCACGAAACATTTTCATAAATAGCTCAAATTGATAATTGTTCCTTTCTTGTGCTTTCTCTTTGTTACGTCTCGAAGGGTAAGGTAAAGGTGGTGTGGGTTGGTCATTAGGCAACGGCCTTGGAATCTCGGGTTCCATAATTGGTATTGGTGTAACCGTAGGTGTGGTTTGAGCGGTACTTCGTGGGATTGTAATATGCTCCTTTTCGACCACCACCTCGGGTTCTTTCTCGATTTCCTTCTCCGTAGAAGTACTTGGTCGAGAGATTGGTTCCTTGAAAGTTTTACCACTTCGTGTAGCAACAACCTTCAATTCTCCCCTCGGGTTGTTAATGGTATCACTAGGAAGACCACCCGAAGAAGAGGGCTTACACATGATAGCTTCGAACATCATAGCCATTCGGTCCTCAAATTTAGATTGCCTAGCATCCGCTTTCAATAATTCTTGCTTAATCTCATGTTGTCCTAATTCCATCTTTTGTTGGTTTTGTTGAAGACGTTGGACATTTCCTTCCATTTTATTTGCATGAGTTTTAAGTTCATTAGCAAGTTCATTTTTAAGCTCGTTTTTCAACTCGGACCTTAAGCTAATCATCTCACGTTGCATATTATCAAATTTAGCATCATTTGCTTTAGCATAATCCAAAAATTCTCCTTGCAAATTTTTCGTGTGAGCATTTTGAAAACCTTGTGTAGTATTTTGAAAATCACGGTTTTGATTTTGATTAGAGATTTGTCCATTCCCACTTTGATAATTCCCTTTGTTGTAATTGCGTGTGTTGCCTTGGTAATTACCTTGGTTGTTGTTTCGATAATTATTAGTATTTTGATTTGGTGGAGCTTGATTTTGGCGGGAACCTTGGCCGTTTTGGTTGTAAGTTCCCGTTGCTACGTAAGCACTCGAAGTGTTACCATCCGCGGTAATGCACTCGGATAAATCATGAGCTCCTCCACACGATAAACAACTCTTAGCAACCGCTTTAACCGAAGCGGAATTGGAAGCTTCTTGAGCCTTCCAATGGGACATTAGATTAGCAAATCTATCAAAAAACCGATTTTCCTCATTAGCTTCATCATGTAAGGCATTAATACCACGAGACGATTGTGATGACGATGACGAACCCATATTGGCAACACTCGGTGTGTTACGAGGGCTATAAACCTTAGATCGATTTTCAATGATTTGTAAAGCCTCATTTGTCGTCTTGCACAAAAAATTACCACCCGCGGCGGCGTTCAAATAATCTCGTTCATGATCATTAAGCCCATTATAAAAGGTATCAATTTGATGCAATTCCGAAAAATCATGGTGAGGACATTCATGTAACATCTCCTTAAATCGTTCCCATGCCATTGAAAAACTTTCATTGTTACGTTGCACAAATCGTGAAATCTCATTTTTTAAGTGTGTTGTTTTCGATGGTGGAAAAAACTTGTTCACAAACTTAGAAACGAGATTGGCCCATGTCAAAATCGAATTTGGCGGTTCTTTCTCGAGCCAAATTTTTGCGGGACCATCCAACGAATATGGAAACAACATCATCTTAATGGCGTCATGCGGAACATCTTTGAATTTGCTAGTGGCGGTGAGACGGTTGAAATTCCTAATATGGTAATGCGGGTTGTCTTTCTCGTGACCTCGAAATTTATTTGCTTGTAGCATAGACATTAAACCCGTCTTAATCTCGAAATTCTCCGCAAGGATGGCGGGAATAACAATGGCCTCTCCAAAACCCTCGGTGGGTGCTTGTAGCAACTCCATCATAGTACGATTAGCCATTACGACTTCTTGTTCTATAATAGGTTCAACAATTGGAGGTTCTTCAACAATCAACGATCCTTGATTTGCTTGCTTTTGAAGACGTTTACGAGCTCGTTTAGCTTGATTACGAGTGATCATAAACTTCACGAAGAATGGGAGGTGAGCAAAGAAGATTCTTTTTGGTTGTTTTGTGGATTTTCAATTTTTTTGTGTTTTTGATGATATTTAATTTTTTTTTGGATTTTGGTGTATCTTCGTAGACAACAATCTACAAAATCTCTCCTCGAATCAAACTCTTGATTAAAGAAGCCTCAAAGGAATGAAAACGATCACGTGGAGTGAACGCCTTCGAATGACTTTAGAACTTTGGTGAAAACCAAATTGTTCACGAGGGTTTAATCACAAAGAAAACCAAGCAAATATAGTATACGTATTAATACTTTGGGCGGCAAAACCCTCGATTAGCCTTCAATGTCAAAATACTCACAAGCAAGCGGGGAAACGAGGTGGCGCGAAGCACTTAAGAGCCTTTTTCCTTAGGGTATATTTTATAATACCCGCCTTATACCCACCTTATAGTTCGTATCTTTCAAAATCGAGCTTCACGAAAGTATTTATCTATTTTTGCCTTTTCTTTTTGTTTGAGATTCGAATACAATGATCGAGTGATGAAATCCCGAATCAAGGTTGTGTTTTCACACTTTTGGAGATATTGTATTTTGGTTGTGATACTTAATACAATATATTAATAATATTCACAAAGAAAAACCAAGAAAACCGATAATACGTGTTAAGGGAGTTCCACTTAACACAAATACTATTATGGATAATATCAAAAACAAAATTTTCCAAATTAAGACACGACACACCTCCCCGGCAGCGGCGCCAAAAATGATTGTAGAGTTTTACTACCCTTTAGGAAAAGAGCGTAAATAGCGGTAAGTATCGAGTGATGATTTTAGGAAAAATCAACACTAATGACCCAATCACTTAAAAGAGATGAGAGATTCGTTTCCCAAGGAGGTATGGTGTTGTGAATTAACTTGTATGTATTTGAGATTAATATTGAGAGATGGAATGACGGTTTTGTTAAAATTAAACTACGACGAAAAAGACGTAAACGTAAAGCCGTAGAAAAACACAAAAATTAAAAATTAAACTAAAGCCAAAAACAAAATCAAGAAAAGATTAAAAAGGCTAAAACAAGTCTAAAATAATATAAATAAAGTTAAAAATCCAACAAAGATATTTTAAAAGCTTTTATTAATTAAATAATTAATTTTAAATGCTAATTAAAGCCCTAAAATCAATTACAACTAATAAAATATTCCAAAATATGATTTTATTGAAAAATTACTTAACTTATATTATTATGAGACCAAAAAGTATTTTTCTAAAAATTAAAACCTATTAAAACTATTTTTAAAACTCTAAAAATGATTAAAACCTAATTAAACTTAAAATAATTATAAAAATAAATCTAAAAGTTATAAAAATATTCTAAAAATGGAAATGATCCTAATTAATGATAAAGATCCTAAGAAAAATGAAAAAGAAAGAAAAAGAAAATTTTGAAAATTAAATAATAAAATAATATTAAAATATTATTAAAAATAAAAAATTTATAAAATTTAAAATAAAAAATTTATAAAAATTCTAAATAATATAATTAAGAGAAAAACACAAATCTAAGCTTCTAAACCTTTTTTAATAATTTTATAAAAATCTTTAAAGTTTATAAAAAACCTTAAAATATTATAAAATTAAAAATTAAAGTTTATAACACCAAAACTATATGTAAACCTCAAAAATATATTTTAAAACCTAAAAACTATTTTTCCTAAAAAATTAAAATCTTTTTGGTATTTTTTATTGATTTTATAAAAAACGTATATTAAATAAATTCTAGAAAATAAACAAATAAAAGGAAAAATGTGAAACCAATTTTGAAAAATCAAAAACCCTAACAGTAACTCAGGAAAAATAAGCCAAATGAAATAAGCTTATTAGATAAGCTAGAAATGGTGGAAATAAGCCACGACTTTAAATAAGCAAAAGAAATGAAAATGTGGTTAAGTGTTAAACAAAACCACACCCTAGCAGTCAAAGACCCTAGGGCGCAGTGGTAGTGTGTGAGTGTTGTGAGTGTTGGGATTGTGGGTTCGAGTCTTGCTAACCCCCTTTTTTCTTTTTTTTTTATATTTTGCTTTTTACTCTTCCAAACCAATGACTGACCTTAGTAAGCTTGTAAACCAACTCCAAACTTCCTTTTTAACACTGATATGATCAAAATTAAACAACAAAACGTGCCAGTATGCTATGTTAACAAAAGCAGGTTTGGACTTTGCCTTGCTTTCTCACAAGTGATTAAAAGGCCAAAGGAGTTGACCTTATGAGCTTATTTGGTTAGGTATTGGTGGACAGGGGGCACTCTTGTGATCCTTTGATCACAAGAAGTCAGCAACACACAATGAACAACAAGAATCAAAGCATTTAGCACTCAAAATCCACAAAACAAAAGCTCACACAAGCTATGCTAGTTGCTGTAACAGATATTGAGGTCTGGTGGTATAACACCCTTATATCAAGCAACCTGGTGAACTTTGATGCTTCAAACTAAACACACAACCTCACAAATAGATGCACAATCAATTTCAAACCTTAAATCATGTAATCACTCACAGATTTCACCAAATCAATTGCCAATTTGCATGAAAAATAATGAAGAAAAATGATTATGCAAGTTTTAGCTTTACTTTTCACTTAACACTCACCAACTAGCTTCTAAACTGATTGATCATACTCACCAACTAACTAGCAGCCTAAATTAACCCTAATCAACCTAGCTAACATCTTTTAAAATCAAAATCTAAGCTTAGTGCCCTGCTAATACCTAGATCCAAACACCCTGTTAACTTTTATGAAACCAAATTTTCATAATAAAACACTTCCACAAGCAGTCAAAATGATTCTCAAGCTCTTAAACATGCATAATTATGCTGATAACACTCAAATCAATCACCTTTTTCACACTTAATCACATAATCAAACAAGTTCACATGAACACACTTTTACTGAATTTTCAAAGAGAAAAAGAGTATTACCTCAAGGTTTTACATCCAAAACCTTGGTGGATGTAAAATCCACTTCCAAACCAGCCCGGGCTGGTGCTGAACTAAATCTACAAGCCTTCTTCCCTGTTTAAAACACAATCAAAGAAAACAGACAAAATACAAGTTTAATATTATAACCTGTTTCTTTTCTTTTCTTTCTAAAACACTTCCAAACCTTTTCCAAACTTCTTAAAACGTTTTTATATCTCTTATATCAGCAAAATCATTAACCTTTAACACCAAAATACCTTGGACAGATTTCTTATAAAAATCTTCCAAAAATTTTCAGAAAACTTAAATACTATTGAAACACAAATCACTAAACCAAATAACAAGAGTGGAACTCAGAATCAAGCTTCTTCACAACACTCAATCTTTTAAAAACAATAAAAAAGGAATTACACTTGAATTTTTTTCAAAAACCAAACTTTTTATTTCTTTAAAAAGGAATTATATGTGAGAGACTTGAAACTGGAACAAGGGCTTCACACAGGTTGTGAGCTCCTTATATAGCACCTATAGAACATACTAGAATAAAAAATGCAAACCCTAATACATGGAAAAATCTCAAAAATACCCTCATACGATTTTTGATGAATTCTGTCCTTTGTTGATCTTGGCCTTTAAATTTTGCTTTGGGAAGAAGGAGAAGATCCTAGACGTTCAATTTGGACACGTCTACAGCCTTGGAGACCAAGGAATGCTCTGATTGGAGGATGGGGTTTTGGGGGTAGGGACCACACGTGGTGGGATTGAGTGTTTTGTGGGTGGGTTGGGTTTTGGTGGACGTGAATCACACGGGTGCCAAATTAATTGGAAAATTACCCACGTTTAATGAAGGTAAATTCTGGGAGGTAAGAAAGATGAACAGTAATAATTTTGATCCTAAAAAGGGGGAAGCTTTGTGTTAACCGCGTGTTTTTGTTTGAATCTTTCATTTTGTGCACTTTTGGTCCTTGGCTTTTGGAATTTCTGGCATTACAAGTTTTCAGCCCTAAATCCTTGTTCCCTTTGTATTTAACTTTCACCTTTTGACATATTTGGCACCAACTTTTCCAAAAAATGTTTCAAGGACTATTTTTGACATCTTGAGTAATTTCAAGGGCTGAATTGGGACTTCATTTGATCTTCAAAGGTCTTCAATGAGTCTTTCACTTGTTGAGGGACCATTATTGGCAATTTGAAATTGTTGAGGGACTAATCTTGCCATTTCTTCAATCTTGAAGGACCTTTTTGCAATTTTGACAAACTTAAGGGACCAAACTTGTAATTATTAATATACAAGGGTTTTAAGTGTCATTTCTTCATAGAATAAGGATCAATCTTGTTTTGTCTTCAAGTCTTCAAGGGTATTTGATGAAAATTCCATGATTAGGGCCCGGTTCATTGTACGGCTTCGTTTCTCGTGTTCGTTTTTCCTTGTATCTTGTGATCTTTTGTCTTTTTCACGATATCCATACCTAAAACACACAAGTAAACAAACACAAGCATATATATGGTATTTTATGACATTTTTATGCATTTAAAGCCCGAAAAGAACGATGAGATCATGTATAAATGCCATCTCATCAGTGAGTCTATAGCCTCGCTTTCTACTTGTTTTAATGATTTTAATAACCGCGAGGGGGATACATGCTATTTGAAAATAAATGAACACAAGTCATGAGTAATTGTTAGACCCGAATGATGCCTAAAGTTGATTTCATTGTATTGAGTAACTTGTTGCTAAAGACCCTAAATTCATGAGCCGTTAACTATCTTCTGACTTGATGTTGTGAGTCGAGAATAGCCGCTTATTTTAATAATAGTACTATTGGGTTGACCACCCTTTCTGAGACCAGGGCATTATGTTGAGTAACCCGCTGGGAAGGATAATTTTACGTGAATAAGATTGTGGTATTCTAGCAAATGATACCCTAGAGGGGCAATGGTTTTATTCTAGTCATGCCGGCATTTGGCGTGGGTGACTAATTGGTTAAGGGGTCGGTGTCATGAGCTTAAATAGAATGTTTGTTTAATAATATCGTTATTATTACTGCCTTGAATATAGATTGTGTGTACGAAAATTCTATAAATGATTATGATTGATTTTCTTCTTGTGTTCAAATGTGATTTGATAAACCTATAGTCTCGCTCAACATTATTGTTGACTCGTTTTATGCATGTATTTCAGGTAATAGGAAGTGATGGAGAATGGAGCTTTGCTTTGGAGGTTGTGGCTTGGCTTTTGGAAGAATGTTGGTCTAAATTGTTTTCTACCTTTTAATGTTGAACAATTTACTTTATGTTGATGTACTGTACTAAACTTGTTGGTTGTTGGTCGAGATCCATGGGGACTAAACGCTTTACTCTGGTATCGTGTCAGTACAATTTGGATTGAAATCTATGTTTTAGACCATTTATGAAAATCATGTTTATATTTTGTGTAAACGTCTCACTTTGAGTCGTTCAATATATCTTGTGTGATGATGCTTGTGTCTAGCACCCAATTGTGTATTTCCGCTACGCAATGTAAATTGGGGGTATTAGAGACTGGTAATCAGAGCTGCAAGTTATAGAGAACTTGGTCGATTTTGAAAGTTGTCCTAAACTATAACTTTGGTGTCGAAAGTATTTATTCTTCAAAAGCACAAAACTCCTCTGCAACGCTCCGGTAAGATCACTTTTAGTTTTGTTTTGCATTGTAGATGTATCCCTCATAACTGAAATGATTTTCCGAGTATTTATTAAGTAAATACTACGATATTGTATTGGAATTATTGAAAGTACGCTGAGTGCTTGTCAGTATCATATTTTTTTTGCGAGCATTGCATAAACATCATTTGCATTGTGTTGCATAGCATGGATAATGTATGAAATTTGCATGAGCATTGCATACTAATTATTATTTTATTAATGATGACCTTAAGTATCCTTGAACCCTTATAATTGTAGAAAATGGCTGGTTTTCCTCGTGAGGATGGATGGATTGATTTGACTAATGTAGTGGATGGTGAGGAAGTAGATAACTTTGGTGCTAGTGACGATGAGGAGCCTTTTGAGTTTTTAGATGATGGGATTCCACTTACTGCAGTTGGTCAGACAGAGCCTGAGTTGATACAAGCTAGTCATGTTCCAAGGGTCAATGTTGTGCCACAGACTGTTCCAGATTGTCAGCGACCGGTTGTTCGTTCTTCGACTCCTACTTGTGATGCTTATATTAGTAGTTTGCCTGGGATTGCATTTGCTAGGGGTGATGTTCTTGTTGAGTCGAGTAGGGCTGCTAGTGCTCGATCTATTCATGATGGTATTCCTAAGGTTTATTGTCCAGGTCCTAGGTCTTATGATGATATTTTCTGGTTTCTTAAGAAGTTTGATAGGTCTTTGTTTGAAAGGTATTTGGTTGAGACTCGTGTGATTAGGAGGTTTGAGCAGAATGATAAAAAGTTTGAAAGGTTTGTTGGTAGTGTGAGGAGATCAGAGTTTGTTAGGGCAAGGGAAATGGATGAGGTTGTCAGATTGAGATCTATGGTGCTGAATTTGAGTGTGCAAGTTGAAGGGTTGTGTAGGGAGCAAGAAAGGAATGCTAGGTTGAGTGCGTGGGGTTTCCCGGTGACATCTTTTCCTAGTCATGGTGTTGTGATTCGTGATGTGCCGAATCAGGTTGAAGCTCAAGTGTCGGTGAAGCCGAGTGAAGGAGGTAGTCGTAAAGGGAAGGAAAAAGTAGAGGAAGATTATGATGATGATGATAGAAGTAGTGACGACGAGCCGATGTACAAGAAGCTGCGGGGATCTGATGTTTAGTTATTTTCTGTTGTTTTTATTTGGCTTTGTTGTAATAGAACTTATGTAGACTCGTACTCTAATTTGTGATGAAACTTAATGACCTTTAAGTTGTTGTGATGAAGGATTGTAGTGACATTACTTGTCACAATTTTGTGGAGATTTTCCAAAGCAATCCAAAATTACCTTCATGACTTATGATTTGTCTTATTAGTTCTTTTGTGTGATTGGTTAATGATTCGTTGTGAATTGTGTTGTTGGTGCATGTAGTATCCATGTTACATCTTGATAGAGAAATCCTTCTTCTTATCTTGATATGAATACTTACTTGTTCTTTTTCTGTTATGGTGACAGGAAGGAGTTGGGGGGGCATTTTTCTGACTTTACTAAATTATTGTTTGGTTAGTTTCATGTAAACATGCCGCCTAAATTGACGACTGCTACTGTTAATACCATGATTGAGCAAGCTATCGCTAGAGCTTTGGAAGCTGAACGTGTTGCGAGGAACCAAGAGGCTGAGAATAGGAATGCTGCTGGTCAGGTTGGAGGGAATGTTTGAAATCAGGCTGAAGGAAATGCTGATGAGCAAGAAGAAGGAAATGCTGCAGGACAAGTTGGAGGTAATGCTGCTGTTCAATAGGTTCAAAAGGAATGTTCTTATGCTAGTTTCATAAAATGTGGACCTACCTAATTTCGTGGTACTGGTGGATTGAGAAGATAGAACGTACTTTTGAAATCAGTGGATGTTCAGAAGCCAGTAAGGTAAAATTTGCTGCAGCTACTTTTCAGGATGATGCGTTGAGTTGGTGGAATAGTCAAGTAGCTACTGTAGGATTGCTTGAAGGTAATGCTAGAACATGGACTGTGACTAAGGGACTGTTGACTGCTAAGTTTTGTCCCGAGGAAGAGTTAGGTCGGTTGGAAGATGAATTGAGGCATTTGGTGCTGAGGAACAATGATATTGTAGCTTATACAAGGAGGTTTTCTGATTTATGTTTGTTGTGTCCTGATGCGTTTGCTGATGACCGAAAGAAGATGAAGCAGTATATTAGGGGTTTATCTAGTAATATCAAGGGAGAAACTACTTCTTCGAAACCCAAGTCATTTGATGAAGCTGTTCAAATGGCTCATGCTTTAAAGGATGTAAAGCTGCAGGATCGAAAGGATAGTATTGCTGAAGGAAATAAGAGAAAGTGGGAAGCTGTACACTCAAGCCAAGGGCAGAATCGAGGTGGTTATCGTAATAACAATAACCAAGGACCGAATAGGAATCAACAATATAATTTGAGAATGAATGATGGTGTTCGTGCTGCTACAGGAAATCAAGGTAACAAGGTGAATCAGAAGTGTGGTCGGTGTAATCTATATCATGTTGGAAATTTCCACCTGCTTGCAACAAGTGTGGGTAGGTCGGACATAAGATGGCATATTGTAGAAACAAGGGTGTAGCCACTAGGGCTAATGCTGTTAAGGTAGTTTACTGTTCTAGATGTGGAGGCCGTGGACATAAGCAAGGGAATTGTCCGAGGGTTGGCATACGACCGGGAGGCAATGTTGTTGTTGTTGCTGCTGGGATTACTGCTCCAGCCTATGTCGTGGGAGATGCTGACAAACCTCAAGCGCCGAACGTGGTGACTGGTACGTTCTTACTTGATGCTTGTTATGCTAGTGTGTGATTTGATTCTGGATCCGATAGAAGTTTTGTAGATGTTAGATTCAGTCAGCTATTGGATAGAGAACCAGTGAGATTGACAACTGGTTATAATGTGGAGTTAGCTGATGGTAAGGTTGTAAGCACTAGTTCTATACTGAAAGGTTGTTCCTTGAAGTTAGGTAATTATGTGTTTAGTATTGAATTGATGCCCATAGAATTAGGATCTTTTGACGTGATTGTTGGAATGGATTGGTTAGTTGGAAATGGTGCAGTAATTGTTTGTGGAGAAAGATTAGTTTAGATACCGCTAAGGAATAGGGTATTGAATGTGAAAGGTGATGAATGTACGTCTCGTTTGAGAGTTGTTTCTTGTTTAAAGATGATGAGGTATATAGAAGCAGGTTGTGATGTGTTTCTTGCACAGATAAGTAATGATGGTGTGAATGAAAGGAAATTGGAGGATGTGCATGTGATTAGAGAGTATCCTGAGGTTTTTCCTAAGGAATTGCCAGGATTACCGCCGCATCGTGAAGTTGAGTTTCGTATTGATTTAGTGTCGGGTGCTGCTCCAGTTGCTCGTGCACCGCATCGGTTAGCTCCATCTGAGATGAAAGAATTATCTGATCAATTGAAGGAATTGATGGATAAGGGATTTATTAGACCAAGTTCGTCACCGTGGGGTGTGCCTGTTTTGTTTGTTAGGAAGAAAGATGGTTCTTTTAGAATGTGTATTGATTAGAGAGAGCTTAACAAATTTACTGTCAAGAATCTGTATCCACTGCCGTGGATTGATGATTTGTTGAACCCTTGCAACTGGTATGGATCTAGTGTATACTCGAAGATCGATTTGAGATCTGGGTATCATCAACTGAGAGTTAGGGAAGAAGATATTCCTATAACAGCTTTCCGTACTCGATATGGACATTTCGAATTTCAAGTGATGCCTTTTGGATTAACAAATGCGCCTGCTGTATTTATGGATTTGATGAATCGTGTATGTAAGCCGTATTTGGATGAGTTTGTTATCGTATTCATTGATGATATTCTCGTTTATTCCAAGAGTGAAGAGGAACATGAGAAGCATTTGAGAACAATTTTGGAATTGTTGAAGAAGGAGAAGTTGTATGCGAAATTATCTAAGTGTGAATTTTTGTTGAAATCAGTGCAATTTTTGGGGCACGTGATTGATAGTGAAGGTGTTCGTGTAGATCCTACTAAGATTGAGGCAATTAAGGATTGTTCAGTGCCGAAGACGCCAACTGAAGTTCGCCAAATTCTTGGTTTGGCTGGGTATTATAGAAGGTTTATTGAGAAGTTTTCACTAATTGTTAAGCCGTTGACTAAGCTTACGTAGAAGAATCGAGTGTTTGAATGGGGATTGGAAGAGGAATCTGCATTTAGTATGATGAAGGATAAGTTGTGTTATGCGCCGATATTGTCTTTTCTAGAAGGATCTGAGGATTTTGTAGTGTATTATGACGCGTCTCATAAAGGATTTGGAGCTGTATTGATGCAAAGGGAGAAAGTAATAGCGTATGCGTCGAGACAATTAAGGAAGCATGAAGAGAATTACACTACGCATGATTTAGAACTTGGGGCTGTTATTTTTGCTTTGAAGTTGCGGAGACACTACTTGTATGGAACCAAGTGTGTTGTTTTCACTGATCATAAGAGTTTGCAATATATTTTGGATCAAAAGGATTTGAATATGAGGCAAAGGAGATGGGTTGAGTTTCTGAGTGATTATGACTACGAGATTCGTTACCATCCTGGTAAAGCGAATGTGGTAGCTGATGCACTTAGTAGAAAGGAAAGAGATAAGTCTATAAGAGTTAGAGCTTTGACGATGTTGGAGTGTTGATTTGATAGAAGAGATATTGATAGCCAAAACTAATGGTTTGAAGGAAGAGAACGTTGAGGCCGAAAATTTGGGTAGAATGTTGAAACCATTGTTTGAAGTAAGGTCGAATGGATTGAGGTATTTTAAGAATAGGATTTGGTTACCGTTGTGTCCGTCTGAGAAAGATTCATTAGGGGTGTGAGATTTGGTGATGAATGAATCTCATAAGTCGAAGTATTCAATACATCCTGGATCAGACAAGATGTATCAAGATCTTAAGAAATTTTATTGGTGGCCGAATATAAAGGCAGATATAGCACAGGATGTTAATAAGTGTTTAACTTGTGCGAAGGTGAAGGCTGAACATAAGAAACCGGCTGGATTATTAGTGCAACCTGAGATTCCTGAGTGAAAGTGGGAGAAGATTACAATGGATTTTGTGACAGGGTTGCCAAGGACTGCAAATGGTAGTGATATGATATGGGTGATAGTAGATAGATTAACTAAGTCTGCTCACTTTTTGCCGATGAAGAAAACAGATAGTATGGAGAGGTTAACAACAGTGTATGTGAAGGAGATTGTTTGTCGACATGGTGTGCCTTTGTCGATAATTTCTGATCGTGATAGTAGGTTTACTTCATAATTTTGGAAGTCTTTGCAGAAAGCGATGGGAACGGAGTTATGTTTGAGTACAGCATATCATCCGGAAACTGATGGACAAAGCGAGAGAACGATTCAAACGTTAGAGGATATGCTTCGTGCATGTGTGATTGATTTTGGAAATGGTTGGCATAAGCATTTGCCATTGGTTGAATTTTCGTACAATAATAGTTATCATGCAATTATTAAAGCCGCACCATTTGAAGCTTTGTATGGACGTAAGTGTAGATCTCCAGTGTGTTGGAGTGAGGTAGGAGAAAGTCAATTGACTGGGCCTGAAATGATATTTGAGACGACTGAAAAGATTGTGCAAATTAAGAAGCGTTTGTTATCTACCAGAAGTAGACAAAAGAGTTATGCTGATAACAGAAGGAAACCGTTGGAGTTTGAAGTAGGAGACATGGTTATGTTGAAAATATCTCCATGGAAAGAAGTAATACGCTTTGGAAAGATAGGAAAGTTGAGCCCGAGATATATTGGACCATTTAAGATTATCTAAAGGATTGGATTGGTGGCTTATAAGTTAGAATTGCCTGATGAGCTTAAGGCTATTCATAATACTTTTCATGTGTCTAATTTGAAGAAGTGTTTAGCTGAAAGGGATGTGGTGATTCCATTGGAGGAAATTCAACATGATGATAAGTTGCATTTTATAGAGGAACCTGTAGAGATAATGGATAGGGAAGTTAAGAAGTTGAAACATAGTAGAATTCCGATTGTGAAGGTGAGATGGAACTCTAGAAGTGGGCCAGAGTTTACGTGGGAATGTTAGGATTTCTTTAAGGACAAGTATCCTCATTTTTTTAGGAAGGATTAAGCGCCACGGACATCGCTTCTTTTAAGAAGGGGGGGATGTGACAACCCAAAATCGAGGTCATTGTTTAATCTTATTTTACGATTATTTTTGAAATTTTTGGATGAGTTTGAACGATATTTATTTTTGGAGGTTTAAGTTTAAACCGATGTTGGAAGGTCTATATTTAATATTTATTAAGTATAAGGAGTATTAGCAAGCGTGATGTCGATGGATGCCAAATATTTTACGTTTTATTGTCGGTTGTTCAATTTTTATTATTTTCGAGGTTTTATTTTAAATGACGTGTTAAGTCGAGTCGAGAGTCGATATTATTATTTTTGAGGTACGTTTTAAATTTTTAAAATTATCTTTATGAAACCCGAGCCCCGTAAACATTTTGAAAATTGACTAATAGTTATTTCCCGCTTTTTAGCTAACTATTTACATTTTTAGCCACAACTTTCATTAAATTGCAACTTTGTGCCTACCCCACTATATAAAAAATTGAAACAACACACACACATCTTATTTTTCATTTTAAAAATTTTCACTTCCACTCTCTCTCTCTCTAGCTTTGCCGAAACCCACACCCACCACCAAAACACAATCAAACTTCAATTTTTCTTGAGTTTGAGGTTGATTCAAGCTAAACTAACACAAGACCCAACCTTATTTTTGATCAAGGATCACATTGGTGTAAGAATTTTACACATGCAAGCAACTTTTTTTTTCTTGATGTTGGTAGGTAGGAGCTATGATCATGCATGGCATTATCATGATGATCCATGGTGGTTTGTGCTAAAAATCTTGTTAGAAACTTCATTTTGATCTTATGATTTTTATTTTGATTATGATTTTGATGTTATGGTTGATGTATGATGATATTAGGGTATAGTAATGATCATTTCCATGGTTGGTTTTTATCAAAAAGTTGATTTTGTACAAGTTTTGAGTAGTCATTTTATAACAGTAAGTAAAAGGTAAAATCCGAATTTTTATGTTTTGAAAATGGCTTAACTTATAGCCTAGGGTTGTATATAATTTTCTTAGCTTCGATTTTATATAAGGTAGAGCTTCTAGCTCAAAACGAGCGCGAAGTTATGATGTTTTGAATGATCGTGTACCGGGAGACGAGTATCGGCACTACAAATAGTTGTTGTCTATATTTGGATCGAATCTCGGGGACTCTAAATGGATGTTTTGAAAAATGTAACCTACTGATAATGAGGTGTTTATTTTATAAGTTGAGTTTACTTTAAAACCCGAGTGTCGGTTTTGTAAACGGAGTCATTTAAATAAGTTAAAACGGTTGTATGAAAAATAACGTAAATCTGTCCGGATTTTGTAGTTTGAAAATGAGTCGGGTAAAGTACTTTAAAAGTAATTTCATTTGATAAACTTGTAGGAAGACTTTCTATATATAGTAAGTTAGTTTATCGAGTCGTTTCATAAACGGTTGACGAGTTTAAAAGGGGTAAATAAGCTAGTACATGTTGTATGTACCGGCGGACTTTGTAAAAAGTATAAAATGGTTAAGTAAATGTGTAGTAAAGTATAATGAAGTTATTTATATCGTTTTATCTTGAGTTTATTGTGACTTTATGAGTTTGAGTTTGTTGTTATATATGTATGATTTATTTCTCGAGTCATTATTAATGAACGCGCCTTATTTGATAGGTAGTGGTTCTCGTGTTTGAAAGGCATCCATTATCGTCGACGATCATCTCGCTAGATCTCTTATACTAAGGTGAGTCTATAGGCTCGCTTTCTACTTGTTTTAATGATTTTAATACCCGCGAGGGGGATACATGCTATTTGAAAATAAATTAACACAAGTCATGAGTAATTGTTAGACCCGAATGTTGCCTAAAGTTGATTTCATTGTATTTAGTAACTTGTTGCTAAAGACCCTAAATTCATGAGCCGTTAACTATCTTCTGACTTGATGTTGTGAGTCGGGAATAGCCGCTTATTCTAATGATAGTACTATTGGGTTGACCACCCTATTTGAGACCAGGGCATTACGTTGAGTAACCCGCTGGGAAGGATAATTTTACGTGAATAAGATTGTGGTATTCTAGCAACTGATACCCTAGAGGGGCAATGGTTTTATTCTAGTCATGCCAGCATTTGGTGTGGGTGACTATTTGGTTAAGGGGTCGGTGTCATGAGCTTAAATACAATGTTTGTTTAATAATATCATTATTATTACTGCCTTGAATATAGATTATGTGTACGACAATTCTATAAATGATTATGATTGAAGAAGCGTTTGTTATCTGCCAGAACCAGACAAAATAGTTATGCTAAAAACAGAAGGAAACCATTGGAATTTGAAGTAGGAGACATGGTTATGCTGAAGGTATCTTCATGGAAAGGAGTGACTCGTTTTGGAAAGAGAGGAAAGTTGAGCCCGAGATATATTGGACCATTTAAGATTATCAAAAGGATTGGATTGGTGGCTTATAAGTTAGAGTTGCCTGATGAACTTAAGGCTATTCATAATACTTTTCATGTGTCTAATTTGAAGAAGTGTATAGCTGAAAGGGATGTGGTGATTCCATTTGTAGGAAATTCAACTTGATGAGAAGTTTTGTTGATTTGCTTTTAAAGATCCGGTGGTCTTGGTGGGTGGTGGAATATGGTGGCAGCCATGGTTGAGAGAGATAGAGAGGGTTGTGTGTGAAAGAAATAAAAGATGTATTAAACACAAATGAAACACAAACAACACCCCTCCTTGGAAGCCTTGGAGGGGTATATATAGTCACACAACGCACCTAAACTATACATGGTTTCCTAGTCTAGTCTAAGCGTGTGTGACTATGATAACTAATGGGAATTCTTAAATGTCGTCACATAAAGTGAATTTTCAACAATCTTCCCCCATGGGACGACGTGTAGAATTCCTTACAATATTTTTCCTAACAAGTAAATAATGATTAAGAACAAAAGCTTTCATGAAGCGTCCAATGCTGATGATGTCTCCTGAGGCCTTTTACTTCAAGTCTTCCCTTCAAAACGACTCATCTTAAAAGTAACTTGTAGTAGAAATACTGTAATGGCACGAGCTAAGTAATCCATATATTTCTGGTTAAGGGGAATCTTCTGAATTAACTTCCCCCTAATCACATAAACTTGATGTAGAAGCTTTTAAATAGCTTCCACCTAAACTGACAATCCTCATAAGCAAATCCAAAGCTTTGAATAAAGCTTAGAATGATTAAGCGCACAACGGAATTTAACAAGAAAACCCCATCATATGAAATGATAATATTACAATGAGTGATTGAAAGTAAGGGGCACACCAAGTAGATCAACAACGTCTCTTCTCACGCTTGAATACTTCTTCTGAATTTTTCTTCCCCTTGAGAGTTCAAGTTATTCATACTAGAAAGAATCAAGACATTTCTTCCCCCACATAGTTGAAGAAAATAAACCAATCCCAAGTATGAAGCTCAAATACTGATGTAGACACTTTATCCCATTCATGAAGTTGACATCGTAACACCAGAGTCAATTAAGTCATGGAAATGCACATATCTTCTTCCGGAGATGCACTAGAGTCAATTAAGTCCTGGAAGTGCATATCTCTCCATATAGGATAAAGATAATGAATAATTGCAACATCAAAACAATTAAACATCGAATCAGTAGTGTACCGTTTAGACATTGATAACGCCATGAGTTAAAACACTGATTTTCTCTGCGGTTATGACAATTGTCTACCCGGAATGTCTTCAAATCAAAAGAAGGTATGAAGTTCATCACGTGTACTCGTTGTGCGTTTAATGTGTCTTCTTCTTACTTCTTGATGGTTTCGAAACTCGAACCAGCAATAAATTATACGCACATGTACATGAAATCTCGTGAGAATAATAAATAAGATGAATTATATCTTTTGTGAGAATCAGCTGTTGATCGAAATTCTCTACTCATAAACTCTGCATGGCTATCTTTACCATCCCCCTTGTAAGCAATTTGAGGTGACCACTGATAGAATGAACCGGATACATAAAACATGAAACTGAATAAAAATCCTTCGATCTTGTGACTTAAGCTTGCACTATTGTTGAATAAGGAACGGTGGAGAAATCTCTAAGTACCCAATACATCACTGAAGAAGTTATAAGCACAACACCTCTTGAAATTATCCACGTCGACTAAGCGCGTGACACTGAGTACAACAATGTAACCCCTTTAAGTGATAGTTATCCGAGTCATCAACCAACCACCCCGAACCCGGAAACTAGATAAACAAGTATTCATTCTAAGATTAAACACGAGCAAGTTATCATTCAAAGATAAAATAAATACACGCCTTCGAAAAATCCGTCTTCAACTTCACATAATTAATACTCGATCAAACAAATTCGTAGCCACTAAAAATATATCCATTTTTCTTTGGTCTCGTCAAATAATTCTTGACACTCTCGTCATTTTGTCACGTCTCTTTGTCACATCTTATGTCTCGGTCACATTTTCAAATTTTCGGCTCAGTCCAATTAAACAGCGAAGACTTAGCCATAATCGTTTTACTTAGTCTACACCAAATAATTAGATTTTACCATAACCATTTAGTCCAAATAATTGACATAACTTATACTCGTTTGGCAAAAAGTATTAAAAATACTAATACCATGACAATTGTTACATTTTAAAACAAATTTTTATCTATGTCTGAATATATATGCCAAAGATTTGTCATACGAAGACTAGGTCCATATCAGCAATTCTCTTAACCCAAATCCATGTTACTAGCACCCGGTCCAACCATGTTTTAGCTCCTAATCAAGTGGGTAGAAAATGGATAGATAATTCTAACCTACACATTTCATAACCCTAAACCCAAAGAGCAAAAATACACGCAGCCATCTATTCTCCCATTTGTCTCATTCATCATAACCTCCGCCTCCCTCTCAAACCTAATCCTCGTCTCATCTAATCCTCATCTCATCTAATCCTCATCTCTCTGCCTCATCTCAAAACATCAACTCCTTTAATCTCATCTCAAACGAGTGTAAAACCATCTCTAAATCATATAAGAAAATGAAAATCACCCAATTAACGACCACAACTCAAAATATAATCTCATTTGAACCCCATCATTATTTCGAATCACAAAACCACATGATTATCTACCATAACCGACTAACAATAATCACTCGTAGCATCTTGTATCAAAATAATGGTGTATCGTTATGTTCGTGTAAGCCAAGTGACAAAGACAAATGACATCAAGATCTTTAAACAGGAACTCGGGTAGGTTTGTATTGGTTGCATCTTGATTTAATTTAAAACCGAAATAAAGAATGACGATTATAACATAATTGTTATAGATCTATCTATATGTTTGAAAATTAAAAGAGTAGGGATGCACTTCTCACAGATCTGTGATGATGTGATGGATTCGTGTAGATCTAAATAGATCTCGGCATGTATGTCAACACATGAAAAAGTTAAAAATCTGAGATCAAATTAATTTCTGTTTTTATTTGTTTTGGTTAATAGATGGGATAGGTGTCGATGGAAAATAGGTTAGAATGATGAATGGGTGTTTTGGAGCAATAAGGTGGATGATATATTGGTCATGTTCAGATGTTGTTTTGTTAAAAACAGTCGCAATGTTCTTTTAAACTGCATAGCAATGTTAAAATTAAAACCCATCGCAATGTTTAATACTAAAGCCATCTCAATGTTTTCAGTTTGTTTCTTCCATCGGAATGATTTCTGAAAAAAAGGTATCGCAATGTTTTGTGTCAATACATTCCATCGAAATATGAGTAAGTCCCATCGTAATGAATAAATCCGTCGGAATATATCCGTCGGAATATACCCGTCGGAATGTACCCATCGGAATGTACCCGTCGGAATGTACCCATCAGAATGTACCCGTCGGAATGTACCCGTCTGAAATCTTATCCATAGTACTTTTTCCTTGAAATCCGGATCTGGGTTTTCTAGTCTGTTTTTATCTTTTCATCTTCAAAGAAACAAAGAAAATCCAGAAAAAACAAAAATACCAGATCTGAAAACAAATTTCTAACCAGAATCAGTAGATAAATTAGAAGAAATCTGTAGACTGTTGACTAGAAAACTAGGCGTAAATGATAAGACCAATCAATACTGATGAGACAAGATGTTGACTAGAAATGATGCTAGAGATGACATATATGAGACACAAAACAAAACGACTATTTGGACTACAAATAAGACCATCGTCATAAAAGTTGTAACAAATTTGAGATCAAAGACAAACTGTGACAAAAAAGTTAACAGATTGAGACCAAAGAAAAAATTTTAGACCACCAAATCGAAAACAAAAACACGATCCAAGGATTGAACCGAGGCTCTGATGCCATTTGTGGATTTGCTTTTAAAGATCCGGTGGTCTTGGTGGGTGGTGGAATATGCTGGCAGCCATGGTTGAGAGAGATAGAGAGGGTTGTGTGTGAAAGAAAGAAAAGATGTATTAAACACAAATGAAACACAAGCAACACCCCTCCTTTGAAGCCTTGGAGGGGTATATATATTCACACAACGCACCTAAACTATACATGGTTTCCTAGTCTAGTCTAAGCGTGTGTGACTATGATAACTAATGGGAATTCTTAAATGTCGTCACATAAAGTGAATTTCCAACAAGTTTCATTCTATAGAGGAACCTCTAGATATAATAGATAGGGAAGTTAAGAAATTGAAGCATAGTAGGATTCCGATTGTGAAGGTGAGATGGAACTCTAGACGTGGACCAGACTTTACCTAGGAACGTGAGGATTTCTTTAAGGATAAGTATCCTCATTTGTTTAGGAAGGATTAAGCGCCGTGGACGTCGCTTCTTTTAAGAAGGAGGGGATGTGATAACCCAAAACCGAGGTCATTGCTTAATCTTATTTTACGATTATTTTTAAAAATTTTGGATGAGTTTGAACGATATTTATTTTTGGAGGTTTAAGTTTAAACCGATGTTGGAAGGTTTATATTTAATATTTAATAAGTATAAGGAGTATTAGCAAGCGTGATGTCGATGGATTCCAAATATTTTACGTTTTATTGTCGGTTGTTCTATTTTTCTCATTTTTGTAGTTTTCTTTTAAATGACGTGTTAAGTCGAGTCGGGAGTCGATATTATTATATTTGAGGTACGTTTTAAATATTTAAAAGTATCTTTATGAAACCCGATGTGACAATCTGTCAATTTATGGTTGATATTTTATTCTCAAGTATTATTTAAAAACATTATTTTAATGTTATATTATGAACTCACTAATTTTTGGGAAGTATTTTGGATTTACGTCTTGAAGTATCATCGACTACGTCTAAACCGGAGGATTCTACGTTACGTGCTTACGTTTACATACACCGTCTTTGGTGACAGTCCGACATTTCAGGAAACAAATTTACCCGTGAATATTATTTTGGAGTTTTAAATTTGTGTTGGTTCATAAACTCACAAATTTACGAGAAGAGATTAGGACTTACAATTATAATTTAACGTCCTTTACGACTAAACCGGAAACCTTAGGATTACGTATTTACATTTTCGAACTCCGTTTTTGATGAGACAATTTTTATTAGATTGGTTTTGTGCCGTTGCTTCATAATTTATAAAAACATTATTCGTAAAACGACCCGAGGGCACGCAAATCGAGGAAACTAGAATCGAGGAATACCTGTAAATTAGTGGGGTGAGACAAAACAAGTTTTGCCCCACCCCACTAACATGGGATGGCCAAAACCATGACACAACACCATGAGGTGTCAAGTTTGTAGCTTACAAGCTACACTTGTTAGCCTAAGCTTAACAAGTAAGCTATCAAACCAACAAAAACATCTAACACAAACCATTTCTTCATTTACACATGCAAAATCACTCATACTATCCTCCCTCTCTCCCTCATTTCGTCCAACAATCATCAACAACAACCCTCATTTGATCTATTTTAGCCATAACATCATGTGTTACTCATACACATGATGATGCTTATTTGAAGCCTTGAAGATTGGAGGTGATTCTAACATCCAAGGAGGTGATTTGGTGATGTCCAAGGGCTGATTTCTACAAGAACTCTACAAATATTGGTGGTCTTCAAAGTTGGTGTTGATCTATCACAAGTTTTGCCATCAAAAATCCAAGCCTTGATGAATACCTACACAATCTTGGTGGTATAAAGATTGTTCTTCCCATCCTCTTGTTATTTTGATTATGTAATCATGTACTTTCTTTCTATTTGTATATGTATATGATGAATATATGATGATAAAAATGTTGTGTGGGGATCAAGTGTTGATAAATATGATTAAAGAGATGAAAAACCATAGGTAACAAGGTTAAAATCATGCTTAAAATAATGGCTGTATAAAAACAGTAAGTAACCAAATTTTGAACTGATAAAATGGCATGGTGGAATCAATTTACAGTAAGTAATAGATGTCATACACATGTGAGAGTTGGCCATGCAATGGAATCATCAAAATGAGTGAGATATGATCAAAACAAGATTAGTGTGCCAATCTGAATAGTCTGTTTTGTAGGGACTGTTAAGGATAGTTAGACATGGAATGAGCAGTAGCTATAACTAACTTATTTGTAGCACATAATATGAAGTTTATGCAATCCAAATATGATCTTCTATCTCCTTATATAACTCAAGATATGATAAAAATGGTGAAGATGAAACTAAAAATCAGATTTTGAAGAATTAATGTTTAATAGCATTATATAAGCACTCAAACTAATATAGTATAAAATATGAATTAAAACCCACTAACATACAAATTTCATTTATATAAATATGTATAAGGTTAAATAAATGGACACTTTAGAAAAATGGTAGTTGAATAAGATTTATAAGTTATAAAAACTATAAACATGATTTATATGACTTTTTCGACTATTACCGTAAAATTAACGTTTTTCGCCAATTAAAACTTAGACGATCAAACCCGTCTAATGTAAAGTTTTTAAAAGTAATATACTGATATATAAGTACCTAATACAAGTAAAAACCGATAAAACTCGAACTATATGACATACGGACATTAACGAGCTAAGTTAGCATATTTGGACTAATAATTTAACTAAATAAGTTAAACACTTATAAAAACTACTTATTTGGGCTTAACCAATTTGGGCCCAACATGTAAAGTATAAATACTGATAATACAAGTATAAAATGGATTAATACAAGTTAAAGAACTTATAATAGGCTTATTGGGCCTAACAAATGTAAATAAGTAAAACTAGTAAACTAGTATAAAAGTTACCAATAAATAACACTAAAATGAGTAAATAAGAATGTATAAACCCACTTGATCATCATATATTTAAATTCATCATATATATACATAATTGTTATTTTGATAAAGTCATTGGACAAAAGTCTAAGACGAGTATTATTTGTCTAGGTTTCTGTGATTGAAGCACGTACCGTACATCCGAATTGCCGATAACCCGCCTTCCCACATCAATGTGAGTTCATAGCCTCGCACTCTTTTAAATGTTTTGATGAATTTTTTATAAAGACGCGAGGGAGATAACATGTTAGTTTTTATAAAATGGGACACTAGTTGTCCCGATTGTTTGTTTATTGATTTGGACCCGAATGATTGTATGACCCGATGAATGATTAAATGACCCGATATATAAAATGAAATGGATTATTAAAGTTAGGTTATGTCACTGAAAGTCCCTTTAGCATGAATTGTGAACTACCGGGATTTGGTAGACGCTTATGCATATAATAGTACTATTTGGGGACGATCACCCCGTTTCGCGCCTTGACGGTTATTCCCCGGCGTGCCACATTGATTGGTAAGCGAATTTATGTATCAGAAGATTTACACAAGCGTGATTATTGTGACGACACGCTAATTTAGATGGGCAAATTGAGTTTCGGGTTAGCTACCCGTTGTTTGTTGTAGTAAGGTAACAATGTCATGCGGCATATAATAATCCAAAAATAACGAAATACTGCTATACACACTAAATTACGATATATTGCCTGACTAGCAATACGGGGTCTTACTATTGATATTATGTTCGTGTTTTGGTTTTTCATAACCGTATTCATATAACGGTTTTTATTTAACTTTATACAACGTTATAAAATGTATTGTATGATGTTTTTACGACTTTGGTTCGTATAATGATTTTGAAGGGAAAAGCCTATATTATGATTTTAATAAGTTTGTATAAAATGACTTTGGGTATTTTATGGCCTATTACAAAGATTTGTACAAAATGATTTTCGGTAATAATTATAGACCGATGATATATTAATGGTTTTGTTAAACTCTATGAATTCACTCGACGTTATCGCTGACCTTTTCTTTTAACATGTTTTATCTAAGGTACTTGAAGGTAATTCTCGGGAAGACAACAAGAATTCATGGCCCGCACTTAAGTAACTATTTCCATTCAAATGCTTTGTAAAACTTGTATAAAATAATATGACTTGGGACCTATGTAAATTTGATATTTATGAATGGAAATGCTTTTATTATTAAACGACGCGATTTTTATGCGTTGTCTATGATGTGAGTAATGTGCTATCCCGTAACACCAACGAGTCTTCCGCTGTATTGAGTTGTATAAATTTGGGGGTGTTATAGTTTGGTACCAGAGCTCTCGTTATAGAGAACGAAAGATTTTTAAAACCAAGGTTTTGAATAAAACATTTCAAAATCTTTTAACTATAAACATTTTTCTTAAAATGTCTAAAAAATCTTTTGACTATAACGGTGCCGAAGAATTCCCGAGTTACCGACAAGGTCAGACTGAGAAGTTTTATTTTAATATATATATAACTTGGATTATATATGTATGATGTAATTTGATTACATGATTGTTTGATGATTATTTTTATATGTATACGAGGTATTTATACGAGGTATTTATACGACGTAGATTGTCACAAGGAACCCTAACTTCCCTAGTAAATCAATCGAAGCTATTCCTGTAGGAAATCTAGTTATTCTAGATCTAAACGAAGTTGTGGATATTTATGATCCCCATAAAATGGTTAATATTCGTAGAAATGTAGATATTAGTTGATTGTGATCTTGAAGAAGAATTGGAGAGATTAAATATGATATCGATGTCATGATGATCTTTCCTTATAGAGAGGAGCTTTACAAAACGTTACCACCTAGAAAGATGTCATCTGATTCGTTGTTACCCAATTCTTAAATTTATAATCGAAAGGGTGAATGTTTCACTTGAGGCTGTCAGTGGATCCTTTACCCAAAAGCCTCATGCCACTAGTACCTTTATGAGAAGTCTAATTGAATGATCGAGTCATTTCATACTAGTGACTCATTTAATAACTATTGTTGTAAGAGCTATAGGATTGGAAATTAAGTGTTGTTCATATCGAGCTTTTATTGCCCTTTTAAGGTTTATGAATAAGGTTGAAAGTATTGGAAAATGAGGTAGGATATTGAATTGAGTATAAGTTGATTGAAACTTGAATAAAGTAAAATTTAACCCGTATGGAATATGAGATTGATAAGAGGAAGTCGTTAAGTCCTGTAATTGAATTATAAGGTTTTAAATGATTGTTAGTGTGTGTTAAGGGTTGCTCCTAAGTCATTGTCCACTAACGAGGATGCCCAGTGTCCAATAAATAAATTGAAGAAATCTTCTTCTGAATTGAGACCGATGGATCTTTCGGGACATGTGGAACACCTAATGACTCTTGTAGATTAGTATTCATTGTGGTATCTTTTAAAAATCCCTAACTTAACTGAGATATCAGTTGGTAGGATGAGTTCTTGGAATTGTATGACATAGTGACACATAATGTGTTACGGTACAATTTAGACTTGTTTGTGATTAATGAAAAGACTACCTTTGATTGCTAAATTCTACATGTATTGATGTTATCTATCCTTTATTGCTTCATCCTAATGTTCGCATTAGTGATGCAACTATTGAACAAGTACTCATCTCGAATTGAGTTATGTTGTGGATTATTCTTTTTGTATTCCTGAGTGCCATCGAGGTCATGAACCTCATGATTAATTGGCTAAGCTCATTTCCTATCATATTATAGTTAGTTCTTGGTGAACAAGCTTTCATCTCTCTTTTGCAGATCACTCATTGTTTTTATAAGATACAATAGTATCCCTTGAGAAAAATTGATTTTTCATCACTATAAGGATTATTCAAAGTGAGACTTATAAGTGATTGTTATCGAAGTAAAGTTGTTTATAAAACACCTTGGAAAACTTAATTGTTTTCATAACAAAGAAAATATTTGTAAATTTATTTTTGATTCTTATTTAAGAATTAAGCATGAAAATGTTTTTATTATAGACATGATGATAAAATTTTGACGAACTGAGTATTGCATCGTTAATCTTGAAATTATATATAGTTGCGCGCCTACATACAATTTGGAAGTGACCATGCAAGACTGATTAGTAGTCACCATGAAATTATTAATAAACACTAAATTTTCTTTGAAGATTGTGAAAGATTAAATTTTATGAGATCTGCAAGAAGTGAAAAATAGGGACATATTGATAGGGACACCTACATATGTGCCCGTACTATTTATTTTTCTGAGTCGAATTTACTCATCTGTGGAAATTGTCTTATTTGACAATTGACAATTCTTTCTTGTCCAATTCTCCCGTAGTGAGATTCTTAGGAAAAGTATCTGATTACCGAGTGTTGATACCCGACTGGATGTATCGACGTTCCTATCATTTCTTTTGATTTTATTTCATTTGAATGACCTGGGTAACGATCTGAGGAGCTTTCGAATGCGTACTCAAATTATGAAAACATGGGATATATTCATATTCATTAAATGTTTTCGACTGTATCTGATTTGAATTTCTATTGCGTAGATTATGTGTTGACCTTACTCTTTTAAGGTTAGTTATGTCTCCAGATATCCTTGAACTTGTTAAGGATTATGAGTTATTATTAGTCTTTTGAGAAGTTCACATCTTATCGACGGCAATAAAACTGAAAAGTTGATAGTGCCAGTAGAATGGATTGATTGATTATGACATGACGACAATGTCTTAATTGATGAGAACTCGAATAGAATTCCCCTAAATGATAAGATGTTGATTATCAAAGGTGATCTAAATAATTCTTGATAGATGACCATATCCTGCATTTAGACTTGAACTTATACCATGAATAGTTATAAACTAACCATAGATCTTGTAATCTAGAAAGAACTTAAAGTAAATTTATTAAAAGATGTTTCTATTATCTGAAACTTTAGGAGGTATTTGTTGGTGAATTAACTAGACTTTTGCCATTAAGGCAAGTTGAAATTGGTATTGATTATATTCTCGGTGCTGCACCTGTGGCTTGTGCACTGTACGTCAGCACCATCTGAATTAAAGAATTACCATACAACTGAGAGAGTTGTCGGAGAAAGCTTTTATTCTACCGAGCTCGTCATTATGAAGAGATATGGTGTTATCATTCCTTATATTTATTAATTACCGTGAACTAGGTAAATTGATGATTAAAAATCTATATCCACTACCCAAGATGATAGATTGTTCGATCATTTACAAGGTTCTAGCGTATATTAAAAATTTGATTCACGGCATGGTTATCATCAACTTCGCGTCCGCGAAGAAGATTATCTATTACAATCACTACATCCAGAACTTGTAATAAACATTATGAGTTTCATGTGATGTCGTTTGGATTGACCAATGCACATGTAGCATCCATAAATTTGGTGAATCTCGTGTGTAGGCTGTAATTTGATAAATTCATGCTTGTGATCATTAAGGACCATTTGTTTGTATATAAGAATAAGAAGGAATTAATAATTATTTATAGATTGCCCTGAATTGCCCTGAATTGGTCGAACAACGAAAACTTATACCTTGAATATTTAACATGTGATTAACGGCTTAATCCTTTACATAATTTGACCGTGTGATTAATAAGATAATGGGATCTATATTGACATTTCAAAAATTAGAGCCATTAAGGCTTTAGGTTTTACCAAAAAGAAAGTGCAAATGTGTTTTAACAAATGTTTTATCGAAAAGAACTTTTGAGGGATTATTCCCTTATACCCAGAACATTTAACTAAACTCCTGTTTAGGGGTAAATGTTTGTGTATACCTCAAGACAACTTAAGAAGAATTGAGGAAACTATATAACTTATGACTTGAAATTTGAAACGACAATTTTTGCTTTTCAACTAAGAAAATTTTTATCAAAGAATAAACGAAGGCTTTCCGAACATTTACGGATCTTATTAGTTATTTCTGATAAATCAACAAAAATCGTGTTAATTAAATTCAAATTTATTTTGAACATTTTTACATAATTAGTCGAAATATGAAATTTAAAACTTTTTACGTTTACGTTTGATAAAATTAAATATCTATTATTTAATTACTTGTAGTAATTATCGACGCTTTAGACGTCGGATTGAGTAAAACAGATAAAAATAATAGTTGAGACGAAACTAAAACATAGAAGATATGAAGAAAGAAAGTTTGAATCTATACGGTCATGTTATATATATATTTCATCAGGAGACAGTGAATGTAGATACTGACACATTATGTAGAAAAGATAAAGAACCAATTAGGACATGTTCCTTAATAATGAAGGTGCAAAATAAATTGCCGAACAATATAAAAATAAACAATGCGTGTAAGAAGGATAATATAGATAACAAAAAGTGGTTCGCGGCTAATATGAACCATTAGAATTAAGAAGCCGATAACGCTAAATGATTAAAAGGCCACTTGGAATTGTCTAAATATGGAGGATTGTGAGATATAGTTATGTTGGAATCTTGTAAGTATAAGTATTCTATTCCTGTCATTTCTGATTTAATGTATCTTTATCTGAAGAAGTTGTACTGATGGTAAACTATGAAGGCAGACATTGCCTCATACATTAGTAAACGTCTAGCTATTGCAAAGGTCATCATCTGAATTTGATTCGATTTGGGTCATCGTCGACAGACTGACCAAATCTGCTAATATCATTCCTGTTAATGATAGATTCTTGATGAAGAAATTGACTCTTTGGTATTTAAAGGAGTTATATAAACATAGTGTGCGTGTATCGATCATCTCTATCAAGATCCTCGCTTCGCATCGATTTTCTAGAGATTTGCTCCGAAGTCATTGGGAACGGATCTTGATGAGAGTACTGTGTACCACCCCAATCAAAGGGACGAGGTAAAGTAACGATACAAAATACTATAAGTGCTGTTTTATGCTTGAATGATTGACCTTTGGTAATAAACCATATAATCATTTACATTTGGAGAGATTATCATTAAAAAACTATCGTGTTAGTATCGAGATCGAATCTTGTTAGGATCTATATTAGAGCATCTATAAGCAGGAGTTGGGATGAAGACATCTGACATACACCCATTGTGAGTTGGACATGTCTTTTAGGTTTAAGGTTCCCTATGATGGCGAACCTAACCTTACAAAATACTCGACCCGCGAGACCTGAAATGATTGTTGAAATTAGGATCGGATTATTGACTGCCGGTAGTGGACAGGAGGTTATGTGAATATGAAATGTAGATCTTGAAGTGCCAGATGGGTAGCGAAGTTATGCCAAAATATTTAACCATGGAAAAATGAATTGATGATCTAAAAGATCATGGGATATAAGTCCCCATTGTATGGGACCATTGAGATGATGTAAAAGATTGGTTTGAAAGGCATATAAGTTGGATCTACCCTAGGACTTCAAGGGCTGCGTGAAATATGATTCGTATATCTAACTTGATAAAATGTCTATCAAGTGAAAGTCTAACTATTCCTTAATGAAGTTTAGATCGGCGAAAAGTTGCATTCATCAAAAACCCGTGAACATCATGGATAGAGAAAGTAAGTCAACATTAAGCCTGATCTTATTCCCGTAGTTATGTTTGATGAAACTCGCGTATTGTAATGATTTACACTTGTGAGAAAAGACCGAATGTGGAGGATATACCCACATGGCTTTGAGGACAAAGATCCTGTTTAGGGGTAAATGCTGTGACAATCTGTCAATTTATGGTTGATATTTTATTCTCAAGTATTATTTAAAAACATTATTTTAATGTTATATTATGAACTCACTTATTTTTGGGAAGTATTTTGGATTTACGTCTTGAAGTAGCATCGAGTACGTTTAAACCGGAGTATTCTATGTTACGTGCTTACGTTTACATACACCGTCTTTGGTGACAGTCCGACATTTCAGGAAACAAATTTACCCGTGAATATTATTTTGGAGTTTTAAATTTGTGTTGGTTCATAAACTCACAAATTTAAGAGAAGAGATTAGGACTTACAATTATAATTTAACGTCCTTTACGACTAAACCGGAAACCTTAGGATTACGTATTTACGTTTTCAAACTTCGTTTTTGATGAGACAATTTTTATTAGATTGGCTTTGTGTCGTTGCTTCATAATTTATAAAAACATTTTTCGTAAAACGACCCGAGGGCACGCAAATCGAGGAAACTAGAATCGAGGAATACATGTAAATTAGTGCGATGAGACAAAACAAGTTTTTCCCCACCCCACTAACATGGGATGGCTGATATGAGCTTAAACTCATATCAATTTATCAACAAATAACCCTAAAACATGAAGCAAAATACCAATTTATCTTGCAAAAACAGTATTATGTGGTATGTTTGTGTTTGTGTACACTTGTGTAGGTAAAAGGATATATTTTCAAGCAAACAAGGGAAAATCAAGCTTAAATTGATGAAAAAGACAAAGAAGGATCAAAAGTGACAAGACTTTGAAGTGCAAGGACCTATCTTGACAAACTGCCAAAGATGAAGGACCAAAGTGTAAATATTGTAAAAAGTCAAGATCATAGTCAAACAAGGTCAACTTTCAAGTCAACTCAGTCAAAGGACCAATTCTGCTCAAGAATAAAGTTTGAAGGACTAAAAGTGCCATAGAAATGAAGTTACAAGCCTTTAAATGCAATCTGCCAAAGTCTAGGGACTAAATCTGCCAATCTTGGAAATTATTACCAGTTCAATCCATGTGTACATGTTTAGACCAATGAGAAGCAAGCAACAAGTGCACATGGATTGCCAAATAATTAGCATTAATTTCCCACTCAGCCGCCTTCATTAATTACAAAATCTGAACAATGCAATCCATGTGCACTTGTTTCAACCATTCAGGAATCGACACGTGTCATCTTCAAAACGGCCAAAAATTCCCAAGATCGTTCTTGAGCTAGAATGGATTTCATGAAGAGTTGTAAACATCAAAAGCGCTTATTTTTGAGAGACGAACACAATGGTCATCATCAATTAACAAGAAATCGACTCAATCAAAAAGCCCTAATTCATGTTCATACTTGGAAAATCAACTTAGCAGAATTGTGCCACGTGGAGACCTGGGATTGGTCTCAACACGTCACCATCCCCAACACTTCTCCTTCTCAAGTCTATAAATAGCAGCTTAGGTCTTCATTTGTTAGTAGTAGTTGTAAGTGTGAAAAACACACACATTTACATTTTCTCTCAACTTTTTCCTTTCTTAGCTAAACTACTCAAGAGTTTGACACACTCTTGAGTTAGTTAGTTAGTTAGAATCCTTTTAACCAACTTTGTAACTGAATTCCATTAATAAAATTCAAATTCTTCATTTCCCGCCAAATTCTATCTTCATCATTACTGTTCATACCTGCCTTTAATTCATACTTGTGTTGCTGTTTGAAGTTTGTTATGATCATACATTGATCATAACTAACTTTGGTGGAAGAATTGTAGCTGTTTGTTGATTTCAGTTCAAATCCATAGCTTATGAGATGAATTCATGCCATGGAGATGTTTCTTGTTGATTTGTAGCAGTTTTGTTGATAGTAGATTGTCGATCTAGTGCTAAGGTGGTGGTTAGCAATAGGATAGAGAGTACAACACTCCTCTACTTCCTAATGGTTTCTTCACAAGGTTTTAAAGTTCTGATTTTTGGTTCCACTAAAATTGTCAATTGCATGCTTCTTTTCTAGTGTAAATCCTTGTGAATGTATGATAAAACTTGTTAGCTTAATTGTGGATTGATACTAGTTAGCTGATAGCCTTAGCTTTACTTTTCTGCTTATTACTTTGGATTGTGATCTAGCTTATAGCCTTTTTCAGTCATTTTTAGCCTTCTACTTTGATTGAGTTCTGGTAGTGTTCATTACTTGCAAGTAGCCTTCAAACATTTCATTTTGATCACTAAGTCTGATTTGCTATAGGTTTTCATTCAGTCCTATCTCAAAATCAAAAAGTCTTAACAAATTTTCATATAAATCAGATAAAGGAGTGTTTGGGTTTACACATGTTTTGATTTTCAAGTGTTGGATTTTGATAAGTAAATGTTCATTTTCAGTCATTAGTTGATAAAAAGTCATATAGAGTAATTTTCAAGTCAAATATCAGTTCAAACAGGTAATTGGCAAGAAAAAGCTTGGGTTTATTTTCAGTCAGTTTTGGCTTAAAAAGGTGTCATTTTCATTTAGCTGGCATTTGCTTGTTTGTTGATGAAATCTTGCCAAACCAGTTCTCAATTGTAGTCCAATATATGAAGTTTCATATCCTATAAGCATTTTGTACAGTTTCCGTTCAGCTAGTAGAAATAAGCTAAAATCTGAATGCTTGAGGAAAGGCAAGTTACTGTAAATGAAAACTGGATTTTCAGATCTCTTGATTCTATTCATTAACCAAGCAATTTTCTTTCATAAATCCACTTAGTAGATGGTATTGGTTGATATTTGAGAGTTTCAGCTTTTTGTCAAAAAAATTCTGGTCAACGCTTGGTCAACATAAGCCATTTTCAGCTTATTTCAATTTCCCAGCTTATTACTTGATGAAATTTGATATGACTTGATTTCCCGTTCATCATTTGAGCTCATTAATCAGTTTAAGCACAAAAATCCAGTTGTGCATGTCCAGATTGTCCTAGAGCTTAATTTGTGCTTATTGTGAAGTGCTTATTTGCTTATTTGACATTTTCAGCAAGTTTCCTTTTACAGACCTAGCTTAATTTGAATTTGAAGTGTTTTGCAACTTTTTTGAACAAATTTGGTTGAGTAATAAGCTCAAACGAGCTTATTTGTCTTGAAAACACGTTTTGGCTTAAAAAGTTTCAAATTTTGCAATCTAGTCCTTCTTGTTTTAAACAGTTTCTAAACCTGGCTAAGTTTGCATCTTTTTAGGGTTTTCACAATTAAGTCCTTTCAGTTTGAAATTTGTTAGAATTTAGTTAGCAGTTTTGGAATTTGTTACTAATTGGTTAGTTTGTTACATAGTTTTCATATTTGATCCTTCTAGTTTGCTGTTTTACACTTTCAGTCCTTATACTTGTTAGACCTTACATTTTGAGCATTTATATTTCATAGAATTTACATTTTTAGTCCTTTTAGTTTTAAAATTTACATTTTGAATCTTACTTGAATAAAAACTTGGTATTTGCACGATGTTTTACATATAAGTAGGTAATATTTTTCAGTTTTGCAAGGCTTTGTTGAATTAGCAAATAGAATATCCAAAAAAGATTAACAACCAAAAACAGTTAAAAACCCGATATTGATTGGACTTTCAATTAGCAAGAACTGAGAAAAACAAACTGCATTATACACAATTTCAAATGGCGCCGCTGCCGGTTCTTTGACTTTACGAGAGACTATCGATTGACGGTTTTCATTGTCTTTTGGGATCCGTTCACCTTGTGAACGTTATTTTTACGTATCATAAATAAAAAACAAATAAAAAATCAAAAATATAAAAATAAATAAAAACTGAAAAATTAACAAAACAATTCTTTTCCTAAAGAATTGATCCAAAAAAATTAAAAAATCCAAAAAGCAATATTTTTCCTAAGAGATTGCACCCAAAAATATATATTATTGGATTCTCTCGGTTTTTATGTACATATAGTATTTTCTCTTAAAAAACTCATAAATACAAAAATATTTTCCATATATTATTATAAGTAAATACGTATACGTATAAGAACAACCAATCTACATATTCTCCATAAGTATTGCCAAGGTAATACACCGTGTTGAGGGGCGTTTCGGTCCTTGACACGTGTATCGATCAAACAAAATAAAGCAAGAATAGATAAATACTCTCAATAAGTAACAATTCGAAGAATACGAACATTTAAGTGAATAGAAAGGCGATGTGCTATAAAATGCCATCTAAGGGTCAATAGGTACTTAAGTGCTTCGCGCCACCTAACCCCGCGTTCACTTGTAAGTATTCTAAGAAGGAAGGCTTCATTGGGGGTCTGCACCCAAGTAGTACATACGTATATTGTTATTTTCTTGTGGATATTTAATATTGAAACTCGAAGAGGATAATCCATTTCTCTTCAAAGTCACACGAGAGCTTCTCTCTCATTCCTCGTATTGAGTTGCATGCTCACTCGCGGGCGTGAACAAATACCGATTGGTGTACAACCTCTTCCTCCGAAAAGGAAGAAAAAGAGAAAGAGTAAGACCACCACCATCCATCAAGCCGATCACGAGAATCGTGCTTTGACTCCTCCACCACAAGAAGCCATGGCTATTGATAATCGCTCTTTGATGGAACGTATGCAAACCAATGTTCATGGATATGCTAGTGCTATTAAGATTCCCTAGATTCCCGCAAATACATTTGAGCTACATACGTCTATGATTACTATGGTTTCACAATCACCTTTCTATGGTAACAAGAATGATGATCCTCATGCTCACCTTAAGAGATTCCTTTCTCTTTGCAATACCATTAAGCACAATGGAGTTCCACATGATGCTATTAAGTTGATGTTAGTGTCATTTTCACTAGAGGGACCCGCTAAGCATTGGTTAGACACCCAACCACCCGATAGTATCACCACATGGGATGGTTTCACCACTAAGTTTTTGAACAAATTCTTTCCTCCATCTAAGACCATGACCTTGAGGACATTAATTATAGGCTTTCAACAAAAACCTAGTCAATCCTTTAGTGATGCTTGGGAAGAGTATAGTGAGTTATTGAGGCGATGCCCTAACCATGGATTGGATGATGTTCACCAAATCAATACCTTCTATAATGGCCTTAAACCTCACCACCAAGATTCACTCAATGCTTCCGCGGGAGGAAATATTCTTCTTAAATCCGTGCGAGAGGCCTTGGACATCATTGAGACTAAAGCAATGGTTCAAACAAACAATCAATTTAAAGAAATGGTTCATGTTATCCAAAACAATTCTCAAACCCCTTGTGACAATCAACTCCTCAAGTTTCAACAAGAGATCATTCAAAAGATGGATAGAGATAGTGAGAGGAATTTGAAAGTTCAACAAGAAATACTTCAAGCTTTTAAGAACATTTCATTGAACAATTCTTCAAATGATGTGAATGCCATTACCCTTTCTTGTGTAACTTGTGGAGGTCCCCATTCTTATGAACAATGTGATAAGGTGCACGTTTATCAAGGGGAATGCTATGCTTACCAAGAGGAACATCGTGAACACTTCAAGCCAAATATCAATCCAAATAACCTTTCTTACAAGTCCCAAAACTACCTTACTCCACCCGGATTCCCACCCCAACCACCCACCCAAATTCAACAAAATCCTCCTCAAATTTTACCAAGGAATCAAGGGTAAAGACCACCTTATCAAGGAAATAACTACAAGGCACCCAATCAATTTCAACCTCAAGGAAATAACTTCTATCCACCAAACCAAGGGTTTAATCCACCACCTCAATCTTTCACTCAACAAGGTTTTTATCAAGGAAATGTGCAATTTAACCCTATGGATTTGGTACTTCAAAAGTTTACTTCTTTTGAGAAACAATTGAAAGATAGTCAAGAGGAGAATAACAATAAATTTGCTCTTCTTTAAAACCAAATTATGTATAATCAAAGACCACAAGGGGCTTTACCTTCCAACACACAAACTAACCCAAGGGCCAATGTCAATGCTATTACAACAAGAAGTGGAAAGACAACAAAGGATCCTGCACCTCCTAAACCTACTATTGTTCAACTCACTTATGCTCCTACTTGTGACAAGCCTTCTACCTCTACTTCACCTCCTCAAAATGCTCCCATTTCTCCAACTTCAACACCTACTCATGAAGCACTCAATAAGGAAAATCCTTCATCAACCACTCAACAACAACCAAAACCAAGTCTTCCTTATCCCTCAAGATTGAGAAAAGAAAAGCTTAAGAACAAGGATGATATCCAAGTTTCTAACTTTTTGAGGATGTTCAAGCAACTTAACATCAATATCTCCTTTGCGGAAGCCTTAGCCAATATGCCTAAGTTTGCTAAGATGATTAAGGACTTGCTTTCTAACAAGGAAAGATTGGTGGATTTTCCTAATGCTTCATTGAATGAAAATTGCTCCGTGGTTTTGCTTAAGAAGTTGCCTACTAATCTTGGAGATCCGGGGAGGTTTTTGATTCCTTGCAATTTCCCGGGGGTGGAAAATTGTATGGCTTTAGCGGATTTAGGAGCAAGCATAAATCTTATGCCATTATCGGTTTGGAAGAGACTTTCACTTCCCGAGCTCACTCCTACTAAGATGACTCTTGAGTTGGCTAATCGTACTATAGCTTATCCGGTGGGAATTGCGGAAGATGTTTTTGTGGGGGTTGATAGATTTACATTTCCCGCGGATTTTGTGGTGGTTGATTATGATATGGAACCTAGAGTGCCTTTGATTGTTGGTAGGCCATTTTTGCGAACGGGTCGTACATTAATCGATGTGGCGGAAGGAGAACTTACAATGCGGGTAGGAGATGAGAGAGTTGTGTTTAACATGGGGAAGTTGTCTAAAAAGTCTAATGAGCCCGAAGCGGTAAAACATATTGATGTTGTGAATGAGGAGGAAACACAAGATGATCTTCTTGATGAAGTTTGTGATGAGTACTTTTATGAAGCTTGCTCAAGTGGCGATTATGATTTACCTCATATTGAGACCATTGCTTCCATTACTTCATTTTTGGATCCTCATGAACATCAAGAGCTAAACTTTAGTGAAACCCCATATGACACTCCACTTTTCCACAATGATAATCCTATTCATGAGAACTTTAGTGATGGAGAATCTTTTCTTTGTGATTCACCAACATATGATGATTATAGTGATGATGAGCTTTCAACTTGTGACTCTCCATTTGTTGATGATCATATTTCCTTTGGTTTTGAGGGATCCCCAATCTTTGATAGACCTATCTATTATGTTTATGGTGATGAAGAGGATTCTATCATTGATGAGATTGATGATTTTTAGAGGTTGATATACTTTTTGAGTACACTCTTGGTTATCTTGATGAGGAGGGGGACATACTCTATTTAGAATCTCTATTGCATGAAGATCCTTTACCTTTTCCCTTGCCCATCTCAACCTTTCAAAGTGATAAAGGAAAACAAGTCATGATGGTTCCTTCCAAGAGCTTGTTGTCACCCATGCCTTCATAACCTTTCTCTCACCATGTGAACTACAAAGGAGAATCTTCTAAGGCAACCAACACTTGTTGTTTTCCCATCAAGGAACGAATTTTTGATCCTGGAATAGAGCTTGCTAAACCATCTCAGTATCCACCTGATGCAACAAAAGGAAAACTTGTGAAAGATTTGAGAGTTTTACCCTATCACCTTGGGAAGAACATATGGGAAACCATTTTGGAGAACTACACCTCACTCTTTTCACCATTGCTTGGGACGTTAGTTGTTGAATTGTGTTATAAGTGGGATGGTAATTATGTATTTGATCCTGGGGGATATTTATGGAGTTTTGATAAATGAACACTTGTTTTACCTCATCATGGAGATTTTTCTTAAAAAGGGCAAAACTTTTCTTCTCCATGATAGGTTTTAGACACTTTTAAAGTGTGGGACGAGTCGAGCTAGAGACTCATTAACGCAAGCATCGTATAACTAGGTTTAGAGTGTTGTAGGTTAGAAATAAAGGTATAGACTTGGAGATAAGTGTAGGGGAGACCTTCTTTTGTCTTCATGATTGTTTGTAGGGTTGCTCACTCATTTCATGCTTTGGAGCTTATGGAGGAGGCCCTTGTATCCGGTTCACTTCGTTACTATAGTGATTTTTCATTGACACCTTGTGCTTAAACATGATTTCACTAATAGTTGTCCTTTCCTTAACTTGGGTTAAGCAAAGTCTATTCATTTTAATAAGTGTAGGGGAAGTTTTTATACTTCTATGCTCTTAAACATTGAGGACAATGTTTAGCTTAAGTGTAGGGGGTCTTCTATCGAAGTGACCTTACCTAGAACTTGTCATTGTTTCTCATGATAACATGGAAAATTGGATTTTCAACATTTTTCAAATTTTTGATCTACTTTGGCCAACAAAAATATGCATTCATAATTTTTGCATTAATCATTTTGCATAACACATTTGCATTGTATATATTTCTTCTTTTATTTTTCATCAAAAATATATAAAAAGAAAAAAAAATAAAATAAAACATGGTTTAACAAATTTAGACTTCTTTGACATATTAGGCCCGCCATAGATATTTTGACTCAACCCGAGTTTGCTTATCTTAGAATTCTCTAGCTAGTATCCTTAACCATGTAGTCCTTCATTGGTCTATTAGGCTAAGCATCCACCAATTTAATTATTTGAAATTTTAAATTTGTGGAGAATGGGAAATGATAGAGTTGAAGCAAGTATAAAAGGGCTAGATAAACTTCATGATAATTACTTGTGTCTAAACCCTTCTCTTCTTTACCTCTATTTTCTTCGCATGTATATAATTGTTATTAAATAATCAAGAACGGTTTTAATTGGTTTGTAATCTCTTATGCATTTTGGTCTAATCATTCATGGTTGATATAAGTACGTCTTTAGATTCTAAGTTAGAACGTTTTATGTGTACAAGACTTATGTCATGCTCAATATTTAGCGGGTGTTTTTCCTTTTATTCTTTTCTACTTTCTTTGTGAGGAATAAAGAAAAATAAGAGCGGCTTATGAAAAAAATGAGTGGCTAGAAAAAAAGAAGAAGAAAAAGATAAAGAAAAGAAAAAATATATATATACAAGACTCCCAAGAGGGGCAGTGTGGTGTTAATTATAGTGACTATTGAGTTCCAATATTACCTTGACGGGTTGCGGGGATTCAATAGATTGCTCCAATCCAATATTACCTTGACGGGTTGCGAGGTTGAAGATCCAAAGTCTCAAAAAGATGGCGGATGTAAATTATTGCGTGAGTTTTATTTTCTTTCCTTAGCGAGTGTGTAGCTACTTATGAAAGCATGACATGAGGATTTTACACATACGGCGAATGACTTATTACTCTTGAAACGGACTTATATTAATTGTGAACGGTTTTTCAAGTAATGGATGAGAGGATTACTTAGGATTAAAACCGTGCTTCCTTATTTTTAGATTTTGCACTTCTTATACTTCACACTTGAATAAATGACAAATTTGCCCACAAGCAATTTGCTCAAATAATAACCGGTTCCACATTTAATTGTCATGAATAAGTTGATGCACTTTTTACTTGTGAATGCAATCATCCCATTTTTAAGCTTGGTATGGGGAAAGTGAAACTTGAGGGTGATAAATGTCCATGGTACCCAAACCCTAATCAAAGTCATTGAATTCTTTATGAGTTATTTCCATCAAAACCATTTCAAGAAAAATCAAAAAGATATAGATAGCATTGTATTTTACTCATTGCATTGTTAAAAGCCAAAATCATGCATCATGTAGTTTAGAGTAGTGTAGATACATTCCATATGGCCAAGGTGGATTAATTATGAGGAGAATGTAAATTTGTGCTTTAAAATATATAGAATTGCATGAGGACATGACAATGTTCAAGTGTAGGGGATTTGATATGAGCTTAAACTCATATCAATTTATCAACAAATAACCCTAAAACATGAAGCAAAATACCAATTTATCTTGCAAAAACAGTATTATGTGGTATGTTTGTGTTTGTGTACACTTGTGTAGGTAAAAGGATACATTTTCAAGCAAACAAGGGAAAATCAAGCTTAAATTGATGAAAAAGACAAAGAAGGATCAAAAGTGACAAGACTTTGAAGTGCAAGGACCTATCTTGACAAACTGCCAAAGATGAAGGACCAAAGTGTAAATATTGTAAAAAGTCAAGATCATAGTCAAACAAGGTCAACTTTCAAGTCAACTCAGTCAAAGGACCAATTCTGCTCAAGAATAAAGTTTGAAGGACTAAAAGTGCTAAAGAAATGAAGTTACAAGCCTTTAAATGCAATCTGCCAAAGTCTAGGGACTAAATTTGCCAATCTTGGAAATTATTACAAGTTCAATCCATGTGTACATGTTTAGACCAATGAGAAGCAAGCAACAAGTGCACATGGATTGCCAAATAATCAGCATTAATTTCCCACTCAGCCGCCTTCATTAATTACAAAATCTGAACAGTGCAATCCGTGTGCACTTGTTTCAACCATTCAGGAATCGACACGTGTCATCTTCAAAACGGCCAAAAATTCCCAAGATCGTTCTTGAGCTAGAATGGATTTCATGAAGAGTTGTAAACATCAAAAGCGCTTATTTTTGAGAGACGAACACAATGGTCATCATCAATTAACAAGAAATCGACTCAATCAAAAAGCCGCAATTCATGTTCATACTTGGAAAATCAACTTAGCAGAATTGTGCCACGTGGAGACCTGGGACTGGTCTCAACACGTCACCATCCCCAACACTTCTCCTTCTCAAGTCTATAAATAGCAGCTTAGGTCTTCATTTGTTAGTAGTAGTTGTAAGTGTGAAAAACACACACATTTACATTTTCTCTCAACTTTTTCCTTTCTTAGCTAAACTACTCAAGAGTTTGACACACTCTTGAGTTAGTTAGTTAGTTAGAATCCTTTTAACCAACTTTGTAACTGAATTCCATTAATAAAATTCAAATTCTTCATTTCCCGCCAAATTCTATCTTCATCATTACTGTTCATACCTGCCTTTAATTCATACTTGTGTTGCTGTTTGAAGTTTGTTATGATCATACATTGATCATAACTAACTTTGGAGGAAGAATTGTAGCTGTTTGTTGATTTCAGTTCAAATCCATAGCTTATGAGATGAATTCATGCCATGGAGATGTTTCTTGTTGATTTGTAGCAGTTTTGTTGATAGTAGATTGTTGATCTAGTGCTAAGGTGGTGGTTAGCACTAGGATAGAGAGTACAACACTCCTCTACCTCCCAATGGTTTCTTCACAAGGTTTTAAAGTTCTGATTTTTGGTTCCACTAAAATTGTCAATTGCATGCTTCTTTTCTAGTGTAAATCCTTGTGAATGTATGATAAAACTTGTTAGCTTAATTGTGGATTGATTCTAGTTAGCTGATAGCCTTAGCTTTACTTTTCTGCTTATTACTTTGGATTGTGATCTAGCTTATAGCCTTTTTCAGTCATTTTTAGCCTTCTACTTTGATTGAGTTCTGGTAGTGTTCATTACTTGCAAGTAGCCTTCAAACATTTCATTTTGATCACTAAGTCTGATTTGCTATAGGTTTTCATTCAGTCCTATCTCAAAATCAAAAAGTCTTAACAAATTTTCATATAAATCAGATAAAGGAGTGTTTGGGTTTACACAAGTTTTGATTTTCAAGTGTTGGATTTTGATAAGTAAATGTTCATTTTCAGTCATTAGTTGATAAAAAGTCATATAGAGTAATTTTCAAGTCAAATATCAGTTCAAACAGGCAATTGGCAAGAAAAAGCTTGGGTTCATTTTCAGTCAGTTTTGGCTTAAAAAGGTGTCATTTTCATTTAGATGGCATTTGCTTGTTTGTTGATGAAATCTTGCCAAACCAGTTCTCAATTGTAGTCCAATATATGAAGTTTCATATCCTATAAGCATTTTGTACAGTTTCCATTCAGCTAGTAGAAATAAGCTAAAATTTGAATGCTTGAGGAAAGGCAAGTTACTGTAAATGAAAACTGGATTTTCAGATCTCTTGATTCTATTCATTAACCAAGCAATTTTCTTTCATAAATCCACTTAGTAGATGGTATTGGTTGATATTTGAGAGTTTCAGCTTTTTGTCAAAAAAATTCTGGTCAACGCTTGGTCAACATAATCCATTTTCAGCTTATTTCAATTTCCCAGCTTATTACTTGATGAAATTTGATATGACTTGATTTCCCATTCATCATTTGAGCTCATTAATCAGTTTAAGCACAAAAATCCAGTTGTGCATGTCCAGATTGTCCTAGAGCTTAATTTGTGCTTATTGTGAAGTGCTTATTTGCTTATTTGACATTTTCAGCAAGTTTCCTTTTACAGACCTAGCTTAATTTGAATTTGAAGTGTTTTGCAACTTGTTTGAACAAATTTGGTTGAGTAATAAGCTCAAACGAGCTTATTTGTCTTGAAAACACGTTTTGGCTTAAAAAGTTTCAAAATTTGCAATCTAGTCCTTCTTGTTTTAAACAGTTTCTAAACCTGGCTAAGTTTGCATCTTTTTAGGGTTTTCACAATTAAGTCCTTTCAGTTTGAAATTTGTTAGAATTTAGTTAGCAGTTTTGGAATTTGTTACTAATTGGTTAGTTTGTTACATAGTTTTCATATTTGATCCTTATAGTTTGCTGTTTTACACTTTCAGTCCTTATACTTGTTAGACCTTACATTTTGAGCATTTATATTTCATAGAATTTACATTTTCAATCCTTTTAGTTTTAAAATTTACATTTTGAATCTTACTTGAATAAAAACTTTGTATTTGCATGATGTTTTACATATAAGTAGGTAATATTTTTCAGTTTTGCAAGGCTTTGTTGAATTAGCAAATAGAATATCCAAAAAAGATTAACAACCAAAAACAGTTAAAAACCCGATATTGATTGGACTTTCAATTAGCAAGAACTGAGAAAAACGAACTGCATTATACACAATTTCAAAGGCCAAAACCATGACACAACACCATGAGGTGTCAAGTTTGTAGCTTACAAGCTACACTTGTTAGCCTAAGCTTAACAAGTAAGTTATCAAACCAACAAAACCATCTAACACAAACCATTTATTCATTTACACATGCAAAACCACTCATATTATCATCCCTCTCTCCCTCATTTCGTCCAACAATCATCAACAACAACCCTCATTTGATATATTTTAGCCATAACATCATGTGTTACTCATACACATGATGATGCTCATTTGAAGCCTTGAAGATTGGAGGTGATTCTAACATCCAAGGAGGTAATTTGGTGATGTCCAAGGGCTGATTTCTACAAGAACTGTACAAATATTGGTGGTCTTCAAAGTTGGTGTTGATCTATCACAAGTTTGGCCATCAAAAATCCATGCCTTGATGAATACCTACACAATCTTGGTGGTATAAAGATTGTTCTTCCCATCCTCTTGTTATTTTGATTATGTAATCATGTACTTTCTTTCTATTTGTATATGTATATGATGAATATATGATGATAAAAATATTGTGTGAGGATCAAGTGTTGATAAATATGTTTAAAGAGATGAAAAACCATAGGTAACAAGGTTAAAATCATGCTTAAAATGATGGCTGTATAAAAACAGTAAGTAACCAAATGTTGAACTGATAAAATGGCATGGTGGAATCAATTTACAGTAAGTAATAGATGTCATACACATGTGAGAGTTGGCCATGCAATGGAATCATCAAAATGAGTGAGATATGATCAAAACAAGATTAGTGTGCCAATCTGAATAGTCTGTTTTGTAGGGACTGTTAAGGATAGTTAGACATGGAATGAGCAGTAGCTATAACTAACTTATTTTTATCACATAATATGAAGTTTATGCAATCCAAATATGAGCTTCTATCTTATTATATAACTCAAGATATGATAAAAATGGTGAAGATGAAACTAAAAATCAGATTTTGAAGAATTAATGTTTAATAGTATTATATAAGCACTCAAACTAATATAGTATAAAATGTGAATTAAAACCCACTAACATATAAATTTCATTTATATAAATATGTATAAGGTTAAATAAATGGACACTTTATAAAAATGGTAGTTGAATAAGATTTATAAGTTATAAAAACTATAAACATGATTTTTACGACTTTTTCGGCTATTACCGTAAAATTAACGTTTTTCGCCAATTAAAACATAGACGATCAAACACGTCTAATGTAAAGTTTTAAAAAGTCATATACTGGTAAATAACTACCTAATACAAGTAAAAACCGATAAAACCCGAACTATATGACATACGGACATTAACGAGCTAAGTTAGCATATTTGGACTAATAATTTAACTAAATAAGTTAAACACTTATAAAAACTACTTATTTGGGCTTAACCAATTTGGGCCCAACATGTAAAGTATAAATACTGATAATAAAAGTATAAAATGGATTAATACAAGTTAAAGAACTTATAATAGGCTTATTAGGCCTAACACATGTAAATAAGTAAAACTAGTAAACTAGTATAAAAGTTACCAATAAATAACACTAAAATGAGTAAATAAGAATGTATAAACCCACTTGATCATCATATATATAAATTCATCATATATATACATAATTGTTATTTTGATAAAATCATTGGACAAAAGTCTAAGACGAGTATTATTTGTCTAGGTTTCCGTGATTGAAGCACGTACCGTATATCCGAATTGCTGATAACCCGCCTTCCCACATCAATGTGAGTTCATAGCCTCACACTCTTTTAAATGTTTTTATGAAATTTTTATAAACCTGTGATAGGTGTGTAAACACCCATCCTTTTACCACTTAATTCGGTCTAAAACGAGACCAAAATACGTATTTAATATCATTTGTTTCGAATTATGCGTGGTTTTTGTGTTTATTGTGTTTTCAGAGCCAACCGGATGAATATTGAAGAAAACATGGGATTGCACGGGTTTTACTGAAGAAAAAGACTCAAGATAAAGTCTATTGTCCAAGAGATGCAAAAGATTTGAAGTCACTGGGCCTATTCGAAGATTTATCGAAGAAAAGGATCAAAGATGGAAGATTTATATAAGTCGAGGAAACTCAAGACTATTAAACGAAGAAATTAAAAGACGAGTTGAATTTAATCGACGACAAATCCCGAATCAGAATCGAAAACGGAAACTTTTCTGAAAAGACGAAAAGACAAGAAGAACGGGAGAAAGCCCACTCACCAACCAAAGGACAAGGCTATAAATAGCCTTCCCCTAACACATTTTAGACAAGTTTTTTCATTCTTTCTTCCTCCCCACTTTTTCTTCCTGGTTCGTAGCTTCACCATCACCACTAGGGTGATTGGTGATTTTCATCTTTAATTCTTTAAGCTTGTAATTTTAATCTTTGTTTCATCTTGTCAAAACATTAATCAATCAATACAAGTTCTTGTTTAATCTTCCATTTCATCTTGTTCATCATCATCTTTATCTTCAAGTTTTTAAGTTTTTATTTTCTTGATTTGATCTTCAAAAGTTGTTTGGATTTGTGTTTTTATTAGTGGGATTCGTTGCTTATGGTGTCTAAATGATTTGTGTTTAAATTGGTAAATCCGTTTTAAGTATTTGATTTGATTTTGATTAAATTTGTGTTCCGTGTTCTTCGTTAAACTGTTACTGTATCTGGGTTCCCAGACTTCCGAATCAGCTAAAAGTTCCGAATGAAGCTTTCATTCGGAAAGTTCCGAATAAGTCTTTAAGTTCCGAATCAAGACACCTTCATTCGGAAGTCTCAAACTTCCGAATCAAGAAGAAGTTCCGAATCAACCTCTTCATCCGGAAGATTCCGAATCAAGAAGAAGTTCCGAACCAGTTATTTCCGAACCAGCAAGTTCCGAATCAACCTTCATTCGGAAGGTTCCGAATCAGCCAGAAAGTTCCGGATAAGTTCCGGATGAGAATGTTCCGGATGAGAAAGTTCCGGATGAATGAACAGTAAGTTCCGGATGAGTTGTCTTTCAAAAGTTCTGAATCAAAGGTTAAAGTTCCGAATCAAGCTTTCTTTTAGGTTACTGATTGTTGCTTTACTGTTCCTTTATGCGTATTGAACCTTAATTCCAATTTTAATCTTGAGTTTAATTCAAGTCTTTGTTAATCATAATTAGAGTAATTGTTTTCGATTTAAATTTTCATTTCCACTTTTTATTAGATTAGAAAACCAAACCCCTTTATTTAGTAACCAAGAACAATCATTCCACTTAAGACCTAGATCAATTCGAGAGGATATCGAGAGTAAAATTAGAACCCATACTAAACCCATGTATCAACCCGCGAGGGAGATAACATGTTAGTTTTTATAAAATGGGACACTAGTTGTCCCGATTGTTTGTTTATTGATTTGGACCCGAATGATTGTATGACCCGATGAATGATTAAATGACCTGATAGATGAAATGAAATGGATTATTAAAGTTAGGTTATGTCACTAAAAGTCCCATTAGCATGAATTGTGAACTACCGGGATTTGGTAGACGCTTATGCATATAATAGTACTATTTGGGGACGATCACCCGATTTCGCGCCTTGACGGTTGATCCCCGGCGTGCCACATTGATTGGTAAGCGAATTTATGTATGAGAAGATTTACACAAGCGTGATTATTGTGACGACACGCTAATTTAGATGGGCAAATTGAGTTTCGGGTTAGCTACCCGTTGTTTGTTGTAGTAAGGTAACAATGTCATGCGGCTTATAATAATCCAAAAATAACGAAATACTGCTATAACCACTAAATTACGATATATTGCCTGACTAGCAATACGGGGTCTTACTATTGATATTATGTTCGTGTTTTGGTTTTTCATAACCGTATTCATATAACGGTTTTTATTTAACTTTATACAACGTTATAAAATGTATTGTATGATGTTTTTACGACTTTGGTTCGTATAATGATTTTGCAGGCAAAAGCCTATATTATGATTTTGGTAAGGATTTGTATAAAATGACTTTGGGTATTTTATGGCCTATTACAAAGATTTGTACGAAAGGATTTTCGGTAATAATTATATACCGATGATATATTAATGGTTTTGTTAAACTCTATGAATTCACTCGGCGTTATCGCTGACCTTTTCTTTTAACATGTTTTATCTAAGGTACTTGAAGGTAATTCTCGGGAAGACAACAAGAATTCATGGCCCGCACTTAAGTAACTATATCCATTCAAATGCTTTGTAAAACTTGTATGAAATAATATGACTTGGGACCTATGTAAATTTGATTTTTATGAATGGAAATGCTTTTATTATTAAACGACGTGATTTTTATGCGTTGTCTATGATGTGAGTAATGTGCTATCCCGTAACACCAACGAGTCTTCCGCTGTATTGAGTTGTATAAATTTGGGGGTGTTACACCCGAGCCCCGTAAATATTTTCAGAATTGACTAATAATTATTTCCCGCTTTTTAGCTAACTATTTTCATTTTGAGCCATAACTATTGCAAAATTACAACATTGGTCCCTCAACCACTATATATAAGACCAAAATTTTACTCACACCCTCATTTCCTACTCACAAAATTTTCATCCTCTCTCTCTTTCTTTCTTTCTTTGCCGTGAATCCCCCACCACCAAAACACCACATTCAATCAAATTTTACTTAAATTTGAAGATGATCTAAGCTAAAAAAACGCAAGACCCATTCTTAGAATTGTGAGTAGATCATTTTGGTGTAAGATTTGTGCACATTCAAGTTGGTAGGTGAGAGTTATGCTCATGCATGGCATTTTTATGAGGATCCATGATGTTCTTGCTAAAAGTTTTGTTAAAAACTTGATTTTGATTTGAAGTTTTTGATTTTTATGATGATTCTAGTGTTATGATTGACATATTTTAGTGTTAGGGATATGACATTGCGATGGGGAGTATTATTGCGATGGATAGTACGGAAAAACATATTGCTATGGTTTCAAAATACATTGCGATGGAGTGTGAACTATTGATACATTGCGACAAGATGTCTATGAAAAACATTGCGATACCATGATTTTTCAAAAAACTGCCGAGGCATACCCATCTATTTTTAACCATCACCAAACAATCCAAACCCATCTATTATTTTAACAGTTAAGATTCAATTAAATAGAAAAATCAGTTTTGGACTTAGTTTATTAACACTAAGCCATCTCAACTCGAATCTTAACTGTTATAACAAATCATATCTCAGATCCTGTTAGTGTATCGACATGAAAGTCGAGATCGTTAAAAATATTACACAATTCAGTACATCATCACTGATCCAAAAATACTCAAACAAATCTACTTACCCGAGACCTCCACAGATCTTGCAACCATCAACATGCAACATCAAAATGATCTCAGATTTCTTACATGTTGAGCAATTAAGACATAAACAGATCCACTCACAAAAAAATCAATCTCATCATCATAGATCTTTGTGAGGGCAAACCCTTCTTAATTTTCGAATTTTTTTCACTTATTTATAACAACTTTGTTATAATCAGTGTTCGAATCGGTTTAATCTCAAAAAAAAACATCACCAATAAACCTACCTTAGATCTTTTATAAGATCTTGAAGATGAATTAGGTGCATGTTGTGACAATCTAACATTTTCAGGTAGTGAAATATTTTCTCGTATAATATTTTGAAACTTATTTTTGTGTTGGTTGACGAACTCACAATTTACGGATTTAAATTTGGGCTTACGTGCATAATTTGGCGTCTTTTACAACTAAACCGGAAACCTTAGGATTACGTATTTACGTTTTTGAACTCCGTTTCTGATGAGACAATTTTTATTGGATTCGTTTTGTGACGGTGATTCATAATTTATAAAAACGTTTTTCGTAAAACGACCCGAGGGCACGCAAATCGAGAAAACTAGAATCGAGAAATACCCGTAAACTAGTGAGATGGGACAAAACACATTGTCCCACCCCACTAGCTTGGTTGGGACGGCCAACTTGACACCACAACACTTATGTGGCATCAATTTTAGCTAACTTACACCAAGTGTAAGCTAGCTTACACCTTAAGATTTACCATACCACTTAACCTTCCAAAACTAGCAACTTGTTTTTCATTTCCATCTTTCTCACATGCAAATCAACATCAAAATCCTCTCAACACCCCTCCCCTTGCCGTCCACTATTAACCAACAAACACCCCATTTGATTTCTTCTAGCCATGAACAACATGTTTACTAGCTCTATTAAGGAGTATTCTTGAAGCCTTGCTCATTTGGTGGCCATATTAACATTTTTGGAGGTGATTTGCTTGTTTCCTAGGGCTGATTTTCCAACCTATGTTCTTGATATTTAATGGTCTTGGAGATACTTGTTGTGTTCATCAAGTTCTTGTCTTCCTGAAACAAGAAATCCACTTGGATTGGTAAAGAAGATCATCCTCTCCATTTTTCTCTTGTTATTTTGTAAAGAACAAATGTATTTTATTTCATTTTGTATATGTATATGATGTATATATGATGATAAAAATGTTGTGTGGGGATCAAGTGTTGATAAATATGCTTAAAAATGATGATAACTATAAGAAATGAAGCTAAAATCTTGATTATTTAGTTGGCTGTATAAAAACAGTAGATAACTAAAAGATGAACTGATAAAATTGCATGGTTTGATCCATTTACAGTAAGTAGAAGATGTTATACACATGTGAGAGTTGGCCATGCAATGGAATCAAAATAATGAGTGAGATATGATCAAAACAAGTTAGGTGGTATAATCTGAATAAGCAGTTTTGTAGGGACTGTTAAGGCAAGTTAAACTCAAAATGGGCAGTAGCTATAACTAAGTTAAATGTAGCACATATTATGAAGATCATGCCATCCAAAAATGAGCTTCTAATTCATTATAGAACTCTAGATATGCTAAAAATGGTGAACATGAAGTTAAAAATCAGATTTTTGGAAATAATGTTTATTAATATTATATAAGCACTCACATTATAATGTATAAAATGTAAAAATATAAACCCACTAACTTATAAAACTTATTTATATAAATGTATAAAAGGTTAATTAAATGGGTAAATTATATAAATGGTGGTAAAATAATATTTATAAGTAATAAAAACTATAAACTTGATTTTTACGACTTTTTCGGCTATCGCCGTAAAATTAACGTTTTTCGCCAAATAAAACTTAGACGACCAAACCCGTCTAATGTAAAGTTTATAAAAGTCATATACTGATGTATAGGTAACTAAGACAAGTAAAAACCGATAAAACCCGAACTATAAGAAATACGGACATTTACGAGCTAACTAAACATATTGGACTAATAAATGGACTAAATAAGATAAAAACTTGTAAAAAGAACTTATTGGGCTTAACCCATTTGGGCCCAACATGAAAAGTATATATACTGATAATATAGGTATAAAAGGGATAAAAACAAGTTAAAGAACTTATAAAAGACTTAATGGACTTAAAATAGGTAAAATCGGTAAAACTAGTGAACTAGTAAAACGTTACCAAGACGTAAACACTAAAATGAATAAACAAGGATGTATAAACCCACTTGATCATCATCATATGTACAAAATCATCATATGTATATTTTTATTTTGATAAAATTCATTGGACCGAGTCTAAGACCGATTATTATTTATATAGGTTTCCGTGACCGAAGCACGCCCGTAGCCGATAATCCGCCTTTCATTAACAACGTGAGTTCATAGCCTCGCACTCTTTTAAATGTTTTATAAAATGATTTTTAAACCCGCGAGGGAGATAACATGCTAGATTTTATAAAAATAGAGCACAAGTAGTCCCGATTGTATGCTAAATGATATGGACCCGAATGATGCTATGACCCTATATTCGAGACTAAAAGGATTATTAGTAGTTAGGTTATGTCACTTAAAGTCCCATTAGCATGAATTGTGAACTACCGGGATTTGGTAGACGCTTATGCATTTGATAGTACTATTTGGGGACGATCACCCCAGTTCGCGCCTTGACGGTTGATCCCCGTCGTACCACATTGATTGGTAAGCGAATTTATGTATGAGAAGATTCCATAGCGTGATTTTTGTGACGACACGCTAACTTAGATGGGCAAATTGTTTGTCGGGTTCGCGGCCCGCTGTTTTCATAGTAAGGTAACAATGTCATGCGGCTAATAATAATCCTATACAATGTATGCTATAAAACATAAATAATAAACGATAACGACGCTATTAACGATGAATATATTACCTATCATGGTAATATAGAGACTACGGTCTCATGGACGGTTTCAGATGTACGCTTGATTTATATATTGCCTGACTAGCAATATGAGGACTTACTTCCGATATTATGCTTGTGTTCTGATTTTAAATGATTGTAAATGATTGTTTTTATATAACGGTTTTCATTAAACTCTATGAATTCACTCGACATTCGCTGATATGATTTTTACATGTTTTTATCTCAGGTGCTTGAAGGTAATCAGGATGGAGATCGACTCTGATGGCCCACACTTAATATTAAAAATGTTCATTCGATCTGTGTTTTGTAAACTTAATGACCTGTATAATTTGGGACCTGTTGTACGCTTTTGAAACTTTTTATCGAATGAATGTTTGTTAAACCTTGTACAACCATTTTTATGTGTTGTCTATGATTGGAGTTATTGTGCTATCCCGTAACACTCTGAAAGACCCTTCCGCTGTACCGATACGAAAAATGAGAGTGTTACAGTTTGGTATCAAAGCTCTCGTTGTAGAGAACAAAAGATTTTAAAAACCAAGGTTTTGAACAAAACTTTTCAAAATCTTTTGACAATGAACATTTAAGAAAATATTTGAAAAATCTTTTGACTATAACGGTGCCAGAGATCTCCGACATTACCAACAAGCCCTATTGAGAAGATATATATTTTGATATATATAATTTAATTTATATATATGTATATATCGTGATTTCATTATGTAATTGTTTAACTAGTATGTTATCCTAATACGAGATATATATATATAAATGAAGATTGTCATGGCTGACCCTAATATTCCTGTAGAAAACCATGCTATTCCCGAACCTAATATAGAAGATGATCCTTATTTAGACTTAGTAGATTATGATATAGATGATGAGGAGGAACCATTTGAGGATCCCGAGCCCGAGTTAGGACTAGGAGATCAGATTGCCCCTCAGGTTGACTTAGTAGAGAATGATATTGAGAATGTGGAGATTGAGAATGTGGATATTGAGAATGTGGAGATTGAGAATGTGGATATTGAGAATGTGGAGATTGAGAATGCTGATATTGAGAACGATGATGAGATTGGGTTAGATGATTTAGATGACAAGATTGACGACGAGGATGTCGAGGAGGATGTAGGTATAGATATTAAGGTTGATGACGATGAGGAAGCCGAGCTTATTTATCTGTATAATGTTCCAGAGGGCGAGCCTTTGCCCCCACCAGTTTGTTTGTCTGATTCTGAGGATGAGTTACCTAGGGATGAAATGTCTGAATCGTCTGAATCTGATTCTGAATCAGAGGAGGATGAGGATGATGATGCACCTGACGGTACTGATGGTATTGCTACTCGTAGACGTGAGATAGGAGAGTCGTCTAGTACTCGAGAGGCTACTCATATTGATGGTCTTGCACCATGGGCCTTGAGACGTGATCTAGATGCTTCCCGTGTTAAAAGTTGTATGACAGAGGTTGGATTAGGTGTTGTTCAGACTCAGGTTGCTTATTTGGAGTCGAAGACTAAGGTTGGCGAGAAAGAGCGAGAATTGCTTAGTTTGGATTTGAGTGATGTAGAACGTGGTTTGAATGAGGCTTTTAGGAGGTTATCGGTGTTGGAAAGTGGTGAGTATGCTGAAATGAAGAGAAAGGTGAACTCTATGGAAATTCAGTTGAGTGTGGCTCGTGCGATGCGTGAGAAAGCCGAAAAGGAGTTGAATATATCCGTGGGATGGAACAATAGATTTTATGCTGACATGGTTGAAAGAGGAGTAATCCGTAAGCGCCCAGCTGAAGATGTGTCTAGTGAACGTCCGACAAAGATCCAGAAGACGATGGATGATGGACCATCTAGCGGTTCTCAGTAGACCAGTCTGTGTTTAGTAGTGACCTTTATATCTTTTGTGCTTTTGTAGCTTTGACTGAACCGACTTGTTAGTAATAGACTTGGCACGAATTTTGAGTGTATATAGTGCTAGAACTTTGATATGGGATGTACTAAGACAATACTTTTGTTTCAGATCGAATGAAATATGTATCTTGTCTTGAATTCCATATTGTTCCTTATTTGTACCTTGATTATGAATTCGATCCATATTATATGAATCCTTTGTTGGGTGAATGCTTAATATTTTGAAATTGTGAAATTATAGAACTATGCCGCCTAAGAAGGCTGTGACCGAGGATGATGTACGTAGGATTATTACGGAGCAAGTTACCGCATCTATGACTGAATTTATGGCAAATGCTAGAAGTGGAGCTGGCGGTAGTGGAGCTGGCGGTAGTGAAGCTGGCGGTAGTGGAGCTGGCGGTAGTGGAGCTGGCGGTAGTGGAGCTGGCGGTAGTGGAGCTGGCGGTAGTGGAGTTGGCGGTAGTGGAATTGGCAGTACTAATGTGAATGTGAATGCTAATAATGTGAATGCTAATGCTGGAGGAAATATAGGAGGACTTGGAACTAATGCATCTAAAGTTGGTGGCTGTACTTATGTGACGTTCATGAAGTGTGAACCTCTACCTTTTAATGGAACTGAAGGTGCTGTAGGATTAAGCCAGTGGATTGAGAAGATTGAATCGGTGTTTAGGATTAGTAAGTGTAAGGAGGAAGATAAGGTGACTTTTGCTATGGCTACTCTTAAAGGTCGTGCGTTGACTTGGTGGAACGGGAGAATTGCTTTCATGGGTCTTGATGCTGCTAATGCTACTCCTTGGGCTGAAATTAAGAAGTGGATGACTTTGGAGTTTTGTCCTCGTAGTGTGATCATTAGGTTAGAACAGGAGTTGATTAATTTGAGAATGAAAGGTGTGGACATTGATAGTTACACGAATCGATTCCATGAGTTGGCCTTGCTATGTCCTCGATTGGTTGAACCCGAAGAGATCCGAATTGAGCAATATGTGAAAGGGTTGACCAGGAATATCCGGGGGGGACGTAACATCATCGAAACCACTGACCATTGATGATGTTGTTCGAATGGCCTACCAACTCATTGGACAGATAATTTAGGATAAGGAAGATGAAGCCCGTGTTGGTGAGAAAAGAAAGGGAGACGGTGAGTGTGTAGATAGAGGTGATAATAGGAAGAATTTCAATCGCCGTCAGAACAAGAGAAAGGGGAATGCAAATGCTCTTACCAACAATGCACCGCGCAACGATGATAGATGTCCTAAGTGTGGCAACAAGAGGCATGCTGGCGACTGCTGGAAGTGCCGAAATTGCGGAAAGCTTGGACACAAGGTTGAAAGGTGTAAGAAGGGACCCATTTGCTTCAACTGTAATGAGGAAGGTCATAGGAAATCGGAATGCCCCAAGTTGAAAGCGATTGTACCTGGAAGAAACCCCCAGGGTGGTATCTACCAACTTGGAACAATTGAGGTGAAGAAAGAGGATCCGAATGTCGTTACCGGTACATTTTTACTCAACAATCATTATGCTGTTGCTTTATTTGATTCGGGTGCCGATAGGAGCTTTGTATCCACTAAATTTAGTGCCCTTATTGATATTGAACCTGTTGAGATAAGTACCAGTTACGAGGTGGAATTGGTTGATGGTAAATTAGTGAAAACTAATAAGCTATTAGAAGGATGCTCTCTAAATCTCTTGACCCATTCCTTTCCAATTGATTTGATGTTGATAGATTTAGGTAGTTTTGATATTATTATTGGTACGGATTGGTTGTCGTTGAATAATGCTACTATTTTATGTGGAGAGAAGAAGGTTAAGATTCCTATTAGGAATAGGACGTTAGTAATTGATGGTAGTCGAGGTGAATCCCGTTTGAAAATCGTTTCATGTATTAAAGTCCAAAAGTACATCAGGAACGGTTGTGAGTTATTCTTAGCTCAAGTGACCGGGAATGAGTCTAAGGAGAAACGATTGGAAGATGTACCTATTATTTGTGAATTTCCTGAGGTATTTCCTAAAGATTTACCCGGACTTCCACCGATAAGGCAAGTAGAGTTTCGAATCGATTTAATTCCTGGTGCTGCACCGGTGGCACGTGCGCCTTACCGATTAGCCCCTTCTGAATTAAAGGAGTTATCTGAGCAACTTAAGGAGTTGTCTGATAAAGGTTTTATTCGACCGAGCTCGTCGCCTTGGGGAGCTCCAGTCTTGTTCGTTAAGAAGAAGGATGGATCTTTTCGTATGTGCATTGATTATAGGGAACTGAATAAGTTGACAATTAAAAATCGATATCCTTTACCTAGGATTGATGATTTGTTTGATCAACTACAAGGATCTAGTGTGTATTCTAAGATAGATTTGCGGTCAGGATATCACCAACTTCGCGTCCGTGAAGAAGATATTCCTATAACTGCATTTAGAACTCGTCATGGACACTATGAATTTCAAGTAATGCCATTTGGGTTAACTAACGCACCTGTGGTTTTCATGGATTTAATGAATCGAGTTTGCAAGCCCTACTTGGATAAATTTGTGATTGTGTTTATTGACGATATTCTAATCTATTCTAAGAATGAAGATGAACATAGAGAACATTTGATGATTGTTTTGAATTTGTTGAAGGATGAAAGGTTGTATGCTAAGTTCTCGAAATGTGATTTCTGGTTAGATTCTGTGCAATTTCTTGGTCATCTGATTAATAGAGATGGAATTCATGTTGATCCTGCAAAGGTTGAAGCTATTAAGAATTGGTCTGCACCGACAACGCCAACGGAAGTGCGACAGTTCTTAGGATTGGCTGGCTATTATAGGCGATTCATTAAAGAATTCTCTATAGCTAAACCCTTGACTAAGCTTACTCAGAAGAATAAACCTTTCGTTTGGGGAAGTGATGAAGATGGAGCATTTCAGACATTGAAGCAAAAATTATGTAGTGCGCCAATCTTATCATTACCCGACGGGAGTGAAGATTTTTTTAGTGTATTGTGATGCATCTCTTAGAGGTTATGGAGCTGTTTTGATGCAGAGAGAGAAAGTGATAGCTTATGCTTCTAGGCAATTAAGGAAGAATGAGTAGAATTATACTACTCATGATCTTGAGTTAGGAGCTGTAGTCTTTGCTCTTAGGTTGTGGAGACATTATTTGTATGGTACCAAGTGTACGGTATTCACCGATCACAAAAGCATACAGTATATTCTCGACCAGAAGGAATTGAACATGAGGCAACGAAGATGGATAGAGTTGTTAAGTGATTATGACTGTGATATAAAATATCACCCAGGAAAAGCCAATGTTGTTGCTGATGCGTTGAGTAGGAAAGATAGAGAGCCTATCAGGGTGCGTTCTCTAGTGTTGACTGTGCACAATAATTTGCCTGAGCAAATTAGAAATGCGCAAATAGAAGCTTGTAAGAAGGAGAATTTTGTTAATGAAGGGTTCCGAGGAGAAGGAGATCCTTTAGAGGTTAGAGCTGATGGAGTGAAATGCTTAAGAGGTCGTATGTGGATACCTAAGTTTGGAGGCTTAAGAGATTTGATTATGTTAGAATCCCATAAATCTAAGTATTCCATTCATCAGGGATCTGATAAGATGTACCATGATTTGAAGAAGTTGTACTGGTGGCCGAATATGAAAGCTGACATAGCTATGTATGTTCTCCAATGCTTGACTTGTGCCAGAGTCAAAGCTGAACATCAAAAGCCATCAGGACTACTTCAACAACCAAAGATTCCTGAATGGAAGTGGGAGCGAATTACGATGGACTTTATCACCAAGCTTCCTAGAACATCATTTGGAAACAATTCGATTTGGGTTATTGTCGATAGACTGACCAAATCAGCACACTTCATTCCGGTTAAGGAGTAGTTCTCACTGGAGAAGCTGACTCGAATATACCTTGATAATGTTGTATGCAAGCATGAAGTGCCTGTATCGATCATTTCAGATCGAGATCCTAGATTCGCATCGAATTTTTGGAAATCTCTCCAAAGATCTTTGGGAACGAATCTCGACATGAGCACTGCTTATCACCCCCAGACTGATGGGCAGAGTGAAAGGACGATACAAACACTGGAAGATATGTTGAGAGCTTGTGTGTTAGACTTTGGTAAGAATTGGGAAAAACATTTGTCGTTAGCAGAGTTTTCGTATAACAATAGTTACCATTCTAGTATTAAAGCTACACCGTTTGAAGCTTTGTATGGTAGGAAGTGTAGATCTCCTGTATGTTGGAGTGAAGTTGGGGATACCCAGCTCACGGGACCGGAATTGATCCGGGAGACTACAGAGATGATAGTTCAGATTAAGAAGAGGTTGTTGACTGCCCGTAGTAGACAGAAAAGTTACGCGGATGTGCGGCGGAAGCCAATGGAGTTTGAGGTGGGTGACCGAGTAATGTTGAAAGTATCGCCATGGAAAGGCGTTATAAGATTTGGAAAACGAGGGAAATTGAATCCCCATTATATTGGACCCTTTAAGATTTTATCTCGAGTAGGTCCGGTGGCTTACAAACTAGAGTTACCCCCAGAACTTCATGGTGTTCACAACACTTTCCATGTATCTAATCTGAAGAAATGTCTAGCAGTGAGTGATGAGAAAATTCCGTTAGGTAAGGTTCGAATAGATGGGAAGTTGCATTTTATCGAAGAGCCCGTAGAAGTTATGGACCGTGAGGTAAAGCAACTGAAATAAAGTCGGATACCTATTGTCAAAATCCGATGGAATTCAAAGCATGAACCGGAGTATACTTGGGAACGAGAGGATGAAATGTGGAAGAAATATCCGCACCTCTTCGATTTCAATAAGAAACGGACATCCAAATGAAATGGATCACGAGGACGTTGATCCCTTTTAGGAGGAAAAGTTGTGACAATCTAACATTTTCAGGTAGTGAAATATTTTCTCGTATAATATTTTGAGACTTATTTTTGTGTTGGTTGACGAACTCACAATTTACGGATTTAAATTTGGGCTTACGTGCATAATTTGGCGTCTTTTACGACTAAACCAGAAACCTTAGGATTACGTATTTACGTTTTTGAACTCCGTTTTTGATGAGACAATTTTTATTGGATTCGTTTTGTGACGGTGATTCATAATTTATAAAAACGTTTTTCGTAAAACGACCCGAGGGCACGCAAAACGAGAAAACTAGAATCGAGAAATACCCGTAAACTAGTGAGATGGGATAAAACACATTGTCCCACCCCACTAGCTTGGTTGGGACGGCCTACTTGACACCACAACACTTAGGTGGCATCAAGTTTAGCTAACTTACACCAAGTGTAAGGTAGCTTACACCTTAAGCTTTACCATACCACTTAACCTTCCAAAACTAGCAACTTGTTTTTCATTTCCATCTTTCTCACATGCAAATCAACATCAAAATCCTCTCAACACCCCTCCCCTTGCCGTCCACTATTAACCAACAAACACCCCATTTGATTTCTTCTAGCCATGAACAACATGTTTACTAGCTCTATTAAGGAGTATTCTTGAAGCCTTGCTCATTTGGTGGCCATATTAACATCTTTGGAGGTGATTTGCTTGTGTCCTAGGGCTGATTTTCCAACCTATGTTCTTGATATTTGATGGTCTTGGAGATACTTGTTGTGTTCATCAAGTTCTTGTCTTCCTGAAACAAGAAATCCACTTGCATTGGTAAAGAAGATCATCCTCTCCATTTCTCTCTTGTTATTTTGTAAAGAAAAAATGTATTTTCTTTCATTTTGTATATGTATATGATGTATATATGATGATAAAAATGTTTTGTGGGGATCAAGTGTTGATAAATATGCTTAAAAATGATGATAACTATAAGAAATGAAGCTAAAATCTTGATTATTTAGTTGGCTGTATAAAAACAGTAGATAACTAAAATATGAACTGATAAAATTGCATGGTTTGATCCATTTACAGTAAGTAGAAGATGTTATACACATGTGAGAGTTGGCCATGCAATGAAATCAAAATAATGAGTGAGATATGATCAAAACAAGTTAGGTGGTATAATCTGAATAAGCAGTTTTGTAGGGACTGTTAAGGCAAGTTAAACTCAAAATGGGCAGTAGCTATAACTAAGTTAAATGTAGCACATATTATGAAGATCATGCCATCCAAAAATGAGCTTCTAATTCATTATAGAACTCTAGATATGCTAAAAATGGTGAACATGAAGTTAAAAATCAGATTTTTGGAAATAATGTTTATTAATATTATATAAGCACTCACATTATAATGTATAAAATGTAAAAATATAAACCCACTAACTTATAAAACTTATTTATATAAATGTATAAAAGGTTAATTAAATGGGTAAATTATATAAATGGTGGTAAAATAATATTTATAAGTAATAAAAACTATAAACTTGATTTTTACGACTTTTTCGGCTATCGCCGTAAAATTAACGTTTTTCGCCAAATAAAACTTAGACGACCAAACCCGTCTAATGTAAAGTTTATAAAAGTCATATACTGATGTATAGGTAACTAAGACAAGTAAAAACCGATAAAACCCGAACTATAAGAAATACGGACATTTACGAGTTAACTAAACATATTGGACTAATAAATGGACTAAATAAGATAAAAACTTGTAAAAAGAACTTATTGGGCTTAACCCATTTGGTCCCAACATGAAAAGTATATATACTGATAATATAGGTATAAAAGGGATAAAAACAAGTTAAAGAACTTATAAAAGACTTAATGGACTTAAAATAGGTAAAATCGGTAAAACTAGTGAACTAGTAAAACGTTACCAAGACGTAAACACTAAAATGAGTAAACAATGATGTATAAACCCACTTGATCATCATCATATGTATAAAATCATCATATGTATATTGTTATTTTGATAAAAGTCATTGGACCGAGTCTAAGACCGATTATTATTTATATAGGTTTCCGTGACCGAAGCACGCCCGTAGCCGATAATCCGCCTTTCATTAACAACGTGAGTTCATAGCCTCGCACTCTTTTAAATGTTTTATAAAATGATTTGTAAACCCGCGAAGGAGATAACATGCTAGATTTTATAAAAATAGAACACAAGTAGTCCCGATTGTATGCTAAATGATATGGACCCGAATGATGCTATGACCATATATTCGAGACTAAAAGGATTATTAGTAGTTAGGTTATGTCACTTAAAGTCCCATTAGCATGAATTGTGAACTACCGGGATTTGGTAGACGCTTATGCATTTGATAGTACTATTTGGGGACGATCACCCCAGTTCGCGCCTTGACGGTTGATCCCCGTCGTACCACATTGATTGGTAAGCGAATTTATGTATGAGAAGATTCCATAGCGTGATTTTTGTGACGACACGCTAACTTAGATGGGCAAATTGTTTGTCGGGTTCGCGGCCCGCTGTTTTCATAGTAAGGTAACAATGTCATGCGGCTAATAATAATCCTATACAATGTATGCTATAAAACATAAATAATAAACGATAACGACGCTATTAACGATGAATATATTACCTATCATGGTAATATAGAGACTACAGTCTCATGGACGGTTTCAGATGTACGCTTGATTTATATATTCCCTGACTAGCAATATGAGGACTTACTTCCGATATTATGCTTGTGTTCTGATTTTAAATGATTGTAAATGATTGTTTTTTTATAACGGTTTTCATTAAACTCTATGAATTCACTCGGCATTCGCTGATATGATTTTTACATGTTTTTATCTTAGGTGCTTGAAGGTAATCCAGATGGAGATCGACTCTGATGGCCCACACTTAATATTAAAAATGTTCATTCGATCTGTGTTTTGTAAACTTAATGACCTGTATAATTTGGGACCTGTTGTACGCTTTTGAAACTTTTTATCGAATGAATGTTTGTTAAACCTTGTACAACCATATTTATGTGTTGTCTATGATTGGAGTTATTGTGCTATCCCGTAACACTCTGAAAGACCCTTCCGCTGTACCGATACGAAAAATGAGAGTGTTACACATGTCTTCATATGGGTTCGTTTAATTAGCTTGTATAATCAGGATGATAAGGTAATGAGATTGATTTGTTTCTTAGGCAGATAGGGAGCTTTTGAGTAGATGAGATAAGTTTGATTTTGTTTTGTGTTACTTTGGGAGTATCGAAGGAGAAAAGAAAAGCGCGGTTGTGATGTTGAGATTAGGTTCAGGGAATGTGAGAAATATTAGGGTTAGTTGGCTTTTATAATCCCTAAATTTAGGGTAACCTTTTAGACCGACTATCTCACTTAGTGTTGAGCCTGATTTCTGAATAAATAAAAGGAACTGGGAGATTGTGGTTGTGTAATTTTTTATACAAAGGACAACTCTCGTTACTTTTTATCAAATATTAAGGGCCATTGAAATCGGGTTGTATCCATATGTGGGCCTCTTGAACCGCATATATTTGATTGTTATATTTGGTTATGTGTGTTCATGGTCCGCGTGTGGTATTTGATTGACGAGATGATCACTACTTTAAACGATGACATATATTGGGTCGATTAGTTTTGAAATCGTATTCGGGATGACCGATTATATATCCGAATGGTGCAAAATTAGTTATGATGAATTATGTGGATTACGAGAGTTATTATTGGATTGAGCCGGGTATTCCGAAAGAACCAAGTGGTAAAATAGTTGACGGGTAAAAAGCTTATATGACCACATTTTCATTACTTTGGCGGGTCGTTTAAACAGTGACATTCAAGGTCGGGTATTCGTTTTCGATCATAACCTTTCTTCTCGATCTACAATCATAACAAACACAACAAACACGATACATTAAACTAAAACGATCCTTATAAAAAATTCACCTAAATTCCTAACAGCTATTACGGTTTATGTGATTACGAAGATGATTCGATGCTACTTATTTGAGGTTGAAGTGAGATTTTTCATAGGCGTTCTTATTTTATCTTTAAAGGAGTACTTACAACTTTACAAGATAACTTGCTCGAGCATATACAGTTATGAATAAGACTTGAAGTATCAAGTTTCCAGTGTCAAGGGGAGGACGGACGACGACATGGATAACTATAATTTTTTGGGATCTTCGTTGCGGTTCTTAGTGTCACACGCACTTGCTGTTGTGGATATTTTCAAGAGGTGTAGTACCTTTTCTTATACCGCATGTTTTAGTATAGGGTACTTTAGAGAAGTTGTACATTTTTTATACCGCCTTTTGGTATAGGGTACGTTTAATACTTCTCTGCATCGCTCTTCATTCTACAATAGTGCAAGCTTAAGTTCAAGTTTGGGGAATTCTACTTCTGTTTCAAGTTGGGATTATTGAGTTATCTTCGTCAGTGGTCGCTATCAATAGCCAACAAAATTGATAAAGGGATTCAGTTTGGGGTGATCAAGAGAGAATTGTTTAAAGAGATATTGTTTACATCTTCTCACATTGGTTACTAAGTAAGCGGTTCCAGTTGGCATACCACGTACATACATGAAGGATGATTCCCTTAATAGGTATCATCCCAGAGGGAGAAATGTGTACATGCGGGGTCACTTGACTTTGGTTTTACCGTTTCTACATAAAGGGATAAGTTGTCTACATTCGGGACTTAATTGACTTTAATGTGGAAATTTTATATCATCACTGTCCTGTCAAGAGAAATGTGCATTCCTGGACTTAATTGACTCTGGTGCTACAGTTTGACTGCATGTTCGGGATAGAGTGTGTACTTCTGGTAATCTCTCGTAGAATCAAGACTGGGATTGCTTCAAATTGTGAGAAAATGTTGATGACGTTATCACCTCCCATAGATTTTCTCTAAAGGATCTGTTTGGGAGGGAGCAGTCTTTACTGCTTGTTTATTGAAAGGCCTTCTAGTTGGGAGGGAGTAAACTCAACTAGATTCTACAAGCTGAAGAAATAGACTGGAGTATTCAAGAAGATGAAGGTCGCTGAAGACTGTCTCAAGGAATGCTGGAATTCATGTTTATCATTTTTCTTTATTTTTTCTTGTAGGAATCATTGTAACCAACTCACGTGAGTCACCATCTTGGAGGGAGATTGTTAGACTTACTTTTTCGTAAGTTGGCGCCTTTCACGTGAGTTGGACTAGATATACATCCATTGCTATACGTAGGGACTTAATATGTAAAGGAAGGATAGTCTAGTTTAGAGAGTCCTACAAATACCCCCCATGACTCTCTATGGGGGTGTGGAAATTTAGTGTAATTTTTTCCTTTGTTTTCATTTCACTTAAAATAAAACACAAACTTTCCTTAACCTCTCTCTAACTTTCTCTCACTAGAACAATATCATGTCTATCATGTTCTTTGATCATCCCGACCCCCGATGTAGGTGGTTTTTGATGCTTGTCAGTCATTATGAGAGAATATCAACCAGCTTCATTTGCCCGAACCTCCAAGTCATCTAGAGTCATATACTTCATACCAAGACGACCAACGAGATACGCAAACCTATCTTGTGATAGAGATTTTATAAACAAGTCTGCCAGTTAGTACTCGGTTCTGACAAAGTATAATTCCACGATGCCTCGTTCCACTTGTTCCTTGATGAAGTGATATCTGACATCGATGTGCTTGGTGCGGGAGTGCTGAACCGGATTGCAGGAGATGGCCATGGCCGACTTTGAGTCACAGTACATAGGTATTTTATTAAAATGGAAGCCATAATCCGTGAGTTGAGTTCTCATCCAAAGGACTTGAGCACAACACGTGGATAGAGACACATACTCTGCTACTACGGATGATAGCGAGGTGCAATCCTTCTTCTTTGACGACCAAGTCACGAGCTTGTCTTCACCTAGAAATTGTACGCCACCAGAGGTGCTCTTTCTAGTATCAAGGAAACCTACATGATCAGAATCTGAAATAGCAATTAGATGAAAACCAGTTCCTTTCAGATACCAGGGTCCCATGTGAATGGTATTCTTAAGGTACCGAAAGATCCGTTTAACCTCCTTGAGGTGCTTTTCAGTAGGTCTGGCTTGATAATGTGAACAATAACATGTGGCATGATGAATATCAGGCCTGCTGGCTGTAAGGTACATGAGAGACCCGATCATACCGCGATATCGCGTTTGATCTACGGGAGGTGAGTACAAGTCAGCGTCTAGGGAAGTGGTCGACAATGGTGTACCAACGCGAGCACATGAGGTCATACCATTCTTTTGAAGTATCTCTTGAGCATACTTAGCTTGGTTAATAAGGATACCACGTGGGGACTGATTAATCTGGAGGCCTAAAAAGAATTTTAGCTCCCCCATCATTGACATTTCAAATCTACTGTGCATTAGTTTTTCAAAACGTTTTGAAAGTTTTGGGTTCGTAGAACCAAAAATAATGTCATCAACATAAACCTACACTAGCAATATGTCATCCCCATATTTATTAATAAAGAGAGTATGATCAATAGAACCTTTGGAGTATCCTTTGGAAACCAAGAAGTTTGATAGTTCTTCGTACCACTCCCTTGGAGCTTGTTTACGTCCATATACAGCCTTTTTCAGATGGTAGACTTTATCAGGATGATGAGGATCTACGAATCCTTCCGGCTGATTCACATACACTTCTTCCTTCAAATGACCGTTGAGAAAAGCAGTTTTCTTGATCCCAAACTTAGATCGATTTAGCTTTGTGTTATCGAGATTGAACCAAGAATAACACGTAGAGAAACTTTATGTTTATAACAATCTAAGAGTTATGTGGAATTAACACTTAGAATGAAGAACAAAGCAAAACACAATGGTTACCAAACTTTCACTTGTATTGATTATCAATGAGGTACAATGAAAGTATTAAAAACGTATTTCAAAAATAAACCTAAAGGCCTCCTTTTATAGGACAAGGAGTCTTGTACAATAATCAAACTTATAAACTATTCTAGGAAGATATATCAAGATAACTATAGAAAATACAATATACAATGCATATCTTCCTAACATAACAAAACGTGTTGACTAAGTATTTTATTGTAGCAGGGACTTTTCTTGTAAGTGTTCCTTCTGTCAGCGCTTAATTTACTCTTGTCAGCGGTTGAAATCCCTTTGTCAGCGGCATAATGATGTAGCTAATTTTATTCCTAACAATCCTCCCCTAAACTTGATACTTATACTAATGTTCAAGTTTCTGAATAAAACAAAATACAAAGAGGATTCTTACAAACAAAAACCTACTCCTGAATCTAAGAATATATGAATCTCATAAAGTCCATGCTAACATCACTAGTGTAGTCAAGTGGTGATCAACTTCTTCAATAAGTCTTATGAAAATGGATACTTCACATATATCAGCAAGAACTCTGCAAACTTTGTAGTACTTAAATGAAACACCCCAGCAGCTAAATACAAATGCCACTTCAAACTGCTCAAATCATCCAGATCCAACCATATTAGATCAGCATCATCATGAGCAAACATTCTTCTAAATGTTGTCTAAATATTTATTCCATTCAAGGAGGAAGGAGCTTCTGTCTCATACTTATCCTTTAGTAAACTCCAAAGAGTTTCTACATCCTCCCTATCCAGGCAGACAAACAAAGAAATAAATGAAGTAAAAGTATGAACCTCTCCTCCAGCCCTGGTAATCATCCAAAAACCAATAGAATCCTCCTCATACTTGATGATAGGATTCTTGAAGTCAAGAGGCACAACAGCAGCCATATCGGATGCCTCCAAAGGAGAAAGCACCATGTTTTTCCTCAATACAACCCGATGTGGATTCAACTGATCAAGATTTTCAAACTTAAGCTTGAATCCCTTCTTCCTTGCCTTTGTACAATTGAAGCTTTCTCAATCTGCATAGCTTCCTCAATCTCTTCCTGTCTTTCCACAGAAAGCATCCTAAGGATATTATCCTCACAAACTCGTTCCCAAATGGGAAATGCATATTACTCCAACTGATCAAAAGAAAGCTTCTTTAACTTGGCATATGTCCATCCAGTTTGATGACACCTAAGAAGCATGTGATACAGCTCTCTTCTGTCCCTCTTTCTCTCATAAAGTACCTTGTTGTCTCTATGATTCAAAATGATCTTGCAATCACTTTGAACTCTCAACAGAATCTCCAGACCCCATATCTTCTCTGACAAAGTCATGTCTGGATTTTCTGTAACCTTTTCTTCCCACTTGAAATACATGGCAACAACCTCAGGCATATCAAAATCTACCTACATCTTCATCTGTTTGAGCTTTTCCATAGCTAGCTCATCTTTATCACCATATTCTAATCTTTCTGGGTTTTCTTCCAAAATGTTAGACACATGATCACTCTCCTCCTTTTCATCATCAGGTTCATTCTTCTCATCACCATCAGATTTTGATGAAAGAATTTGTGCTTCAATACTACCCTTCTAAATCCCCTTCTTTTCTTGCTCTTGTAGTTGATGAGCAAGCATTTCTTCAAATTGTTTTTGTACTGCATCTTTTGGGACATCTTCTACCACTAACACAGCTTTACCCTTATCCAATGGATCAATAGAGGGCAAAGTAGATGACTGTACCTGAGTAGAAGGCTCCTGCATCATGAGTGGTGGTTGGGATACACCAATCATACTTGGAATCCTGTCAACGGTTGAACTAGGTGTGTCAGCGTCCAAATTGTCCTTGTCAGCAGCTAACAATCCACTAGCTTGAATCATCATTTCAGTGAAATTCTGCTTCATAGGAGTGATCAAAAAGGGAGAGGGAGTAGCTTGTTTCTTCATACCAGATAATGCTTCAGCTATCTCCTTAGTCCCATACGAACCTTCAGACCCCTTATCACTCAAATTAGGTTTATCCTCCCCTTTGTAAGAATCATCTTCAGAGTACACAACCATGGCTCTCCTTCTCCTTGAGCCAACAGCTTCCAAAACAACTACCCTCTCCCTCAATTACGTGAGTTCAAGGTCTTGATTTGTGACTTTCTGTACAAGTTCTACATTAGACTTTTGCAAGCCTAAGCATATACCCGTCAATTCCAAATTATTAAGTGGTTACAGACTGTCCTCCTCTATATTTGGGATTTGACTCCCAAAGATGGATTCATTAGGAATAGTTCTCTCAACTGTATGGCTAGGACCACTAGAGAAGACTCTAGTATTCCTTTGTCTTTTCTCCATTCTATAATCACCAGGTTCAGAAGATGAAGTGGATTGGTGAATATGTGTTGGTGGTGGTGAGGTGACAGTGGGTGAAATGGGTGTGTCATCGGCTGAAACATGAGTGTCAGCGGCTGAGGGGTCAAGGTTCATAGGATTATCTTGGTGAGGTGAAGGTGGTTGTTGTTCTTGGGCAGGTACAAGTTTTGGGTGAGGTTGAGGGTTGTTGACTGCCTCAATAACAGCCAACATAGGAGGTGTCAAAGGTAAAGGTCTGAAAGGTGTAGTATTCATGGATAAAAATTTTTTTCTTTCTGAGTAGGGATCTAATAAATACCATCATGATCCCTACGACAATAACCTTGGTGCTCAAAAACCATTTGTAAAAATCTAGGGTAAGCAAGAGTCATCTTGTTACCCTTGTTTTTCAACATGCCCTCAAAAATCATATGGGAAAATCTATATTTTTGCCTAGAGGACAAACAAATAAGATACAACCAAAAGAATGATTGATTTCCTTGAAAGAAGTACACTTGGGACTAAGACATTGCAAGAGGACATGTATCAAGAACTTCCAGGCTGGGGGAAACTGTTGTTTAGAATATTTATTAATTTTACCCCTAGGGGAAATTTTATAACCCAACCTCGAAGTCTCTCTTGTAACTGTTCTTGGGGAAGGGTAGTCACATCATCAGCATCATCAAGACTTAAGGCTTAAGGCTTGACGAATTAGTGCTTTAGTGACCACCCATTTTAACCTATGGACAGTCCCTGACAATGTAATCACTCCATCAACTATTTTAGAACTAGCAGTGTTCTAAAACTGTTTGATGTGTATGATAGGAATAAGTGGAGCATGAGTCAAAGCGTACCTCAAGTTAGAAGCCAAGATATACTCAATCATTCTTGTGTATTGATGATGATGTGTGATGTCAGCCTCAAGATAGGCAATCCTGTTGTGTTGATCCCTAAAGCCCAAAGTAGCACCAAAAGGTTTGAATAAAAGAGCCATGAAAACTTGTTTGTGAAAGGTTTAGAAAGTATGAAAGTGATAATGGAAGATTTTGGAGAAAATAGAAGACAATCAAGCTAGTTACCCTGTTCAAAATAGTAAGAGCCGTATATATATGATTGAAACTAGGACACCATTAGTTGAAATAAGAGGTAAGTTATTCAAAATATAATGATGAAAATATTGAAAGATAATAACTTATCTCTTAGCAATTAAAGAATTTACCAAATCCCATAAAATTACAGCCCAAAATATCGCAAAAATAACAACTAGGTGGGGCCCAGTGTTCTTCAACGGTCAAAATGTTAGTGTCAGCGGGTAACGGCTATATTTTGTCAGCGTTAAAATTGGCCATGACAGCGTTTGAAAATGTGCTTATCAGCGGGTGAACCACTGTGTATCAACGGCTCAAAATAAAAAGTAATAAAATAAAAAGACCTTAACAAAGAGGTTTACCCTAATGAAGATAACCAAAACTATGAAAATGATTGAAGTTTGGCAAGCACTGTCCAATCATGCACACTTGCATAAGCAAGATAGACATAATTGTCCTCAAGTGTCCCTTGCTAACCAATGTCCGTCAGAGTGAAAAAATCTCATATAAACCGTAAACTCCTAGGTAAACCCTTTTTTATTTACACCAAGTCTCCCAACAAACCAATCCCAATTCTAGGCCAAAAGTCTTGGCAACATGCACATTATATCAACTTTGCATGCTATAGTGCCTCAAGAGCTAGAAATTCCAACAATTCTTAAAAAGAAAAGCTTTCATTATTTCTAACTCCTACTCACCAGTGGACACAATCTAGAATTGTGATAAGAGCACTCTATGAGTACCCAAATACCTTAAGGTTTCCTAAGCCTTCGCTTAAACTTACACAGATTGCAAATAAATAATGATGATAAATTTTTATTTCAAGAAATGAATATAAATATTCCAACCATCATAAATAAAAATTCTTTAAGATATGAAGTTCTATAAGCAACTTTGTATCCTATTGCACAATGCTCATAAAAGCCTGCATGATTAGATCAAAAACCACAAAAACTAACATGGACTGTCAGTGGCTAAAATCCTCTCGTCACCGGATAAAATGCCTTAGTCAGCGTTAGAAAATATAGTGGAAAATCTAATACTTTTATATGAGATAATAACTATGCATATCCTGTACATATTATACAATAATATCAAAAACATATAATTTACGGATTGATCATTCTAATACTTGTTACCGAGTAATGGAACCTCCCAACATCAAAAGGTTTAGTTAATAAATCAGCCCCATTTTCTTCTGTGTCCACTCTATCTGGATGTATTAAACTTTTTTTAAAACAATCCCTTATAAAATGATGCCTTATTTCTATGTGTTTAGTTTAGAATGATGTACAAGATTTTTAATAATTCATAAAGTACTGTTACTATCTACAAAAATCTTAGTATGAATAACCCATAATCCAAAAGATGATTTGGAATCCATAGCACTTGTGCACAACATGCAACAACTGCTACATACTCAGTCTGAGTTGTTGAATTGGCTACCATAGTTTTCTTCTTGCATTGCCAAGATATAAGCTTGCTCCCAAGAAATTGGCATCCACCAGTTGTCGATTTCCTGTCATTGTTGTCTCCTCCATAGTCACTGTCTGAATAGCCTACAAACTCCAATAGAGAATCTTTATGTTACCATAATCCCAAAGTAGGATAGCACCTAAGATACCTAAAGATCCTTTTTGTGAGACCCCTAAAATCAGGCAAGGAAACACGTAGGCAGCAAGGGGGTTCCACGTCATGGTAAAAGAAACAATGAAATACGATTGACACAAAGTTGACGTAATAAAAAAATATACATTACATCATAAAAGATCAGAGTTTTTAAACAAAGGCCCCAGAGTTTTATAAGCGGAAAAATTTATTATTTAATCCTGATTTATAACATATAGTTACCAAAAATACAGAATAAACTTCTGACAGTTTTTACCAAAACCAAACTTTAAAAAGTATCACAGGAAATCTCCAAACTACGATAGTATCCTGCGGGCTCCCATCCAAGCAAAACTAAGCATTATACCTGAGATTCAACATGTAAAATCGTCAACATAAAGTTGAGTTATAATCATAGGTTTAGCAGTAAAGTTGTGGAACACAATCATTCATTTGTAAACAATAAATAGGAAAAATGGTTATGTACATTAACCATAGTCCGAAACCATTATTATTGATATTTAGTTCATTAACCGAAGCTTAACTCAATGTAAGTTCCTCTAGTGAGTACTCAGCCTAAATACTCAAGTAACAAAACAAATGTAATGCGTCAATGGTTACACAACCGCAACTTGGGACGAGGATTGTCAGTCCCGATGGATCCACCCACAACATTCGCGCTTAGCAACAAAAGTAAATTAACGGTTCATGATCAGGAGAGGAAACATAAGGGCTATAGACTAAAAGCAATAATAATAATGAAAAATTGTTGGAAATCATCAAGTTCTGTAAAGCATACAAGATCTGGATAGCATACAAGTTCTAGGTAGCATACAAGTTCTGGGTAGCATACAAGTTCTGGATAGCATACAGTTTTAAATAAATGTGTTCCACCATGTAAAATCTCACCCCGCGTTTAGAAACAATGTATAAGTAGTAAAAAGGGGCTATGAACTCACCTTATGCAAAGCGACATCAATCGATTATAGCAATTGAAATGATACTGCCAAGGGTAAAACTACGAAATAGGATAAGACAAGAGGCCGCGAGTATCTTACGGTGACCTAAAATAAAATGGCGCGTCTTAAAGATATAAACAAAATGTACAAAAATGAAATGAGTTTTATAAACACATTTACTTTATAATTAAAAATAACTAAATTATGATTTTAGGATTAGTTTCAAAGATTATTAAATGATTAAGGAACAAAAGTATTACTTTGAAACTCTATAATTCTTATTTGTATATATTAATAAAAATTAGGTACTAATAATGTAAGTATCCCTTTTCATTTCATGAAAATGACGTTTAGAGTTGTTCTTTGCAAATTTTTAGCCATTTCATGCAATTATAGAAATATTGCACGTTCTCGGTATTTCATTCGCATAGTTAAGCAATTATAATTGTAATATTCATTTGATATCAAGTAGTACCTCACGGAATTACGAGTGATTCGGAGTCGTGGTGAATAAGTATAAATACCGACATAAACATGAGTATCAACAACATTAGATATTGTCGAAACGCAAACCAAAATATGCACTTAATCCCGCCGTTAACGAACTAGGATTTCTTGATACCACTCTAGCCACGATCAAGGTTGTTATTAAATCAACCTCTCTAGATTTTATTGATAAGTATAATTTTCTAACCTTGACGTATCTCATCAAAAAGAATATATGAAAATATTAAAAGTGAAACTTTACGATTTTGAGCAAAACTAAACACGTAGCATTTTATTAAATGACGTGCTTCATTTTGCAAGTTGAGTTGTATACGTGTTTGTTGTAGATAAATATTGAATAAACATTACCTTGTGTATGTGTAGTATGTAACATATGTTTCTTTTTTTCTCTTGTAGATAAATATTGAATAAGCGGGTATTACCAAAACCCGATATTTTAAAATTTACGCGATTTCAAAAGTTACACGTAAAACACGAAAAATAAGTGCTTAATATAAAATAAAAACATTGACATTCGGATCACGTTGATATTTTGATAAATAAACGAGGGCTTATAATTTAAAATACATTAACGTGTCATATAACGAACGATGGCTAAAGGTTTAGCGTATGTTATGAACGATGCTCGTAAAATGATAAATTAAAACGACGACAATAGAAAATATTTCTATGTCATAACATAAATGTTCACGGTCGATGACGGACATAGACTTTGTCAAAAAATAATAGATGACACATATATGATATGTTAAATCTCTAACCATGCCGGCTAGTCAAGAATTTGATATTATTCGTAGAATGAACACGACAAATAAAAGTAGATTAATAATTATTGGTCCGAATATTAGGAATAATATTAGAACTTGGTCTAAATGTTGATTTTAAATTTCGGGTTAATACGGAAAAGTAAAATTATTATAATTCCGAATAAAATATTTTCAATGATCAGAAAATAATTAAAATATAATTTAACTAAAATTATCGAGATCTCATGACTTACGTATGAAGAAGTAAGGAGGAACAAGTAAAACATTGTAAAATCGAAAAGTACGAATAAAAGAATAATTTAATTACCGAGAAAATACGAGTTCTTACAGTCGCCCCCCCCCCCCCCCCCTAAAGGAACTTTGGTCCCCAGAGTTTAACTGAAAACAGAAAGAGACGAGAACAAATAAGGATACTTTGCTTTGAAGTGGTTTTTAAATACGAAAGGGTATTTAGAGATAGAATACACATGATAAACGATTAATCAGACAAGATGCACTAAAACGGATTAAGATTAATGATCGACGAGGAATTGCGAATCGCGTCAACCGTAAAACAAAATTTTCACTTAACTAATAAAAAGGAGGGTTTTAAGTATTCTATATAAAGATTAAGACGAAAATGTGTATTTAATGGGCAAACGGTTGTTAAGTCTTTTCTTGATCAAGATAGTGTTCAAAATAGAAGTAAACTAGGTTCAAGTTTTATTTTGGTTGTCTTGAGAAACCTTGCGACGACTGTATGAAATTATTGTTACGATTACAGAAAATTAAATTTCCAATTATTCAGAATCATTGATAGAAATGTAAATTAAATCGATAATTTCATTAGATTGAAAGTAAAGTATGGTAAAAAAATCAATTAGTTCAAAAGATAAGGCACGATATTCTTTTAAACACTAATTATAATTATACAAAAGATGATGTATAGATTCGACCATTTATTTGCGATGGTTATTTTGGAAATTTGAAATCTTGGATAAAAAAGTGTATAATTTCCTTAGAAATTTATAATAGCCTATAGAATTCCATAAAATGCGTTTAATGCATCAAATGGAAAACATGGGACATATCCAAGTTTTCAAAATGTGACAAGATAGCAAACGAATACGAAGCAAATAATTGTTAACAATTAGAATGCAAGCAATAGCAAGAAGGAATAAAACGAAACTTTGTACAAATACTTCAAATGATACGATGAAATATAAGTGTCGATGATGAGGCAAATAGAAACCAAAGGTTTAGAAAGTAATGAATTCTCGAGTGCGGTTGCTGTCACCAAAAATGGCTTATAAAGTTCTCGGTGGTCGATACACGATCGAAAGAGAAAAGCCACACAACAAATTTTCGAATCAAAGAAAATTCTTAAAAAGTCACTTGTGTATAATTCAAGTAAAATGAACAACATTGGCAATTAGAGAGCGAATCAACGCATTGTTCACACGAGCGAATTTCGGGACGATAGAGTCTGACACTTATCGTCACGGATAAAGAAAATCATTATCCACGTCTACTCATAAATCGATATTCGCGTCCAGTGACGTTTCGAAAGTCTACCAAAGTAGATAAAAAGGTTAGTCAATGAAGAAACAGTAAAAACATTGAAACTTTCAACTCTGGTATCAGTGGTCGGTAATTAGACGAACTGTACAGAAAATTTTATCATGAGGGAAAAATGGGGTAATAAGTAGAACAAGGATCGTTGAGTATGCTTGCAGGCACGTAATTCGTTCAAGAAAAGACAAGGAAATATATGCATATATCATGAAAGTGTGTTACTCGCATAATATGTGAAAGTTTTCTAAACTTTATTTTATCTAACTTTTTAAGGAACATAATTAAAAAGTTGATTCCTGGTCAAATAGTTATGGTGACTACTATTCGGCATTGCATGGCTCCTTCTAAATTACGCATAGGTGATCAGGCCATGCATAATTTAGGACTAGCAATGTGATGCTCAGGTTCGTCAAACCAGTACTACATGTCATGTGATTTAAAATATGTATATAATGCAATTTGTAAAAAACAACAGGAATCAAAATAATTTATGAAACGTTCTCAAGAGTTCGTGAAAATACATTGTAAAAATAATATCAAATATCCTTATAAAGTAACATTCAAGTATTTTGTAAAGCCCAAGTAGACATTTTGTAAAATGAGTTATGAAACTTTTCACAAGTAAGTAATTGGCTAAGTATTCAAATCAACAATTTTAATGTTACAATAATTCTTTTTATGACCAACACTGAACAATTTGTAAAATAATTCGCAATCAATACCTATTTGAGTTTATATGGTAACTTATAAAGTAGCGAGCGGTTAACACGAGAGTAATAAAGAGTAATTGATAAGAAAATCTGCAAACTGGTTACAAGGTGATAAGGTTTCAAAAGATTTAGCCTGAATCGCCATGAGACACGTGTCAAAAATGATAACGAAGGAAGTGAAAACAAGAACTTCAAACCTCGGCCCAAATCAATGGTACGTTAGAAGTAGAAGAAAGATAAAATAAAATGACAAATACGTCATGTATAAAAGAAAGGATAAAGGAATCCATATGTGTTCACATCGTAATTCAGTTGACATAAAATGCTTTTAAGAAAGTAGAACATCAGTTCCCAAATAGTACAACTACTCCGAAAAGTTTCTATTTTAGGAAAGTTTAGGAATTTAACACAAAAATAGTGACGCATAAAAATATACACATTTTTTTCGAAACACATAGGTCATCATCGATTTATCAAATCACTTGGTTCCAAAAGTTCAGGATATATGTATGTATGACCGAGCTCAAAGTTACTATTTTTAAACGTTTTCAAACGCAATCAATGTTTGGTAATTGTAATGTAACACCCCCAAATATTCATACTTTAGTTCAACGGAAGAGTCGTTGGTGTTACGGGATAGCACATTACACAAATCATAGACAACGCTTAAAAATCGCGTCGTTTAATAATAAAGCATTTTCTATTCATAAATATCAAATTACAGAGGTCCCAAGTCATAGTATTTCATATAATTTTACAAAACATTTGAATGGAAATTTGTTATTTAAGTGCGGGCCATGAATTCTTGTCGTCTTCCCGAGAATTACCTTCAAGTACCTGAGATAAAACATGTTAAAAGAAAAGGTCAGCAAAAACGCCGAGTGAATTCATAGAGTTTAATAAACCATTAATATATCACCGGTATATATAATCGTTACCAAAAATCATTTTATACACGTAGGCCATAAAATAGGCCAAATACATTTTTATACAAATCTTTATCATAAAACATAATATAGGCTTTTGCCTTCAAAACCATTATACGAACCATTGTCGTAAAAACATCATACAATACGTTTTATAACGTTGTATAAAGTTTAATAAAAACCTTTATATGATAATGGTTATGTAAAACCAAAACACGAACATAGTATCAATAATAAGACCCTGTATGAGTCAAGCAATATATTATAATTAAATTCGTATATCAGTAGTTTCAATATTGGATTATTATAAGCCGCACGACATTGCTATCTTACTATAACAAACAACGGGTAGCTAACCCGAAATTCATTTGCCCATCTAAAACAACGTGTCATCACAAGAATCACGCTTATATAAATCTTCTCATACATAAATTCTCTTACCAATCGATGTGGCACGACGGGGATCAACCGTCAAGGCGCGAACTGGGGTGATCTTCCCCAAATAGTACTATTATATGCATAAGCGTCTACCAAATCCCGGTAGTTCACAATTCATGCTAATGCGACTTTTAGTGACATAACCTAACTATAATAATCCATTTCATTTCATTCATCGAGTCGTATAATCATTCATCGGGTCATATAATCATTCAGGTCCATATCAATAAGCAAACAATCAGGAAAACTGGTGTCCTATTTTATTAAAACTAACATGTTATTTCTCTCACGGGTTTATAAAACATTTCATAAAACATTTAAAAGAGTGTGAGGATATGAACTCACTTTGATTGGGAAAGGCGATTTGGATGTACGGTACGTGCTTCAATCACGGAAACCTAGACAAATAATACTCGTCTTAGACTCTTGTCCAATGACTTTATAAAAATAATGGCTATGTATATATATGATGATATTATAAGTATGATGATGATCAAGTGAGATTTTATCTCTTCATACACATTATAGTGTTATGTGTTAGTCAGATTTTTGACTAGTTACACTAGTTTCAATCCAATTCCATATTAAGGCCCAATAAGCCCATTAAAAGCCCAATACATTATATTAGTCCATTTATACTTTTAATACCAGGACTTTACTCATATGTTGGGCCCAAGTGGGTTAAGCCCAATGAGTAAGTCAATTAGTGTTTAGCCAAATTAGTTGGGTTAATAGTCCAATAAGGCTACTTTGTCCCGTTAATGTCCATAAGTTATAAAGCTCGGTTTTTATCTGTTTTTAACTGTAAAATGTACTTATACATCATTATATGAGTTATAATAATTTTACATTAGACGGGTCCAACCATCTAAGTTTTAATTGACGAAAACGTTGATCTTTCGGTTTTAGCCGAAAAGACGTAAAACTTATGTATATAGTTTTATAACTTATAAAACATATCAATTTGTAATTTTTATAAAATGTCACATTTACTTGTCAAAGTATATATCTTGTTTATAAGTAATATATAAGTTAGTGGGTTTTAGGTAGGTATTTTATATTATTTTTACTTGAGTGCTAATTTTATAATATATACTTTTATTTTCCAAATCTGATTATGAAACTCACTTTAACCATTTTTACCATATCTTGAGTTCTACAAGGAGATAGAATCTCAATTTTGGGCAGCACAAACTACATAATATGTGCTACATTTAACTCCGCTTTAGCTACTGCTCATTCATCCTCTAAGTGTCTCTAATAATTCGTCCAAAACAGACTATACAGATTTGAACTTTAATAATGTTTTGATCATATCTCACTCATTTTATGGATTCCATTGAGTGGAAAACTCTCACATATGTAAAAGTCATATACCTTACTGTATATTAAATTATCCAAGTCATTTTAATAAGTTATCATATGGTTCTCTACTGTTTTATACAGCCTACAATTTTAGTCATGATTTTAACATCTTTACATGGAGTTTTTAATCATCTTAACCAAATTTATCAACACAAGATCCCCACATAATACTTTGATCATCATATATCATCATATACATATACATTTAGAAAGAAAATACAAAATTACATTTACAAATTAACAAGGTAATGAAAAGAATGATCTTGTTACCATCCAAGATAGTGAAAGTTATGATCAAGGCTTGGCTTTTGATGACAAATCTTGTGGTAAACCAAAATCAACTTCAAGATGACCCAACTATATGAACACCTTGTGGAAAATAAGCCCCTAGACACCAAGGGAACTCCTTTGTAGATGTTATGATCACTTCCAATCAACAAGACATCAAGAAGACATCATCTTATGCAAGAATAACATAAGATTTGTGGTTGAATTTAGATCAAATGGGGTTGTTTATGGTTTATAGTGGATGGCAAGAATGGAGTAAAGAGAGAGATTTGTGAGATTTGCATGTATAAAATGAAGTAGCTAGTTTGATGGTTAGTGGTTTTGTTAAGTTGAATGGTTTGGTGCAAAACTAAGACAAGTGTCTTAGTTTTGTATGTAAAGTTGACACCTCAAAGGGGTGTTAGCTAAGCTTGCCGTCCCATTGTGGGGGTGAGGCAAGAGTTATCTAGTCTCATCCTCGTTTATTTACAGGTACTCCTCGATTTTAGTTTCCTCGATTTGCGTGCCCTAGGGTCGTTTTACGAAAAAAGTTTTTATAAATTATGAATCAACGGCACAAAACAAATCTAATAAAAATTGTCTCATCAAAAACGGAGTTCAAAAACGTAAATACGTAAACCTAGGGTTTCCGGTTTAATCGTAAAAGACGCTAAATTATTCATGTAAGCTCTAATTTCTTCTCATAAATTTGTGAGTTTATGAACCAACACAAATTAAAATCCCAAAATAATATTCGAGAATAAAATCATTTCCTGAAATGTCGGACTGTCACCAAAAACTGTGTATGTAAACGTAAGCACGTAACGTAGAGTCCTCCGGTTTAGATGTAGTCGATGCTACTTTTAGATGTAACCTAAATTTCTTCCCAAAAATGAGTGAGTTCATAAATTAATAATAAAATAATGATTTTAAATAGTACTTGAGAATAAAATATCGACCATAAGTTGACGGATTGTCACAGCATTTACCCCTAAACAGGATCTTTGTCCTCAAAGATCAATTTATCTTACTACTCGCTTCTTATAGAGTTAGAGCCATGTGGGTATTCCTCCACATTCGGTCTTTTCTCTCAAGTGTAATTCATTACAATACGTGAGTTTCATCAAACATAACTACGGGAATACGACCAGGCTTATTGTTGACTTACTTTCTCTATCCATGATGTTCACGGGTTTTTGATGAATGCAACTTTTCGCCGATCTAAACTTCATCAAGAAGTAATCAAATTCTCACTTGATAGACATTTTATCAAGTCCGATATACGAAACATAATTCACGCATCCCTTGAAGTCCTAGGGTAGATCCAGCTTATATGCCTTTCAAACCAACCTTTTTACATTTTCTCAATGGTCCCATACAACGGGGACTTATTTCCCATGATCTTTCAGATCATCAATTCACTTTTCCATGGTGAAAATTTTTGGCATAACTTCGCTACCCATTCTGCACTTCAAGATCTACATTTAATATCCACATAACCTCCTGCCCACTACCGGCAGTCAATAATCAGATCCTAATTTCAACAATCATTTCAGGTCTCGCGGGTCGGGTATTTTGTAAGGTTAGGTTTGTCATCATAGGCAACCTTAAACCTAAAAGACATGTCCAACTCACAATGGGTGTATGTCGAGTATCTCATCCCAACTCTCACCTACAAGTGCTCTTTATATAGATCCTCACAAGATTCGATCTCGATCCTAATGCGATAATAATCAATGATAATCTCCCCAAAGGAAAACGATTATCCTGTTCATTACCAAAGGTCAATTATTCAAACATAAAACAAGACTTCTAGTGTTTGCATCGTCACTTTACCCTGTCCCTTCGATTTGGGGTGGTAAACAGTACTCTCATCAAGATTCGTTCCCAATGATTTCTGAGGAAATCTCTAGAAATTCGATGCGAAGCGAGGATCTTGATAGAGATGATCGATACAGGCACACCATGCTTACACAACTCCTTTAAATACGAAAGAGTCAATTTCTTCAGATAAAGATACGTTAAATCAGAAATGACATGAATAGAATACTTAATCTTATGAGATTCCAACATGACTAAATCTCGAAATCCTCCATATTTAGGCAACCATAAGCGGCCTTTTAAACATTTAACCCCCTTTTAATATCTATATTATCCTTCTTGCAAGCATCAGTTATTTCTAAATTGCTCGGGAAAATTATTTTGCACAGTCAATACTAAGGGACACATCTTAATTGGTCATTTATCCTTTCTATATAATGTGTCAGTATCTACATTCACCTTTCTTGATGAAATTATTATCATGATCACAATTCACTCAGAAATTCTTTCTTCATATTTTCTAAGTTTTAGTTTCGTCTCAACTATCATCTTTATTAGTTTTGCTCAATCCGACGTTTAAAGCGTCGATAATTATCACAAATAATTAAATAATAAATATTTAATTTTTATGAAACGTAAACGTAAAAAAAAGTTTTAAATTTTCTCAGTTCGTCCAATTATAGAAAAATGTTTAATAAAAATAAATTTGAATTTAGTTAACACGATTTTCGTTGATTTATCGAAAATAATTAATAAGATCCTTAAATGTTCAAAAAATCTTTTGATTATACTTTGGGCAAAATTTTCTTAGTTGAAAAGCAAAAATTGTCATTTCAAATTTCAAGTCATGGTTTAAATGGTTTCCTCAATTCCTCGTAGGTTGTCTTTTTTTATCCCAAACTTAGATCGATTTAGCTTGTGTAAACGAGATTAGATCAAGTTATACACGTAGAGAAACTTTGTTTATGTATGAAACAATTTAAGTGTTATGCGGAATTAACACTCAAACAAGAACACACAAACAGTTGTAAAAAAAACTTTCACTTGATTGATAATAACGATCTTGCTTACAATGAAAGTGTTAAACGTATGAAAAACTTATATGAAACATAACCTAAAGGTCTTCTTTTATAGACATAAGAAGCCTCGTACAAGAGTCTACGTATCAGCTATTCTAGGTAAAGATAATTATAGAAAATACATTGTTGATCCTATCTTTACTAGAAATAAACTAGAAACAAAATACGCTTAGACCATATCTTTCTATCAGTGCTTGTCTTCAACCTATCAACGCTTGACTTCTTCGTGTCAACGCTTGATCTGTCAACGTTTGTTTTCTTCTTATCAACGCTTGTTTTCTTCTTGTTAGCGTTCAAGTGTACTGGCTACATTTTATTCCCAACAATCCTCCCCTAAACTTGAGATCTACTCTAGTAATCAAGTTTCTGAATAAAAATTAAGAACTAGGAGGAATCTTACAAATATTATCATATTGATAATAAACATGTCTAATCAAATCTTTGGGCACGTCACTTGAATAGTCAATCTCCAGTTGTGTTGTCTTTATCTTGTCCAAAACTTCATTGAAAATGGGATACTGAGCATCTAAAAGAAGATACTCAGCAAACTTTGTAGAGCTCAAATAATACACACCAGCAGCTGAATACAAACGCCATTGAAGACCACTGATATCAACCTCAAGAAACATAATCTTCTTCTTCTGGTGCACACATTCTCTTGAATGTTGACCAAAGTTTTATTCCATTGACTGAAGTAGGAGCTTCAGTCTCATACTTGGCCATCAACAACCTCCAAAGGTCTGCCAAGTCTTCCCTATCCATACTTGCAAAGAGAGACATTAGGGTAGTAAATGTGTGTACCTCTTTCCCATATCTGCCAATCTTCTAAAACCCACTTGCATCTTCCTCATAGCTAATGATAGGGTTTCTGGCATCAAGAGGTAACACTTGTACCATATCTGAAGCTTCCATAGGTGAGAGCTTAATGCTTCTTCTAAGAACAGCTTCACTGGGAACCACTTTATTTAGATCTTTAGGAAACTCAAGTGGAACTCCCTTCTTAAAAGGCCTTGGAACAATCATTGCCTTCTTAATCTCCATCTCTTCTGCAAGTTCTTCTTTCCTTTCATCTTAAAGAAGTCTTAGAGTGTTCATTTCCTGCACTTTTGCCCAAATGGGATAAGCCTTGTACTCCAATTCTTGAAAAGATAATCACTGCAATTTCTTGAAGGTCCATCCAGTTCCATGACATCTGAGTAACATGTAATAAAGTTCTCTTCTATCCCTCTTCAGCAGTGAGAAAACATTGCTAGACTTATGTTTCAGAATAACCTTGCAGTCTCTTTGAACTCTTAGAAGAATCTCCAATCCCCAAATTTGGTCTGAAATAGTCAAATCTGAAGTCTCCATTATCCTATTCTCCCAAGCATGGTACATCTGAACTACTTCTGGCATATCAAAGTCTACTTTCAATTTTAACTCTCTAAGCTTCTCCCTTGCCAAGTCATCACCATATTCAAGTCTTTCTGGTTGTTCAATTATCATCACATTTGAATCTGAACTTTCTTCATCACTTCCTTCTTGTTCCTCATAAGTGACAACAAATGGTGATTCACCAACCTTCTTTATTTCTTGTTCCACAAGTTATGCAGCCAACCTTGAATCAAACTCTACTTGTGCTGCATCCTTTGGAACTTCTACTTCTACCATAATTCCTTTACCCTTATCTAATGGATCAATGATGGGTAAGGATGATGGTAATACCTGTGAAGACACTTCTTTGATGATAGCTGATGACTGGAATACATCAACCATATCTGCAGGTCTGTCAACACTCAAATTCCTTGTGTCAGCGCCCAATTTACTCATGTCAGCGCTTGGTATGTCAGCGTTCAAATTTTGCTTATCAACGCCCAACTTACTTGTCTCAGCGTCTCTTGTAAATTGCTCCAACATAGCTGTAAAAGACAAGTTTAAATTTGTAGGAGTAACCAGAGATGCGTCAAAACCTGGTTGCTTCTTCAATGCAATGAGGGCTTCAGCAACACCCAAAGATTCTCCATCATGTGAGCCTTTATCACTCACATTAATCTGCTCATCCTCCCCTTTGGAAGATTCCTGCATCCTGCGCCTAGTCCTAGCATTCTCCAAAATGACAATCCTCTCCCTCAATTTCTTGAGTTCAAGGCCTTGTGTACTGACTATTTGTACCAAGTCTGCATTTTGCTTTTGCAAGCTGATGTAGACAGCCGTCAATTCTATCAATGTGTATGGTTCCAATCTGCCCTCCTCTAGAATGGGTATTTGACCTCCCAAAGTAGAGTCATGGGGCATGGATGAGGTCTTAAAGATGTTTGGACTGTCTTGGCCTGCATCTAAGCCAGAACCAATAGTCCCAGCCTCATCCATAGCACCAACCACACTTGTGGTGGTGGTTCTCTCTGCTACATGGCTAGGACCACTAGAGGAGAACACTCCAGTAGTCCTTGGGAGTTTTTGCAACCTATATTCAGGTAGGGTAGAAGATGATGTGGATTGGGTGGTAGATTGAAGGTTAAGGGGTGTTTGGGTCTATGAAGGAAAGGTGTCAACGTTTGGATTACTTCTGTCAACGCCAACATTTAGTGTGTCAGCGTTGAAGGGTTCTTGGTCAATTTCCATGTGTTGAGGTGAAGGCAAAGGTTCTGGTATTGGGTCAAGTTATGGTTGTGGGTCTGGTAGGGGTTGTGCTGCTGCAATAACTGCAAGCATAGCTTGGGTGAGGGGTAATTCATGGTGAGGGGGTAATACAAGGTTTTTAGGCCTAAAGTATCAAAGTTCGTTATAGTTCCGAATCTTTTCGAATTGAAAACCGGTCTAAAGTGCGACTCAATCGTCTTTTGGTGAATCAAAGGTTTGGTTGATTTGTTTTAAACTAATTGCAAGTAATTAAAGTGTCGTTGAGTAAAATGGAAGTTAAGAGATTAATTTGAATAACGAGTAAAAACAAATGCATATAAACGTAAAGGTGACAAGTAGAAAAATACTAACTCACTAAATAAAACTAACACTTTGGAAAATTTTCAGAAAAATCAAAAGTACTATAAGAAAGTTATATCGAAAGAAACCAAAACAAACCAACAAGAGCCCCCGATCGGAATGTTTTCCGATCGGATGGTCGGAATATGGTAAACGTGACACGATCGGAATATGTAAATGGGTCAGATCGGAATATGCTCAAAGATGAAACCAATCGGAATGCAGCGAGAAGAAACCAATCGGAATGTTCAAAATCACTCCAATCGGAATACGGAGAAGTGATACCGTCGGAATGTGGAAGATGGGTCCCTGTCGGAATATGCACCAATCGGAAAGGATAAACCCTAATCCGATTGGGTTGATCGGAATACTGAAGAGCAATGCCGTCGGAATAAGGGACCGATCGGAATAGGGAAATAACAACCTTTCCTAGAATCAAGGAAATTGGTTATGGGGGTGTACCGGTCGGAAAGCCAATCGGAAAAGGGCTGTTAAACCCTTTCCGAAATCTATGGAAATGGGGAAAAGCAAGGTAAAAAGCTAAAGTAATAAGCTAGTACCAAAACTTATCAATCCACACTTAACCGAATCAAATAAGCACTTTATTCAACTTATCTAACTCGAAATCAAGCAACTTTTTAGATCAAACAATAAAAACATAAACTTTTTAATAAAACTTTTTAATAAGAAAAATAAGATAAACATAAAAGTAAGCCAATAAGCACAAAAGTCTTAAAGCTTAATCAAATGAAAACTTATAAAATGATCAAAAAATTAACTTTTTAGCATGAAATCAATTAGAACAACACGGATCACATGATAATCACACCAAAATCAATCTTAAATCAAAGAAAAGTAGAATGAGATTAAGAAATAAAAGCTTAAAATAGAACTTTGATTAATGAAATAAGCAATACAAAGAGTTAATCTTGAAAGATTAAAAGAAAAAGATGAACTAGTGAGAGAAAGTTTAAGACTTTCTCTCTCTAAAAACTAAAGAAAACTAAAAAGTGAAAAATTAACTAAAAATCTAACTCTCCTCCTAATGACTATTAGGAGGGTATTTATAGGGAAGGTGGAAGGAGTGCATGTGTTGCCTCTTCTTTCTTGCTTTCTTCACGTTTTCTCGACTCGACTTTAATTCTTCGTCTTTGTCGTCTCGGGATTTGAACTTGTCTTTTAATTTTCTTCTTCTATTAGACTTAAGTTCTTCGACTTCGTTAAACTTCCGTCTTTTGACTTTTTCTTCGATAAATCTTCAGAATAGGCCTTGGACTTCCGTTCTTTTTGCACTCTTGATCTTTTGACTTTGTCTTTTCCCGTTTTCTTCGATAAAAGCCCGTGAAAGCCCGTGTTTTCTTCCTTTTTCATATTTTGATCCTAAAACATAATAAAAACATAAACCACGCATAATTCCGACTTTTACGACATAAATCACACGTTTTGGTCTTGTTATTATTGGAAATAAGTGGTAAAAGGATAAGTGTTTTCACACTTATTAAATCCCCTACACTTGACCATTGCAATGCCCTCATGCAATGCATTAATTTTAAAGCACGGTTTACATTTCCCATCATAAATAACCCACCTTGGCCTTTATTAAATACTAAACATTAAAGATAAGAATAAGTAAAGAAATTAAAAACTTACATTGGGTTTTGGCGGCCATGAACATTTATCAACCTCAAGTTTCACGTTCCCCATACCAAGCTTAGAAACGAGATCATTGTTATTATAAGTTAGCAAACTATCACGAACTCATGTGGGCCAATTATTCACTTAGACTCCCTTATTCCTAGGTGTATCTCTTATATTTTATTTTTGTCTTGAATGGTCACGAGGATGCATTGTTTGACTTATTTCGATAGTTATTTAGTCCGAAAATAAGGTGAACGATTTAATCAATAGTTAGCTAAAGGACCAAATCTTTTAAAACTGCTTCTCGGGATATCAGGAAGTTCATATCTTGGCATAACTTGGTTCGCGATTTGAGACCTTTCTCGGGCCGATATTTGGCAGCGACTTCATACTTCGAATCTTCGAGAGACGTTCTTGAAATTATGGTCTTCTCTTCATAATAGGAATTTCTTCACTTGAAGTTTTTGAGAGATTCTTCATCTTTGGACCACGACTTCTTCATTTTTCTCCAATCTTTACTTTGGACTTTGATATACAACGATCCGCCTCCTTTTAGGACTTGGATCTATTTATCCTCATACCTTGTTAGGGTCTTTTCGGATAGATTTCTCCATGACTTTTGGGGAGTTCTTGCTTTTCGTCGTGTGTCTCGATCCTTCATATTGATTTTCGATAAATGATTCTTCACATCACTTTTGGATTTTTAGCAACAAAATGTAGCCCTCATGCCTTGTTAGGGCCTTTTCGGACTCGCCATTCTTCGCGCCCCGCTTCATAAGTTATGCCTTGGCTATGAACTCTCGTCATTACCGAGCAACTTTTAAACGATCTGGGGCTAGAAGCTAAGTAACCTTTTAAATCGTACAACCTTATCTATTAGCAGATTAATTTATTAGCAAGCGGAGGGAGAATAGGCTCATAATTAACTCACATAAATTCACGAAAGAATACCGAACTTATAATTGACTCTATCATCTCTCGTTCTCCACAGTTCAAAATCTCAAGGAATGAGACTCGTGGATGCTTAGCCTATTAAATCAAAGTTTTGGGTTTTCGAGTCGCCTATAGGATCTTGCAAATTCTTAGACTTTTTCAAGTTTAGAAATTGCATTTTAAAGTTCCCTTGATAAACGACTCTCTAGGATCAATTATAGGAACTTGCGAAAAGTTCTTGTTCTTAACCCGTGAGAGTTAAGACTTTCGCGTTTTATAGCTCCCTATATAAAAGCCTAGCAAAACTTGACTTAAACACGTTAAGGATACTAGATAGAGTAAACTTAGGCAAGTAAACTCGGGTTGAGTCAAAATGTTCACGACTAAGAAAAATCTAAAACCATTTTATTAAAAATTTATTCTAGCAAAGGAAACATAACAAAGGCAAATACAACTATACAACTAGGCCAAAATAGATTAAAAATTTTGAAAAATGTCGAAAAATCAAATTTTCCGGTTAAAATGAGGGCAAATTCATGGAAAAGACCACTTACTTCGATAGAAGTCCCCCTACACTTGAGATAAACATTGTCCTCAATGTTTAAGCATGTGGGAGTAAACTCCCCTACACTTAGGACATTGTGCACTTTGTTTAAATCTTGCTAAGGAAAGGACAACTAAAGTGAATTCAATGTGAACATATAGAATATGAAATATTGAATCACAAGAGTTTAGGATAGAACCGGGAAGATGGAAAACACGGTATCACGGTTCGTCAAAAGTCATCAAGATGCTCTCTGAAGCTTTAATCCCTGCACAGCACAAGAAACAAGACAACAAACATATGCGGGGCTCCCCCTACACTTATTATGAAAGTAGTAAGGGATAGAACACGGGTTGCCTCCCGAGAAGCGCTTGTTTTTGTTCACCGAGTCATGAGCCTGACTCGACCCAATTTTAGTTCATGGGGAACGTGGTGAGGGATGGAATCATCTCCTGAGAGATGTCCTCACCAAAGTACATCTTCAAACGCTGGCCATTCACCTTGAAATTGGGCCCATTCGGCTGAGAAAGCTCAATGGTCCCATATGGAAAGACTTTGGCGACGGTGAATGGACCAGTCCAGCGGCTCTTCAACTTGCCAGAGAAGATCTTCAACCGAGAGTTAAAGAGTAGAACTTGATCACCAACGTGGAACTCTCGGTTCTTGATTTTAGCATCGTGGATCATCTTCGTCTTCTCCTTGTAGATCAGCGAGTTCTCATAAGCTTCATTCCTCAGTTCATTTAGCTCGTTGAGTTGAACCTTCCGATGATCACCGGCTTTGATGATGTCGAAGTTAGCCCACTTCAAGGCCCAGTGCGCCTTGTGTTCCAGCTCGATGGGTAGGTGGCAGGCTTTCCCGTACACAAGACGATAAGGTGTACAACCGATCAGGGTCTTGTAAGCAGTACGGAAAGCCCACAGAGCATCATCTAACTTATCGGCCCACGCGACGCGATGCTCTCCCACAGTACGCTCCAAAATTCTCTTCAAGCCACGATTGGAAATTTCGGCTTGCCCATTGGTTTGGGGATGATAGGCGGTGGAAAGACGGTGATTGACACCATACTTTGCCATGACTCTTGCAAATTGATCGTTGCAAAAATGAGTCCCGCGGTCACTGATGATAGCACGAGGAACGCCAAATCGAGCGAAAAGCTGCTTCAAAAAGTTCACAACCACCCTCGCATCATTCGTAGGAAGAGCCTTAGCTTCAACCCATTTAGAGACGTAGTCGACGGCGACGAGGATGTACTTGTTCCCTTTGGATGATGGAAATGGCCCCATAAAGTCGATGCCCCATACATCAAAGATTTCACATTCCTGTATGAAATTTTGAGGCATCTCATCCTTATGTGTGATCTTGCCTTGATGTTGGCAAGCATCACAATGCTTAACCATTTCGTGAGCGTCACGATAAATGGTGGGCCAGTAGAATCCAGAATCAAACACTTTCTTAGCGGGGTAGTTGGGACCAAAGTGACCACCGGTGGGTCCTTTGTGGCAAGCTTGGAGGATGTCAAAAGCTGCCGGTCCGTCAACACATCGACGAATAATCAGATCAGCACACTGTTTGAATAGATAAGGGTCATCCCAAAAGTAAGTCTTAACATCGTTCAAGAACTTCTTCTTTTGTTGGGATGTTAACCCTTGGATGAGAATACCACCCGCTAAGTAGTTTGCAATGTCCGCAAACCACGGGGTGCCATCAAGATTGAGATTTATAGACATTAGAGTCTCCAGGGGAAAAGAGTCATTGATCTCTTTGTTCGGATGATCCCCCTGATATGGATCCTCAAGTCGACTCAAATGATCCGCGGCCAGGTTTTCGGCTCCCTTCTTGTCACGAATTTCAATGTTGAATTCTTGAAGGAGCAAAACCCAGCGAAGAAGTCTTGGCTTAGAATCGTTCTTTGTCATCAAGTACTTCAACGCGGAATGGTCCGTGTATACGATGGTGGTGGATAAAACAAGATAGGGGCGAAATTTCTCAAAAGCATAGACAACAGCTAAAAGCTCTTTTTCGGTTGTCGTATAATGCAATTGAGCCCCCGTCATTGTTTTGCTAGCGTAGTGGATGGGTTGGAAGTGTTTATTCACACGTTGGCCCAAAACCGCACCAATAGCAAAGTCGCTAGCATCGCACATCAATTCAAAAGGCAGCTCCCAATTAGGGGTAACCAAGACCGGTGCCTTAGTTAGCTTGTCCTTAAGAAGATTGAAGGCTTGAAGACACTCTTTAGAAAAGATAAAAGGAGTATCTTTTTCCAAGAGATGGGTCATCGGGCGAGCGATTTTAGAGAAATCCTGAATGAATCTACGATAGAAACCCGCATGACCCAGAAAGCTTCTCACACCCTTCACGGTTGAAGGTGGAGGTAATTTGGCTATGACATCTACTTTAGCACGGTCAACTTCAAGACCGGCTTTAGAGATTTTGTGTCCTAGCACAATGCCTTCTTTTACCATAAAATGGCATTTTTCCCAATTCAGAACAAGGCGAGTGTCTTCGCACCGCTTAAGCATACGTTCCAAATTGGCAAGGCAAGCAGAGAAGGAATCCCCGAAGACCGAGAAATCATCCATGAAGACTTCCATGGTTTGCTCAACCATGTCATGGAAGATAGCCAACATACATCTTTGGAAAGTCCCGGGGGCATTGCATAAGCCAAAAGGCATTCGTTTATAAGAAAATGTGCCATAGGGACAAGTGAATGTTGTCTTCTCTTGATCTTGAGGATCGATGGGTATTTGAAAATAACCCGAGAAGCCATCCAGAAAGCAGTAATATTCATTACCAGCTAGACGTTCAAGCATTTGGTCCATAAAAGGTAGAGGGAAATGATCCTTTCTCGTGGCATCATTGAGTTTGCGGTAGTCTATACAAACTCTCCACCCAGTAACGAGACGGGTAGGAATTAACTCGTTGTTTGCATTGGGCACAACGGTTATACCACCTTTCTTAGGCACACAATGGACTGGACTAACCCATGGTGAATCCGAAATAGGGTAAATCATACCCGCATCAAGAAGTTTGATAACCTCTTTTTTGATGACTTCATGGATTTTAGGATTCACCCTTCTTTGGCTTTGAATTGTGGGCTTAAAGTCGTCCTCCATGAGAATTTTATGTGTGCAAAAGTGAGGATCAATTCCGCGGATGTCGGAGATTTTCCAAGCGATAGCACGTTTATGCTTCTTCAACACAGCGACAAGGCGTTCTTTTTCGTCTTCTTTCAGATCCTTTGCGATGATGACCGGTAGCTTCTTGTCGTCTTCCAGGAAAACGTACTCGAGATGAGAAGGTAGGTCCTTAAGCTCAAGAGTAGGAGGATCCTCAATCGATGGTGAAACTAACGATGGATCATTATTAGTCACCTCTTTAGGATCAGGAGGAGAGAATGGGTCCTCATTGAGAAGTCTCTCAATAGTACTAATGTCTTCATCCCAATTTGTGGACAAATTATCATACTTAATATCGAGAGGACCCAAACTAGCTTCGAAGTCATCCAAATCACTTTCTCCAAAAGGAGTCAATGCTGGGGCAATTGAGGCAACGGTCTCAACATTGGGTAGAGAAGAAAGAGTACTTTTGCAAGCATCATGAAAATGTTCTTCACAAGCCTCATCGAGAACATCAATAGCATTAACACTCTCATATGAATAAGGTTGCTTAGAAATCTTACCCATGTTGAAGACTATTTTATCGTCACCAACTCTCATGATTATTTCGCCTGCGGCTACATCAATAAGAGTGCGACCGGTCCTCAGAAATGGACGTCCAACGATTAATGGAACACGGGGATCCATTTCGTAATCAACGACGACAAAATCCGCCGGAAAGGTGAATTTGTCAACGCCAACAAAGACATCTTCAGCTATCCCCACTGGATAAGCAACCGTACGGTTGGCTAATTCCAAAGTCATTTTGGTGGGGACTAGCTCGGGGAGAGATAATTGCTTCCAAACACTTAAAGGCATTAAGTTTATACTGGCACCTAGATCGGCTAGGGCCATGCAATTCTCTACTCCCGGGAAGTTGCAAGGAATCAAGAAGCGACCCGGATCACCAAGTTTGGTGGGCAATTGCCTTAAGAGTACTGCGGAACAATTCTCATTAAGGTGGGTCTGAGCAATGTCCAGAAGCTTTTCCTTATCACTTAAAAGATCTTTAAACATCTTAGCGTATTTGGGCATGTGAGCGAGAGCCTCGGCAAAGGAGATGTTAAAATTTAATTGTTTGAACATTTTAAGGAAGTTTGAAACCTGAATATCATCCTTGCTCTTTTGCTTCTCTTTCCTCAACCTTGAGGGATAAGGTATATTAGATGAAGAAGAAGGCTTTAAGGGAGTAGGATCACTCACAACCACGGGTGGTGGGGAAATGGGGATAGAAGGTGAAGGAGGTGAAGAAAGTTGCTCTTTTTCCTTGTTCACAATCACCGGTGGAGGTGTAGGAAGCTCGGGTTCCATATAACCTTTTCCACTACGAGTGGTGATTGCTTTCATCTCCCCTCTTGGATTCGCAACGGTATTACTCGGAAGAGTACCCGAAGAAGAGGGTTGATTACCTTGGATGAGCGAACTAATCATATCACGAAGGTGAAGAGCTTGATTGTTAAAAGAGTTTTGCATGTTTGCATTCATTGTATCATTATGTTTGGCCATATCATTCCTTAGCTCGGCTCGAATATCGTTCCCTTGCTTTGCCATTTCTCCCTTCAAGTTGCGGACTAGACTCTGAAGATTCGTCACCAACTCCCGATTAGTCTTCATGAATGTCTCGACTTCTGGATTCACTGCCATCGGTTGATTGAGAGGTGGAGCCTGGTAAGCTTGAGAATTTCCTTGAGTTGGGTATGGGTTTCTTTGGGATTGATACTGATTGTTTGCACGAGGTTGGGATTGATTGTAGCTTTGTTGTTGGTTTTGGTTTGCAGGAGGGAAGCCGGGAGGAGCAAGATAATTGTTGGATCGATAACTTAGCAAGTTACGGTCTCCTTGAGGGCGAGCTTGATAGCCTCCCGTGGGATAAGTACCATATGCTGCGTTAACGTCTTCAGAATAATTTCTTTGGGTAGAAGGACAATCATTATAAGAGTGAGGGCCACCACATGTGTCACAAGAAATAGCAACGGCTTTAGCTTGTTGAAAGTGGTTTGTGGCCATGGCCATGAAATTCTTGTTCATTTCAGCGAGTTGTCGAGAAATTTCAGACATTTCAGGATTGGAGGTAGTAGAGGAAAAATTGACTCTCGAGTTAGATCTTGAGGATGCGGATGAATCCCAATTCTTGTGGTGAGTAGTCATGTTTTCAATCAACTCTCGACACTCCTCCGGTCTCCTTTTCATAAAAGTACCACCGGCGGCAGCATTGATCGTGTCACGATCACGAAAAGTGAGACCATTGTAAAAGGTGTCAATGAGAGTGACGGGGAGCATATTGTGATTAGGACAGCGGTCGATCAAATCATTGTAACGTTCCCAAGCATCGAAAAGCGATTCATCATTCTCTTGCATAAATCCACTGATTTGGTTACGAAGGCTAGTGACCATGGATGGGGGAAAGTAGCGCGATAAAAAGCGTTGAGTCATGTCGTTCCACGTATGAATAGAATTCTTAGGAAGACGGTTAAACCATTTTTCGGCATGGTGAGAAAGTGAGTGTGGAAAAAGTTGAAGGCGAAGGTCATCCATAGAAACACCGGGGCACTACATGCTTTGGGTAATGGTAATGAATTTGTCTAGGTGTTTGTTGGCATCATCATCCGGAATTCCACGAAACGGGTTCGTTTGCACTTGTTGTATCATGTGATGCTTCAACGAAAACTCCTGAGCCGTGACGTGCATTGGCGCAATCGGGCCTCCGCGTCCGTTCATGGTGGGTTGGCACAATTCCTCCATGGTTCGTAAATCAGGTAGAAGGACATTGTTGTTGTTGTTATTGTTGTGGTTGTTATTCAAATTATTTTGAGGTGGGTGATTATTGTTGTTATTAACACCAGCCATATCTAAATCTTCAAGATTCTCGGGCTCAGAATAGTTTGTAGATCTAGTACGCATGCACCTGTAGAAGAAAAATATACACAAAGAGAATATCTAAATAATATTTTTGGTTTTTATAGGTTTTTTAATGTTTTTGTATTTTTGAAGAGTTTTATATTTTTTATGGATTTTGGAAATTGTTTGAAGCGAGGAAAATAACGTTCAAAGAACGGATCCCAAAATTCAATGCGTCTCTCACTAGAAACCGTTTATCTTAACGAAAAGAGCCGGCAGCGGCGCCATTTAATACAAGGTTTTTTGGCCTAAAGTATCAAAGTTCGTTATAGTTCCGAATCTTTTCGAATTGAAAACCGGTCTAAAGTGCGACTCAATCGTCTTTTGGTGAATCAAAGGTTTGGTTGATTTGTTTTAAACTAATTGCAAGTAATTAAAGTGTCGTTGAGTAAAATGGAAGTTAAGAGATTAATTTGAATAACGAGTAAAAACAAATGCATATAAACGTAAAGGTGACAAGTAGAAAAATACTAACTCACTAAATAAAACTAACACTTTGGAAAATTTTCAGAAAAATCAAAAGTACTATAAGAAAGTTATATCGAAAGAAACCAAAACAAACCAACAAGAGCCCCCGATCGGAATGTTTTCCGATCGGATGGTCGGAATATGGTAAACGTGACACGATCGGAATATGTAAATGGGTCAGATCGGAATATGCTCAAAGATGAAACCAATCGGAATGCAGCGAGAAGAAACCAATCGGAATGTTCAAAATCACTCCAATCGGAATACGGAGAAGTGATACCGTCGGAATGTGGAAGATGGGTCCCTGTCGGAATATGCACCAACCGGAAAGGATAAACCCTAATCCGATTGGGTTGGTCGGAATACTGAAGAGCAATGCCGTCGGAATAAGGGACCGATCGGAATAGGGAAATAACAACCTTTCCTAGAATCAAGGAAATTGGTTATGGGGGTGTACCGGTCGGAAAGCCAATCGGAAAAGGGCTGTTAAACCCTTTCCGAAATCTATGGAAATGGGGAAAAGCAAGGTAAAAAGCTAAAGTAATAAGCTAGTACCAAAACTTATCAATCCACACTTAACCGAATCAAATAAGCACTTTATTCAACTTATCTAACTCGAAATCAAGCAACTTTTTAGATCAAACAATAAAAACATAAACTTTTTAATAAAACTTTTTAATAAGAAAAATAAGATAAACATAAAAGTAAGCCAATAAGCACAAAAGTCTTAAAGCTTAATCAAATGAAAACTTATAAAATGATCAAAAAATTAACTTTTTAGCATGAAATCAATTAGAACAACACGGATCACATGATAATCACACCAAAATCAATCTTAAATCAAAGAAAAGTAGAATGAGATTAAGAAATAAAAGCTTAAAATAGAACTTTGATTAATGAAATAAGCAATACAAAGAGTTAATCTTGAAAGATTAAAAGAAAAAGATGAACTAGTGAGAGAAAGTTTAAGACTTTCTCTCTCTAAAAACTAAAGAAAAATAAAAAGTGAAAAATTAACTAAAAATCTAACTCTCCTCCTAATGACTATTAGGAGGGTATTTATAGGGAAGGTGGAAGGAGTGCATGTGTTGCCTCTTCTTTCTTGCTTTCTTCACGTTTTCTCGACTCGACTTTAATTCTTCGTCTTTGTCGTCTCGGGATTTGAACTTGTCTTTTAATTTTCTTCTTCTATTAGACTTAAGTTCTTCGACTTCGTTAAACTTCCGTCTTTTGACTTTTTCTTCGATAAATCTTCAGAATAGGCCTTGGACTTCCGTTCTTTTTGCACTCTTGATCTTTTGACTTTGTCTTTTCCCGTTTTCTTCGATAAAAGCCCGTGAAAGCCCGTGTTTTCTTCCTTTTTCATATTTTGATCCTAAAACACAATAAAAACACAAACCACGCATAATTCCGACTTTTACGACATAAATCACACGTTTTGGTATTGTTATTATTGGAAATAAGTGGTAAAAGGATAAGTGTTTTCACACTTATTAGGGGGTGAGTTCATCTTGGTAAAAATAGCTTTCTTTTGCACAGGGATCTCATAAAAATCATCATGATCCCTTGTGCAGTAATTTTGCACATCAAAAACCATTTGCAAAAATCTGGGATAAGCCAAAGTCATCTTATTCCCTTTGTTTTTACACATGTCATCAAAAATCAGTTTTGAAAAATTAAACTTTTGCCCATTTGCAATGCACACAATTGCACTAGCAATTGATCTATTAATTTCATTGTGTGTAGTACATTTGGGACTCAAACATTGTAGGATGACATGTATGAGGTACTTCCAGGCTGGGGGAAACTCTTGTTTATGATATTTGTTTAAAGTGCCCTCATCAGGGAAAGGATACCCCAAAGCCCTTGTTCTATTTCATTAATGGGGAGAGTGGTTATATCATTTGCATCATCAAGATGCAAAGCCTAGCGAACCAAGGCTTCAGTAACCACCCAAGTACGCCCATGAACATTAGCTGTTAATGTAGTCACATTATTAATCGTTGAGGAACTTACAGTATTCCAAAACTGTTTAATATGAGTGACATGGATGAGAGGAGCATGAGAAAGAGCATACCTAATAGGAGATGCATTCAAATATGCCACCATCTGGGTGTATTGTGGAAACAAAGTATCATCAGCGTCCAAATAAGCAATCATGTTGTGCTGACTCCTGAATCCTAATACCAAGTCACTTGGTTTAAACTTTGGTGCCATTGTTGAAGAAAGCTGTTTGTGAATTATTGAGAAAGATGAATTATAGGAGAAATTTGTTAGACAAGAATATGAGGTACCTTGTTTAAAAATAAGAGCCAAATATATAGGAGAGATAGGCACATGTGATTGGTAAAAAATAAGGCAAGAAATTTTCAAAATACAGTGATGAAAATCTTGAAAAGAAAATAATTTATCTTGTGCATTAATTAAAAGTTATCTACTCCCAAAATTGCGGCCCTAAAATTCGTAAAAAATAACAACTGGGTAGGTCCCAATGAGTGTCAACGGTCAAAAATAACCTATCAACGCCCAACGGCTATATTCTTATCAACGTTTGCCAAAGCCATGTCAGTGTCTAAATTGGTCATAACAACGCTTGGAAAAATATTTGTCAGCGTCCAAAAATAAAAGTAATAAAAACGAAAAAGGACCTTAACAAAGTAATTTATCCTAGTGAAGATAACCTATAAATTGATAATTATTATAGGGCGGCAAGCACTGTCCAGTTATGCACACTTGCTTATGCAAGATAGACATAACAGTCCTCTAGTGTCCCTTGCTAACCAAAATTCTTAACAATTAAGTTATCTCATAAAATCCCTTGTAACTCCCAGGTAAAACCCATTATAAATCATTCCCAAGTCTCCCAACAGACCACATCCAATTCTATGCCAAAAATGTCTTGGCAGCATGCATAGTATATCAACTTTGCATGCTACAGTGCCTCATGATTTAGTAAACTAACTCATACTCACCTGTGGACACAATCTAGAATTGAGATAAGAGTACTATAAGAATACCCAAAAGTCCTAAAGGGTCCTAAAACCTCCCCTTAAATTGTGATACATATGTTGCCCAATAATATGCATGAATATAAAAATTTATGTCAAGATAGGAATATAAATATTCCAACCATCATCCATAAATTGAAACATGCTCCAAATGATTCTACAAGGATCCATAAGCAACTCTGTATCCAATGGTACAATGCTAACAACGCCTTCACACTTAGATCAAAAACCACAAAACTAACATGTTGCTGACAACGTCACGATAACACTTATCAGCGTTAAAATAACCTTTGTCAGCGTTAGACAAATATAGTGGAAAATCTAACTTTTCAAAAGACCAATAACAATGCATATCCTATACATACTTTTACAATAAGACCCCAAAACACATATTATGTGAGAATTATCATTCCAATACTTGTTACCAAGTATTGAAGCCTTCCAGTATCAAAAGGTTTAGTTAATAAATCAGACACATTTTCTTCTGTGTCAACCCTATCTGGTTGTATTAAACCTTTTTAAAAACAATCTCTTATAAAATGATGTCTAATTTCTATGTGTTTTGTTTTAGAATGATGTACAGGATTTTTAATAATGCATAAAGTACTGTTATTGTCTACAAAAATCTTGGTATGCATGAAATTATACCCATACTCCAACAGCTAGTTCTGAATCCATTAGACTTGTCCACAACAAGCAGTTGCTGCTACATATTCTGCTTCAGTTGTAGAATTAGCCACCACTGTTTGTTTCTTGCATTGCCAAGATATCAACCTACTCCTAAGAAACTGACATCCACCAGTTGTGGACTTTCTATCAAATTTATCACCACCATTGTCACTATCTGAATATTCAATAAGCTCCAATGGTGAATCTTTTGGATACCATAATCCAAGGTCTGGATAACATCTAAGGTACCTAAAGATTCTCTTGACAGCATGAAGGTGACACTCTTTGGGAGTCACTTGATGGCCTACACATGCACACACAGCAAACATAATGTCAGGTCTTGAGGCTGTGAGATACATCAATGAACCAATCATTGATCTATAGTGCCTGACATCCACATCTTTTCCATCTACAACTTTTCCCCAAGGATGTTCTCTATCAATAGGAGTACTAGCCCTCTTCTCATGTGGAGAAAAGCCAAACTTTTCCAAGATCTCTGCTACATACTTATCCTGAGAGATGAAGATACCATCTTCTTTCTGCTGAACTTGTAACCCTAGAAAGAAGTTCATCTCCCCCATTGCACTCATCTTAAATTTGTCTATCATAAGCTTGGAAAAGTCTTCAGTCATCTTTGGATTTGTAGAGCCAAAGATGATATCATCCACATAAACCTGAACAAGTAAGACATCCTTACCAGCCTTCTTTGTAAATAAGGTCTGTTCTATGGTGCCCCTTTTGAATCCATTTTCCACCAGATAGGTGGACAATGTGCCATACCATGCTCTTGGGGCTTGATGAAGCCCATACATAGCTTTCTTGACTCTATATACCTTGTCTGGATGCTCTGGATCTTCAAAACCAGGAGGCTGCATTACATAAACCTCCTTAACAATTGTGCCATAAAGAAAATCACTCTTCACATCCATTTGATAGACAGTAAAGCCCATGCAGGAAGCATAGGCTAGAAATATCCTTATAGCCTCAATCCTTGCAACTGGTGCAAAGACCTCCTCATAGTCTATCCTTTCCTCTTGTGTATATCCTTGAGCCACTAAACATGCCTTGTTTCTGACCACAATGCCTCTTTCATCTTTCTTGTTTCTAAGAACCCATCTTGTCCTAATAGGTCTGACATATCTGGGACAATCAACCAGCTCCCAAACATCTTGAATAGCAAATTGGTGAAGCTCATCCTGCATTGCTTCCACCCAACTTGGTTCTTTGAGAGCATTAAAAATCTTTTTGGGTTCCTGTTGTGACAGAAAACAGACAAAAAAATGCTTGAACAAGAGGGGTATCAACCTTCTTGTGTATATTGGCAATAAAACCTCCAAGATTCTGATGAGATCTTCTAGTCTGAACAGGAGACATCACATCTCCAATAATTAGAGAAGTAGGGTGATTCTTCATTGTAGAAGTAAGAACTCCTCCCTCAAAAAGTCTGTTGTCTTCAATCTCATCATCCAAGTTACCAATATCTTCTTCAGACTCTCTTCCATCAATATCCGTATGAACCTCTCCATTTCTTCTTGAAGGTTCACCTTGTTCAAAATTGGAAGAGAAAATATGCTCAAAAGAGTTGTCAACGCTTGAACCAAGGTTGTCAGCGTTTGGGCCATCAACGCCTGAAATAGTGTTGTCAATGTTTGAGCCATCAATGCCTGAATTTGTATTGTCAGCGCTAGATTTTCCTTTGTCAGCGCCTGAAAGACCATGCATGTTGTTAACTGGTGATACTTGGGGACCACCATTTTCCTTTCCAGCAGCAAAAGCATCTGTCCATATGGGAATAGTGACATACTCAAGTATGGGAGATGACTTGTCTGCTTGTGATCCAACCTCTTCATTAACCTGTGTACCTGAAACATCAACAACTGGTTCTTCCACAACATTTAAAGTTACCTTCACAATGTCTGGATTAGTAACAGGCATATAATTCAAAGTCCTAGATATAGGTTCCAAGTCAAACAACCAATTTGGACCACTTCCAAGATCACTAGGTTTACTATCTAAAAACCTAACATGTACCTTTTCAAGTATACGTTTTTCCTTCTTAAGGTAAACCCTATATCCCTTGCTCTGCACTGAATAACCCATGAAGTAGCCTTCATCACCTTTAGCACTGAATTTACCTAAGGCATCATTAGTATCTAATACAACTACATGACAACCAAAAGGTTTAAGAAAACGAATATTAGGTTTCCTTCCCCAAAGTAACTCATAAGGTGTTTTGTTATGTATCTTGTTGACTAATGCTCTATTCTGAACATAACAAGCTGTATTCACAGCCTCAGCCCAAAATGCAATGGGAAAGTGAGCATCAGCCAACATAGTCCTGGCTGCTTCAATTAGGGTTCTATTGTTTCTCTCAGCAACCCCATTTTGCTGTGGGTTTCTAGCAATACTAAACTGTCTAGTAATCCCTTTCTTGGTACAAAAATCATCCAACAGTTTACTTCTAAACTCACCACCATTATCACTTCTAAGCATCTTAACTTCATTACCAGTTTTCTTTTCAATTTGGTTAATAAAGTTAATTAAAGTATCAGCAGTGTCACTTTTCATGGCTAAAAAGAAAGTCCAAGTAAACCTAGAAAAGTCATCTGTGATGACAAAGCAATATGATTTACCATTCAAGCTTTCTATATTAGTTGGACCAAATAGGTCCATATGCAGCAAGTGAAGTGGTTTAGAACTAGAGTGCACCTGTTTAGACTTAAATGAGACCTTGTTTTGTTTGCCTTTAAGGCATGCAACACAAGAGTGGTCATTCTGGAAACCCTTTTCAGGCAAACCATCAACCAAGCCATGTCTCACAAGTCTGTTTATATTTTTAAAGTTAATGTGCGCTAGTCTCCTGTGCCATAGATTACTCTCATCAACTGAAGCTTTAGCATAAAAACATGATATGTTATTATTCATCCTAATTCCATTAAGATTCACATTATAAATTTTCTTATGCCTAGGTGTTCTATAGTCAATAAATTTCTCATCTGGCATTTTAAAATCCTTGCTCAACACCAAGCATTCAGTATCAGTGAAAAGAACCTTATTTTTGTTATCACAAACTTATGATACACTAAAAAGATTATAATCAAGTTCTTTTACCAGAAACACATTTTCAAAACACAAATTGTTGGTGAGAAGAGTTCCTTTTCCTGTGATAGTTCCATATCCACCTCCAAAGTAAACTTTATCACCATCCTTAATGGGAGTGAAGTTTGTGAGATAATCTTCCTTCCTAGTCATGTTCCTAGAGCATCCACTATGCCAATAGCCATAATCATTTACATGTTTTTGAATACCCGGCACATAAAGAAAACAAATTAGTTTTCTTTGGGAACCTAAGCCTGAGCAGACTTGGATTCATCTGGTTGTTCAACAAGAACAGACTTAGTTCTCATAACAACCCCTTGTTCATCCCTTTTTGGATGAAATATGCAGTTAACCCCAATTGGTTTTATGATGACCTTTGAAATATAATTAAATTTGTTGCAGGTCATAGAAATCCCATTAGAGTTAGGGTTTTGATTTTGCTTAGGTCTCCATGTCAAGCTAGAAGAAGCTTTAGACCCCTTTCCCCGTGGTTGCAAATATTTACCATTATTTGGTCTGGCAACGTTTCTGTCAGCATTTGATTTGGTCTTTTCAACGCTAAAATTACCCTTATCAGCGTTGAACCTAGGGTTTGCTACAGGAACCCATTGCCTATTAGACCATGTATTGGTCTTCTGAAAAGGTCTTTATCCATAAGTGTTAGACCCTTTAGTGAAGAATGGGGCTGGTCTAACAACTTGTGGACTTTGCTCCACAAAAGTTTTGGGTCTGACAGTGTTTGACCTTTTATCAGCGTTGACCTTGGAACCGTTGACACACTTATAGGCTAAATGTGAAAAGCTACCACAAGTATAACAGGCTTTTCTAGACATAACTCTAGGTCTAGAAGAAAAGAAACATGTTCCATTACCAAGGTTTCCACAGTTGGTATCACTAACTTGCCTTTTTGGTGACCTAGTATTTCTATACATTTCTGCATATTTAATGCTAGGTTTTCTAACAACATTTAAGCCAAGGTCAACAGTCTTGCCAGTGATTGGGTTTGTTACTTTGATAGACGTAGACTCATTTGGGCTATCACAAAGCATGCCACCCTTGACAAACAAGGTAGGGTTAGCTTTCTTCCATTCATTCAAATGAGTCAACTTTTGCCTATATTCCTCTACTGGGGTAAGGACTCTTGGTGGAGGAATAAATTACTCTTCTTGGAGTTCTGGTAAACCAGACCAAGATAAGTCCTTTCTTTGGACATCATAGAAGTCTCCAGCTGGTGGTGGAACACCAGCATACTCTTTCATCCCAATCCCAGTCATGTCCCTAGAATCCCTTTGTTTACTAACACATTCTCCTAGGGTTTGTGAGGCCTTATCAAATCTCTTAATTTTAAGGTCTACATTATGCTTATTCTTAATAGCCTCATCTAACTTAGCCTGTAATTCAGCATTGACCCTTTCCATGATGTTTCTAATATCAATACTAGCATTTAAATCATGTTTTAAGGTATTTATTTTATCTTTTAGGTCAAACTCCATTTTCTTATACTCAGATACAGTCTTTTTAGTTTGAGTAAGAGCAAGTTGATAGTTAGATAACTTGCATCTCTTAGTACTCACATCTCCTAACAATCTTAAAACCTCTTTGTTAAGTCTTTCAGTATTTAAACGACAACCCTTACTACAAAAAGCATCATCATATACCTCATTGTCTGATGAAGATGAGGAGTGTGCCATGAGAGCATATTGAACATGCTTTTCTTCTTCTATCTCAGCAACCAAGGCTTTATCCTCTTCCTCATCCTTAGCCAAATAGCTCCAGTCCCATCCAACACCATCAATTTCTTGCATTGCCACCATGGCCTTAGGATCCTGAGCCTTAACAATTTGGCTTGAGGGTTTTCCAGCATCAGATCTTCTTGGAGATATGCATTCTCTCATAAAGTGCCCCATACGATGATAATTGTAACATTCAACCTTGGATTTATCAAATCCAGCAGTGTCCTTAGCATTAAAAGTCATCTTCTTCTTGAATCTTCTATTCCATCTGTTTGCTCTTATACTTGCAAGAGCCATGTTCCACTTTATATCCATCTCCTCCAAGTGCTCATCACTTATTTTCTCAAGGTCCTCACAGTATCCAGATCCATACCAGCAGGTTTAACTCTTGGTGAGTCAATTTTGTATGTGTCAGCGTCTGAATATGAAGCGTTGACAGGATATGATCCATCGTTGACACAGGTTGATCCAGTAACTGGATGCATGTATGAATCCTTCTGATCAAATTGACCTTTACTATGTGAGAAGAAGGCCATGTTTCCATTGGTAGTCTTACTTCCATGCTCCAAAAGAGTTTCATTCTCCAACAGCCTCAGTTTTTTGTAAACATCATCAAAAGTAGAACTTTTGTGAGTGTTGTTGGCAATTATAGATCTTGCCTTAATCTTCCAGGCATCACCAAGGATATTAAGAAAAGTGGCAATAATGTCAACATCACCAATTACTGTCCCCATGAAGGACAGCTTGCTTGTAATGTCAAGAAGTCCGCTTCTCATACTACTTAGCTTCTCATTAGGTTGAGCCTTAAAAACAGCATACTCATGTAAGAGTTGCTTCTTTTTCTCTTCCACAGTATCAACATTACCACCATAGGCAACTTCAAGGGCTGCCCAAAGGTCTTTTACAGACTCATAACCTCTGTATTTGTGCTGATTTTCTTGTCCCAACGAGAGTTTCAGAATGCTTAGGTTTTTCATATCAACCCTTCTCTTTGCTATGTCCTCAACAGACACAGCTCTACCATCTTCAGGTTTTTCTTTCTTATTTGCTTCAGAGCATCCTTGAACAGCTGATCTTGTAGCAATGGCATCTGCAATCTTTTGAGCTTTATTGAATGTGTTTCCATATTCAATAATCTCCCAGAGAGTGTAGTCATGGATTTTTAGATATTGCTCAAATTTGAACTTCCACAGCTCAAAATTGTCTGGATCTGGCATGGGAATCTTGATGTTGTGGTTTGAGGAGGAGGAGGTTACTTCTGGAGTAGACATAATGTTTTTAGGGTTTTGTGAAAATTAGGGTTTTGGTGATTTAGGGTTCTTGTGTTCTTTTAGATCAAAGTTTCTCAACAAGCTCTGATACCACTTTTTGATCCAAAACTTAGATCGATTTAGCTTCTGTAAACGAGATTAGATCAAGTTATACACGTAGGGAAACTTTGTTTATGTATGAAACAATTTAAGTGTTATGCAGAATTAACACTCAAACAAGAACACACAAACAGTTGTAAAACAAACTTTCACTTGATTGATAATAACGAACTTGCTTACAATGAAAGTGTTAAACGTATGAAAAACTTATATGAAACATAACCTAAAGGTCTTCTTTTATAGACATAAGAAGCCTTGTACAAGAGTCTACGTATCAGCTATTCTAGGTAAAGATAATTATAGAAAATACATTTTTGATCCTATCTTTACTAGAAACAAACTAGAAACAAAATACGCGTAGACCATATCTTTCTATCAGTGCTTGTCTTCAACCTATCAACGCTTGACTTCTTCCTGTCAACGCTTGATCTGTCAGCGTTTGTTTTCTTCGTATCAACACTTGTTTTCTTCTTGTCAGCGTTCAAGTGTACTGGCTACATTTTATTCCCAACAGTCTTGAGGTATACACAAATCTACTCCTAAGGGAGTTTAGTTAAATGATCTGGGTATGAGGGAATAATCCCTTAAAAATTCCTTTGATAAAACATTTGTCAAAACATATTTGCACTTTCTTTTTTGTATAACCCAAAGCCTTAATGGCTCTAATCTTTGAAGAGTCAATATAGATTCCATTATCTATTACTCGGCCAACACAAGACAGTCTATAAATGATTATTAACTCCTTCTTATTCTTAGAAACAAACAAATGGTCCTTAATGATCACAAGCATGAATTTATCAAATTACAGCCTACACATGTGGTTCACCAAATTTATTGATGCTACATGTGCATTGGTCAATCCAAACGACATAACATGAGACTCATAATGTTCATTACAAGTTCTGGATGTAGTGATTGGAATAGATAATCTTCTTCGTAGACGCGAAGTTGATGATAACCATGTCGTGGATCAAATTTTTAGAACATACGCTAGAACCTTGTAAATGATCGAACAAATCTTTCATCATGGGTAATGGATATCAATTTCGATCGTCAATTTACTTAGTTCACGGTAATCAATAAATATAAGGAATGATAACATAATAGCTCATCATGATGACGAGCTTGGTAGAATAAAAGCTTTCTCCGACAACTCTCTCAGTTGTACGGTAACACTTTCGATTCAGATGGTGCTGAAGTACAGTGCCCACGCCACGGGTGCAGCACCGTGAATATAACCAATTCCAAATTCAACTTTCCTTGATGGAGAAAGTTTAGGTAATTCATCAGCAAATACCTCATAATGTTTCAAATAACAGGAACATCTTTTAATACATTTACTTTAAGTTCTTTCTAGATTACAAGATCTATGAGTAGTTCATAACCATTCATGGTATAATTTCAAGTCTAAATGCAGGATATGGTCATCCATCAAGAATTATTTAGATCAATTTTGATACTCAACATCTTATCTTTTAGGGGATTTCTACTCGAGTTCCCATCAATTAAGACAATGACATCATGTCATAATCAATCAATCCATTCTACTGGCACTATCAACCTTCCAGTTTCATTACCTTCGATAAGATGTGAGCTTCTCAAAAGACTAAAAATAGCTCATAATCCTTCACAAATTCAAGGATATATGGAGAAATTGTTAACATTACAAGAATAAGGTCAACGCATAATTTACGCGAGAGAATTTAAAATCAGATACAGACGAAAACATTAACGAATATGAGTATATCCCATGTTTTCATGAATTGAGTACGCATTCGAAAGCACCTCGGATCGTTACCCAAGTAATTCCAATGAAATCTAATCAAAAGATATGATAGGAACGTCGATACACCTAGTCGGGTATTGATACTCGATAATTTGTAAAGTTTTCAAAGAATATCACCACAAGAGAATTGGACAAGAAGGGGATATCAGTTATCAATTAAGACAATATTCACAGATGAGTAAATTCAATTCTGAAAAATAAATGGTACGGGCACATATGTAGGTGTCCCTAACAATATGTCCCTATTTTGCACTTCTTGTAGATCACATAGAAATTCAATCATTCACGATTTCAAGGAAAATGTAAGGTTTATTAACAATTTCATGGTGACTACTAATCAGCCTTGCATGGTTCCTTCCAAATTGTACGTAGGCGCGCAACAATATACAATTTTAGGATTAACGATGCAATACTCAGTTCGTCAAAACTTTGTCATCATGTTTAAAATAAAAATATTTTCATGCTTAATTCTGGAATAAAAATCAAAATGAATTTACAGAGATGTTCTTCGTTATGGAAGCAATTAAGTTTTCCAAAGTGTTTCATAAACAACTTTATTTCGATAACGATTACTCATAAATCCCATTTTGAAAAATCCATATGGTGACGAAAATTCAGTTTTTATCAAGGGATACTGTTTTAGCTTTATAAAAACAACGAGTGATCTGAAAAGAGTGATGAAAAGTTGTTCACCAAGAACTAACTATAATATGATAGGAAATGAGCTTAGCCAATTAATCATGAGGTTAGTGACCTCGATTGCACTCAGGAATATAAAGAGAAGAATCTACAACACAACTCTATCCGAAATGAGTACTTGCTCAATGGTTGCATCACTAATGCGAACATTAGGATGAAGCAATAAAAGATAGATAACATCGATACATGTAGGATTTAGCAATCAAAGGAATTCTTTTCATTAATAACAAACAAGTCAAAAATTGTACCGTAACACATTACGTGTCGTCATGTCAGACAATTCCAAGGACTCATCCTACCAACTGATGTCTCAGTTAAGTTAGGGATTTTAAAAGATACCACAATGAATACTAATCTACAAGAGTCATTAGGTGTTCCACCTGTCCCGGAAGATCCATCGGTCCCAACTCAGAAGAAGATTTCTTCAATTTATTTCTTGGACATTGGGCATCCTCGTCATTGGACAATGGTCTAGGAACAACCCTTAACACAAACCAACAATCCTTTAAAACCTTATAATTCAATCTCAGGACTTAACGAATTCCTCTTAACAATCTCGTATTCCATACGAGTTAAATTTTACTTTATTCAAGTTTCAATCAACTTATACTCGGTGCAACATCCTACCTCATTCTACAATACTTTCAACCTTATTCTTAGGCCTTGAAAGGGCAATAAAAGCTCGATATGAACAACACTTAATTTCCAATCCTATAGCTCTTACAACAATAGTTATCAAATGAGTCACTAGCATGAAATGACTCACACATTCAATTAGACTTCTCGGAAAGATACTAGTGGCATGAGGCTTTTGGGTAATGGTTCCAATGACAGCCTCAGGTGCAACATTTACCTTTTCGATTTCAAATTTGAGAATTGGGTGACACCAAATCAGATGACACCTTTCTAGGTGGTAAGGTTTTGTCAAACTCCACTCTATAAGGAAAGATCGTCATGACATCAATATCAGATTTAATCTCGCCAATTCTTCTTTAATATCAAAATCAACTAATATCAACATTTCTACGAATATCAACCATTTTGTTGGGATCATAAATATCCACAACTTGGTTTAGATCTGGAATAGCTAGAATTCCTACAGGAATAGCTTGGATTGATTTACTAGGGGATTTATGGTTTCTTGTGACAATCTACGTCGTATAAATACCTCGTATAAGTATTAAAATAATCATCAAACAATCATGTAATCAAATTAAAACACACACACACACACACACACACACATATATATATATATATATATATATATATATATATATATATATATATATATATATATATATATATATATATATATATATATATATATATATATATATATATATATATATATATATATATATATATATATATATATATATATATATATATATATATATATATATATTCTATATATATATATATATATATATATATATATATATATATATATATATATATATATATATATATATATATATATATATATATAATCCAAGTTATATATATATATTAAAATAACACTTCTCAGTCTGGCCTTGTCGGTAACTCGGGAATTCTTTGGCACCGCTATAGTCAAAAGATTTGTAGACATTTTGAGAAAAATGTTTATAATTAAAAGATTTTGAAATTTTTTCTTCAAAACCTTGGTTTTAAAAATCTTTCGTTCTCTATAACGAGAGCTCTGGTACCAAACTGTAACACCCCCAAATATTCATACTTTAGTTCAGCGGAAGAGTCGTTGGTGTTACGGGATAGCACATTACTCAAATCATAGACAACGTTTAAAAATCACGTCGTTTAATAATAAATCATTTTCCATTCATAAATATCAAATTAGAGAGGTCCCAAGTCATTGTATTTCATACAATTTTACAAAACATTTGAATGGAAATTTATTATTTAAGTGCGGGCCATGAATTCTTGTCGTCTTCCCGAGAATTACCTTCAAGTACCTGAGATAAAACATGTTAAAAGAAAAGATCAGCGAAAACGCCGAGTGAATTCATAGAGTTTAATAAACCATTAATATATCACCGGTATATATGATCGTTACCGAAAATCATTTTATACAATTCCTTGTCGTAGGCCATAAAATAGGCCATTGACATTTTTATACAAATCTTTTTCATAAAACATAATATAGGCTTTTGCCTTCAAAACCATTATATGAACCATTGTCGTAAAAACATCATACAATACGTTTTATAACATTGTATAAAGTTTAATAAAAACCGTTATATGATAATGGTTATGTAAAACCAAAACACGAACATAATATAAATAATAAGACCCCGTATTGCTAGTCAAGAAATATATTATAATTCAATTCGTGATAAATCCAAGGTTGAGTGTTACACCTGCCATAGGATGGGTCACTTTATGAGGGAATGTAGATCTCCAAGAAGATCTGATACTGGAAAGCCTTCAAGCCAAATCATCAAGGTTGAAGATACAAAGGTTATGGTTGCCATGCAAGACATTGATGGTGTTGGATGGGACTGGATCTTTTTGGCAAAGGATATCTGGCTCGATATGAACAAGGTAGGCTGGTAGGTGGGTAGGCTTCTATCTGACTAGTAGGGCATGTAGTTCTCCCCTTAGCCTTAGGGCAGGCACGAAATCAATTAACAGCTTATAAAGAAATTGATAGCTTACTATAACAAACAACGGGTAGCTAACCCGAAATTCATATTCCCATCTAAGACAACATGCCGTCACAATAATCACGCTTATATAAATCTTCTCATACATAAATTCGCTTACCAATAGATGTGGCACGACGGGGATCAACCGTCAAGGCGCGAACTGGGGTGATCTTCCCCAAATAGTACTATTATAAGCATAAGCGTCTACCAAATCCCGGTAGTTCACAATTCATGCTAATGGGATTTTTAGTGACATAACCTAACTATAATAATCCATTTCATTTCATTCATCGAGTCATATAATCATTCATCGGGTCATATAATCATTCATCGGGTCATATAATCATTCGGTTCCATATCAATAAGCAAACAATCGAGACAACTGGTGTCCTATTTTATTAAAACTAACATGTTATCTCCCTCGCGGGTTTATAAAACATTTCATAAAACATTTAAAAGAGTGTGAGGCTATGAACTTACGTTGATTGGGAAAGGTGGGTTATCGGCGATTTGGATGTACGGTACGTGCTTCAATCACGGAAACCTAGACAAATAATACTCGTCTTAGACTCTTGTCCAATGACTTTATAAAAACAATAGATATGTATATATATGATGATATTATAAGTATGATGATGATCAAGTAGGATTTTATATCTTCATACACATTATAGTGTTATGTGTTAGTCAGATTTTTGACTAGTTACACTAGTTTCAATCCAATTCCATATTAAGGCCCAATAAGCCCATTAAAAGCCCAATACATTATATTAGTCCATTTATACTTTTAATACCAGGCCTTTACTCATATGTTGGGCCCAAGTGGGTTAAGCCTAATGAGTAAGTCCATTAGTGTTTAGCCAAATTAGTTAGGTTAATTGTAACACTCTCATTTTTCGTATCGGTACAGCGGAAGGGTCTTTCAGAGTGTTACGGGATAGCACAATAACTCCAATCATAGACAACACATAAAAATGGTTGTACAAGGTTTAACAAACATTCATTCGATAAAAAGGTTTAAAAGCGTACAACAGGTCCCAAATTATACAGGTCATTAAGTTTACAAAACACAGATCGAATGAACATTTTTAATATTAAGTGTGGGCCATCAGAGTCGATCTCCATCCGGATTACCTTCAAGCACCTGAGATAAAAACATGTAAAAATCATATCAGCGAATGCCAAGTGAATTCATAGAGTTTAATGAAAACCGTTATATAAAAACAATCATTTACAATCATTTAAAATCAGAACACAAGCATAATATCGGAAGTAAGTCCTCATATTGCTAGTCAGGCAATATATAAATCAAGCGTACATCTGAAACCGTCCATGAGACCGTAGTCTCTATATTACCATGATAGGTAATATATTCATCGTTAATAGCGTCGTTATCGTTTATTATTTATGTTTTATAGCATACATTGTATAGGATTATTATTAGCCGCATGACATTGTTACCTTACTATGAAAACAGCGGGCCGCGAACCCGACAAACAATTTGCCCATCTAAGTTAGCGTGTCGTCACAAAAATCACGCTATGGAATCTTCTCATACATAAATTCACTTTCCAATCAATGTGGTACGACGGGGATCAACCGTCAAGGCGCGAACTAGGGTGATCGTCCCCAAATAGTACTATCAAATGCATAAGCGTCTACCAAATCCCGGTAGTTCACAATTCATGCTAATGGGACTTTAAGTGACATAACCTAACTACTAATAATCCTTTTAGTCTCGAATATAGGGTCATAGCATCATTCGGGTCCATATCATTTAGCATACAATCGGGACTACTTGTGTTCTATTTTTATAAAAATCTAGCATGTTATCTCCCTCACGGGTTTACAAATCATTTTATAAAACATTTAAAAGAGTGCGAGGCTATGAACTCACGTTGTTAATGAAAGGCGAATTATCGGCTACGGGCGTGCTTCGGTCACGGAAACCTATATAAATAATAATCGGTCTTAGACTCGGTCCAATGACTTTTATCAAAATAACAATATACATATGATGATTTTGTACATATGATGATGATCAAGTGGGTTTATACATCCTTGTTTACTCATTTTAGTGTTTACGTCTTGGTAACATTTTACTAGTTCACTAGTTTTACCGATTTTAACTATTTTAAGTCCATTAAGTCTTTTATAAGTTCTTTAACTTGTTTTTATCCCTTTTATACCTATATTATCAGTATATATACTTTTCATGTTGGGCCCAAATGGGTTAAGCCCAATAAGTTCTTTTTACAAGTTTTTATCTTATTAAGTCCAATTATTAGTCCAATATGTTTAGTTAGCTCGTAAATGTCCGTATTTCTTATAGTTCGGGTTTTATCGGTTTTTAATTGTCTTAGTTACTTATACATCAGTATATGAATTTTATAAACTTTACATTAGACGGGTTTGGTCGTCTAAGTTTTATTTGGCGAAAAACGTTAATTTTACGGCAATAGCCGAAAAAGTAGTAAAAATCAAGTTTATAGTTTTTATTACTTATAAATATTATTTCACCACCATTTATATAATTTACCCATTTAATTAACCTTTTATACATTTATATAAATAAGTTTTATAAGTTAGTGGGTTTATATTTTTACATTTTATACATTATAATGTGAGTGCTTATATAATATTAATAAACATTATTTCCAAAAATCTGATTTTTAATTTCATGTTCACCATTTTTGCCATATCTAGAGTTCTATAATGAATTAGAAACTCATTTTTGGGTGACATGATCTTCATATTATGTGCTACACTTAACTTAGTTATAGCTACTGCCCATTTTGAGTTTAACTTGACTTAACAGTCCCTACAAAACTGCTTATTCAGATTATACCACCTAACTTGTTTTGATCATATCTCACTCATTATTTTGATTCCATTGCATGGCCAACTCTCACATGTGTATAACATCTTCTACTTACTATAATTGGATCAAACGATGCAATTTTATCAGTTCATCTTTTAGTTATCTACTGTTTTTATACAGCCAACTAAATAATCAAGATTTTAGCTTCATTTCTTATAGTTATCATCATTTTTAAGCATATTTATCAACACTTGATCCCCACACAACATTTTTATCATCATATATACATCATATACATATACAAAATGAAATAAAATACATTTGTTCTTTACAAAATAACAAGAGAAAAATGGAGAGGATGATCTTCTTTACCAATCCAAGTGGATTTCTTGTTTTAGGAAGACAAGAACTTGATGAACACAACAAGTATCTCCAAGACCATCAAATATCAAGAACATAGGTTGGAAAATCAGCCCTAGGACACAAGCAAATCACCTCCAAAGATGTTAATATGGCCACCAAATGAGCAAGGCTTCAAGAATACTCCTTAATAGAGCTAGTAAACATGTTGTTCATGGCTAGAAGAGATCAAATGGGATGTTTGTTGGCTTACTTTGGACGGCACAAGGGAGAGTTTGAGAGAGTTTGATGTTGGTTTTGCATGTGAGAATGATGGAATGAAAACAAGTAGCTAGTTTTGGTGTTAAGTGGGAAAAGTTAGCTTAACATGTAAGCATGGCTTACACATGTAATGTGTAAGCTAAACTTGATGCCACATTAGTGTTGTGGTGTCAAGTGTGCCGTCCCATTAAGCTACTGGGGTGGGACAATGTGTTTTGTCCCATCTCACTAGTTTACGGGTATTTCTCGATTCTAATTTTCTCGATTTGCGTGCCCTCGGGTCGTTTTACGAAAAATGTTTTTATAAATTATGAATCACCGTCACAAAACGAATCCAATAAAAATTGTCTCATCAAAAACGGAGTTCAAAAACGTAAATACGTAATCCTAAGGTTTCCGGTTTAGTCGTAAAAGACGCCAAATTATGCACGTAAGCCCAAATTTAAATCCGTAAATTGTGAGTTCGTCAACCAACACAAAAATAAGTTTCAAAATATTATACGAGAAAATATTTCACTACCTGAAAATGTTAGATTGTCACAGCTTTTCCTCCTAAAAGGGATCAACTTCCTCGTGATCCATTTCATTTGGATGTCCGTTTCTTATTGAAATCGAAGAGGTGCGGATATTTCTTCCACATTTCATCCTCTCGTTCCCAAGTATACTCCGGTTCATGCTTTGAATTCCATCAGATTTTGACAATAGGTATCCGACTTTGTTTCAGTTGCTTTACCTCACGGTCCATAACTTCTACGGGCTCTTCGATAAAATGCAACTTCCCATCTATTCGAACCTTACCTAACGGAATTTTCTCATCACTCACTGCTAGACATTTCTTCAGATTAGATACATGGAATGTGTTGTGAACACCATGAAGTTCTGGGGGTAACTCTAGTTTGTAAGCCACCGGACCTACTCTAGATAAAATCTTAAAGGGTCCAATATAACGGGAATTCAATTTCCCTCGTTTTCCAAATCTTATAACGCCTTTCCATGGCGATACTTTCAAAATTACTCGGTCACCCACCTCAAACTCCATTGGCTTCCGCCGCACATCCGCGTAACTTTTCTGTCTACTACGGGCAGTCAACAACCTCTTCTTAATCTGAACTATCATCTCTGTAGTCTCCCGGATCAATTCCGGTCCCGTGAGCTGGGTATCCCCAACTTCACTCCAACATACAGGAGATCTACACTTCCTACCATACAAAGCTTCAAACGGTGCAGCCTTAATACTAGAATGGTAACTATTGTTATACGAAAACTCTGCTAACGACAAATGTTTATCCTAATTCTTACCAAAGTCTAACACACAAGCTCTCAACATATCTTCAAGTGTTTGTATCGTCCTTTCACTCTGCCCATCAGTCTGGGGGTGATAAGCAGTGCTCATGTCGAGATTCGTTCCCAAAGATCTTTGGAGAGATTTCCAAAAATTCGATGCGAATCTAGGATCTCGATCTGAAATGATCGATACAGGCACTCCATGCTTGCATACAACATTATCAAGGTATATTCGAGTCAGCTTCTCCAGTGAGAACTGCTCCTTAACCGGAATGAAGTGTGCTGATTTGGTCAGTCTATCGACAATAACCCAAATCGAATTGTTTCCAGATGATGTTTGATGAGACTGCTTTTATACATGGTCTCATCGTTCTTTTTGGACTTAAAATGCATTAAATATCATCAAAATACCCAAATATATGCTTGTGTTTGATGCTTGTGTATTTTAGGTACGGATATTGAGATAATGACAAAAGATCACAAGAATCATGCAAAAACGAATACGGGAAACAAAGCCGCACAATGAACCAAGCCCTAGTGAAGACTTTCCCAAGATCAACCCTTGAAGATTTGAAGAATTATGAAGAAGGGTCCTCCAATTATGAATAATTGACACTTTATACCCTTGTATCCTCATAATTACAAGTTTGGTCCCTAAAGTTTGTCAAAATTACAAAAAAGGCCCTTAACTTTGAAGAATTGGCAAGTGTAGCCCCTCAACAAAGCTAAATTGTCAACCAATATCATCCACAAAGTCAAATATATCATGAAGTCCTTCAAAGTACAAGAAATGACAAGTTTGGTCCTTTGAAAATCTCAAAATTACAAAAAGGACCCTCAACTTTCAACAATTGGCAAAAATGGTCCCTCAATCATCAAGACTTGACAATTTCAGTCCTCCAAATTATCAATATTGCAAGTCTAGACCATTATCATTGAAGAAAATACCAATTCAGCCCTTGAAGAATTCAGATATGGCAAGAATTACCCCTGATTTTACTTTGCAAAAGTTCTTGGGCCAAAAGTTTAAAAAGGCAAAAGTTGACAAGGAAGAAAGTGGGCGCTGATAGAGTTTGGAAGTGATTTGACAACTTTTTGAAACATGAGGTTAAATACTGGCCAGACATGATACCTACCTAGTCCACTCCCAAGCTGCCATGTGTCCCACTCACTAAATCCCACCAATCCCATTCCACCATTACTCCACCTCAGCTTTCCACTTCACCAGGTTTATAACTAATTAATAATTAGTTACAAAAACACGCGCTAAACACCTCATTCAAATATTAATCTGGATCAAAACATGCACTATTCATCATAAGAACAAGTTTGGGTTTTCTTAATCCGTTTGAAATTAACACCCAGTAACCTCCAGAATTATAATTAGGGTCTCCCTAATCACAACCAAACTCACAAAAAGCTTGCCACATCATTCCTTTGTCACATGTTTTACCCTGCTTTCTACCCCTTGGAGAAGATGACAAAACAGTAAAGCAAATCCAACGCCCCACATCCTTGCTTCAAACTTAAGCTTATTATGGGCCATTGATCAAATTCCAACCCTGCCAACTCATGCAAACGTCCAAGGAAACATCACATGAGTCCAAGATTTTCAAAAGGCTACAAGGGCATATTGGGGACTTCAACCATTAGGGTTTATAGTTTTTAGCTGTAACTTAGCTCATTGTAAGGCTATATAAAGCCACTTAGGTCTTCATTTTTCAGCTGCTTTTGGTTTTTCCTTTGTTCAAACACTTGTAAATCCTTTTTCAGTTTAATGAATTTGAGTTAAGTGCTTTGAAGAAAGACCAAGTGCCATCTTTATTCTGCTTATTATTGTTCTTAGTTTACTGCTTTTGAAGTTTAAAACCTGTTTTTAAAAGAGGAGTGTGCACAAGTTTGCATATTTTCCTCATTTTCTTGATATTTTGCTAAGTCTTGTTCCAATCTTGGAATTCTTGGGCTATAGGGCTGATCATAGCATCCTAACTGAGTTGGTTAAGGTGTGGTGAGGCTTATAACTTGGGGATAATCAAGTGTGGGGGTAACAAGTTTGCATCAATCAAGATTTTTCCAAGTTTCTGATTTTTCATGTTATTGTGCTTAACCCTTGTTGAATCTTAGCAGGCTTTTGTGGAAGCTTGTGCTTGTTCTTGCTAGCACATAAGCTCAAAATTCGTGGGTGTGGATGTACATCCATGAGGTTTGCTTACTTAATCTCCAAATCTGCATAAATTGTGATTTTTGGGTGATATTTGTATGAAACTGTTGTTCTTGTGAATTTTGTGGCTTGTTCTTGCTTGAATCTGTTTATTAGACTTGTTTTAGTGTTAATTGATGCTTGGTTGGCCTGAAATCTTGTTTTGCTTTTGAAAACTTTGATTTGAAAAAGTTAAAGGGGTGTTTGGGTCTACTGATTTATGCTTGTAATCTATTTTTGTGTTAAGGGAAAGTGTTGTTTATGCTTTGTATCTGCTATACCTTTGTTTGAGAGTGTTTTGCTGCAAGTTTTTGGGTTTGAACACTTGAATCAATCAATCTGCTATATAGGCCTTGTTTCTGCTTGTTTTGACCTAGGATTTTGGGAACACTTAGTGTGTATGCATGCTTAGGGATAAAAGTGGTTTAAACAAAGTTAACATAACCTGTTTGAAAGATTTGAGGTGTTGAAATTGGCTTGTGTGTCAAATACATCAGCAAAAGTAGAAAACTGCATGTGTAGTGTTCATCAGTAAATTTCATAGCTTGAATCTTGCTTAATTCTTTGAACCAGTGCATGAAACCTGTTTAGACTTGCTTATTGGAGTTTAATATAGCTTGTGTGTGCATTTGGTTGAATTTGGCTGGCTGATTGTGATTTTTACAGCTTATCAAAGTCTGCTGAAGTGGTCATTTGCATCAGCAAAGTGACCACCTCATTTGGTGTTGCATTGTGATTTCTAGCATTAGGATTGTTGTATTTTTGCTTGGATCTTGTTCATGTGCTGCTTGTGATTGGTTTTTGCTATTTGGATTGCTTTGATCATAGCTTATAAGCCCACTGGCTTATTGGCTTATTTGTGCCAAAACACATCAAGTTTACCCAACTGGTAAGCCTTGATTCACAAGGTTTGCACTCAAACCTTGATCAGCAGGGTGAAAAAGAAGTCATTACACTTCATTAAGTCTGTCAGCGCCTACTTTATTCCTGTCAGCGTTTGATTTCAACTTGTCAGCGTTTGATTTTAAGTTATCAGCGTTTGACTTTTGGTCAAACTTGGTTCAAGCTTATTAAATCTGTTTTGCTTATTGGTACATGCAACAACTTAGTTTTTGTAATAGAACTCATTTTTCTCAGCTTAATATCAAGTCTGGAAGTTTACAAGTCTTTTGGTTAAGCTTTTGCTAGGAAACTAGCTTATTTGGCTCTTTCAGCCAGCTTATCTATTCTCACAGCTTATTCTACTTGTCTTTTTGTGATTTTCTTGATTGATTATTCTTAGTTAAGCTATTTTTGAGCTTTTGCAACTTGAATCAGCTTCTGAGGTGGTCTAGATCATAAATACGACTATTTTGTCGTTTTGTGAATAAGTTGTTGACTTGCTTCTGGCTTATTAAGTTGTCTTATTTGAAAATTCTTTTTGTAGAAGTCTTTGTTAGGTCAAAAGAAGGTTGTGTGTTAAATTTTAGCTTATGGCATCAGCTTATGGCTTAATGGGCCAAAAAGCCCATTAAGAATAAGCTGCTTATTATAAGTTAGCTTATTTCACATTTTCAGCTTTTGTGCCTTTGAAAAAAGTTGTTTAAAATCAAATTTTGAGTCAACCTGTGCTTTTTGAGCTTATTTTGAGCACTTTTCTTATTGGGCCTTAATTAAGCCCAATAAGGGACTGTTTTGGGTTTGGCCCATTTTCTAGGCCCAATAGGGGTATTTAGGTAATTTCACTTTCATTTCTGAGTTATTTAGGTTAAATTAAGCTAGTTTGCAAGTTTTTAGAATTTTTTATAATTTTTGGATTTTTAATATTATTTTAATATTATTTTATTATTAAAAATTAAAAGTCTGATTTTCTAGGTTTTTATATTTTTCCTAGGTTCTAAACACTTAATTAGGATTTTTGCAACTTTCCAATTATTTTCTAGGTCTTTTAATTATTTGTTATAATTAATTCAAGATGTAACTGATTTTAGGAGTTTTTAATTATTTAAAAATAGTTTTAATTGGTTTTAAAATTTTGAAAAATAATTTTTAGCTTGATTAGAGTATTTTTGAGGTTTACAAACTTGAAAATCTTGTTTAGGGCTTTTTGATAATTAATTTTGATTTTTAGGGCTTTAATTAGCATTAAAAAGGCATTATCTAATTAATTAAAAGGTTTTTGCAAGTGTTGATTTTTTGTAAACTCTTATAATATTATTAAGGATTTTTGGTGATTTTTAGAAATTTTTAGGTTAAAATTTTAATTTTGGTGGTTTTTAGGATTTTACGTGTACGCCTTTTTAGAATTAGTTTAATCCGTCTTCGTAACCGTCTCTTCTTTCCTTTCTAATTTCTTTTCTTCTTGTTCATAATCATAAACAAACATTAATCAACTCTTAACACAACGCACTTGCCTCCTCGAGAACGAACTCACCTAGGGTCATTCACACACGGTTTTCCTAAATCGTTGTGCACTTGCCCTATTTATTGCTCTTTTCCTAAAGAGTAGTAAAAACACTACATCAATTTTGGCGCCGCTGCCGGGGAGGCGTGTTGTGTTCTGATTTGGCCTTGTTGTTTTTATACTAACCATAATTAGTATTTGTATTAGTAGCACTCTACTAATACGTATTATCGTTTTTTCGGTTTTTGTGTGAATATTATTACTATATTGTATACGTAGAACAATAAATACACAAGTACTCCAAATACGTGAGAAATCACAACCTTGACTTGGGAGGTCATTACCCAATCATTGTATTCGAATCTCAAACCAAAGAAAAAGGCAAAAATAGATAAATACTTTCGTGAAGCTTAATCTTGAAAATACAAACTATAAGGTGGGTATAAGGCGGATATTATAAAATATATCCTAAGGAAAAAGGCTCTTAAGTGCTTCGCGCCGCCTCGTTTCCCCGCTTGCTTGTGAGTATTTGATTGTGAGAGTGAATCGAGGGTTTTTCCGCCCAAAGTATTACTAAGTATCATATATATTTTCTTGGTTTCTATTGATTAAACCCTCTTGAACGATTTGGTGTTCCACCATCGTTCTAAAGTCATCGAAGGCGTTCACCCCACCTGATCGTTTTCATTCCTTGAGGCTTCGTTAATCAAGAGATTTGATTAGTGAGGAGATTTGTGGACTTTTTGTCTACTTAATACATTTCACCAAGTTCCAAAAAGGTTAATACAATCAAAAACCACAAAAAAATTGAAAAAATACAAAACATCAAAAAGAACCTTTTTTGCTCATCCCCTCGTTGTACGTAACGTTTATGCTAACTCGAAATCAAGCAAGACGTGCTCGTAAACGAAAGAACAAAACTCCCACTCCCAACAATTCTAGTGAGGAGTCTCCTATTGACGAACCCATTGTAAGAGAAGCACCAACCATGGCGAATCGAACTATGATGGAGTTACTTCAAGCACCCACCGAGGGTTATGGAGAGGCTATTGTGATTCCCGCTATCCTTGCGGAGAATTTTGATGTTAAGACGGGTTTGTTGTCCATGATTCAAAACAACAAATTCCGTGGTGATGAGAAGGACAATCCTCACAACCATATCCGCCAATTCAATCGTCTTACCGCTACTTGCAAGTTTAAGGATGTCTCTAACGACTCGATTAAGATGATGCTTTTTCCGTATTCCTTAGCGGGGCCCGCAAAAATTTGGTTAGAGAAAGAGCCACCCAATTCTATATTGACGTGGAAGGATCTCGTGTCTAAGTTTGTAAACCAATTTTTTCCGCCCTCCAAGACTACGCACTTGAAAAACGAGATTTCAAAGTTTTCACAAGAATTTAATGAAAGTTTTTCAACGGCTTGGAATAGGTTTAAGGAAATGTTACATGAATGTCCTCATCACGGTTTTTCCGATTTGCATCAAATTGACACGTTTTACAATGGACTTAATGATCATGAAAGGGATTATTTGAATGCCGCCGCGGGTGGTAATTTTTTGTGTAAAACGGTTGAGGAAGCTTTGGTGATAATTGAAAATAGATCTAAGGTGTATAGTCCTCGTAGCACGTCTAGTGTTCGTAAGGCTTCGTCTTCGGCTTCACCTTCTTTGTCTAATACCATCGATGCTTGCCAAATTGAGGCGAACTTGGAAAACAAGATTTTTGATAAGTTGAAAGGACTTTTGATTGAGTTTAAAGTTGGTGAACCAAGTGCTCCCGCTACGGTTAAATCGGTTGAGGTTTCTTGCATGTATTCTGGTGGAGGCCATGATTTCTCCGAGTGCATTACCAACGGTGGTAACACTTCGAGTGCCTTCGCGGCCACGGGAAATTACAACCAAAACGGTCAAGTTTCCCGCTCTAATCAAATGACTCCACCGGGTTTTGGATCAAATCAAAATGCTAACAACTATCGCAACAATCAAGTTGGTTTTAAGAACAATTACAACAAGGGAAACTATGGGAATCAAGGGGCTAATAATCAAGTTTCAAACAAAAATGATTTTCAAAATAACAACAAAAGTTTGCAAACATTGAAAGATCTTCCAAGTGAGTTTGTTGAATATGCTAGTGGGAATGATGTTAGGTTTGACAATATTCAAAGAGAAATAATTAGCCTAAGATCCGAGTTTAAAAACGACTTGAAGAAAGAGTTGAAAAATGAGTTAGCTAATGAACTTAAAATCCACACCAACAAGATGGAAGGAAATGTCACTAGGTTGCAACAAAACCAACAAAAAATGGAACAAGGGCAACATGAGATTAAACAAGAGATGCTTAAGGCCGAGAAAAGGCAAACCGAAGCCGTATTGAGGCAATCTAATTTTGAAGATAAAATCTCGTCTATGTTTGAGGCAATAATGTGTAAACCGTCGTCAAGTGGTCTTCCTAGTAACACCATATCCAACCCTAAGGGTGAGATGAAAGTGATTACCACACGTAGTGGTAAGACACTTAAGGAGCCGATTCCTCAACCAATTGCTCCTACGGAGGAAGCAATTAAGGAAGAACCCGAGGTGGTGGTCCAAAAGGAGCATGTCCCAATCCCACGAAGTACCGCTCATGCCACACCTACGGTTGACCCATTACCATCATTGGAACCCGAGATTCCAAAGGCTATGCCTACTATGCCTCAACCCACACCACCTTTGCCCTATCCATCGAAACTTAGGAAGGAGAAACGTCAAGAGCGCGACAATTACCAATTTGAGCTTTTTATGAAAATGTTTCGTGATTTGCACCTTAATGTGAGTTTCGCCGATGCCTTGGTCATGATGCCTCGATTTGCCGCTAACTTTAAGAGTATGTTGAACAACAAGGAGAAATTGCACCAATTGTCTAGTTGTTCGTCGGTTTATCTTAATCGCATACCTCAAAAAGTCGGTGATCCCGGTAAATTTTTGATTCCTTGTGCAATCCAAGACATGGAAGAATGCTTCGCCTTGGCCGATCTTGGTGCTAGCATTAACTTGATGCCACTTGCAATCTTCAAGTCGCTCAATCTTCCTAATCTTACTCCTTCACTAATGTCTATCGAGTTGGCCGACCATTCCACAATTCCCGCATGTGGTTTGGCGGAAGACGTTTTTGTGAAAGTGGGGAAGTTCTACTATCCCGTAGACTTTATTGTTGTTGACATCCCCACGGATCCTCAAGTTCCTCTCATTTTAGGTCGTTCGTTTTTAGATACGTCTATGGCTTTGATCGATGTGCATGCTAGAAAGATCACCTTACGTTTCAACGACGAGGAACTTGTTATAAACGCAACTCAAAACTCTCAAATTTCTCATGTTTATTCCGTTGCAACCATAAACCTCGTTGATACGATTGACGTGGTTTGCGAGGAATTTTCACAAGAAGTTCTAGGTTTTGGTGATGAAGAAACTAGTGGCAATCCCACTATGTTGGATCCAATTCTTGATAACTCGACACCAACCTTCACTCCTTTTGAAGGTGGTGGTTTTACGTTGGAAGAATGCAATGTTCCACGTACTTGTGACGAAGACCTCGACAACAATGAGGACTTCTCGATTATCAAGGATTTTCTTAACGATTTCCCATTTCCTCCACCCGAGGAGGTTATGAGTATCGAGCCCAAATCTTCACTTGAGGAACAACCCATTCTCGAGTTGAAAGATTTACCTCCTCACCTCGAGTATGTCTATTTGGAGGAGGACGACAAGTTGCCGGTTATTATTGCGAAGGAACTTTCGAATGATGAAAAAACCGCACTTGTCGATGTTCTAAAGGCTCACAAAGGGGCGATTGCGTGGAAGTTATCCGATATTAAGGGGATTGATCCCAAGTTTTGTACCCACAAAATCATAATGGAGGAAGATTTCAAGCCAACAATCCAAAGTCAAAGGAGGGTGAACCCTAAAATTCATGACGTCATCAAAAAGGAGGTCCTTAAACTCCTTGACGCGGGAATGATTTACCCTATTTCCGATAGCCCTTGGGTGAGTCCTATCCATTGTGTCCCTAAAAAGGGAGGGATGACCGTTGTGCCAAACGATGCCAACGAGTTGATTCCCACTAGACTCGTGACCGGATGGAGAGTGTGCATTGACTATCGTAAGTTGAATGAAGTCACTCGAAAAGACCATTTTCCCTTGCCCTTCATGGACCAAATGTTGGAGCGTCTTGCGGGAAACGATTTCTATTGCTTTTTAGATGGTTTTTCCGGTTACTTCCAAATTCCCATCGATCCTCGTGATCAAGAAAAAACTACGTTTACGTGTCCATATGGAACGTTTGCCTATCGTAGAATGCCATTCGGACTTTGCAATGCACCGGGAACTTTTCAACGATGCATGATGGCTATTTTTCATGATATGATCGAGAAGACGATGGAAGTCTTCATGGATGACTTTTCCGTGTTTGGTGATTCCTTTACTTCGTGTTTGTCGAACCTTGAGAGAATGTTAAAACGTTGTGAGGAAACCAACCTTGTGCTCAATTGGGAAAAGTGTCATTTTATGGTTAAGAGTTGAATCGTCTTAGGGCACAAGGTCTCGAAAGCGGGGATTGAGGTAGATCAAGCTAAGGTAGACGTCATCGCCAAATTACCTCATCCCAAAACCGTCAAGGGAGTTAGGAGTTTCTTAGGCCACGCGGGCTTTTATCGACGATTCATCAAGGATTTCTCGAAGATTTCTCGACCCATTACACATCTTCTTGAAAAAGAGGCACGATTTGTCTTTGACGAAGATTGTGTACGAGCCTTTGAGATCCTTAAGAGGAAACTTACCGAAGCTCCCATTCTTGTTGCTCCAAATTGGAACCTCCCCTTTGAACTTATGTGTGATGCAAGTGATTACGCTATTGGGGCCGTTTTGGGGCAACATCATGATAAGCACTTCTTGCCTATTCACTATGCTAGCAAGACGATGACCGAGGCTCAACTTAAATACACTACAACGGAAAAGGAGTTCCTTGCCGTGGTGTATGCATTTGAGAAATTCCGACCCTATCTCGTCTTGACGAAATGCATAGTGTATACGGACCATTCGGCTATCAAGTATCTCATGGCTAAACAAGATGCAAAGCCGAGATTACTTCGTTGGATTCTCCTCCTTCAAGAATTTGATCACAAAATCGTTGACAAAAAAGGAGCCGAGAATCTAGCGGCCGATCATCTCTCTCGTTTGGAAGATCCTCACCAAAGTGTTTACGAGCCTAAGGAAATCACCGAAACATTTCCGCTCGAGACACTTGGTGTAGTGAATTCCAAACTTGATTCTTCTACCCCATGGTTTGCGGATTTTGCAAATTACCATGCGGGTAACTTCATCATTAAGGGTATGACAACTCAAGAAAAACGAAAATTCTTTCGTGATGTCAAGTTCTATTTTTGGAACGACCCTTACTTGTTTCGAACTTGTGCGGATCAAATCATCCGCCGTTGTGTATTTGGCACCGAAGCTTCTAACATCCTTAGAGCTTGCCATGAGGGACCCACGGGTGGTCACCACGGTGCTAATCTCACGGCTAAGAAGGTGTTTGATGCCGGCTTCTTTTGGCCTACTATTTACCGAGATGCACAAATTCTTGTGAAGTCTTGTGATGCATGCCAACGACAAGGAAAAGCCTCACAAAAAGATGAAATGCCACAAAATATCATTCAAGTATGTGAGATCTTTGACGTTTGGGGTATAGACTTTATGGGGCCGTTCCCATCATCTCGTGGTAATAAGTACATCCTTGTTGCGGTTGACTACCTATCTAAGTGGGTGGAGGCAAAGGCCTTGCCCACTAATGATGCTCGTGTGGTAGTTAAGTTCTTGAAAAGTTTGTTTGCTAGGTTTGGAACCCCTCGTGCGATCATAAGCGATCGTGGAACCCATTTTTGTAATGACCAATTCGAAAGGGTTCTAAAGAAATATGGGGTTACACATCGTCTTTCTACGGCTTATCACCCACAGACGAGTGGGCAAGTCGAGGTTTCAAACCGAGCATTGAAGAGGATCTTGGAGAGATCTATAGGAGAAAACCGAGAATCTTGGTCGGATAAGTTGGACGATGCTTTATGGGCCTTTAGGACCGCTCATAAGACACCCATTGGGTGCACTCCCTATAAGCTCGTGTATGGAAAGAATTGTCATTTGCCTATCGAGTTAGAACACAAGGCTTATTGGGCCCTAAAGCATTGTAATGATGATATGGAAACCGCGGGAAAACACCGGAAAATGCAATTAAATGAATTGGATGAATTAAGGGATATTGCTTATGAAAATTCATTAATTTACAAAGAGAAAACTAAAAATTTGCATGATTCTAAAATTAAAAACCGGGTTTTTAACATTGGGGATCAAGTATTGCTTTTTAATTCAAGATTGAAAATTTTTTCCGGTAAATTGAAATCCCGTTGGTCCGGTCCATTCACCGTAATGCAAGTATTTCCGTATGGGACCATCGAGCTAGCTCAAGATGATGGTCCTAACTTCAAGGTGAATGGACATAGGTTGAAGCACTACTTTGGTGGGGAAGTTCCATCCTTGAACTACCTCGACCAAGTCACCTTCCCCAATGATAATTAGTATTGAGGGGATCGAGTCGAGCTCATGACTCGGTAATCAAAAACGAGGAGCCTCGTGGGGGAGTCCCATGCTTATCCTATGTACATATTATCGCTTTCTTAGTCTAATGCAGCTTACGTGTAGGGATTTGTGCCCTTCCAACCTTTGTTCCGTGGTTGTTTGTGATATGTGGATTTTAGATCATGATCTTCACGATTGGAGCCTCTCGTGTTCGTTTTATGGGAGCACTCTCTTTGGAGACATTTCTCAATATCCATGATATATCCTTTTGATGTTCTAACCTTAGGTTATTAGCACACTTCATAAACGGCTATTACTTAATGGTTACACCCTTTCCATGCTAGATTAGGCATTCGACTACGTCTCTAGTATGGGGGTGTTCTGCACCCCTAGACTCGAAACATTGAGGACAATGTTTAACTTTAGTATGGGGGGGTGAATAGATACTTGCCTTGCCAAACCTTCACGCTTTCCAAAGTTTATTGTTTAGTTTATCGTTTTGTTGCAAAATAAGGCTAAAAATGGCCAAATTTTAAATTTTTCTCATGTTTTATAAGTGTTTGAAGACACGAATGTAGATTTTCTGATGGCGAGAATAAGAGTAATTTTTGACTTGACCGTGCGTGTTAAGCACCTAGCTTTGATTCCTTAACTACACATTAGGCTAAGTCTCTTAAATGAGGACGAGAAATGATAGAGTTAATTATAAGTTACTATGCTAAACGTAGAGTACTCGTATTCATTCAAAAACTCATGTGTTCTCGTTGTTTGCTTATTCTCCCTTCGCATGTAAATATTTTTTGCTTAATAAATATTGACTTAGCGGTTTAGTTAGGATTGTTGGGTTTCTAGTCTTTTCTAGTAGCTTCCGTGTAATTAAATTGGGAAGACATTAAGGTATCGCCAGCGTCATGGTTTTGAAGTATTGGCACCCTAATAATCGAAAGCTTCACCCAATAATAAGATTTCAAGTGCTCACCTAAATCAAGCAAACAATTTGAAGCCCCACAAGGCCTAAAATCTATGCAAAAGTTGAAAGTGAATCAAGCCTTAATCTTCGAAGCTTTAAAGATCCAAAATTCGCCTTAGCGTGAGGATATACGTCTCTGGCTAATAAAACCACCGATGAGGCGGATAATAAAAGGCAAGGCAAGACCGAAGTCATAATAAAAGCTTCATGGCGAAGTTGAATAAAAGATGGAGGTAAACCAAAGATAATAAGGCCCTTCCGTTAGGGGGCGTATAAAAGTCTTGGTAATAAGTCTCATGTTCAAAACCGTTATAAAACCGTGTTTATCGATTCTTCTTGTCAACTTAATTTTTTAACATCGTCGTCTATTAGGAGGGGTTATTGATTTGATGGTCTTAGTTACACCGTTAGGACTCTATTTTTAGACCTAAATCTCTATTATCGCATAAGTCAACAATGTATCCCCAGAAACATTTAAGACAAAATAAAATATAAGAGATACAACTTAGGAATAATGGGAGGATAAGTACGTGATTAGGGCATATGAGTAGTGTTAGCATTACTAACTTATAATGACAATGATCTCGTTGCACGCTTAGCATGGAATTGAAGTGAAAATCGAGGATGACGAAATTATTTCTAACGAAGCATTCACGTGTTCTTATTCTATGAACCTAAACGTCCCATTTTGCGATGAGAATCATACATTATGTCTAAAACACAAATAGTAGCAATAGTGTAGTGTAGCTAGTTTATCCTTTCAATAAAGGGAATAAAAATGAATTTTGGAGATGCTTTGATACTTTATTCTAGCATTGCGTGAGGGCACGACAATGGTTTAGTATGGGGGAGTGATGAGACTGCTTTTATACATGGTCTCATCGTTCTTTTTGGACTTAAAATGCATTAAATATCATCAAAATACCCAAATATATGCTTGTGTTTGATGCTTGTGTATTTTAGGTACGGATATTGAGATAATGACAAAAGATCACAAGAATCATGCAAAAACGAACACGGGAAACGAAGCCGCACAATGAACCAAGCCCTAGTGACGACTTTCCCAAGATCAACCCTTGAAGATTTGAAGAATTATGAAGAAGGGTCCTCCAATTATGAAGAATTAACACTTTATACCCTTGTATCCTCATAATTACAAGTTTGGTCCCTAAAGTTTGTCAAAATTACAAAAAGGGCCCTTAACTTTGAAGAATTGGCAAGTGTAGCCCCTCAACAAAGCTAAATTGTCAACCAATATCATCCACAAAGTCAAATATATCATGAAGTCCTTCAAAGTACAAGAAATGACAAGTTTGGTCCTTTGAAAATCTCAAAATTACAAAAAGGACCCTCAACTTTCAACAATTGGCAAAAATGGTCCCTCAATCATCAAGACTTGACAATTTCAGTCCTCCAAATTATCAATATTGCAAGTCTAGACCATTATCATTGAAGAAAATACCAATTCAGCCCTTGAAGAATTCAGATATGGCAAGAATTACCCCTGATTTTACTTTGCAAAAGTTCTTGGGCCAGAAGTGTAAAAAGGCAAAAGTTGACATGGAAGAAAGTGGGCGCTGATAGAGTTTAGAAGTGATTTGACAACTTTTTGAAACATGAGGGTAAATACTGGCCAGACATGATACCTACCTAGTCCACTCCCAAGCTGCCATGTGTCCCACTCACTAAATCCCACCAATCCCATTCCACCATTACTCCACCTCAGCTTTCCACTTCACCAGGTTTATAACTAATTAATAATTAGTTACAAAAACACGCGCTAAACACCTCATTCAAATATTAATCAGGATCAAAACATGCACTATTCATCATAAGAACAAGTTTGGGTTTTCTTAATCCGTTTGAAATTAACACCCAGTAACCTCCAGAATTATAATTAGGGTCTCCCTAATCACAACCAAACTCACAAAAAGCTTGCCACATCATTCCTTTGTCACATGTTTTACCCTGCTTTCTACCCCTTGGAGAAGATGACAAAACAGTAAAGCAAATCCAACGCCCCACATCCTTGCTTCAAACTTAAGCTTATTATGGGCCATTGATCAAATTCCAACCCTGCCAACTCATGCAAACGTCCAAGGAAACATCACATGAGTCCAAGATTTTCAAAAGGCTACAAGGGCATATTGGGGACTTCAACCATTAGGGTTTATAGTTTTTAGCTGTAACTTAGCTCATTGTAAGGCTATATAAAGCCACTTAGGTCTTCATTTTCCAGCTGCTTTTGGTTTTTCCTTTGTTCAAACACTTGTAAATCCTTTTTCAGTTTAATGAATTTGAGTTAAGTGCTTTGAAGAAAGACCAAGTGCCATCTTTATTCTGCTTATTATTGTTCTTAGTTTACTGCTTTTGAAGTTTAAAACCTGTTTTTAAAAGAGGAGTGTGCACAAGTTTGCATATTTTCCTCATTTTCTTGATATTTTGCTAAGTCTTGTTCCAATCTTGAAATTCTTGGGCTATAGGGCTGATCATAGCATCCTAACTGAGTTGGTTAAGGTGTGGTGAGGCTTATAACTTGGGGATAATCAAGTGTGGGGGTAACAAGTTTGCATCAATCAAGATTTTTCCAAGTTTCTGATTTTTCATGTTATTGTGCTTAACCCTTGTTGAATCTTAGCAAGATTTTGTGGAAGCTTGTGCTTGTTCTTGCTAGCACATAAGCTCAAAATTCGTGGGTGTGGATGTACATCCATGAGGTTTGCTTACTTAATCTCCAAATCTGCATAAATTGTGATTTTTGGGTGATATTTGTATGAAACTGTTGTTTTTGTGAATTTTGTGGCTTGTTCTTGCTTGAATCTGTTTATTAGACTTGTTTTAGTGTTAATTGATGCTTGGTTGGCCTGAAATCTTGTTTTGCTTTTGAAAACTTTGATTTGAAAAAGTTAAAGGGGTGTTTGGGTCTACTGATTTATGCTTGTAATCTGTTTTTGTGTTAAGGGAAAGTGTTGTTGTATCTGCTATACCTTTGTTTGAGAGTGTTTTGCTGCAAGTTTTTGGGTTTGAACACTTGAATCAATCAATCTGCTATATAGGCCTTGTTTCTGCTTGTTTTGACCTAGGATTTTGGGAACACTTAGTGTGTATGCATGCTTAGGGATAAAAGTGGTTTAAACAAAGTTAACATAACCTGTTTGAAAGATTTGAGGTGTTGAAATTGGCTTGTGTGTCAAATACATCAGCAAAAGTAGAAAACTGCATGTGTAGTGTTCATCAGTAAATTTCATAGCTTGAATCTTGCTTAATTCTTTGAACCAGTGCATGAAACCTGTTTAGACTTGCTTATTGGAGTTTAATATAGCTTGTGTGTGCATTTGGTTGAATTTGGCTGGCTGATTGTGATTTTTACAGCTTATCAAAGTCTGCTAAAGTGGTCATTTGCATCAGCAAAGTGACCACCTCATTTGGTGTTGCATTGTGATTTCTAGCATTAGGATTGTTGTATTTTTGCTTGGATCTTGTTCATGTGCTGCTTGTGATTGGTTTTTGCTATTTGGATTGCTTTGATCATAGCTTATAAGCCCACTGGCTTATTGGCTTATTTGTGCCAAAACACATCAAGTTTACCCAACTGGTAAGCCTTGATTCACAAGGTTTGCACTCAAACCTTGATCAGCAGGGTGAAAAAGAAGTCCTTACACTTCATTAAGTCTGTCAGCGCCTACTTTATTCCTGTCAGCGTTTGATTTCAACTTGTCAGCGTTTGATTTTAAGTTATCAGCGTTTGACTTTTGGTCAAACTTGGTTCAAGCTTATTAAATCTGTTTTGCTTATTGGTACATGCAACAACTTAGTTTTTGTAATAGAACTCATTTTTCTCAGCTTAATATCAAGTCTGGAAGTTTACAAGTCTTTTGGTTAAGCATTTGCTTGGAAACTAGCTTATTTGGCTCTTTCAGCCAGCTTATATGTTCTCACAGCTTATTCTACTTGGCTTTTTGTGATTTTCTTGATTGATTATTCTTAGTTAAGCTATTTGTGAGCTTTTGCAACTTGAATCAGCTTCTGAGGTGGTCTAGATCATAAATACGACTATTTTGTCGTTTTGTGAATAAGTTGTTGACTTGTTTCTGGCTTATTAAGTTGTCTTATTTGAAAATTCTTTTTGCAGAAGTCTTTGTTAGGTCAAAAGAAGGTTGTGTGTTAAATTTTAGCTTATGGCATCAGCTTATGGCTTAATGGGCCAAAAAGCCCATTAAGAATAAGCTGCTTATTATAAGTTAGCTTATTTCACATTTTCAGCTTTTGGGCCTTTGAAAAAAGTTGTTTAAAATCAAATTTTCAGTCAACCTGTGCTTTTTGAGCTTATTTTGAGCATTTTTTCTTATTGGGCCTTAATTAAGCCCAATAAGGGACTGTTTTAGGTTTGGCCCATTTTCTAGGCCCAATAGGGGTATTTAGGTAATTTCACTTTCATTTCTGAGTTATTTAGGTTAAATTAAGCTAGTTTGCAAGTTTTTAGAATTTTTTATAATTTTTGGATTTTTAATATTATTTTAATATTATTTTATTATTAAAAATTAAAAGTCTGATTTTCTAGGTTTTTATATTTTTCCTAGGTTCTAAACACTTAATTAGGATTTTTGCAACTTTCCAATTATTTTCTAGGTCTTTTAATTATTTGTTATAATTAATTTAAGATTTAATTGATTTTAGGAGTTTTTAATTATTTAAAAATAGTTTTAATTGGTTTTAAAATTTTGAAAAATAATTTTTAGCTTGATTAGAGTATTTTTGAGGTTTACAAACTTGAAAATCTTGTTTAGGGCTTTTTGATAATTAATTTTGATTTTTAGGGCTTTAATTAGCATTAAAAAGTCATTATCTAATTAATTAAAAGGTTTTTGCAAGTTTTGATTTTTTGTAAACTCTTAGAATATTATTAGGGATTTTTGGTGATTTTTAGAAATTTTTAGGTTAAAATTTTAATTTTGGTGGTTTTTAGGATTTTACGTGTACGCCTTTTTAGAATTAGTTTAATCCGTCTTCGTAACCGTCTCTTCTTTCCTTTCTAATTTCTTTTCTTCTTGTTCATAATCATAAACAAACATTAATCAAATCTTAACACAACGCACTTGCCTCCTCGAGAACGAACTCACCTAGGGTCATTCACACACGGTTTTCCTAAATCGTTGTGCACTTGCCCTATTTATTGCTCTTTTCCTAAAGAGTAGTAAAAACACTACATCAATGTTCTAGGAAGCTTGGTGATAAAGTCCATCGTAATTCGCTCCCACTTCCATTCAGGAATCTTTGGTTGTTGAAGTAGTCCTGATGGCTTTTGATGTTCAGCTTTAACTCTAGCACAAGTCAAGCATTGAAGAACATACATAGCTATGTCAGCTTTCATATTCGGCCACCAGTACAACTTCTTCAAATCATGGTACATCTTATCAGATCCCGGATGAATGGAATACTTAGATTTATGGGATTCTAACATAATCAAATCTCTTAAGCCTCCAAACTTAGGTATCCACATACGACCTCTTAAGCATTTCACTCCATCAGCTCTAACCTCTAAAGGATCTCCTTCTCCTCGGAACCCTTCATTAACAAAATTCTCCTTCTTACAAGCTTCTATTTTCGCATTTCTAATTTGCTCAGGCAAATTATTGTGCACAGTCAAGACTAGAGAACGCACCCTGATAGGCTCTCTATCTTTCCTTTCCTACTTAACGCATCAGCAACAACATTGGCTTTTCCTGGGTGATATTTTATATCACAGTCATAATCACTTAACAACTCTATCCATCTTCGTTGCCTCATGTTCAATTCCTTCTGGTCGAGAATATACCGTACACTTGGTGCCATACAAATAATGTCTCCACAACCTAAGAGCAAAGACTACAGCTCCTAACTCAAGATCATGAGTAGTATAATTCTCCTCATTCTTCCTTAATTGCCTAGAAGCATAAGCTATCACTTTCTCTCGCTGCATCAAAACAGCTCCATAACCTCTAAGAGATGCATCACAATACACTACAAAATCTTCACTCCCGTCGGGTAATGATAAGATTGGCGCACTACATAATTTTTGCTTCAATGTCTGAAATGCTCCATCTTCATCACTTCCCCAAACGAAAGGTTTATTCTTCTGAGTAAGCTTAGTCAAGGGTTTAGCTATCAAAGGGAATTCTTTAATGAATCGCCTATAATAGCCAGCCAATCCTAAGAACTGTCGCACTTCCGTTGGCGTTGTCGGTGCAGACCAATTCTTAATAGCTTCAACCTTTGCAGGATAAACATGAATTCCATCTCTGTTAATCACATGACCAAGAAATTGCACAGAATCTAACCAGAAATCACATTTCGAAAAGTTAGCATACAACCTTTCATCCTTCAACAAATTCAAAACAATCCTCAAATGTTCTCTATGTTCATCTTCATTCTTAGAGTAGATTAGAATATCGTCAATAAACACAATCACAAATTTATCCAAGTAGGGCTTGCACACTCGATTCATTAAATCCATGAAAACCGCAGGTGCGTTAGTTAACCCAAATGGCATTACTTGAAATTCATAGTGTCCATAACGAGTTCTAAATGCAGTTATAGGAATATCTTCTTCACGGACGCGAAGTTGGTGATATCCTGACCGCAAATCTATCTTAGAATACACACTAGATCCTTGCAGTTGATCAAACAAATCATCAATCCTAGGTAAAGGATATCGATTTTTAATTGTCAACTTATTCAGTTCCCTATAATCAATGCACATACGAAAAGATCCATCCTTCTTCTTAACGAACAAGACTGGAGCTCCCCAAGGCGACGAGCTCGGTCGAATAAAACCTTTATCAGACAACTCCTTAAGTTGCTCAGATAACTCCTTTAATTCAGAAGGGGCTAATCGGTAAGGCGCACGTGCCACCGGTGCAGCACCAGGAATTAAATCGATTCGAAACTCTACTTGCCTTATCGGTGGAAGTCCGGGTAAATCTTTAGGAAATACCTCAGGAAATTCACAAATAATAGGTACATCTTCCAATCGTTTCTCCCTAGACTCATTCCCGGTCACTTGAGCTAAGAATAACTCACAACCGTTCCTGATGTACTTTTGGACTTTAATACATGAAACGATTTTCAAACGGGATTCACCTCGACTACCATCAATTACTAACGTCCTATTCCTAAGAGGAATCTTAACCTTCTTCTCTCCACATAAAATAGTAGCATTATTCAACGACAACCAATCCATACCAATAATAATATCAAAACTACCTAATTCTATCAACATCAAATCAATTGGAAAGGAATGGTTCAAGAGATTTAGAGAGCATCCTTCTAATAGCTTATTAGTTTTCACTAATTTACCATCAGCCAATTCCACCTCGTAACTGGTACTTATCTCAACAGGTTCAATATCAATAAGGGGACTAAATTTAGTGGATACAAAGCTCCTATCGGCACCCGAATCGAATAAAGCAACAGCATAATGATTGTTGAGTAAAAACGTACCGGTAACGACATTCGGATCCTCTCTCTTCACCTCAATTGTTCCAAGTTGGTAGATACCACCCTGGGGGTTTCTTCCAGGTACAATCGCTTTCAACTTGGGGCATTCCGATTTCCTATGACCTTCCTCATTACAGTTGAAGCAAATGGTTCCCTTCTTACACCTTTCAACCTTGTGTCCAAGCTTTCCGCAATTTTGGCACTTCCAGCAGTCGCCAGCATGCCTCTTGTTGCCACACTTAGGACATCTATCATCGTTGCGCGGTTCATTTTTGGTAAGAGCATTTGCATTCCCCTTTCTCTTGTTCTGACGGCGATTGAAATTCTTCCTATTATCACCTCTATCTACACACTCACCGTCTCCCTTTCTTTTCTCGCCAACACGGGCTTCATCTTCCTTATCCTGAATTATCTGTCCAATGAGTTGGTAGGCCATTCGAACAGCATCATCAATGGTCAGTGGTTTCGATGATGTTACGTCCCCCCGGATATTCCTGGTCAACCCTTTCACATATTGCTCAATTCGGATCTCTTCGGGTTCAACCAATCGAGGACATAGCAAGGCCAACTCATGGAATCGATTCGTGTAACTATCAATGTCCACACCTTTCATTCTCAAATGAATCAACTCCTGTTCTAACCTAATGATCACACTACGAGGACAAAACTCCAAAGTCATCCACTTCTTAATTTCAGCCCAAGGAGTACCATTAGAAGCATCAAGACCCATGAAAGCAATTCTCCCGTTCCACCAAGTCAACGCACGACCTTTAAGAGTAGCCATAGTAAAAGTCACCTTATCTTCCTCCTTACACTTACTAATCCTAAACACTGATTCAATCTTCTCAATCCACTGGCTTAATCCTACAGCACCTTTAGTTCCATTAAAAGGTAGAGGTTCACACTTCATGAACGTCACATAAGTACAGCCACCAACTTCAGGTGCATTAGTTCCAAGTCCTCCTATATTTCCTCCAGCATTAGCATTCACATTAATAGCATTCACATTCACATTAGTACCGCCAATTCCACTACCGCCAGCTCCACTACCGCCAGCTCCACTACCGCCAGCTCCACTACCGCCAGCTCCACTACCGCCAGCTCCACTACCGCCAGCTTCACTACCGCCAGCTTCACTACCGCCAGCTCCACTACCGCCAGCTCCACTTCTAGCATTTGCCATAAATTCAGTCATAGATGCGGTAACTTGCTCCGTAATAATCCTACGTACATCATCCTCGGTCACAGCCTTCTTGGGCGGCATAGTTCTATAATTTCACAATTTCAAAATATTAAGCATTCACCCAACAAAGGATTCATATAATATGGATCGAATTCATAATCAAGGTACAAATAAGGCACAATATGGAATTCAAGACAAGATACATATTTCATTCGATCTGAAACAAAAGTATTGTCTTAGTACATCCTATATCAAAGTTCTAGCACTATATACACTCAAAATTCGTGCCAAGTCTATTACTAACAAGTCGGTTCAGTCAAAGCTACAAAAGCACAAAAGATATAAAGGTCACTACTAAACACAGACTGGTCTACTGAGAACCGCTAGATGGTCCATCATCCATCGTCTTCTGAATCTTTGTCGGACGATCACTAGACACATCTTCAGCTGGGCGCTTACGGATTACTCCTCTTTCAACCATGTCAGCATAAAATCTACTGTTCCATCCCACGGATATATTCAACTCCTTTTCAGCTTTCTCACACATCGCACGAGCTACACTCAACTGAATCTCCATAGTATTCACCTTTCTCTTCATTTCAGCATACTCACCACTTTCCAACACTGATAACCTCCTAAAAGCCTCATTCAAACCACGTTCTACATCACTCAAATCCAAACTAAGCAATTCCCGCTCTTTCTCGCCAACCTTAGTCTTCGACTCAAAATAAGCAACATGAGTCTGAACAACACCTAATTTAACCTCTGTCATACAACTCTTAACACGGGAAGCATCTAGATCACGTCTCAAGGCCCATGGTGCAAGACCATCAATATGAGTAGCCTCTCGAGTACTAGACGAATCTCCTATCTCACGTCTACGAGTAGCAATACCATTAGTACCGTCAGGTGCATCATCATCCTCATCCTCCTCTGATTCAGAATCAGATTCAGACGATTCAGACATTTCATCCCTAGGTAACTCAACCTCAGAATCAGACAAATAAACTGGTGGGGGCAAAGGCTCGCCCTCTAGAACATCATAAGGGTAAATAAGCTCAGCTTCCTCATCATCATCGACCTCAACATCTATACCTACATCCTCCTAGACATCCTCGTCGTCAATCTCATCATCTAAATTATCTAACCCAATCTCATCATCATTCTCAATATCAACATTCTCAATCTCATTCTCTACCAAGTCAACCTGAGGGGCAATCTGATCTCCTAGTCCTAACTCGGGCTCGGGATCCTCAAATGGTTCCTCCTCATCATCCATATCATAATCTACTAAGTCTAAATAAGGATCATCTTCTATATTAGGTTCGGGAATAGCATGGTTTTCTACAGGAATATTAGGGTCAGCCATGACAATCTGCATTTATATATATATATCTCGTATTAGGATAACATACTAGTTATACAATTACATAATGAAATCACGATATATACATATATATAAATTAAATTATATATATCAAAATATATATCTTCTCAATAGGGCTTGTTGGTAACGTCGGAGATCTTTGGCACCGTTATAGTCAAAAGATTTTTCAAATATTTTCTTAAATGTTCATTGTCAAAAGATTTTGAAAAGTTTTGTTCAAAACCTTGGTTTTTAAAATCTTTTGTTCTCTACAACGAGAGCTCTGGTACCAAACTGTAACACTCTCATTTTTCATATCGGTACAGCAGAAGGGTCTTTTAGAGTGTTACGGGATAGCACAATAACTCCAATCATAGATAACACATAAAAATGGTTGTACAAGGTTTAACAAACATTCATTCGATAAAAAGGTTTAAAAGCGTACAACAGGTCCCAAATTATACAGGTCATTAAGTTTACAAAACACAGATCGAATGAACATTTTTAATATTAAGTGTGGGCCATCAGAGTCGATCTCCATCCGGATTACCTTCAAGCACCTGAGATAAAAGCATGTAAAAATCATATCAGCGAATGCCGAGTGAATTCATAGAGTTTAATGAAAACCGTTATATAAAAACAATCATTTACAATCATTTAAAATCAGAACACAAGCATAATATCGGAAGTAAGTCCTCATATTGCTAGTCAGGCAATATATAAATCAAGCGTACATCTGAAACCGTCCATGAGACCGTAGTCTCTATATTACCATGATAGGTAATATATTCATCGTTAATAGCGTCGTTATCGTTTATTATTTATGTTTTATAGCATACATTGTATAGGATTATTATTAGCCGCATGACATTGTTACCTTACTATGAAAACAGCGGGCCGCGAACCCGACAAATAATTTGCCCATCTAAGTTAGCGTGTCGTCACAAAAATCACGCTATGGAATCTTCTCATACATAAATTCGCTTACCAATCAATGTGGTACAACGGGGATCAACCGTCAAGGCGCGAACTGGGGTGATCGTCCCCAAATAGTACTATCAAATGCATAAGCGTCTACCAAATCCCGGTAGTTCACAATTCATGCTAATGGGACTTTAAGTGACATAACCTAACTACTAATAATCCTTTTAGTCTCGAATATAGGGTCGTAGCATCATTCGGGTCCATATCATTTAGCATACAATCGGGACTACTTGTGTTCTATTTTTATAAAAATCTAGCATGTTATCTCCCTCGCGGTTTTACAAATCATTTTATAAAACATTTAAAAGAGTGCGAGGCTATGAACTCACGTTGTTAATGAAAGGCGGATTATCGGCTACGGGCGTGCTTCGGTCACGGAAACCTATATAAATAATAATCAGTCTTAGACTCGGTCCAATGACTTTTATCAAAATAACAATATACATATGATGATTTTGTACATATGATGATGATCAAGTGGGTTTATACATCCTTGTTTACTCATTTTAGTGTTTACGTCTTGGTAACGTTTTACTAGTTCACTAGTTTTACCGATTTTACCTATTTTAAGTCCATTAAGTCTTTTATAAGTTCTTTAACTTGTTTTTATCCCTTTTATACCTATATTATCAGTATATATACTTTTCATGTTGGGCCCAAATTGGTTAAGCCCAATAAGTTCTTTTTACAAGTTTTTATCTTATTAAGTCCAATTATTAGTCCAATATGTTTAGTTAGCTCGTAAATGTCCGTATTTCTTATAGTTCGGGTTTTATCGGTTTTTACTTGTCTTAGTTACTTATAAATCATTATATGACTTTTATAAACTTTACATTAGACGGTTTTAGTCGTCTAAGTTTTATTTGGCGAAAAACGTTAATTTTACGGCAATAGCCGAAAAAGTCGTAAAAATCAAGTTTATAGTTTTTATTACTTATAAATATTATTTCACCAACATTTATATAATTTACCCATTTAATTAAACTTTTATACATTTATATAAATAAGTTTTATAAGTTAGTGGGTTTATATTTTTACATTTTATACATTATAATGTGAGTGCTTATATAATATTAATAAACATTATTTCCAAAAATCTGATTTTTAACTTCATGTTCACCATTTTTACCATATCTAGAGTTCTATAATGAATTAGAAGCTCATTTTTGGGTGACATGATCTTCATATTATGTGCTACATTTAACTTAGTTATAGCTACTGCCCATTTTGAGTTTAACTTGCCTTAACAGTCCCTACAAAACTGCTTATTCAGATTATACCACCTAACTTGTTTTGATCATATCTCACTCATTATTTTGATTCCATTGCATGGCCAACTCTCACATGTGTATAACATATTCTACTTACTGTAAATGGATCAAACCATGCAATTTTATCAGTTCATCTTTTAGTTATCTACTGTTTTTATACAGCCAACTAAATAATCAAGATTTTAGCTTCATTTCTTATAGTTATCATCATTTTTAAGCATATTTATCAACACTTGATCCCCACACAACATTTTTATCATCATATATACATCATATAAATATACAAAATGAAAGAAAATACATTTGTTCTTTACAAAATAACAAGAGAAAAATGGAGAGGATGATCTTCTTTACCAATCCAAGTGGATTTCTTGTTTTAGGAAGACACGAACTTGATGAACACAACAAGTATCTCCAAGACCATCAAATATCAAGAACATAGGTTGGAAAATCAGCCCTAGGACACAAGCAAATCACCTCCAAAGATGTTAATATGGCCACCAAATGAGCAAGGCTTCAAGAATACTCCTTAATAGAGCTAGTAAACATGTTGTTCATGGCTAGAAGAGATCAAATGGGATGTTTGTTGGCTTAATTTGGACGGCACAAGGGAGAGTTTGAGAGAGTTTGATGTTGGTTTTGCATGTGAGAATGATGGAATGAAAACAAGTAGCTAGTTTTGGTGTTAAGTGGGAAAAGTTAGCTTAACATGTAAGCATGGCTTACACATGTAATGTGTAAGCTAAACTTGATGCCACATTAGTGTTGTGGTGTCAAGTGTGCCGTCCCATTAAGCTAGTGGGGTGGGACAATGAGTTTTGTCCCATCTCACTAGTTTACGGGTATTTCTCGATTCTAATTTTCTCGATTTGCGTGCCCTCGGGTTGTTTTACGAAAAATGTTTTTATAAATTATGAATCACCGTCACAAAACGAATCCAATAAAAAATGTCTCATCAAAAACGGAGTTCAAAAACGTAAATACGTAATCCTAAGGTTTTCGGTTTAGTCGTAAAAGACGCCAAATTATGCACGTAAGCCCAAATTTAAATCCGTAAATTGTGAGTTCGTCAACCAACACAAAAATAAGTTTCAAAATATTATACGACAAAATATTTCACTACCTGAAAATGTTAGATTGTCACATTAATAGTCCAATAAGGCTACTTTGGCCCTTTAATGTCCATAAGTTATAAAGATCGGGTTTTATCGGTTTTTTCTTGTCAAATGTACTTATACATCAGATATGAGTTATAAAAAGTATACATTAGACGGGTCCGACCGTCTAAGTTTTAATTGACGAAAACGTGGATCTTTCGGTTTTAGCCGAAAAGACGTAAAACTTATGTAGATAGTTTTATAACTTATGAAACATATCAATTTGTAATTTTTATAAAATGTCACATTTACTTGTCAAAGTATATATCTTATTTATAAGTAATATATAAGTTAGTGGGTTTTAGGTAGGTATTTTATATTAGTTTTACTTGAGTGCTAATTTTATAATATATACTTTTATTTTCCAAATCTGATTATGAAACTCACTTTCACCATTTTTACCATATATTGAGTTCTACAAGGAGATAGAAGCTCAATTTCGGGCAGCACAAACTAAATAATATGTGCTACAATTAACTTCATTTTAGCTACTGCTCATTCATTCTCTAATTGTCTCTAATAATTCGTCCAAAACAGACTATACAGATTTGAACTTTAATAATGTTTTGATCATATCTCACTCATTTTATGGATTCCATTGATTGGCAAACTCTCACATATGTAAAAGTCATATACCTTACTGTATATTAAATTATCTAAGTCATTTTAACAATTTATCATATGGTTCTTTACTGTTTTATACAGCCTACAATTTTAGTCATGATTTTAACATCTTTACATGTAGTTTTTAATCATCTTAACCAAATTTATCAACACAAGATCCCCACATAATACTTTGATCATCATATATCATCATATACATATACATTTAGAAAGAAAATACAGAATTACATTTACAAAATAACAAGGTAATGGAAAGAATGATCTTTTTACCAACCAAGATAGTGAAAGTTATGATCAAGGCTTGGCTTTTGATGACAAATCTTGTGATAAACCAAAATCAACTTCAAGATCACCCAACTATATGAACACCTTGTGGAAAATTAGCCCCTAGACACCAAGGAAACTCCTTTGTAGATGTTATGATCACCTCCAATCAACAAGACTTCAAGAGGACATCATCTTATGCAAGAATAAATAAGATTTGTGGTTGAATCTAGATCAATGGGGGTGTTTATGGTGTATAGTGGACGGCAAGAATGGAGTAGAGAGAGAGATTTGTGAGATTTACATGTATAAAATGAAGTAGGGTGGTTTTGTTAAGTTGAATGGTTTGGTTCAAAACAAAGACAAGTGTCTTAGTTTTGTATGTAAAGTTGACACTTCAAAGAGGTGTTAGCTAAGCTTGCCGTCCCATTGTGGCGGTGGGGCAAGAGTTATCTTGTCTCATCCCTATTTATTTACGGGTACTCCTCGATTCTAGTTTCCTCGATTTGCGTGCCCTCGGGTCATTTTACGAAAAACATTTTTATAAATTATGAATCAACGGCATAAAACGAATCTAATAAAAATTGTCTCATCTAAAGCGGAGTTCCAAAACGTAAATACGTAAACCTAGGGTTACCGGTTTAATCGTAAAAGACGCTAAATTATTCACGTAAGCTCTAATTTCTTCTCATAAATTTGTGAGTTTATGAACCAACACAAATTAAAATCCCAAAATAATATTCGAGAATAAATTCATTTCCTGATGTTAGAAATATGTTTTTAACGTATATTAGAAGTATCGGTCACTCCACAATATTATTTATGTTGTAATAGCTCGTAGTTAATGTTGCTTATTAAGTTAAGTAAGAAACCGACCCATGGGCTTGTCATGGGTCGGCCCAAGCCCAATAGTGGCTAGGATATAAATACCCCTTTCCACCATGGAAAGGGGTTGGTTGTTGATCATTTTACTTTTATCATTTGAATAAAAACACATAGTTTCTCTCTCACTTTCTCTCACTAGTTTCTCTCTCTAGGAATCTTCAACCCACTTCATAGATTCATAGTTTATCAATATTCTACATTTGGTATCAAGAGCTATGGGGTGATTTAAGGTAATGATTTGTGTTGTTATTTAGTTTTTGATTGTATTAGTGTTCTTTAAGAAGATCCATCTTGATTCTTGGAGTTTTTGGTGATTTTGTGATTGGGATTAGTAGATAAGTATTAGTTTTTACTTATTTTAGTAGAAATCACAAAACTTTTTGGGTAACTTGGTAAAAATCTGGGTTTATTCTTCATATTTTTGATCGACTGTTACTCGAACAAAGTTTCTGTTTCCTAGTAAAGTTCCGAACCAAAAAGTTTCGGATCAAAAAGTTCCGGATCAAAAAGTTCCGAATCAAAGGAAATTTCCGGATCAAAGGAAATTTTCGGATCAAGGGAAAGTTCCGGATCAAGGGAAAGGTCCGGATCAAGGGAAAGTTCCGGATCAAAGGAAAGTTCCGGATCAAAGGAAAGTTCCGGATCAAGGGAAAGTTATGGATCAAGGGAAAGTTCCGGATCAAAGGAAAGTTCCGGATCAAGAAAAGTTCTGAATCAGTACTTCCGAACCAAAAGTTCCGGATCAAGAAAAGTTCCGGATCAGTTCTTCCGAATCAAAAGTTCCGGATCAAGGAAAGTTCTGGATCAAATCTTCCGAACCAAAAGTTCCGGATCAAGGAGTTCCGAGCGAAAATCTTTCGAATCAACACTTCCGAATCAACAAAAGTTCCGGATCAAGGGATATTTTACTTGTTTTTTCGACGTTTTTTTAGAGGATTTAATCTTGGTTTCTTACAACAAAAACTCAACACAACTCACAAACTTTACTTCACTGCTCGATCAACCGATAATCTTTGTCTCTTTGAAGTGAACAAAATGAATCCGAATTCATTAATGCCTCAGATGACATCACTTACGGACATTTCTGTCATTACGGGAACGGATAATCGCCCTCCAATGCTGATTAAAGAAGTCTTTGAAGCATGGCAAGGCCGTATGATGTCATACATTAAGGGAAAACAGACATATGGGAGGCTTATGGTCAAGTCAATTCTTAATGGTCCACTTGATTATGGTACCATCGTGGTTAACAATGTGACTCGACCACGAGAATTTGAAGAACTTACACCAGCTCAACAACTCGTTGCCGATGCAGACGAAAAGGCTCTTCAAACCATTCTCCAAGCTCTTCCACATGACATCTATCGAATGGTCAGTCAATATACGGTGGCAAAGGATTTATGGGAACGTCTAAAGGTGTTGCTACAAGGTACGTCTCTTACCAAACAGGAAAGGGAATGTCAGTTGTATGATCTGTTTGATAGATTCACGTACAGCCCAGGGGAAACGCTTCACGACTATTACTTCAGATTCACTACTCTCATGAATGATCTGAATGTATACAATCTCGTGATTGCTCCATTCCAGGTTAACACCATGTTTTTGAATACTTTACCTCAAGCTGAATGAGGTGAGTATATTACCGATGTTAAGTTAACCAGGGATTTGCATAAGTGCAATTTGGATCAACTCTATGCTTTTCTTCAGCAGCATGAGAAACACGTGATCATGCACCGTTCACCTCGAGGTATGTACCCTGATTCTTTAGCTTTGATGGCGAATCAACCAAGCTTGTCCTACAACAACACTCCTTATATCATGGGACACCAAGCTTATCACCCATCACCGTACCTGACTCTAAGCTTCCCCCAATATTCGATTCTACCGCAACCACCCACCTCACATCAGCAACAATATCGGTTTAATGCACCTTCATCACAATATGCTTCACAACCTCACCCAGCACCTTATGCTCAGTCTTCATATTCTTTTTATCAAGAGAATGCAGCATATCCATCAAGCTACTCTGACCACATGAGTATTCCTTCTAGTGCTTATGCAGCTCAACAAGACCAAGCACTGTATTGTGATAATGATGAAGTCCCCATTCTTGAATTCAAACAAGGAACTGACCCAGTTGAAGTGTTAGCCACTATGTCTGCTTATCTCACAAGGACATTAAGCAAACGAGGATTTAGAGGACCAACTCCAACTAACAATCAGCTGAGGAATTCATCCAATTCTCGCCAACAAGCTACTATTGAGAATGGCAGGGTAATGGTTCAACCTATTCAACCTTATCAGGGGAGACCTACTACATCAACCACCAATGCACGCACGATCAATCCTGCTCCAATGGTCAACACTCCTCCACGGGCTAATTCCATAGGCAAGTTGAGAATGATTACATGCTACAACTGTAAGGAAGAAGGTCACATGTCCAGGGATTGCAAAAAACCCAAGAGGAGAAGGGATGGTCAATGGTTTGCAGAGAAGATTTATCTGGTGAACGCTTAGGCACAAGGAAGGGAACTTGATGAAGAGGAGCTTGCATTTCTTGCTGATCCAGGGATTGCTGAACAAGACGTTGTCACCACATAGAATGCAGCATACCAAGCAGATGATCTTGATGCGTATGATTCAGACTGTGATGAACTTCAATCTGCACAGGCAGCTCTTATGGCAACTATCTCTAGCTTAGGGCCAGAAAAAATATTTGAGGTACTTACTAATACCACTGATAATACCACTGATTCTAGTATTCAACCACATCAAGTTGTGCAAGAGAGTGCTGATTCGAATGAGTCTTCGGTGGTGAGTCGTTCAAATGAAGAGACAATCAATGATAGTAATATCAATGTGAGTCCCCAGACTTTGAGTGAAACACAACCGGGAGTCATTTCGCATACGCATACTCCTGCTCAACAAGATTTGGTCATGGTTCCTGCTACATTACTTAGCCAAATGAATGCTTCACTCTTAGAAACCCTAGCTAAGAATAAGAATTTGTCTGATGAGCTTGCCTTGTGCAACGAGAAAGTTCAAACTTTAGAATTAGTTCCTTCGTCTAGTGTTCTAACAAATCCCGAATATGATCATTTTCGAAACAAACAAATGGGTCATTTGCAAGAAATTGAAACCTTAAGAGCAGATCTTTCTAACGAACTTAAAGAAAAAGAGTTAGTGGTCACTAATTTTCAAAAAGATCAAACGGATTTTGAATTACTCGAGTCTAAGAAGAATGAAATGGAAATTAATGCGGCTAATAAGATTAGAAGTCTAGATTATTTGCTTTTAAGACAATACGCTGCCTCTCAACTAGTGCACTTATTTGATGCTTCGTTTAGAGAATTTAACTTATCACGTCAAAAAGGCCTTCCCCCTAACCCACGGTATGCAAAACAAGCTTTTATCCATAGTCCAAGACTTTATAATACAACCCAATTAGGATTGGTCCTAGACCCGATTGTTATTTTCGATGATCGCACAAATAAGGATCTAGTTGATAAGAATCGGTCATACAATTTTGCAAAATATCCCGATTGTGATTATTTTAAAATGAATCAGGAGCTTGCAAAAACGGATTTTAGAATCCGCTTCCATATGGATAAAGATCTCATCACAGCACCAACCTACATGTTTGATGAAGAAAACCCTAGTACACTTCCTACACTTATCAAAATGGAAGGCCCTAAGGAAATTCCAAAGGATCTTCCACCTGTTAGCACTGTATGGTTAAACTTGCAAGAGATTAATCAATACTTTGCTAGTTTTGACAAGGTCATTTTGGAATGTACGACTTCAAATGGCCTAAACGCCGGAGAATGGGCTTTCGAACACATGAACGAGGTGTTTAAGAATGAGATCAATTCGTTTGTCGAAAGTCTAAAAGGAAGTTTTGCATCTCTTAAGGAAAATCTTGAGTTTGAAATTGGAGAAGTTCAAAAAGTGTTTTATGAAATGGACACCGCTTACGAACTACAATTAATTGAAAAGGAAATGATTTTATCCGAATATGACCGATTCTTGTCCCAAGTAATTTCGTGTGATGTGCTTACTACTGTAAATGTCAATTATTCGAATGAGCTTACTTCCGCTATGATTAAATGTGATGATGTGAATATTTGTGATGATGTGTGTGATCTCTCTGTAAATGTTGCTGATACTGTAAATGAGGTAGATAATCATTCTTGTCACGAATCTAACGCTGAATTTTTAAAGCTACAAGATTCTTACAATTTACTTTCAAAACGCTTTAATCAACTTGAACAACATTGTATATCTTTAGAATTAAAACAACAAACTCAAAATGAGGATCTTTTGATAACAAATGGTTGTGAAAACGGTGTTGAGACGAGTGACAAGATGATTGCAATAGTTAAGGCATTAGAGGAATAGATTATGAGATTAAAGAGAGATGTGTCATCAAATGAAACACTAAAATTGGAACTAGAGGCCGCAGAGTCTAAAAACCAGGACTTAGAAATTAGACTTTCGTCTATTCTAGGGGAGATGGATCGGGCAAGACAGGGACTATCAGCTCTTTATGGTTCAATAGAAGAACGCTTAGCTTTTAATGCAGCACAACAACAATCTTATGTTGAACAACTAAACCAAAAGTGTGAGGAAATCTCTGACTTAAACATCCAGCTCATTGAAAAAAACATGGTTTTGGCCGAGTTAAAGGAGACACTTCTTCTCACCCGACAAGAAGCTGTTAATAACTTAGCTACCAACTCTGCACCGTCCTCTAGTGCTCCAACAACCAAGTCAGTAGTGCTTTATAAGAACCCGCTCCATAAGAAAAACCTGGTTACCTACGATGATTATATGAGGAATGCAATTAAGCATGTAGATCTTGTTAGGGATATTTTAGACGATCTTTATGCCTTAGATCCCTCAAGTAGCTACTATTATTCAGCTCATGAATACATTAAGCGAGTTCAATATTGCTTAGCATATTTGCAATACATAGGTAAACCGGGTTCTGCACTACTCACTAATCGACCCATTGCTGTAAGTCCATTCAATAAGACCCCAGGAGCAAAACCGTCATTGGCACCATCAAGTAAGGCACCTTTAAAATCAGTTGCTAATGTTCCCACGTTACCTTCTACAGGATTAAAAGAGTCTACTAAGGCTAAAGGATCGCCACTCAAGAAAGATAAGATCAAGCCCTCCACTAGTAGTACCAAAAAGAAGAAAGTAGAAGCTCACCATAGGAATGTTATGTCAGATTTAAATAAAAAGAATCATGTTGCTAAGACTAAAAGCTCTGCGCCTGTGCAGAAGCTTAAACCATTTGTGAATTCTAATTTGAATTGTTGGAATTGTAATGAGTGCATGTTATCCCAACGTCATGATTTGTGTCTTATTGATCATGTGAATGAAATGAATGCCATTAGGAATAATCTTGAATAGAAGCCCACTGGGAGAACTCGTACCCAAGTTGGCTGGCAATGGCGTCCCACTGGTAGGACCTTTACATTAGATGGAAAAATGTGCCCTTTAACTAGGAATGCATCCATTGAGGCTAGGTCTCAGCGTCCTTTAGTTAGGAACACTAGCACTACAGTATGGAAACCACGCCCTTTAATTAGGTCAGCCCCCACTATAGTGCCTATCAGTGAAGAAATACCTCAGGATTTAAGCCAACTTGAATCTACACCACCAACTAGGAAGAAGACTAGGAAATCTAAGAAACCTAAAGTTAGAAAATCTAAGATTATTAAATCTGTACCTGCTAATAACAAGGAACATTCAGATTCCGATACCTCTACATTGTCCTCGTCTGGTGATATTTTCAGGTGGTCCAGATCATCCTCTGGTATTTGGACTCCGGTTGTTCAAAGCATATGACCGGAGATCGCTCGATGCTCCGAAATTTCGTCAACAAGTTTCTTGGAACGGTTAAACTCGGTAATGATCATATTGCAAAGATAATGGGGTATGGTGAATATCAGATTGGAAACGTTACGATTTCAAGGGTATACTATGTAGAAGGTCTTGGTCATAATTTATTTTCAGTAGGACAGTTTTGTGATTCCAACCTAGAGGTTGCTTTTCGACAACATACTTGTTTCATCCGCAACTTGGAAGGAAAAGATTTGTTGAAGGGGTCTCGTGGTGCAAATCTTTATACTTTATCCTTACAAGACATGATGGCCGCCTCTCCAGTATGTCTTCTCTCTAAAGCATCTAAGACCAAGTCATGGTTATGGCATCGCAAATTATCTCATCTCAACTTTGATGCTATTAATCATTTGGCTAAAAACGAATTAGTTCGTGGTCTTCCAAAGCTCAAATTTCACAAGGACCATTTATGTTCCGCGTGTTCAAGGGGGAAAAGTACCAAGAAATCATACAAGCCCAAAGCTGAAGACACCAATCAAGAAAAACTTCATCTTTTGCATATGGATCTTTGTGGGCCAATGAGAACTGAAAGTGTGAGCGGTAAGAAATTCATTCTTGTTATTGTGGATGATTTCTCCAGGTTTACATGGGTTAGATTTTTACGTACAAAGGATGAAGCACCGAAGGCTATCATCACTTTTCTGAAATTCATTCAGGTACATTTAAATACTACTGTCCGCCGTATTCGTATAGATAATGGAACAGAGTTCGTCAACCAGACTCTTCGTGCTTACTATGAAGAAGTTGCTATCTCACATGAAACATCCGCTGCACGTACTCCACAACAAAACGGTGTCGTTGAAAGACGGGATTGTACGCTTATGGAAGCTGCTAGGACTATGTTGATTTATGCGAACGCTCCATTGTTCTTGTGGGCAGAAGCTATATCTACTGCATGTTTCACCCAAAACCGCTCTATCATTCGGAAACGCCATGGAAAAACACCTTACGAGCTTCTACATGATCGTAAACCCGATGTTTCATTCTTTCATGTGTTTGGTGCTCTTTGTTATCCAAACATTAATAGTGAGAACTTGGGCAAACTTCAACCGAAAGCCGATATAGGTATTTTCATTGGTTACTCACCCTCCAAGAAAGCATACCGAATTTACAACCGTCATCTGGGTAAGATAGTAGAAACTATGGATGCAGATTTCGATGATCTGACAGCGATGGCTTCTGAGCAACGCAGCTCTGAACCCGCGCTTCATGAGATGGGAACCGGTGCTATTAGTTCCGGTTTAGTTCCCAATAATCCTACTTCTACATCATTTTTACCACCTACAAGGCCCGAGTGGGATAAACAGTTTCAACCGTTGTTTGATGAATTCTTTGATCCCCCAAATGATGAAGTTCCAGCACCTGTAGTGATAGCTCCAATCCCTGAAGTTGTTGCTCAAGCAAATGAAGCTTTATCTAATGCATCTTCAATTAACATTGAACCGGATGCATCTTTACCAAGTGATTCTCAAACTACACCTGAATCGTCACCCTTACTTGTGCCTAATGATGTTGAAGAGGATTCTATTGATCACGATTTGGAATATGCTCACCTACAAGAGCTTCCTTTCTTTGGTGTACCGATACCTGAAAACCCTTCAGCCGCGTCTACCTCAGAAGAAGGTCCTTCAATTGTTCACTCCAGACCACCACGGATTGAAAATCATAGCACCAAATGGACAAAAGATCACCCAATTAGGAATGTCATGAAGATCTAGATCGACCAGGCTCTACACGCCATCAATTACAAGAGAGTGCACTCTATTGCTATTTTGATGCATTTATCTCCGAAGTTGAACCTAAAAATTGGCAACAGGCTATGACTCAATCATCTTGGATTGAAGCCATGCAGGAGGAACTAAATGAATTCCAAAGACTTGAAGTATGGGAATTAGTTCCTCTCCCTGACAAAGTTAACATCCTTACTTTGTTGTGGGTTTATAAGGTTAAACTCGATGAGATGGGTGCAGTATTGAAGAATAAGGCTAGATTGGTTGCTAGAGGATACAAACAAGCCTTGGGTATCGACTTTGAAGAATCTTTTGCTCCTGTTGCAAGATTGGAGGCTATTAGACTATTCCTTGCGTATGCTCCTCATATGAATATGATCGTCTATAAAATGGATGTGAAGACGGAATTTTTGAATGGTGAACTAAGGGAAGAAGTCTATGTTAGTCAGCCGGATGGGTTCGTTAGCACGAAGTTTCCTAATCATGTGTACAAGCTTAAGAAGGCTCTCTATGGGTTGAAACAAGCTCCACGCGCGTGGTATGATCTCCTTTCAACATATCTCATTTCGGAAGGCTTCTCCAAAGGCAAGGTGGACCCCACTCTATTCACTCTCAAGGAGGACAACGACATGATTCTGGTATAAATTTATGTTGATGATATAATATTTGCTGCCTCTAACATAGAATTGTCCAAACGCTTTGAGAAGATAATGTCCACACGCTTTCAGATGTCAATGATGGGAAAATTTTCATTTTTCTTAGGATTACAAATTTCTCAGAATCCCAGAGGCATCTTTATTAATCAATCTAAATATGCTCTAGAATCTTTAAAGAAATATAACTTTGAAAATTGTGACCCCGTGGACACTCCAATGGTGGAGAAATCCAAGTTAGATGAAGATAGGAATGGGACTATTGTCGATCCAAAACTTTACCGTGGGATGATCGGCACCCTTCTCTATCTGACTGCTAGCAGGCCTGATTTGCAATTTGCCGTATGCATGTGTGCCCGGTATCAGGCTCGGCTTACCGAAAAGCACCTACATGTTGTTAAAAGGATCTTTCGGTATCTCAAAGGAACACTTCATCGTGGTCTATGGTATCCGAAAGATTCCTCTATTGCTTTAATATCATACGCAGATGCCGATCATGCTGGGTGTCAAGACAAGAGGCGTAGCACTTTTGAATCTGTGCAACTCCTTGGAGATAGATTGATCAGTTGGTCTTCAAAAAGGCAGAAAAGTGCTGCAATTTCTAGCACGGAGGCTGAATACATCACCATGTCCGGTTGTTGTGCTCAAGTCCTTTGGATGAGATCACAACTAACTGACTACGGTTTGGGATTCAACAAAATCCTGATGTATTGTGACAACAAGAGCGCCATTGCCCTTTGCTGCAACTACGTTCAACACTCCCGGGCCAAGCACATAGACATTCGCTACCATTTCATTAAAGAGCAGGTGGAGAACGGAGTGATCGAGCTGTATTTTGTCACTACTGAGTATCAGCTGGCAGATATGTTCACCAAAGCCTTAGATCAAGGACGAATCGAGTTTTTGATCGACAAGCTTGGCATGAAATCATTCTCTCCAGCGACTCTCAAAGAATTGGCAGAAGAATCAGCTGAATAGTGGTGGTAAACTATTCAGGCGTATCCTTTGTTCGTGATCATGTAAAGTATCGTAAATATATAAACCACAAAAAGAAAAATACAAAAATATAAAACCAAGAAAAACCATAAAAATATAAAACCATAAAAATTATAAAATCAAGAAAAACAATAAATATTTTTCGTTTTTAAAATCGGGCATGTCTTTTAGTACGGTAATATTTACGGCTTTAGAAATGTCGATCAATATTGACACGGCGCCATAAATAGAGTCCGTATAAAAGTTGTACATTTTTAAAACATGCCCATTATGGCTTGTAGTTATTTCTGACTGCAACCCGGTTTTCGCATTAAAGTCACGTATTTCCTTGGAAAACGTTGGCTCACAACGGGAATTAATTTTCTCGGGCATGATTTACAAGCCAAATCATGCAAAGGGATCAAGTTTACTTTACAACTTGGTCTAACACGAGTTAGTGTACGTCTTAGTGCATTAATTTGTAAAAATAAGAGAAATCTTATTGCCACCACGAATCAATCTTTTCAAGACATTAATTGGAAATGTTTTCATCAATATTTGACTCTTTAAACAATGACTACAGCTCTTTAAATAGAAAACGGGTCATCGTTTAAGGGGGAGAAAATATTAAATCATCTTCGTCATCAAAACGATTTTCAAAAGTGTTTGTGGAAAATTACTTGGCTAAATGGTTTATGACTGGTCTTGCTTTAGAATACGATTTGTGCTCGCTCAATGTGATAGAAATTGCTTTAAGATCTTGGAGATTTACTAATAGGTTGTGATGCTTAAGTTGTGTGAAGGTTAAGTTGGCGAAATTTAACAATGGTTAGGGAGACAGGAAAGACAAGGAATAAAAAGTAAAAGGGAAAACTGTAGGGTTAAAGGTGACAATTTGTGAAAGTTGTTAAAATTTGACCTAAGTCAAAACCAAACCCCCCGTCCTTATTGTTTTTCTTCTTCACTGTGTCATTTTTCCGCCATTAACACACACACAAGCTCTCAAAACTCACGTTCTAATCACTCAATCCGTTCCATTCAATCAAAAAGGTACAAACAACAAATTCTTTGATTTATAATTCACCTAATTCATCATTTAATCCAGTTAATTGATTCGGGTAATTAACTTTATCAAATTAAGGTTCGTTGGTGGTAGACCATATGGAGTGCACCACAAGTTACTGCAACGATCCATCTAATGGATCGTACATCTCAGGTCTACTCTATATTGGTTTTTAATTGTGAATATGTAAATTTGTGAATATTGTGCTTTTACGGCTTGATGTAATGTTAAGGTATGATAACTTTTCAAGAATTTCTCACGAGATTCTAAATCTTTCAAAATATATCATAATAAAACACTACAACTATCCCTTATTAATTTAAGGGGGAGCATTAACATGTTCTATGGCCAAACATCGATTTCATTTTTACCCAAAGACCGGTTAATCCATTCAATATCCCAAATATTAATGGTTAACATTTTGGATAAGGGGAGAAAAATGGGATTAAGGAGACTTAAATGGTACTTGGCTAAAAGATGAAAAAGACTTAACGATAATCCAACTTAATATGTGTACAGCACGTATTAAGGGGGAGCGTTTTTGATGAACAAAACACATAAGGTACAAAACTTTTGATTTAAATATCACAAGTACCTTAGGTGATTTTCAAGGATATTTCATGGTGGCTATACTTTCCCAAAACACGCTTAATTCAAGACGAATGTGGTGACAAAAGGGTGGTAGGAATAGGTTTAGTCCAATGATTCATCAGAGCCGATGGAATCTTCCCAAGGACAATTCCCTAGATAGAATTAGAAGTCCTAGGAAAGATGGAGAAAGAATGTGAACGTAGCTGAGTACCGACTAATTACTGATGCTAGCACTGGAACAATCACAACAAGGTGCTAGTGATGATGTATTGGTAAGTACTGAAGGAGTTGAAGAATGAAAAAGAAATGTAAAGATAAAGGGTGTAAAGAAAGAAGCCCTCCTTACAACTTTAGGCAGAAACCGGGTCAATACATATGCTATTGAGATCATTTTTGTTAATGATTCTCGATATTGAAGAAAGACATCATGGACCCAGTGATGCAATGCACAACCCTTCCCAGCTAACTCAAATATCTCTCAAAAGGTATTTGTTTTAATCACACGGAGATCAACACGTTATCTATTGGTTTATTCACTCCGAATAGACTGATATTGAAAAGGTGGCACTCCTCTCCAGCCATCGCTCACTAAATCAAAACGCACTATCGAGTCTAGAGCCACGAGATCATCAAAAGTCTCATTAGGACACTTTCCGTTTATTCCTTGCTTTCTCACACACTGTGAAAAGTAAGAGATCTTTATGAGTCCTACGCAGTATTCTTGTAATATTGCCAGAACATCCGAGTAATACGCAAGTATTACAATGAAGATGGAAATACTGCTTGAGCCAACATCAAACAAGCTCATGGTAGGTTACACGTACGGTTCTTTAAGAACCAATCTTGTGAAAAACTGGAAAGAAATAGTAGTTTAATTCTTAATTGAACTTAAACTCGTTCCAGGCCTCTACGCATTATCATATGATCTTGCCAGAACACTCAGAGTGACACTCTTTAGTGTTCACAGTGACGAGTGGAAATCCTTCTAGTGTTAACATCAAACAGCACTTGGTAGGTGACGTGCAAGATTCTTTATGAATTGAGCTCGTGATAACTGGAAAGCAACGATGGTGAAAATCTTAATTTAAATTCACTTGTTCCAGGTTTCATGAATTGACAGCTTTAATCATAAGGATTTTTAATCCAAATGATTAACTCTTTATGTTCGCAGTCAGCTTTGGACGGTCGAATAAAGAGAACGGGTTTACCCGCGAAATCCTGTCAGGAAGTTACTTAATTGAAACTATCCGTCACGGGTACGATATCTAATATCGTCCAACGGTCTTCATCGACCGGAGGTAAAATGCTACCGAATTAGAATAAAATGTCAAAGCCATTTTATTCGTGTCGTTGCTGTGTACCTATTGAAGATGGTGGCGTTGCTGTGTACCAGTTGAAGACGGTGGCGTTGCGGTGAACCAGTTGAAGTCTGAAATTGAGATTTTCCTCGTTGAAAGTTCGTTGAACCGATCTCTTCGAATTGATCTCTGGTTAATTGTGTGAGATTAATTGTTCTTGGTGAAACAAATATTTTTTTGGATTTGGTAAAATAAATGTGCAAGACTTAAATATAAATGACGGGGAATTTAAAACTAAAACTAATTGAAACGTAAACGGTGCATATTTAAAACTTTAAAAGTAAATGACGCGAAAATTAAATAACGTAAAATTAAAGGCTTGATGAAAAGTAAATTGACAATTAAATAAAAGTGCAAAACGAATTAAAATTGAACTAAAAATAAAACGAGAAAAGTCGACACTTTAACTAAAGCAAAGTATTAAAACAAAACAAGAATATCCAATCGGAATACACCCGATCGGAATCCAATCGGAATCCGATCGGAATGTACCCGTCGGAAAGCACAAATCGGAATGAACAAAATGACATGATCGGAATGCTTGGCAAAAGGTCCGATCGGAATATCATGAAATAAGCTTAATCGGAATGTTACAAGGTGCAGTAAATCGGAATAAGTCAAAACATAACCAATCGGAATAATCATAAACAAGCCAAATCGGAAAGTGGCCAAACTTCCCAATCGGAATCCGCCAAAACCCTTTTCCGATTGGAGTTCAATCGGAAAGGGTGGGAGTAGGTCGCCGGTCGGAATGAACGATCGGAAAGGGGTTTTAATACCCTTTCCGATTTATAAGGAATCCGATATATAAGCTAGATCAAAAAGCTATGGAAATAAGCTTTTAACCCAAAACTAGCACGAATCTCAAGTGAAATAAATCGAATAAGCACAAATATAACTTAACAAGACTTTAAAGAAACAAACTTTTAGAATCAAAACATAAAAAGATGAACTTTTAAGCACGAAAACATAAATGAACAACACGGATCATATATGAATCGCACCAAAAGTAAAGTAGAATCAAGAAAGGAAGATGAGAGATTAACACAAGAAAAGTAAAGATTAAAGATTAAAGAACAAATAATGAAAACTTACTTGAAAATTAAATAATTAAAAGTGCATAACATTTAATTAAAGTGCAAGAAAATAAAATGACAAGAAATGAAAATGGTGGAAGAGTGGTTTGTCAAGCCACCAACAACTCTCAACAAATGAGGTTGGTTGGTATTTATAGGGAGATTAGGGAGGAGCTTAGGAAGCTTCCTCCCTCTTTCTTCTTTCTCTTAATTGCGCACTTAGGTCCTTGATCTCTTTGATCTTTTGTTAGTCTTCTTAATACTTGGACTTTGTCTTGGGATTTCTTCAAACTCGTCTTGTATTTTCTTCATAAATAAGACTCGAGTTCTTCGGCTTTTTAGTAAACTTCCGTCTTTTGACTTTTTCTTCAATAAATCTTCAGAATTGGTCTTGGACTTCCGTTCTTTTTACACTTTTGATCTTTCGACTTCATCTTTCGTCTTTTTCTTCGATAAAAGCTCGTGAATGCCGTGTTTTCTCCACTTTTCACCTTTTCGTCCTAAATTACAACAAAAACACAAACCACACATAATTCCGACATAAATGACATAAAATACACGTTTTGGCTCGGTTATTATTGTAATTAAGTGGTTAAAAGGATGGGCGTTTTCACACCTATCAAATCCCCTACACTTAACCATTGCAATGTCCTCATGCAATGCATTAGTTACAAAGCAAGATTACATATTCCATCATAATCAATCCACGTTGGCCTTTATTAAAGAAATAGAAAATTATAAACATACAAAGTAAAGAAATCAAAAACATACCTTGGGTTTTGAAAATATCGTGAATGATCATCATCCTCAAGTTTCACGTTCCCCATACCAAGCTTAAAAACGAGATCATTGTTATTATAAGCTTAGCAAACTATCACGAACTCATGTGGGCCAATTACTCACTTAGACTCCCTTATTCCTAGGGGTATCTCTTATATTTTATTATTGTCTTGAATGATCACGAGGATGCATTGTTTGACTTATTTCGATAGTTATTTAGTCTGAAAATAAAGTGAACGATTTAATCAATAGTTAGCCAAAGGACCAAATCTTTTAAAACTGCTTCTCGGGACCTCATAAAGTTCATATCTTGGCATAACTCGCTTCGCGATTTGAGACCTTTCTCGGACCGATATTTGGCAGCGACTTCATACTTCAAATCTTGAGAGACGTTCGTGAAATAATGGTCTTCTCTTCATATAGGAATTTCTTCACTTGAAGTTTTGAGAGATTCATACTTGGACCACGACTTCTTCATTTTCTCCAATCTTTATTTTGGACTTTGATATACAACGATCCGCCTCCTTTTATGACTTGGATCTATTCATCCTCATACCTTGTTAGGGTCTTTTCGGATACATTTCTCCATGACTTTTGGGGAGTTTTTGTTTTTCGTCGTGTGTCTTGATCCTTCATATAGATTTCGATAAATGATTCTTCACATCACTTTTGGATCTTTAGCAACAAAATGTAGCCCTCATGCCTTGTTAGGGCCTTTTCGGACTCACCAATCTTCGCATCCCGCTTCAATAAGTTATGCCTTGGCTATGAACTCTAATCCGTACCGAGCAACTTTTAAACGATCTGGGGCTAGAAGCTAAGTAACCTTTTAAATCGTACAACCTTATTTATTGAAGATAAATTTATTAACAAGCGGAGGGAGAATAGGCTTATAATTAACTCACATAAATTTACGAAAGAATACCGAACTTACAATTGGCTCTATCATCTCTCGTTCTCCACAATTTAAAATCTCAAGGAATGAGACTCGTGGATGCTTAGCCTATTAAATCAAAGTTTTGGGTTTTCGAGTCGCCTATAGGATCTTGCAAATTCTTAGACTTTTTCAAGTTTAGAAATCGCATTTTAAAGTTCCCTTGATAAACGACTCTCTAGGATCAATTATAGGAACTTGCGAAAAGTTCTTGTTCTTAACCCGTGAGAGTTAAGACTTTCGCGTTTTATAGCTCCATATATAAAAGCCTAGCAAAACTTGACTTAAACACGTTAAGGATACTAGCTAGAGTAAACTCGGATTGAGTCAAAAGATTCACAACGTTTGAAAATTAAAACCACTTTATTAAAGATTTATTCTAGCAAACAAAGAAAATAACTATACAAAGGGCAAAACTAATAGGCCAAAATAGATCAAAAATTTTGAAAAATGTCGAAAATTTGATTTTCCGGTTAAAATGAGGACAAATACAAGGAAAAAACCACTTAACTTCGATAGAAGTCCCCCCTACACTTAATATAAACATTGTCCTCAATGTTTAAGCATGTGGGAGTAAACTCCCCTACACTTAGGACATTGTGCACTTTGTTTAAATCTTGCTAAGGAAAAGACCACTAAAGAGATTCCTATTTTAATATTGAGAAAATATAAAATAGTGAATCGAAAAGAGTTTAGGATAGAACCGGGATAATGGAACACGGAATCACGGTTCGTCAAAAGTCATTAAGAGTGTGTCTTTGAAGCTCTAATCCCTGCACATGATAAGAAAGAAAGCAAGAAACACCACGGGGCTCCCCCCTACACTTATGGTGAAAACAGGTAAAGATAGATAATTGGGTTGCCTCCCAAAAAGCGCTTGTTTTTGTTGACCGAGTCACGAGCCTGACTCGTCCCCGAATTAAATGGTTCATGGGGGAGCCTCGAATGTGATACCGGGATCAAAGACCTTGTCCTCGTTCCCGGTGGACATTAACAAAGGGGAGGCGGGGGAATAAGTCTTAAATGGGGGAAAGGTCCGCTCAACATACGAGAGGTATGTGAGGTAATGATCCACGGGAGGTGGGGTGGGTAAAGGAATCACATTATCATCCCCTAAAGACAATGGATGCTCAGCAGCAAGCGGCAAAGCCGTAAGGTCATCAAGCATAAAATAATCAATGACACCCCCCGGGTCAAAGCGCTCATCCTCATGAACGTTAATCTCTTCGATTTCTTCATCATAGATAGGTGCGTCAAACCAAGGTTTGTCGTTCCCATCATTGAGGATTTCAGAAACTCGCTCGAAAAGATCACGGTCAAGTACGAAACCATCATTCATTTGTGGGGATTGGTGATAAGTTAAATCCGCACGAATGTGGTAAACGTAATTCTCAGTGGAGGAGTGTTGATTAGGTAACTCCTCGAGAATAGGATGATTGGTCAAGTGAGTTGGTTCGTCATTATTATGAAAAATAAGACGCTCCAACTCATCAAGTTCGGCATCGATGTTGGAAAAATCGACCTCGCTTGTAGGAGGAAGCGGAGGTAAAAGAGCTAGCTCTCGTTCGATAATTTCCGCAATCTCAGGCTCGAATTGGAATTCATCATTAAAAGCGACCTCATCCTTACCTTCAGCAAAAGTCGGAATATCACAAACCTCATTATCCAATACTTTGTCGAGACCAACATCACCAAGCTCATTCAATGTATCACAATCCGTAGACACGTTAGGGATATTGAGAGGAGGGATGACAATAGCGCTAGGACATTGAGTAGTAAGATCATTCCAAGAAATAGTAGGCTCATCGTCATCATCATCGTAATAGTATGGATACACCGGAGGAGGAGTATAAGTCTCGATATTCGATATTTGCTCCTGTCGTTGATCCTCTTGATATTTTTCGATGAACTTGTTCCAAGATTCTTGAATTTGTTGAACTTGCTTAACCAGAATGTCCCGTTGTTCATTGGAGCTCAATTGTTCGAAGGAGGGTTGAGGATCGATGATGTGTTGTGGGGGTTCGAAATGTTGAAAACCTGAATTATAGCATGGTTGTGGCTCATAGTAGTTCATCGGTGGAGAAGAATTAGAAACCGAGTTTGGTTCATAATAGTCCATTGGTGAAGAAAATTGAGGACACGGATTTTGCTCATAATAATTCATTGGTTGACAATAAGAAGAATCATGAGGACCCCCACAAGTTTGGCAAGAAGGGTAAGGAGAAAAGTCGGGTGCGTCTTGTGGATAGTTATTTTCATTGTCATGATTGTACCCTGGTTCTTGCCCGTAATCATACGAGTATTGAACCGGGCACGAAACATGCCAAGGAGAATCGCTTCCACAATAGATGCACGGGGAAAGATTAGGTGGGTTCAAAAAGGACGAATTAAGTGAGTGGCACAAAGGACAAAATCCTGGTATTAATTGTGTATCTTTGATATCGTTTTCGCACTGCTCACATGTACACCATTGACAAGAGTCGTTCCCGTACAATCGTCTCCCGCACCCGACGCAATTGACATAAAAATCCATAGAGAAAGATAGATAAGCAAGAAGAATATTTTTGGTGCAAAACTTTGAAAAAGAAATGCTTTTTAAAGATTTTTCAAATGTTTTTGGATTTTTGAAAATATTTGGCACGAAAAATAACGTTCACGAGTGAACGGATCCCAAAAGCCAACGCTTCTCTCACAAAAAACTTTCGATCCTCACGAAAAGAGCCGGCAGCGGCGCCATTTGAAATTGAGATTTTCCTCGTTGAAAGTTCGTTGAACCGATCTCTTCGAATTGATCTCTGGTTAATTGTGTGAGATTAATTGTTCTTGGTGAAACAAATATTTTTTTGGATTTGGTAAAATAAATGTGCAAGACTTAAATATAAATGACGGGGAATTTAAAACTAAAACTAATTGAAACGTAAACGGTGCATATTTAAAACTATAAAAGTAAATGACGCGAAAATTAAATAACGTAAAATTAAAGGCTTGATGAAAAGTAAATTGACAATTAAATAAAAGTGCAAAACAAATTAAAATTGAACTAAAAATAAAACGAGAAAAGTCGACACTTTAACTAAAGCAAAGTATTAAAACAAAACAAGAATATCCAATCGGAATACACCCGATCGGAATCCAATCGGAATCCGATCGGAATGTACCCGTCGGAAAGCACAAATCGGAATGAACAAAATGACATGATCGGAATGCTTGGCAAAAGGTCCGATCGGAATATCATGAAATAAGCTTAATCAGAATGTTATAAGGTGCAGTAAATCGGAATAAGTCAAAACATAACCAATCGGAATAATCATAAACAAGCCAAATCGGAAAGTGGCCAAACTTCCCAATCGGAATCCGCCAAAACCCTTTTCCGATTGGAGTTCAATCGGAAAGGGTGGGAGTAGGTCGCCGGTCGGAATGAACGATCGGAAAGGGGTTTTAATACCCTTTCCGATTTATAAGGAATCCGATATATAAGCTAGATCAAAAAGCTATGGAAATAAGCTTTTAACCCAAAACTAGCATGAATCTGAAGTGAAATAAATCAAATAAGCACAAATATAACTTAACAAGACTTTAAAGAGACAAACTTTTAGAATCAAAACATAAAAAGATGAACTTTTAAGCACGAAAACATAAATGAACAACACGGATCATATGTGAATCGCACCAAAAGTAAAGTAGAATCAAGAAAGGAAGATGAGAGATTAACACAAGAAAAGTAAAGATTAAAGATTAAAGAACAAATAATGAAAACTTACTTGAAAATTAAATAATTAAAAATGCATAACATTTAATTAAAGTGCAAGAAAATAAAATGACAAGAAATGAAAATGGTGGAAGAGTGGTTTGTCAAGCCACCAACAACTCTCAACAAATGAGGTTGGTTGGTATTTATAGGGAGATTAGGGAGGAGCTTAGGAAGCTTCCTCCCTCTTTCTTCTTTCTCTTAATTGCGCACTTAGGTCCTTGATCTCTTTGATCTTTTGTTAGTCTTCTTAATACTTGGACTTTGTCTTGGGATTTCTTCAAACTCGTCTTGTATTTTCTTCATAAATAAGACTCGAGTTCTTCGGCTTTTTAGTAAACTTCCGTCTTTTGACTTTTTCTTCAATAAATCTTCAGAATTGGTCTTGGACTTCCGTTCTTTTTACACTTTTGATCTTTCGACTTCATCTTTCGTCTTTTTCTTTGATAAAAGCTCGTGAATGCCGTGTTTTCTCCACTTTTCACCTTTTCCTCCTAAATTACAACAAAAACACAAACCACGCATAATTCCGACATAAATGACATAAAATACACGTTTTGGCTCGGTTATTATTGTAATTAAGTGGTAAAAAGGATGGGCGTTTTCACACCTATCAAAGTCGTTCCCACATGCTTATGTTTTTCTGCATCAAAGTTCAGTAAAAATTCAAGAAATTACAAAATGAAGTCTTCCGCTGTACCAAACTTTGAAGCTTTCGAGAATTTAACAAAAGACATAAGTGTGTGGAACATGGAGTCACGAGGAGGCAAGATTCACAAAAAGGCAAAGATCGCACGTGATTGGTCAAAAGAACAATGCTCTCAAGCCAAAGCCTAAAAGATCAAATCAACATATTCACAACAAAAAGAAAGAAGAAAAGACTACGAGCTGAAGAACGAAGACTTAGTATAGTATGCTAGGTTTAGAACTTTGTTAACGTGGAGTGACCTCCCTTAGGGGGAGATTGTTAGAAATACGTTTTTAACGTATATTAGAAGTATCGGTCACTCCACAATATTATTTATGTTGTAATAGCTCGTAGTTAATGTTGCTTATTAAGTTAAGTAAGAAACCGACCCATGGGCTTGTCATGGGTCGGCCCAAGCCCAATAGTGGCTAGGATATAAATACCCCTTTCCACCATGGAAAGGGGTTGGTTGTTGATCATTTTACTTTTATCATTTGAATAAAAACACATAGTTTCTCTCTCACTTTCTCTCACTAGTTTCTCTCTCTAGGAATCTTCAACCCACTTTATAGATTCATAGTTTATCAATATTCTACACCTGAAATGTCGGACTGTCACCAAAACGGTGTATGTAAACGTAAGCACGTAACGTAGAGTCCTCCAGTTTAGATGTAGTCGATGCTACTTTAAGATGTAACACATATTTCTTCCCAAAAATGAGTGAGTTCATAAATTAATAATAAAATAATGATTTTAAATAGTACTTGAGAATAAAATATCGACCATAAATTGACGGATTGTCACATGTAAAATCTCATTTGTTAATGTTTTACGAGCTCAAACGAACTCAAGAACTCTTCAAACCATATTCCTAAATTCTATCAGCTTTGACTTTTAAGTTTGACTTTTGGGTTTGACCAGACCCATTGACTCACTAAACGACATTTTTAAGACTCGAAGTCTAAAGCAATATGGTGTAAAACGATGTTTTTGAAACGGATAAAAATAAACGAAAATGCCCTCACATCAAATCTGTCAACAAAATGATATTTTAGAAATACGCAGAAATAAGTCCTTAAATGTTTCAATTTAAAATGAGCATAACTTGCTCATTTTCAAGACTTCCGGGTCGAATTTTATGTCCCAAACGAACGTCTCTACAAGTAGAAATATATTTTTATATCTAAAGTTTATAAAAATATTTTCTCGACATCGTTAAATTACATGTAACTTTTCTACAGAAAGTAAATTTTCAACACATGTTGATATATAATCAAACTTAATAATGACCCGGAATTTATGTACACACATGACTTGTGGATAATAGAATGTATAATTAAACAATGTAAAGAGAAACATAGTATAGAATTGGTTTATGAATACCAACGATAACCTAAGAAACCAAAAACGACGCATGACATCTGTGTCTTAGATTTCAAGTCGCAATGTAGGAAGGTCTCTTGGCAGTGTGATTTTCCAAATCACAAGACATATCGAGGAATAAATGGAATATTAACTAGTCGCACTCCTAGAGCGAGGAGGTTTAATAAAAGGGGATGATACAAGTTTATAGAATTAGAATCGTATTTCAAACAATCTCTACTTAATAGAGGATGAGTTACAAGATGACGATGGTGTTTTCAAGGTACAAACGGACGTTGAAACTCGAAGTCGAAACATAGGATGGTCAATGAAATAATATTTAATCGATATACGAATGTCGTGTAAAACGGTGACGTAAAGGTCAATCAAGGTTACAAAAACCCACGATATTATTCAATACGGATTCAAGGAATGCTTCGAGATGTGTGACTCACATAGTGTCCTTTAGTCTTTTTCAAATACACCTTGAGCTATACAATGGTCTCTAGACTAGACATCCAATCACAAATGGTCGGAAACAATTTGGATACCTAAATAGATATCTTAAAAGAGTTAAACAATGAGGGTAACACGCACGGTAGTAAAATGAAAATCAGAAATTTCATTGAAAGTGACACTTATTTAATCCCAAACAATGGTATCACGAGAATACACACAACATGTAACAACGAGTCAAGAAAAACACGAGGTTCAAAACGAACGAGTGTATGAGGTAAGTCGTATCGCGCATAAACGAAATAACAATAGTACTTAGAAAAGTAAGTATCAAAATTCGGCAACATACGTGTTGGAAATACGTTTTACGTATTAGGAAGGATCGGTCACTCCAACATTAGTTCGTGTGATAGCTCGTAGTTTAGTCATTTGCATTTACTTAACCAAAGCCCAAAACCGAGCCCATGAAATGTATGGGCCGGCGGCCAAATGTAAGCCCAAGCCCATGACAAGGGCTTGGGTATATAAACCCTCTCCTTTGATGGAGAGGGTGTGGTTAATCATATTTTTCACATAGTTCTCTTATGTTTCTCTCTCTAAAAGTGTGTTTAATCCACCATCTTTCTATCTCTTTCTCTCTCTAAAAACATAAGCATAGATTTACAAATCAACAAATGGTATCAAGAGCTTGGGATGAAATATAGGTTTGTTTTTGTGTTGCGTATTGTTTTCTAAACAATTCGTATTGTATAAGTGTGTTTTGCCGAAATCTTCAAAATTTTGTGTGTTTGATCGTAGTTTAAAGTAGTGTAACATAGGGATTCGTGCTTAAGAGTGTTCTTGGTATCTTGGTTTTCATTGAAACATCAGTTTTCTTGGATCAAAAGTGCAAAAAAAGTTGGTGTTCTTCATTCCGAAATTCTAGCAGCAACATCCATCGGAAAGTACAATTGTACTTGGGCTTCCATCGCAATAACCGTCCATCGGAAAGGGATTGGTTTCTACATTGTGATCGTGGGATTTTTATCACTTATTCCGATCTGAATCATTCCGATAGCTATTGCGATCTGAGATTCCGACGGGTATAAGGAAGTATTTTAAGTCGTTACTCTGCTCGAATTTTGTCAGCCACTTTGCGATCTGAACATTCCGATAGGTCTTTGCGATCTGAACATTCCGATACCAACAACATTTCGACAGGGCTATATTCCGATCTGGTATTACGATCTGACATTCCGATCTGGTGTTACGATCTGACATTCCGATCTGGTTTTACGATCTGACATTCCGATCAAGTATTACGATCTGACATTCCGATCTGGCATTCCGATAATCACAATTTTTTCCATAAAAAATTTCGTGTGTAATTTTGACTTGGAATTTTTGGTTTATCGAGAACATATTTTAGGGGATTTTAACATTGTTTCTCGGTTTTAACTCACAACAACACAAAAATACTTAACCTTATTTCATTGTTCGATCAACTTTGTAAATCTTAACTTATTGAAATGGAGTATACATCTCTTACGGATAAGTCCATCCTCTCGGGTACGGATAATCGTCCACCAATGTTGGTGAAGACTATGTATGAGGAATGGGCTTCCCGAATGGAACTTTATATGTTGAACAAGGAGAATGGACATCTAATTTGGGCATCGGTGCTCAATGGACCATTAGATTATGGTACTGTGACGGAAGGTACGACCACTCGTCCTCGCACAACGGGTGAGTTGACTGGAGATATGAAGATTCAAGATAAATGTGATAAGTATGCTACAAATATCATTCTCCAAGCTCTTCCTCCAGATGTCTACAAACTCGTCAGCAAACATAAAGTTGCCAAAGAGTTATGGGATAGAATTCGTGTTCTAATGCAAGGCACCTCGTTAACTAAACAAGAACGAGAGTGTAAGCTTTATGATACTTTTGATAAGTTTGCCTATGTGCCAGGGGAGACTCTCAATGATTACTATCTGAGATTTACCCTATTGTTGAATGAGCTTAACATCTATGGCATGGCAATTCCTACCTTTCAATTGAACACCAAGTATTTGAACACTCTTCCTCCAGAATGGAAAAAATACGTGACGGATGTTAAATTGGCTAAGGACTTGCATAACACCAATGTGGATCAACTTCAAGCTTTTCTTCAACAACACGAATGCCATGTGATCGAGGCTCGGTTGTCTACACCTCAAGTTCATGATCCACTTGCAATGTATGCTTCTCAACAAAACATGGCTTATACTTATCAACAACCATCATACTTGCAGCAGCCACCACCACACATCTATCAGCAACCACAGCAACCATCTTATCAACCATCAATGATGCCACAGCAAGAATATCAACAAAGTGTTCATCAACAATCTTTTCAACAGCAACCACCATATCAAACATCACCATCACAAGCCAACACTTCTCCATTGGGCTATACTCCTCAGCAAGGATATTTTCCAATAGAAGCACAACCAGCACAGGCTTTTTACTCTAATGAACTTCCACCAATCCAAGCACCGGTCTTTACTCCAAATGATACGCCAGCTGATGTTTTAAACCATCTCACCGCCTACTTGTCAAAACTTGTTGCAACTAGAGGATTTCCACCAACAAACAATCAGCTCCGCACCTCATCAAATCCTCGACAACAAGCCACTGTTCAAGATGGTCAAGTGACGGTGCAACCTATTCAGGGAAGGCAAAATTCATATGGACCTCCTACAAGGACTGGGAACAATCAAGCTGTGAATGCTCAAGCTAGTGGAAATGGGAGTCCTATTGGTCCTAAGAAGGTTGTGACTTGCTACAATTGCCGAGGACAAGGTCATATGGCTAGGGAATGCACTCAGCCGAAAAGGAGAAGGGATGATGCATGGTTTCGTGAGAAGATGTATTTGGTTGATGCTCAGTCTAAGGGGAAGATTTTGGATTCAGAGGAGTTGGCATTTCTGGCAGACCCAGGGGCAGCAGATACTGAAGGCATTGCAGTCGTTTCCACTTCTAATGCAGCTTATCAAGCGGACGATCTTGATGCATACGATTCGGATTGTGATGACATTCACTCTGCCCAAGCTGCTCTTGTTGCTAATCTCTCTCACTACGGTTCTGATGTCATCAGTGAGGTACCAACCACATCTAATAATATTGATGATAACCAACATCAAGTTGGGCATGAAAATGACAACCTCGAACAGCATTCGGGAACTAGTAACTCAAATAAAGTGGTACCCAATCCAACACATTTGAGTGAACCTCAACCAAATGCTACGACGGGTATGGAATCTTATGCTCAACATGATTTGGTCATGGTGCCTAAACATATTATTGATCAAATGCATATGGCCCTCAGACAATCCGTAGATACGAATTCCACCCTAACTGCTGAGCTTGCGTTGCATAAAGAAAAGGTCAAAACTTTTGAAATGGTCCCTCAAAAAGAGAAAATAACATGTTCTGAATTTGACCAATTTCGTTTTGAAAAGATTGAACACTTGAAAGAAATAGAATCATTAAAAGCTAATCTTTCCAATGAATTAAAAGAAAAGGAGTCGGTTGTCAATGATTTTCAGAAACTTAAAATGGATTACGAAACTCTCGAGTCTAAAAAGGTTGAATCGGAAATTAATGCTACCAAACTTCTTAAATTCAAAGAACAACAGCTTTTAAAACAATACGCTTCCACAGAAAAGGTTCATCTCTTAACTAAATCATTTAAAGAATTCGAACTTAAGCGTCTTCAAGATTTACCACCTAATCCCGGTTATGCAAAACAAGCTCAGGAATATATTCCAGGTCTTTATGACATGACCATAATTGGAAAATCGAAAGAAGCACCTTTTGTTCGTAGTACTGAGGAGACACAATCACTTGGGGATGAAACTCATTCTAAAATGCTTTCAAAATTCCATACAATTGATTATGATCAACATAACAAAGATCAATTTTCGAAAAAGACACGCATTCGCTTACAAAAGGAATTAGCAGAATTAACAGTTCTTGTGCCCCAAAGTTTGTCAAATGAAAACCTTCCTAGTACGTCTCCTACACTCGTCAAAAAGGATTTAACGAAGTTAATTCCACCGGTAAGTAAGGCGTCCGTTAACTTAAATGCGGTTCACCAACACTTAGCCGATTTTGACAAGGTCATTTTGGAACGTACGACGGCCACAGCCATAACGGAAGGTGAATGGAACTTTGAGCACACTAGAGCTGCGTTTCGAGATGAAATTGTTCCGTTTGTAAAGAATGTTAAGGCTTGTCTTAGTAATCTTGATCAAGATTTGTCTTTGGAATTAGACGAAGTTAGATGTGTTTTCAATGAAATGGATGATGCTTACGAAAACAGTTTACTTGAAATAGAACGGGTTTCACGCCAAAATGATCTGCTTCTGAAGCAAGTGATGTCTCATGATATAGTTTCTGTCTGTGTGAATACAAGTGTTGATAATGATTCTATTGTGCATAATGTTGAATCTGTGGATAATGTGGTAGATAGTACTTGTCACGAATCTGACGCTGAATTTTTAAAGCTTCAAGATTCATATTTATCGCTTTCAAAACGTTTTGATGATATTCAAACACATTGTATTTCGCTTGAATGCAAGCAACAATTTATTCAAGAAATCTTTGAAACGTCATTCGAAGGTGTTAATATCGATGATGCAAATTTTGAAAAGAATTTTCGATTGAATTTACAATTAAAACAGCGTCAGCCAAGTGACAAAGTTGCTAACTCTTTGCCGATAGAAATAGAGAAATCTAAGGAGCTTAACTGTGTGAACGTACTTGAGGCCGCTGAGAGTTTTAGACTTGATCTAGACAATCAAGTTTCCAAGATTTTGTCCAAAGTTGATAACTTAAAACAGAAAAATACACGACTCTTCGATTCAGTACAGCCCGCATGTGTTGATATCACTGCATAGAATCAATCATTGATTGAACAATTGAATCAAAAGTCGATGGAAATATCTGATTTGAGGGAACAAATTTGTGATAAGAACCTGGTCTTGGCTGAGTTAAAGGAAACACTTCGTACTCTAAAAGGTAAGAATGTTGTGAATAACGCAGCCACTATCTCAGCTTCGTCCTCTAGTGCAATCAAAAGGAACCTTATAGCCGTCACACCACTTAACAAGGGCCCTAAGACTAAACCATCTCAAACTTTGGTCCCTAAAGATAAGGCGGAATCAAAACCAGCTTCTAATATTCCCGTGTTGCCTTCTACAGGAGTAAGCACCACTACTAAGGCTCAAAGATCTAAGCTTAAGAGAAACAAGAAGAATGATAGGATCTTGCCCCCATCTAGTAGTCACGTGAAGAAGAAAGTAGAAGCCCATCCTAGGAATGTTATTTCTGTTTTGAATAAAAAGAATCATGTAGCTAAACCTAAAGGCTCTGCGGTTGTGCAGCGTTCTAAGCCTACTGTGAATTCTAATTTAAAATGTTGGAATTGCAATGAATGTATGTTTTCTAGTCGTCATGATTCTTGCCTTATTGACCATGTGAATGAGATGTATGCCCGGAAAAATGGATTAGAATGGAAACCGACTGGGAAAGTGTTAACCCAAGTTGGCTGGATGTGGCGCCCCACTGGTAGAACTTTCACTATAGTAGGAAATATGTGCCCTTTGACTAGGATCACTCCCACTAAAGCGAAGAAAGCGTGCCCTTTAACTAGGAGTACCAAGGCTACCAAAACACAAGCGTGTCCTTTAACTAGGAACACCAACACTACTGTAGGAACAAAGTGCCCTTTAACTAGGTCTACTCCCACTGTAGTGCTCGCGGATAATCCAAAACCTAAGAAAATTGGAACAGTAAAACCTGTTAGTGCTAAGACTCACATTAGAAAATGCAGGAAATCTAAGGATCTCAAAAATGTTAGCAATTCTGATAATTCTATATCTGTATCTGCTAACACTCCGGAACCAATAGTTTCTAATGCATTGTCTACTGTTGTTATTGAAAACAGGTGGTCCAAATTGTTCTCTGGTATTTGGACTCTGGTTGCTCCAAGCATATGACCGGAGATCGCTCTCAGCTCAGAAATTTCGTCAGCAAGTTTCTTGGTACGGTTCGATTTGGAAATGATCATATTGCAAAGATAATGGGTTATGGTGAATATCATATTGGGAATGTTATAATTTCAAGAGTGTATTACGTGGAAGGTCTCGGTCACAACTTATTTTCTGTGGGACAATTTTGTGATGCAAACCTAGAAGTTGCTTTTCGAGAGCATACCTGCTTCATTCGTAATTTGGAAGGGGTTGATTTATTGAAAGGTACTCGAGGGAATAATTTGTATACTTTGTCTCTACAAGACATGATGGCCGCTTCTCCCGTATGTCTTCTCTCCAAAGCATCAAAGACTAAGTCATGGTTATGGCATCGACGGTTATCTCATCTTAACTTTGACGCTATTAATCACTTGGCGAAAAACGAACTTGTTCGTGGTCTTCCTAAACTATCATTTCACAAGGATCATTTGTGTTCCGCGTGTACAATGGGGAAAAGCACTAAGAAGTCTTACAAACCCAAGACTGAAGACACCAACCAAGAGAAACTTTATCTGTTGCATATGGATCTTTGTGGGCCAATGCGTGTTGAAAGTCTTAGTGGCAAAAAGTACATCCTCGTCATTGTCGATGATTACTCTCGGTTTACATGGGTGAAATTTCTTAAAGCAAAAAATGAGGCACCTAAATTCATCATCAGATTTCTCAAGATGATTCAAGTGCGTCTCAACACTACTGTCCGACGCATTCGTACAGATAATGGAACCGAATTTGTGAATCAAATTTTGCGTGATTATTATGAAGAAGTTGGCATATCTCAAGAAACATCCATTGCACGCACTCCACAACAAAACGGTGTCGTTGAAAGGCGAAATCGCACACTTATGGAAGCTGCTCGAACGATGTTAATCTACGCAAAGGCTCCATTGTTTTTATGGGCAGAAGCAGTATCTACAGCAGTGTACACCCAAAACCGGTCACTAATTCGTAAACGCCATGGTAAAACACCTTATGAGCTTCTCCATGGAAAAGTACCAGATTTATCATATCTTCATGTATTTGGTTCTCTTTGCTATCCAAATAATGATGGTGACAATTTGGGAAAACTTCAACCAAAGGCTGATATTGGTATTTTCATTGGTTACGCACCCGCAAAGAAGGCATACCGAATCTACAATCGTAACTCTCGCAAGATCATAGAAACTATGAATGTTGATTTTGATGAGCTGACAGCAATGGCTTCTGAGCAAAGCAGCTCTGAACCCGCACTTCATGAAATGGGACCCAGTAATATTAGTTCTGGTCTTGTCCCAAACAACCCTACTTCATCATCATTTACACCACCTACTAGGAAGGAATGGGATACGTTGTTTCAACCGTTCTTTGATGAATTCTTTACTCCTCCAAGTATTGTTGCTCCAGAACCTGAGGTAATAGCTCCGGTAACCGAAGTTGTCGCTCCAGCAACCGAAGCACAATCAGACACATCTGCACCAACAATTGGTCAAGATATACCAACAACGAGTAATTCTCAACCAACACAAGTAACAACTACCCATGTCATGCCTATTGATGATGAAGAGGATGACGATGATCACGATTTGGAATTCGCTCAAATGCGTGAACTTCCCTTCTTTGGTGTACATATTCCCGACCCTAATCAAGCCGGGTCGTCCACCACAGAGGAAGCTCCTTCTACAGTTTACTCCAATCCACGGATTCGTGAACATGACAGCAAGTGGACAAAGGATCATCCTATAGATTCTATTATTGGTGACCCTAATCGTCCGGTATCCACACGAAGTCAGTTACAAGAAAGTGCACTGTTTTGTCACTTTGATGCTTTTCTCACTGAAGTTGAACCTAAGACATGGCAACAAGCTTTTACTCAATCCTGTTGGATAGAAGCTATGCAAGAAGAACTTAACGAATTCATACGTCTTGATGTTTGGGAACTTGTCCCATGCCCGGATCAAGTGCAGTTACTCACTTTGAAATGGGTTTACAAGGTGAAACTCGATGAGTTAGGCGGAATATTGAAAAACAAAGCTCGACTAGTAGCTCGTGGATACAAGCAATTATTGGGCATCGACTTTATGGAATCCTTTGCACCTGTTGCCCGTTTGGAAGCTATTAGACTATTCCTTGCTTATGCAGCCCATATGAATATGATCGTCTATCAGATGGATGTGAAGACGGCATTTCTTAATGGTGAACTTAAGGAAGAGGTCTATGTTCAACATCCGGATGGTTTTGTGAATCCTAATTATCCTAATCATGTGTATAAGCTTAAGAAGGCTCTCTATGGGTTAAAGCAAGCTCCACGCACATGGTATGATCTATTGTCACAATTCCTCATTACTCAAGGCTTCGTAAAAGGCAAGGTGGATCCCACGCTGTTCATTCAGAAACGAGGTAACGATATGATTATGGTACAAATATATGTTGATGATATTATATTTGCAGCCACGACCCAAACCTTATCCGACGAGTTTGGGACACTCATGTCTTCCAAGTTTAAGATGTCAATGATGGGCAAGGTATCATTCTTCTTAGGTCTTCAGATATCTCAGAATCCCAGAGGCATCTTTATCAATCAATCCAAGTATGCCCTTGAATCACTTAAGAAGTATAAGATGGAATCTTGCGACCCCGTGGATACTCCAATGGTGGAACGAACTAAGCTTGATGCAGATCCACATGGAGTTGCCGTTGATCCAACACTTTATCGTGGAATGATCGGTACTCTTCTGTATATCACAGCCAGTCGACCTGATCTTCAGTTTGCTATATGTATGTGTGCCAGGTATCAAACTAGGCCTACTGAGTTACACTTAGCTACTGTTAAAAGGATCTTTCGATATCTTAAAGGAACCATTAATCGGGGACTTTGGTATTCGAAGGACTCTTCTATTGCACTAATGGCATATGCAGATGCGGATCACGCGGGTTGTCAAGATACCAGGCGTAGCACGAGTGGAACTTTGCAACTACTAGGAGATCGTCTAATCAGTTGGGCATCGAAAAGGCAGAAAAGCGCTGCAATTTCAAGTACGGAAGCAGAATACATAGCTATGTCCGGTTGCTGTGCTCAAATTCTTTGGATGAGATCACAATTAACCGACTATGGTCTAGGTTTCAACAAGATTCCGATGTACTGCGACAACAAAAGTGCAATTGCCTTATGCTGCAACAATGTTCAATTCTCCCGGTCGAAGCATATTGACATTCGCTACCACTTCATCAAGGAGCAAGTGGAAAATGGAGTAATCGAGCTTTACTTTGTCCGATCTGAGTATCAATTGGCGGATATTTTCACGAAGGCTTTAGATCGCGCTCGAATTGAATTTTTGGCCGACAAGCTAGGAATGAGAACCTTCTCGCCTGAGACTCTTAAGGAACTAGCAGATGAAGCGAAAGAATAGTGGTGGTAAAACTATTCTCCGTATCCTTGGTGATCATTTGTATATATTGTTTATATTTTTATCCACAAAAGCAAAATACAAAAATATAAAACCATATAAAAACCATAAAAATTGAAAAATCTAGAAAAATCCAAAAATATTTTTACTTTATTTTTCAAAGGCATGTCTTTTGGTACGATAATATTTACGGCCTTAGAAATGTTGATTAATATCGACACGGCGCCATAAATAGAGTTCGTACAAAAGTTGTAAATATTTCATAAAACATGCCTACATGGCTTGTAGTTATTTCAGACTGCAACCCGGTTTTCACATTAAAGTCAAGTATTTCTTATGAAAGCTTTGGCTCACAACGGGAATTAATTTTCTCGGGCAAGGTTTACTTTAAAACCTTGTAAGGGATCAAGTTTACTTTATAACTTGGTCTAACACAAATATATGTACGTTTCAGTGCATTTATTTGTTAAAACAAGAGAAGTCTTGTTTTTATGAAGCTATCATCTCTACAACCATTGCTATCTACAATTGGTATCTACATACTCGACGATGCGACTACTCAAACGGCGACTACAGCTCTTTCAATAGAACACGGGTCAACAATTGAGGGGGAGCAATTGTCAAGCATTCAGAATCTTCGATGCCGAACGTGCCAAGTTCACAAGTTGGTGTCAAGACAACAATACCAATCGTACATGTGGTGTCAAGAGATGACTTCAGACGTGACGAGGCGACCAACATATGCTGACAAGAACCATTTGATTTTATCATATGATGTTCTCATCTATCAGGTCCAACCTTGTCAATTCTTTTCTAATATGGTGAATATGTGATCATGTTACAAATAGATGTCATGAAGATAAAATGGACTTGCATTTTTCTTCCCAAAACCTTTGTTAAAACTTCATTAAATCAATTGATATTAAAAACATCGATTGGGTTAATATTTTTAATATGGGGGAGAAAATGTGATTTAATATGGGATATTATCACAAATGGTTTGACTTAATATGTTGGCTCATCCCGACATATGCGAAATGTTTTCGAATATCGTGGCATATGTTAAGGGGGAGTAAAATGGATTTGTTATATCAAAATGGATTTTCATGGTGACATATACTTACCCAAACCTCATTTAATTCACGACGATGAAGATTGTGGTGACATAAGGATGGTAGGATAGGTTAAGTCCAATGATTCCTCTAGAACCGGAGGAATCTTCCCAAGGACATTCAATAGCTAGAAATAGTAGTCCTTAGGAAAGATGGAGAAATATTGTGAACGTAGCTGAATGCCGACCAAGTACTTAAGTTAGCACTGGAACAATCACAACAAGGTGCTAGTGATGACGTATTGGTAAGCATTGAAGGGGTTGAAGAATGAAAAAGAATTGTAAAGATAAAGGGTGTAAAGAAAGAAGCCCTCCTTACAACTTAGGCAGAAACCGGGTCAATACATATGCTATTAAGATCATTGTTTAATGATTCTTGATATTGAAGACAGACATCATGGACCCAGTGATGCAAAGCACAACCCATCCCAGCTAACTCAGATATCTCTTAAAAGATATTTGTTTTTATCACACGGAGACAACACGTTATCTATTGATTTATTCACTCCGAATAAATTGGTATTGAAAAGGTGGCACTCCTCTCCTGCCTCCGATCACTAAAATCCAAAGTGCACGATCGAGTCTAGAGCCATTTGAGATCATCAAATATCTCATTAGGACACACTTTCATAATTCCTTGCTTCTTCATACACTGTGAAAAGTAAGAAAGATCTTAAGAGTCCTACGCAAAATCTTCATGATCTTGCCTGAACATCCGAGTAATACGAAAGTATTTACAATGAAGATGGAAATCCTTCTTGAGCGAATATCAAAAAGCTCATGGTAGGTGACTTGTGCGATTCTTTATGAATCAAACTTGTGATAACTGGAAAGCAACGGCTGTTTAATTCTTAACTGAATTTAAACACGTTCCAGGCCTCTACGCAATATCTCAGTGATCTTGCCAGAACACTCAGAGTGATACATTAGTGTTCACAGTGACGAGTGGAAATCCTTCTAGTGTTAACCTCAAACAGCACTTGGTAGGTAACTTGCAAGATTCTATACGAATCAAGCTCGTGACAACTGGAAAGCAACGATGGTGCGGTTCTTAATTGAATTTCACTTGTTCCAGGAACATGAATTGACGGCTTCAAATCATGCGGATACTTTTATCCAAATGATTCACTCTTTATGTTCGCAGTCAGCTTTGGACGGTCGAATAAAGAGAACGGGTTTACCCGCGAAATCCTGTCAGGAAGTTACTTAATTGAAACTATCCATCACGGGTACGATATCTAAATATCGTCCAACGGTCTTCACCGACCGGAGGTAAAATGCTACCGATTTAGAATGAAATGTTCAAAGCCATTTCGTTCGTGTTTACTTATGTTGCAGCATTTGAAGACGGTGGCGTTGCGGGATCCAAGAAGAAGTCGTCCCCGCATGCTTATACTTTATGCACTTAATATCTTATTTAATTCAAGAAAGCCTAAAAGTTAAGTCTTCCGCTGTATCAAACTCTGAAGCTTTCAAGAATTACGAAGGTATAAGTATGTGGGACATGGTGTCACGAAGAGGCGAAGATCACAAGTGATGGATGCACGAGATCAAGGCAAGAGATTAATGCTCAAGACTGATATCAAAGATCACATCAGCATGTTCACCAGAAAAGAAAAAGAAAAAGAAAGACGAAGATTACGAGCTCAAGACAAGCATAGTATGCTAGGTTTATTTTACTATTGTAACTTGGGTAACGCCCTTGTTTGGAGTGACCTCCCTTAGGGGGAGATTGTTGGAAATACGTTTTACGTATTAGGAAGGATCGGTCACTCCAACATTAGTTCGTGTGATAGCTCGTAGTTTAGTCATTTGCATTTACTTAACCAAAGCCCAAAACCGAGCCCATGAAATGTATGGGCCGGCGGCCAAATGTAAGCCCAAGCCCATGACAAGGGCTTGGGTATATAAACCCTCTCCTTTGATGGAGAGGGTGTGGTTAATCATATTTTTCACATAGTTCTCTTATGTTTCTCTCTCTAAAAGTGTGTTTAATCCACCATCTTTCTATCTCTTTCTCTCTCTAAAAACATAAGCATAGATTTACAAATCAATCAAACGCGCTCTGTATACAAGTATGAAATGTAATAACAATATAAAATCATTGCAACCAGATCAATTCACAAGAACAAGAATTCAAGAAATGCAGTAGAAGCATATGTAATCAAGTAATATCCAATAGTAATTCATGAAACACAAAGGATTTGGAAAGAGATAGTAATTATCGTCATTAAAGTAATGTAATAGTTCAAAATGTAATCAAGAGATGAAATACTACAACGATAATTAAAAGTATATAATAAGGATTAGAGAGTTACCCGCACAGATATCGAATAGCAATGGCAGATTCTGAGTTTGACACTTAGAAACATGAAATATTTGAACTTTCGGTTATAGACTAAGTTTTGAAAACGACTCAGTTCCCTATAACAATCGCTCTGATACCAATATGTGAGACCCTCAAAATCAAGCAAGGAAACACGTAGGCAGCAAGGGGGTTCCACGTCATGGTACAAGAAACAATGAAATACTATTGACACAAAGTTGACGTAATAAAAAATATGCATTACATCATAAAAGATCAGAGTTTTTAAACAAAGGTCCCAGAGTTTTATAAGCGGAAATTTTTTTTATTTTATCATGATTTATAACATATAGTTACCAAAAATACATAATAAACTTCTGACAGTTTTTACCAAAACAAAACTTTAAAAAGTATCACAGGATCCAAGCTGCAATAATATCTTGCGGGCTCCCATCCAAGCAAAACTAAGCATTATACCTGAGATTAAACATGTAAAATCTTCAACATAAAGTTGAGTGATATTCATAGGTTTAGAAGTAAAGGTGTGGAACACAAGCATTCATTTGTAAACAATAAATAGGAAAAATGGTTATGTACATTAACCATAGTCCGAAACCATTATTATAGCTATTTAGTTCATGAACCGAAGCTTAACTCAATGTAAGTTCCTCTAGTAAGTATTCAGCCTAAATACTCAAGTAACAAAACAAATGTTATGCGTCAATGGTTAAACAACCGCAACATGGGACGGGGATTGTCAGTCCCGATGGATCCACCCACAACATTCGCGCTTAGCGACACAATTAAATTAATGGTTCATGATCAGGAGAGGAAACTTAAGGGCTATAGACTAAAAGCAATAATAATAATGAAAAACTGTTGGAAATCATCATGTTCTGGAAATCATACAAGTTCTGGATAGCATACAGTTTTAAATGAATGTGTTCCACCATGTAAAATCTCACCCCACGTTTAGAAACAATGTATAAGTAGTAAAAAGGGTCTATGAGCTCAGCTTATGCAAGGCGACATCAATCGATTATAGCAATTGAAATGATACTGCCAAGGGTAAAACTACGAAATAGGATAAGACAGGAGGTCGCGAGTATCTTACGGTGACCTAAAATAAAATGGCGCGTCTTAAAGATATAAACAAAACGTACAAAAATGACATGAGTTTTATAAACACATTTACTTTATAATTAAAAATAACTAAATTATAATTTTAGGATTAGTTTCAAAGATTATTAAATGATTAAGGAACAAAATTATTACTTTGAAATTCTATAATTCTTATTTGTATATATCATTAAAAATTAGGTACTAATAATGTAAGTACGCCTTTTCATTATTTGAAAATGACGTTTACAGTTGTTCTTTGCAAATTTTTAGCCATTTCATGCAATTATAGAAATATTGCACATTCTCGGTATTTCATTCGCATAGTTAAGCAATTATAATTGTAATATTGACTTGATATCTAGTAGTACCTCACAGAATTACGAGTGATTCGGAGTCGCGATGAATAAGTATAAATACCGACACAAACATGAGTATCAACAAAGTTAGATATTGTCGAAACGTAAACCAAAATATGCACTTAATTCCGCCGTTAACGAACTAGGAATTCTTGATACCACTCTAACCTTGCCGTATCTCATCAAAAAGAATATATGAAAATATCAAAAGTGAAATTTTACGTTTTTGAGCAAAACTAAACACGTAGCATTTTATTAAATGACGTGCTTCATTTTGTAAGTTATGTTGTATACGTGTTTGTTGTAGATAAATATTGAGTAAACATTACCTTGCATATGTGCAGTATGTAACATATGTTTCTTTTTTTTTCTTTTAGATAAATATTGAATAAGCGGGTATTATCGAAAATCGATATTTTAAAAGTTACGCGATTTCAAAAGTTACACGTAAAACACGAAAAATAAACGCTTAATATAAAATCAAAACGTTGACATTTGGATCACGCTGATATTTTAATAAATAAACGAGGGCTTATAATTTAAAATACATTAACGTGTCATATAACGAACGACGGCTAAAGGTTTAGCGTAAGTTATGAATAATGCTCGTAAAATGATAGATTAAAACTGCGACAATAGAAAATATTTCTATGTCATAACATAAATGTTCACGGTCGATGACGGACATAGACTTTGCCGAAAAATAATAAATGACACATATATGATACGTTAAATGTCTAACCTTGCCGGCTAGTCAAGAATTTGATATTATTCGTAGAACGAACACGACAAATAAAAGTCGATTAATAATTATTGGTCCAAATATTAGGAATAATATTAGAACTTGGTCTAAATGTTGATTTTAAATTTCGGGTTACTACAGTAAATAAATATGGAAAAACAAAATTTTTTTAATTCCAAATAAAATATTATCAATGATCAGAAAAATAATTGAAATATAATTTAATTAAAATTATTGAGATCTCAGGATTTACGTATGAAAAAGTAAGTGGGAACAAGTAAAACATTGTAAAATCGAAAAGTACGAATAAAAGAATAATTTAATTACCGGGAAAATACGAGTTCTTACACTTTTGACAGCATGAAGGTGACACTCTTTAGGAGTCACTTGATGACGTGCACATGCATACAAAGCAAACACGATATCAGGTCTAGAAGGAGTAAGATACATCAATGACCCAATCATTGACCTAGCGTGCCTGACATCAACATCCTTTCCATCTCCAATCTTACCTCAGGGATGTCCCTATCCATGGGTGTGCTAGCCCGTTTCTCATGAGGGGAAAAACCAAATTTCTTCAAAATTTCAGCTACATATTTGTCTTGTGAGATGAAGATACCTGTTTCTTTCTGCTGAACCTGAAGAAATAGAAAGAAATTCATCTCTCCCATAGCACTCATTTGAAATTTATCAGTCATTAGCTTGGAGAAGTTATCACTCATCCTTTGGCTGGAAGAAAGAAATATAATATCATCAACATAGACATGCACAAGAAGAAAATCCTTCCCTTCCTGTTTTGTGAACAATGTTTGATCTATGGTACCCCTTTTGAAACCATTTTCCACTAAGTATGTGGAAAGTGTACCATACCAAGCTCTAGGGGCCTGATGAAGACCATACATGGCCTTTTTAACTCTATAAACCTTGTCTGATGCTCTAAATCTTCAAAACCATGAGGCTGCATAACATACACTTCCTCTTGAATTGTACCATACAAGAAAGCACTCTTGACATCCACTGGTAGACTGTCAAAGCCATGCAAGAAGTATAGGCTAGGAAAATCCTTATTGATTTAATTTTGGCAACAGGTGCAAAAACCTCTTCATAGTCAATGCCTTCTTCTTGTGTATAGCCTTGAGCAACCAGTCTTGCCTTGTTTCTAATAACAATACCTCTCTCATGTCTCTTGTTTCTTAGAACCCAACATGCTCCAATAGGTCTCACATGCTTGGGATAGTCCACCAAACACCCTGAACTGCAAACTGGTGAAGCTCATCCTGCATTGCTTCAACCCAGCTTGGTTCTTGGAGAGCATCAAAAATTTTCTTGGGCTCACTCTGTGATAGAAAACAAGCAAACAAACACTCTTGAACCAAAGGGGTATCATCCTTTTTGTGAATGTTTGCAATGAATCCTCCTTTAGGATTCTGATAGTGGTAGTAATACGTCTTTTTAGGAAAAAGAGCGTAAATAGGGTAAGTACGATGGTTTAGGAAAACCGTGCACAAATGACCCAAGTGTAAGAATTCGTTCTCAAGGAGGCTTGTGTATTGTGTTAAGAAGTGATTAATCTTTGAGATTATGATTATCAAGAAAGAAAAGAGAAAAGAAAATAGAAAAGGATGACGGTTACGATTATGAATTAAGCTAAGACGAAAAGTCATGCACGTAAAACCGTAAAATATGACGAAATTTAAAAATTAATCTAAAAATTCCTAGAAAATTGCAATAAATCCTAAAAATTGTAATTAGAGTTTACAAAAAAAAAATCAAAATTCACTCAAACCTTTTATTTAATTAAATATTAATTTTTTAATGCTAATTAAAGCCTAAAAAATCATTTTAATTAACAAAAAGCCCACAATGAGATTTTTTTTCTTTGTAAACCTCTAAAATGACTTAACTAAATTAAAAACTATTTTTGAAAAATTTAAAATTAATTAAAACTATTTAAAAATGATTAAAAACTATAAAAACCTTAAAATAATTCTAGAAATTAATTAAATGACACTAAAATTAATCTAAAAATTTTAAAATTCCTAACTTAATGTATTTAAGCTATAAAAAAGGAAAAACTTGCAAAAATCTTAATTTTTATTTTTAATAATAAAATAATATTAAAAATCCAAAATTTATAAAAAAACTCTAAAAAGTTCCAAATTAGTTTATTTTAACCTAATTAACACAGAAATAAACTTAAAATTACAAAAATACCCCTAATAGGCCTTCAATGGGCTGAAATGAAAAACAATCCACCTAATTGGGCTTTTTGGCCCAATAAGCAAAAAGTTGTCCAAATAAGTCCAAAATCACCTATCTGACTCAAAATTTGATTTTAAGAACAAAAGTCTAAAGGCCCAAAAGCTGAAAGTGAGCTTATCACAGCTTAATAGTCATCAGCTTATTCTTAATGGGCTTTTTGGCCCATTAAGCCATAAGCTAATGTCATAAGCTCTAATTTGACACACAAGCTTCTTTTGGGATACTTAAGATATCTGTGAAAAGAAATTTTGAAAAATTCCAAGAAATAAGCCTGAAATAAGTAAAAGCTCCCTATAGAAAACGACAAAATAGCCGTTTTTGAGTTCTAGGCCACCTCAAGTGCTGATTCTTGTTGCAAAAGGTTTTAAATGACTTAATTAAGCAAAATCAACAAAAAATTTTCAAATAAGCACAAAGAATAAGCTGGAATAAGAAAATAAGCACTTATGAAAAAGTCAAGTCAATTGGTTTTCTAGTCAAACCTAAAAGTCAAACCCTAATATGCTCCAGATTAGTCAAATGGGTCAAATGATGAAGATTGATTACAAAATCCAAGTTGATGCAAGTCTGAACAAGCTAAAATAGCTTATGAATAAGCTGATTAAGAATTAACACTAGCGGGGGCTAGTTTTGGGTGTCCAGTAGTGGGAAAAGTTGCCACTACTTGACTTCTTTGACTTTTTTTCTTTTGTGGATTTTTGTTGGATTCAAGGCACCAAAAGGCACCCTTATAGCCAGTGGGTTATATGGAGTCAATAACAATCACAAAATCACAAAAACTAACAGCCAAATGATACAGTTAATTCAATCTTTGCCCAGATATCACACAGACATGAACATAAGCAATTTTCAAACAAATAAGCAGATTTAGCAAGAATAAGCCAACCAAATTGAACCAAATGCACACAACATCTTAGATAAATTCAAATGAACGTAAATAAACTAGTTTCATGCACTGATTCAAAGTTTAGACAAAGATTCAAGCCAATAAAAGTTACTGATGAACAAACAGATGAGCATAAATGAGGTTGCTGATGTATTTGACCAAAGATCCAATTTCAAACACTTAAATCTCTTAAACAGGTTATATAAACTTTGTTTAATCACTTTTTATCCCTAAACATGCATACACTCTATGTGTTTTCAAAATATTGGGTCAAAATAATCAAAATCGAAGAAGTTATAGCACTTAATCAGATTTGATGTTTCAAAGAGTAAACATGGAAATTATTAGAACACAAGCACTTGTATAGCAGATATAAACACAAACCAACACTTAACACTTACTCAAAATCAAACAAGAACCCAATAGCAGCATACCCAAACACCCCTTTCACTTTTTAATCCATGATTTAACAAAGCAATTATGTATTTCAGGTTTACGAAAGCCTAATCTAGCATCATAACAACAATATCATGGAGATTCAAGCAATAAAAACAACACTTATAAAAGCAGAACACAAAATCACAAAAATCAAGTATTTTTAACAGATTTTTGGTAAGAAGGCTCAAACCTCATGAATGTACATCCACACTCACGAATTTTTGAGCCTATGTGCCTAGCTTAACAAGGCACAAGCTTCCACAAAGCTGCCAAGAGTAACACGGTTAAAACAAGCAATATAAAAAACTGAAAATTGGAAAACAAAGCTGATTAATGAAACCTTTGTACCCACTCCTTGATTATCCCCAAACCACAAGCTCACAACACCTTGATAATCTTCTTATAAGGGTGCTACGATCACTTGTAATCCAAAAATTCCAAGGATGTACCAAAGAACTTAGCAAAATATCAGATTTTGGAAAATTATGCAATTTCTTACACAATGTTTAAAAACAGGTTTTGAGGTTCAACAAACACAAACTTGTAACAATAATAAGCAAAGATTAAAGATGACACTTGGTTTTCTTCAACACTTCAAACACTTTTTCATAAAACTGAAACAAAGATTTATAGAAATGTGAACAAGGAAAAACCAAGAGCAAATGTAAATGTTGTAGTCTAAGGCCTTTATATAGGCTACATGAATACTAGAAAAGCTGAAAAAACTATAAACCCAAAGTTGTAGAAGTCCCAAAATACCCTTGTCGAATTTGAATTTTCTTGAACATGTGAAGTTATCTTGGACGTTTGTGGAGTTGATAGTTGGTCCAATTGTGATCAATGGCTCACATGAAGCATAAAATGTAAGCTTGCATATGGATGGTTGATTCTCTGGCATGTTTTGGCTTTATCCACAAAAAGTGTGCAGGGGAAGACTCATGTGAGCTTTGGGTTGATGTGGCATGCAAAAAGTGAGTTGGGTTATGTTTAATGATCCCTTAATCATAAATCTGGAAAGTTATAACACTTAATTCTTGGTAATTAAGAAATACCCAAATGTGATTAAAAATGTGATGAACAAGGGGTTTGATCCGTTTTGGTTTTTAAATAAGGTGTTAGGTGGCTTGTGGGTGAGAGGTGGCTTGTGATTGGTGGAAAAGTGTTAGTGGGGCACGTGGCATGCCACCACTGGTTAAGGTATCTTCTATGTCTTGGCAATTTTAATCCCCCATCTTCCATTCTCCTTTCACTTCTTGTTTTAATACACCAAAATCTGATTTCCCTTTGTAAACAAGTTTTGGTTTTCACACTTTTGCCCCAAAAAGTTTTGTAAAGTAATTTTAGGGGTATTTCTTGTAATTTGATGATTCTTTAAGGGTTGTTTTTGGCATTTATTCATTCTTCATGGTCGTGACTTGTATGGTTGACTTTGTGGAGGACTAATAATGACAAGTCTTCAAATTTGAGGGACCATTTTAGCCAATTCTTCAAAGTCGAGGGTCCTTTTTGTAATTTGACAAACTTTAAGGACCAAACTTGTAATTATGAATATACAAGGGTTTAAAGTGTCAATTCTTCAATGTTGGAGGACCCTTCTTGTACAATCTTCAATTCTTCAAGGGTTATTCTTGGAAAATCAACTCTAGGGCTTGGTTCATTGTGCGGCTTCGTTTCCCGTGTTCGTTTTCGCTTGTTTCTTGTGATCTTTTGTCATTTTCTCAATATCCGCACCTAAAATAGACACTGAACAAACACAAGAATATATTTGGCATATTTTATGATATTTTATGCATTTTAAGCCCATTTTGGACGATGAGACTATGTATAAAAGCAGTCTCATCACTCCCCCATACTAAACCATTGTCGTGCCCTCACGCAATGCAAGAATAAAGTATCGTAGCACCTCCAAATCATTTTTATGCACTTTTATTGAATGATAAACTTGCTACACTACCACTACTTGCTACTACTTGCGTTTTAGACATAATGTATTATTTTCATCGCAAAATGGGTCGTTTAGGTTCATAGAACAAGAGCACGTGAATGCTTCGTTAGAAATAATTTCATCGTCCTCGATTTTAACCCTAATTCCATGCCAAGCGTGCAACGAGATCATTGTCATTATAAGTTAGTAATGATAACGCTACTCATATGCCCTAATCACGTACTTAGACTCTCATTTTCCTAAGTGGTATCTCTTATATTTTATTTTTGACTTATGCGATGATAGAGATTTAGGTCTAAAAATAGAGTCATAACGTTGTAACCAAGACCATCGAATTAATAAACCCCCCCCCCCCCTAATAGACAACGATGTCAAAAAATTAAGTCAACAAGAAAGATCGATAAACACGATTTTATAGAGGTTTTGAACATGAGACTTATTACCAACACTTTTATACGCCCCCTAACGGATGGGCCTTATTATCATAGGTTTACCTCCATCTTTTATTCAACTTTGCCCTGAAGCTTTTATTATGAATTCGGTCTTGCCTTGCCTTTTATTTAACCTCGCCATGAGGTGTTTATTATGGCCAAAGACGTATATCCTCACGCTAAAGCGAATTTTGGATCTTTAAAGCTTCAAATATTAAGGCATAATTCACTTTCAATTTCGCATAGATTTTTCGGCCTTGTGAGCTTCACATTGTTTGCTTGATTTAGGTGAGCACTTGAAATCTTATTATTAGGTGAAGCTTTTGATTATTCGGGTTGCCAATACTTCAAAACCGTGACGCTGGCGATACCTTAATGTTTTACCAATTTAATTACAAGGAAGCTACTAGAAAACACTAGAAACCAACAATCAAGACTAAACCGCTAAGCCAATACTTATTAAGCAAAATATATATACAAGCGAAGGGAGAATAAGCAAACAACGAGAACACGTGAGTTTTTGAAAGAATACGAGTACTCTACATTTAGCATAGTAACTTATAATTAACTCTATCATTTCTCGTCCTCATTTAAGAGACTTAGCCTAATATAAAGTTAAGGAATCGAAGCTAAGTGCTCAACACGCATGTCGAGTAAAAATTTACTCTTATTCTCGCCATCGGAAAATATACATTCGTGTCTTCAAACACTTACAAAACATGAGAAAAATCTGAAAATTTGGTCATTTTAGCCTTATTTTGCAACAAAACAATAAACAAAAAGATAAACTTTGGAAAGCGTGAAGGTTTGGCAAGGCAAGTATCTATTCAACCCCATACTAAAGTTAAACATTGTCCTCAATGTTTTGAGTCTAAGGGTAGGATACCCCTATACTAGAGACGAAGTCGAATGCATAATCTAGCATGGAAAGGGTGTAACCGTTAAATTAATAGCCGTTTATGAAGTGTGATAAAAATCTAAGGTTAGAACATATAAGGATATATCATGTGTGGATATCGAGAAATTCTTCAAAGAAAACGATCAAGTGCTCCCATAAAACGAACACGAGAGGCTCCAATCATGAAGATCATGATCATCTAAAAACCACATATCACAAACAACCACGGAACAAAGGTAGGAAGGGCAAAAATCCCCTCACGTAAGCTATATTAGAAAGTGATAATATGTACATGGATAAGCATGGGACTCCCCCACGAGGCACCTCGTTTTTTATTACCGAGTCATGAGATCGACTCGATCCCCCTCAATACTAATTATCATTGGGGAAGGTGACTTGGTCGAGGTAGTTCAAAGAGGTAACTTCCCCGCTAAAGTAGTGCTCTAACCTATGTCCATTCACTTTGAAATTAGGGCCATCATTCTGACCTAGCTCGATGGTCCCATAAGGAAAAACTTGGGTAACGGTGAATGGACCGGACCAATGGGATTTCAAATTGCCGGAAAATATTTTCAAACGTGAGTTAAAAAGCAACACTTGATCTCCAATGTTAAAAACCCGATTTTTAATTTTAGAATCATGAAACTTTTTAGTTTTTTCTTTGTAAATCAATGAATTTTCATAAGCAATGTCTCTCAATTCATCCAATTCATTTAATTGCATTTTCTGGTGTTTTTCTGCGGTCTCAATATCATCATTACACTGCTTAAGGGCCCAATAAGCTTTGTGTTTGAGTTCAATTGGCAAGTGACAATTCTTTCCATACACGATCTTATAAGGAGTGCACCCGATGGGCGTCTTATGAGCGGTACGAAAGGCCCATAAAACATCATCTAACTTATCCGACCACGATTGTCGGTTCACTCCAATCGATCTCTCTAAGATCCTCTTCAACGCTCGGTTTGAAACCTCGACTTGCCCACTCGTCTGTGGGTGATAATCCGTAGAAAGCCGATGTGTAACCCCATATTTCCTTAGGACCCTTTCGAATTGGTCATTACAAAAATGGGTTCCACGATCGCTTATGATCGCACGAGGGGTTTCAAACCGAGAAAACAAGCTCTTCAAAAACATGACTACCACACGAGCATCGTTCGTGGGCAAAGCCTTAGCTTCCACCCACTTGGATAGGTAGTCAACAACGACAAGGATGTACTTATTACCTCGAGATGATGGGAACGACCCCATAAAATCAATTCCCAAAACGTCAAAGATCTCACACACTTGGATGATGTTTTTTGGCATTTCATCGTTTTGTGAGGCTTTTCCTTGTCGTTGGCATGAGTCACACTACTTCACAAGTGCGTGTGCATCTCGGTAAATAGTATGCCAAAAGAAACCGGCATCAAAGACCTTCTTTGCCGTGAGATTAGCACCATGGTGACCACCCGTGGGTCCCTCGTGACAAGCTCTAAGGATATTAGAAGCTTCAATGCCAAATACACAACGTCGAATGATTTGATCCGCACAAGTCCAAAATAGGTAAGGGTCGTTCCGAAAGTAGAACTTGACGTCACGAAAGAATTTTCGTTTTTGTTGAGTCATCATACCCTTAATGATGAAGTTTCCCGCATGGTAATTTGTGATGTCCACTAACCATGGGGTAGATGAGTCAAGCTTAAAATTTACTACACCAAGTGTCTCGAGAGGAAATGTTTCGGTAATTTCCTTGTTCTTGTACATACTTTGGTGAGGATCTTCCAAACGAGAAAGATAATCGGCCGCTAGATTCTCAGCTCCTTTTTTGTCAAGGATTTCAAAATCAAATTCTTGTAAGAGGAGAATCCAACGAAGCAATCTCGGCTTTGCATATTATTTAGCCATGAGATACTTGATTGCCGAGTGATCCGTATACACTATGCATTGGGTTAAGACGAGGTAAGGTCAGAATTTCTCAAATGCATACACCACGGCAAGGAATTCCTTTTCCGTTGTAGTGTATTTAAGTTGAGCCTCGGTCATCGTCTTGCTAGCATAGTGAATAGGAAAGAAGTGCTTATCATGACGTTGCCCCAAAACGGCCCAAATTGTGTAGTCACTTGCATCACACATGAGCTCAAAGGGGAGGTTCCAATTGGGAGCAACAAGAATGGGAGCTTCGGTAAGTTTCCCCTTAAGGATTTCAAAGGCTCGTACACAATCTTCTTTAAAGACAAAAGGAGCATCTTTTTCGTAGAGATGTGTAATAGGTCGAGAAATATTTGAAAAATACTTGATGAATCAACGATAAAAGCCCACGTGGCCTAGGAGACTCCTAACTCCCTTGACGGTTTTGGGATGAGGTAATTTGGCGATGACGACTACCTTAGCTTTGTCTACCTCAGTCCCCGCTTTCGAAACCTTGTGCCCTAAGACGATTCCTTCCTTAACCATAAAATGACATTTTTCCCAATTGAGCACAAGGTTGGTTTCCTCACAACGTTTCAACATTCTCTCAAGATTCGACAAACACGAAGTGAAAGAACAATCAAACACGGAAATATCATCCATAAAGAATTCCATCGTCTTCTCAATCATGTCATGAAAAATAGCCATCATGCACCTTTGAAAGGTTCCCGGTGCATTGCAAAGTCCGAATGGCATTCAACGATAGGCAAACGTTCCATATGGACACGTAAACATAGTTTTTTCTTGATCACGAGGATCGATGGGGATTTGAAAGTAACCGGAAAACCATCTAAAAAGCAATAGAAATCGTTTCCCGCAAGACGCTCCAACATTTGATCCATGAAGGGAAAGGGAAAATGGTATTTACGAGTGGCGTCATTCAACTTACGATAGTCGATACACACCCTCCAACCGGTCATAAGTCGAGTTGAAATTAACTCGTTGGCATCATTTGGCACAACGGTCATTCCTCCCTTCTTAGGGACACAACGAATAGGGCTCACCCAAGGGCTATCGGAAATAGGGTAAATCATTCCCGTGTCAAGGAGTTTAAGGACCTCCTTTTTGATGACGTCGTGAACTTTGTGGTTCACCCTCCTTTGGCATTGGATTGCGGGTTTTTAGTCCTCCTCCATTAAGATTTTGTGGGTACAAAATTTGGGATCAATCCCCTTAATGTCAGATAATTTCCACGCAATTGCCCCTTTGTGGTCCTTTAGAACATCGATAAGTGCGGTTTTTTCATCATTCAAAAGATCTTTCGCAATAATAACCGGCAACTTATCGTCTCCTTCCAAGAATACGTATCCAAGATGAGGAGGTAAATCTTTCAACTCGAGGATTGGTGGTTCCTCAATTGAAGATTTGGGCTCGATACTCATAACCTCCTCGGGTGGAGGAAATGGGAAATCGTTAAGAAAATCCTTGATAATCGAGAAGTCCTCATTGATGTAGTGATTTTACTACTCTTTAGGAAAAGAGAGCAAATAGGGCAAGTAATGAATACGACGATTTAGGAAAACCGTGCACAAATGTCCCTTAAATTAGTTCGTTCTCAAGGAGGCTAGTGTGTTATGAGTGTAATGATTTGGATTAACTTTGTGATTATATTGTTGAGAAAAGAAGAAATGGGATTAGAAGAGAACGACGGTTACGAAGATGATTTACACTAAGACGAAGTAGGTGTACACGTAAAACCGTAAAAAGCACCAAAATTAAAATTTTACTCTAAAAATTACCAAAAATCACTAAAAATCCACAAAAATATTCCAAGGGTTTACAAAAAATCCAAACTTGCTAAAACCTTTTAATTAATTAAATATTAATTTTTTAATGCTAATTAAAACCCTAAAAATCAATATTAACTAATAAAAAGTCCAATTCAAGATTTTCAAGTTTTTAAACCTTTAAAATAACCTAATTAAGGTAAAAAGTATTTTTCAAAATTTTAAAACCACTAAAAACTATTTTTAAACAATTAAAAACTATTAAAAGCTATAAAAATTTAAAATAATTCTGGAAAATAATTAAAAGACCCTAAAAATATTTGGAAAGTTGCAAAATTCCTAATTAAGTGTCTAGAACCTAGGAAAAATGTAAAAACTTAGAAAATCAGACTTTAAATTTTTAATAATAAAATAATATTAAAATATTAATAAAAATCCAAAAATCTTAAAAAATTCTAAAAAAGTTGCAAACTAGCTTAATTTAACCTAAATAACTCAGAAATGAACTTGAAATTACCTAAATACCCTTAATGGGCTAAACCCAAAACAGATCCTTAATGGGCCAAATTTGAGCCCAAAATGAAAAAGTAGCTCAAATAAGCCCAAAAAGCACTACTTGACTCAAAATTTGATTTTAAACAACTTTTTCCAAAGGCCCAAAAGCTGAAAGTGTGAAATAAGCAAGCTTATACCAAACAGCTTATTCTTAATAGGCTTTTTGGCCCATTAAGCTATAAGCTAATGCCATAAGCTCAAATTAGACACACAAGCTTCTTTTGTCCTAAATAAGACTTCTGTAAAAAGAATTTTTAAATAAGCCAAAGGAATAAGCCTGAAAATGCAATAAGCAATCTACAGAAAACGACAAAATAGTCGTTTTTGAGTTCTAGGCCACCCTAAGAGCTAATTCAAGTTTCTAAAGCTTTTAAATGACTTAAATAAGAAATTTCAACAAAAAGTTTTCAAATAAGCTGACTCAATAAGCTGGAAAAAGCAAATAAGCACTTATTAAAAAGTCAAATAAGTTGGTTTTCTAGCAAAAAGTCAAAGTCAAAGTCCAATAAGCTCAAGTCTAATCAAATAGGTCAAATAATGAAGATCTATCACAAAAAATAAGTTGTTGCAAGTCTGGATAAGCTAAAATAGCTTATTGATAAGCTGAGTACAAATTAACACTAGCAGGGGCTAGTTTTGGGTGTTGAGTAGTGGGAACTTTTCCCACTGCTTGACTTGTAGGCTTTTTTTGTCTTTAGTGACTTTTTTGGAGATTCAGATTTCACAAAGGCACCCAAATGATCTTTGGATCATAAGGAGTCAATACAAAAAAAGAAATCACAACAAGTAACGGCCAATTTGTACAGTTAATTCAATAAAGAACCAGATCTGTCACAGACTTAGAACAATAAGCAGTTGAGCACTTATAAGCAGTTTTAGCAATATTCAGCCAACCAAATTCAACCAAATGCATACACAAGCTATTATAAACTCAAATGAACAAGTCTAAAAAGTTTTCATTCAATGGCTTAAAGCCTAAATCAAGATTCAAGCTTATGAAGGTTACTGATGAACACTAACACATGCAGTTTTACACTTTGCTGATGTATTTGACCAACAAGCCAAATTCAAACACTCAAATCTATCAAGTATGTTATATTAATGATGTTTTAACAACTTTTAACCCTAAGCATGCATAAACCCTAGGTTTTCCCAAAATCTTAGGTCAATATCAGTCAAACTCAACAAGGTATAGCAGATTATGTGATTCAAGGTTTCAAACTCAGAAACTTGCAGCAAAACACTCTCAACCAAGCATATATCAAATACCAAGCACAAATATACACTTCTAACAACACAATAACACTTTTCAATCTCAAACAGGTAATCCCAAACACCCCTTTAACTTTTCAAAACCAAGTTTTTCAATTCAAAAGTGAGATTTAAGACCACCCAAGCCCAAATTAACACAACAATAGCTAAGATAAACGGATTCAAGTAGTTTTAAGCCACAAAATACACAAGAACATAGGCAACACTCAAATATCACAAATATCTAAAATATTTTCAGATTTTGAGATTAAGGATGTGTACCTCATGGATGTACATCCACACCCACGAATTTTGAGCTTATGTATTAGCAAGAACAAGTACAAGGTTCCACAAACAACCCTGCTAAGATTCAACAAAGTTAAAGGCACAATTATCAAAACAGAAATATGAAAACTTCTTGATTAATGCAACTCATGTCCTCCACACTTGATTATCCCCAAGTTATAAGCTTCACCACACCTTGATAACACAATATCAAGATGCTATGATCAGCCCTATAGCCCAAGAATTCCAAGATAGACCAAGAACTTAGCAAAATATCAAGAAAATATGGATAATGTGCAAACTTTTGCACACTCCTCTTTTGAAAACAAGTTTTTGATTCAAGAAATAAGAAACAAAGAACAATAGTAAACAGATTATAACAATGGCACTTGAGCTTTCTTCACAAAATTCATACACATTTAATTAAGACTGAAAATGAGCTTTACAGATTTGTGAACAAGGAAAATTCAAGAGCAAACTAAAATGAATGACCTAGATGCCTTTATATAGGCTACAAGTGAACTAGGTAAGTTGGAAAAAACATAAACCCTAATGTGTAGAAGTCCAAAATTGCCCTTGGAGCTTTGGCATCTTTTGAAGATCATGTGACTTCATTTTGTTGTGTAGCATGAGTTGGCAAGTGAAAAAGTGATCAAAGGGCTTGTAAGAAGCTTAAGATGTAAGCACAATCCTTGGACGTTCGATGGCTGTCTTCATTTTGGCAGTATGCATAAGCTTGTAGCAGGGGAGGTCCCATGTAGCATGTGGGGTGATGTGGTGACCAATATTAAGGTTTGGATTTGATTAGGATATCCTTAATCACTAATCTGGAAGAGGTGATGGTTTAATTTTTGCTAAAACAAAAATCCCCAATTTGGATTATGAACATCAAGAACAAGCGTTTGATCTGTTTAAGGGGTAATTAACATTTAAATAAATGTTTAAGGTGCCAAAGATTAGTTAATTATTTAACCAGGGGTGATTGGAGTGTGACATGGATGAATGGCGTGTTCTGATTGGTGAAGAGTGGTAGTGGGACACGTGTTGGATGCTGGTAGGTCTAGGTAACTTCCTTGTCTGGCCAAATATAACCCCTTATCTTTCTCCTTCTTGTCTTTTCAGTTTAATAATCCATCAACGCCTAAATACTTCTTATCAACTTTTGCCTTTTCACACTTTTGCCCCAAAATGTTTTATAAAGTGAATTCAGGGGTATTTCTTGCCAATTTGTGATTCTTGAAGGGCTGACTTGGTATTTTCTTCAAGGATTATGGTCTAAACTTGTATGATTGACATTTTGGAGGACTGAAATTGTCAAATCATGTTTGATGAGGGACCATTCTTGCCAAATGTTGAAAGTCAAGGGTCCTTTTGGTAATTTTGGGATTTTCGAAGGACCAAACTTGTAATTTCTTGTTCTTGGAAGGAATTCATGATATATTTGACTTGGTGGAGGATAATGGTTGACAATTTAGCTTTGTTGAGGGGCTAAACATGTCAATTCTTCAAAGTGAATGGCCCTTTTTTGTAATTTTGATAAACTTTAGGGACCAAACTTGTAATTATGAAGATACAAGGGTATAAAGTGTCAATTCTTCCATATTGGAGGACCCTTCTTCATAAATCTTCAAATCTTCAAGGGTTTTTCTTGGGAAAGTCTTCATTAGGGCTTGGTTCCATGTGCGGCTTCGTTTCCCGTGTTCGATTTTGCATGATTCTTGTGATCTTTTGTCATTTTCTCAATATCCGTACCTAAAATACACGAGCAACAAACACAAGCATATATATGGGTATTTTGATGATATTTAATGCATTTTAAGCCCTATTTGGACGATGAGACTATGTATAAAAGCAGTCTCATCACTTCCCCATACTAAACCATTGTCGTGCCCTCACGCAATACTAGAATAAAGCATCGTAGCACCTCCAAAATTCATTTTTATTCACTTTATTTAATGATAAACTAGCTACACTACTACTATTGCTACTACTTGCGTTTTAGACATAATGTATGATTCTCATCACAAAATGGGACGTTTAGGTTCATAGAATAAGAACACGTGAATGCTTCGTTAGAAATAATTTCATCGTCCTCGATTTTCACCTCAATTCCATGCCAAGCGTGCAACGAGATCATTGTCATTATAAGTTAATAATGCTAACACTACTCATATGCCCTAATCACATACTTATCCTCCCATTTTCCTAAGTTGTATCTCTTATATTTTATTATGTCTTGAATGTTTCACGAAGATACATTGTTTGACTTATGCGATAATAGAGATTTAGGTCTAAAAATAGAGTCCTAATGGTGTAACCAAGACCATCAAATCAATAACCCCTCCCAATAGACAACGATGTCAAAAAAATAAGTCAACAAGAAGGATCGATAAACACGGTTTTATAATGGTTTTGAACATGAGACTTATTACCAAGACTTTTATATGCCCCCTAACGGAAGGGCCTTATTATCTTTGGTTTACCTCCATCTTTTATTCAACTTCGCCATGAAGCTTTTATTATGACTTCGGTCTTGCCTTGCCTTTTATTATCCGCCTCATCAATGGTTTTATTAGCCAAAGACGTATATCCTCACTCTAAGGAGAATTTTGGATCTTTAAAGCTTCGAAGATTAAGGCTTGATTCACTTTAAATTTTGCATAGATTTTTCGGCCTTGTGGGGCTTCAAATTGTTTGCTTGATTTAGGTGAGCACTTGAAATCTTATTATTGGGTGAAGCTTTTGATTATTCGGGTGCCAATACTTCAAAACCGTGACGGTAGCGATACCTTAATGTCTTCCCAATTTAATTACACGGAAGCTACTAGAAAAGAATAGAAACCCAACAATCGCAACTAAACCGCTAAGTCAATATTTATTAAGCAAAAATATTTACATGCGAAGGGAGAATAATCAAACAACGAGAACACATGAGTTTTTGAAAGAATACGAGTACTCTACGTTTAGCATAGTAACTTATAATTAACCCTATCATTTCTCGTACTCATTTAAGAGACTTAGCCTAATGTGAAGTTAAGGAATCAAAGCTAAGTGCTCAACACGCACGGTCGAGTCAAAAATTACTCTTATTCTCGCCATCAGAAAACCTACATTCGTGTCTTCAAACACTTATAAAACATGAGAAAAAATTTAAAATTTGGCCATTTTTAGCCTTATACTGCAACAAAACAATAAACAAAAAGATAAACTTTGGAAAGCGTGAAGGTTTAGCAAGGCAAGTATATATTCACCCCCCCCCATACTAAAGTTAAACATTGTCCTCAATGTTTCGAGTCTAGGGGTGCAAACACCCCCATACTAGAGACGTAGTCGAATGCCTAATCTAGCATGGAAAGGGTGTAACCGTTAAATTTAAAGTCGTTTATGAAGTGAGCTAAAAACCTAAGGTTAGAACATCAAAGGATATATCATGGATATTGAGAAAGTCTTCAAAGCAATCGATCGAGTGCTCCCATAAAACGAACACGAGAGGCTCCAATCGTGAAGATCATGATCATCTAAAGTCCACAATTCACAAACAACCACGGAACAAAGGTTGTAAGGGCACTAATCCCCACACATTACTACATTAGAAAGCGATAATATATACATAGGATAAGCATGGGACTCCCCCACGAGGCACCTCGTTTTTTATTACCGAGTCATGAGCTCGACTCGATCCCCTCAATACTAATTATCATTGGGGAAGGTGACTTGGTCGAGGTAGTTCAAGGTTGGAACTTCCCCGCCAAAGTAGTGCTTCAACCTATGTCCATTCACCTTGAAATTGGGGCCATCATTTTGAGATAGCTCGATGGTACCATATGGAAAAACTTGAGTCACGGTGAATGGACCGGACCAACGGGATTTCAACTTACCGGAAAAGATTTTCAAGCGAGAATTAAAAAGCAAAACTTGATCCCCAATGTTAAAAACCCGGTTTTTTATTAATTATAGAATCATGCAACTTTTTAGTTTTTTCTTTATAAATCAATGAATTTTCATAAGAAATGTCCCTCAATTCATCCAATTCATTTAATTGCATTTTCCGGTGTTTTCCTGCGGTCTCCATATCATCATTACAATGCATTAGGGCCCAATTAGCTTTGTGTTCCAATTCGATTGGCAAATGACAATTTTTCCCATACACAAGCTTATAGGGAGTGCACCCAATGGGCGTCTTATGAGTGGTCCTAAAGGCCTATATAGCATCGTCCAACTTATCCGACCAATATTGTCGGTTTTCTCCAACGGATCTCTCCAAGATCCTTTTCAACGCTCTGTTTGAAACCTTGACTTGCCCACTCGTTTGTGGGTGATAAGCCGTAGAAAGCCGATGTGTAACCCCATATTTTCTTAGGACCCTTTCGAATTGGTCGTTATAAAAATGGGTTCCACGATCGCTTATGATCGCACGAGGGGTTCCAAACCGAGAAAACAAGCTTTTCAAAAACTTGACTACCACACGAGCATCATTTGTGGGCAAAGCCTTAGCTTCCACCCACTTAGATAGGTAGTCAAACGCAACGAGGATGTACTTATTACCACGAGATGATGGGAACGGCCCCATAAAGTCTATGCCCCAAACGTCAAAGATCTCACACACTTGGATGATATTTTGTGGCATCTCATCTTTTTGTGAGGCTTTTCCTTGTCGTTGGCATGAGTCACACGACTTCACAAGATCTTGTGCATCTCGGTAAATAGTAGGCCAAAAGAACCCGGCATCAAACACCTTCTTAGCCGTGAGATTATCACCGTGGTGACCACCCGTGGGTCCCTCATGGCAAGCTCTAAGGATATTAGAAGCTTCGGTGCCAAATACACAACGTCGGATGATTTGATCCGCACAAGTTCGAAACAAGTAAGGGTCGTTCCAAAAGTAGAACTTGACGTCACGAAAGAATTTTCGTTTTTCTTGAGTCGTCATACCCTTGATGATGAAGTTACCCGCATGGTAATTTGCAAAGTCCGCAAACCATGGGGTGGAAGAATCAAGCTTAGAATTCACTACACCAAGTGTCTCGAGCATAAATGTTTCGGTGATTTCCTTGGGCTCCTAAACACTTTGGTGAGGATCTTCCAAACGAGAAAGATGATCGGCCGCTAGATTCTCGGCTCCTTTTGTGTCAACAATTTTGTGATCAAATTCTTGAAGGGGGAGAATCCAACGAAGTAATCTCGGCTTTGCATCTTGTTTAGCCATAAGATACTTGATAGCCGAATGATCCGTATACACTATGCATTTCGTCAAGACGAGATAAGGTCGAAATTTCTCAAATGCATACACCACGGCAAGGAACTCCTTCTCCGTTGTAGTGTATTTAAGTTGAGCCTCGGTCATCGTCTTGCTAGCATAGTGAATAGGCAAGAAGTGATTTTCATGACGTTGTCCCAATACGGCCCCAATAGCGTAGTCACTAGCATCACACATGAGCTCAAAGGGGAGGTTCCAATTGGAAGCAACAAGAATGGGAGCTTCGGTAAGTTTCCTCTTAAGGATTTCAAAGGATCGTACACAATCTTCGTCAAAGATAAAACGTGCCTCTTTTTCAAGAAGATGTGTAATGGGTCGAGAGATCTTTGAAAAATCCTTGATGAATCGACGATAAAAGCCCGCGTGGCCTAGGAAACTCCTAACTCCCTTAACGGTTTTGGGCTGAGGTAATTTGGCGATGACGTCTACCTTAGCTTGATCTACCTCAATCCCCTCTTTCGAGACCTTGTTCCCTAAGACGATTCCACTTTTAACCATAAAATGACACTTTTCCCAATTGAGCATAAGGTTGGTTTCCTCACAACGTTTCAACATTCTCTCAAGATTTGACAAACACGAAGTGAACGAATTACCAAACACGGAAAAGTCATCCATGAAGACTTCCATCGTCTTCTCGATCATATCATGAAAAATAGCCATCATGCACCTTTGAAAGGTTCCCGGTGCATTACAAAGTCTGAATGGCATTCTACGATAGGCAAACGTTCCATATGAACACGTAAACGTAGTTTTTTCTTGATCACGAGGATCGATGGGGATTTGGAAGTAACCGGAAAAAACCATCTAAAAAGCAATAGAAATCGTTTCCCGCAAGACGCTCCAACATTTGGTCCATGAAGGGCAAGGGAAAATGGTCTATTCGAGTGGCTTCATTCAACTTACGATAGTTAATGCACACTCTCCATCCGGTCACAAGTCTAGTGGGAATTAACTCATTGGCATCGTTTGGCACAATGGTCATTACTCCCTTTTTAGGGACACAATGAATAGGACTCGCCCAAGGGCTATCGGAAATAGGGTAAATCATTCCCGCGTCAAGGAGTTTAAGGACCTCCTTTTTGATGACGTCGTGAATTTTGGGGTTCACCCTTCTTTGACATTGGATTGCGGGCTTGTAATCCTCCTCCATTAAGATTTTGTGGGTACAAAATTTGGGATCGATCCCCTTAATGTCGGATAACTTCCACGCAATTGCCCCTTTGTGATCCTTTAGAACATCGACAAGCGCGGTTTTTTCATCATTCGAAAGTTCCTTCGCAATAATAACCGGCAACTTGTCTCCCTCCTCTAAATAGACATATTCGAGATGAGGAGGTAAATATTTCAACTCGAGGATATGTGGTTCCTCAAGTGAAGATTTGGGCTCGTAACTCATAACCTCCTCGGGTGGAGGAAATGGGAAATCGTTGAGAAAATCCTTGATAATCGAGAAGTCCTCATCGTTGTCGAGGTCTTCGTTACAAGTACGTGGAACATCGAATTCTTCCAACGTAAAACCACCACCTTCAAATGGAGTGAAGGTTGGTGTCGAATTATCAAGAATTGGATCTAACATAGTGGGATTGCCACTAGTTTCATCATCACCAAAACCTAGAACTTCTTGTGAAAATTCCTCGCAAACCATGTCGATCATATCAACGAGGTTTATGGTTGCAACGGAATAAACATGAGAAATTTGAGAGTTTTGAGTTGCGTTTATAACAAGTTCCTCGTCGTTGAAACGTAAGGTGATATTTCTAGCATGAACAACGATCAAATCCATAGACGTATATAAAAACGAACGACCTAAAATAAGAGGAACTTGAGGATCCGTGGGAATATTAACAACGATAAAGTCTACGGGATAGTAGAACTTTCCCACTTTCACAAAAACGTCTTCCGCCAACCCACATGCGGGAATCGTGGAATGGTCGGCCAACTCGATAGACATTAGTGAAGGAGTAAGTTTAGGAAGATTGAGCTACTTGAAGATTGCAAGTGGCATCAAGTTAATGCTAGCACCAAGATCGACCAAGGCGAAGCATTCTTCCATATCTTGAATTGCACAAGGGATCAAAAATTTACCGGGATCACCGACTTTTTGAGGTATGCGATTAAGATAAACCGACGAACAACTAGACAATTGGTGCAATTTCTCCTTGTTGTTCAACATACTTTTAAAGTTAGCGGCAAATCGAGGCATCATGACCAAAGCATCGGCGGAACTCACACTAAAGTGCAAATCACGCAACATTTTCATACAAAGCTCAAATTGGTAATTGTTGCGCTCTTGACGTTTCTCCTTTCTAAGTCTCGATGGATAGGGCAAAGGGGGTGTGGGTTGAGGCGTAGGCATAGCCTTTGGAATCTCGGGTTCCAATGTTGGTAATGGGTCAACCGTAGGTGTGGCATGAGCGGTACTTCGTGGGATTGGAACATGCTCCTTTTGGACCACCACCTCGGGTTCTTCCTCAATTGCTTCCTCCGTAGGAGCAATTGGTTGAGGAGTCGGTTCCTTAAGTGTCTTACCACTACGTGTGGTAATCACTTTCATCTCACCCTTAGGGTTTGATACGGTGTTACTAGGAAGACTAATCGAAGATGGTTTGCACATAATTTCCTCAAACATAGATGAGATTTAATCTTCAAACTTGGATTTCCTCTTCTCGGCTTTAACCATTTCTTGCTTTATCTCATGTTGTCCTTGTTCCATTTTCTGTTGGTTTTGTTGTAACCTAGTTACGGTTCCTTCCATCTTGTTGGTATGGATTTTAAGTTCATTAGCTAACTCATTTTTCAACTCTTTCTTCAAGTCTATCTTAAACTCGGATCTTAGGCTAATGATTTCTCTTTGAATATTGTCAAACCTAGCATCATTCCCATTAGCGTATTCAACAAATTCATTTGGAAGATCTTTCAACGTTTGCAAACCTTTGTTCTTGTTTTGAAAATCATTTTGATTTTTGTTTGAAACTTGATTATTAGCCCCTTGATTACCATAGTTTCCCTTGTTGAAATTGTTTTTGAAACCAACTTGATTGTTGCGATAGTTGTTGTTAGCATTTTGATTTGAACCAAAACCCGGTGGAGTCAATTGATTAGAGCGGGTAACTTGACCGTTTTGGTTGTAAGTTCCCGTGGCCGCGTAGGCACTCGAAGTGTTACCACCGTTGGTAATGCACTCGGAGAAATCATGACCTCCACCACAATACATGCATGAAACCTCAACCGCTTTAGCCGTAGCGGGAGCACTTGGTTCTCGAACTTTGAACTCAATCAAAAGACCTTTAAGCTTATAAAAAATCTTGTTTTCCAAGTTCGCCTCAATTTGGCAAGCATCGATGGTAGTAGACAAAGAAGGTGAAGCCAAAGACGAAGCCTTACGAACACTAGACGTGCTACGAGGACTATACACCTTAGATCTATTCTCAATTATCACCAAAGCTTCCTCAACCGTTTTACACAAAAAATTACCACCCGCGGCGGCATTAAGATAATCCCTTTCATGATCATTAAGTCCATTGTAAAACGTGTCAATTTGATGCAAGTCGGAAAAACCGTGATGAGGACATTCATGTAACATTTCCTTAAACCTATTCCAAACCGTTGAAAAACTTTCATTAAACTCTTGTGAAAATTTTGAAATCTCGTTTTTCAAGTGCGTAGTCTTAGAGGGCGGAAAAAATTGGTTCACAAACTTAGACACGAGATCCTTCCACGTCAATATAGAATTGGGTGGCTCTTTCTTTAACCAAATTTTAGCGGGCCCCGCTAAAGAATACGGAAAAAGCATCATCTTAATCGAGTCATTCGAGACATCCTTAAACTTGCAAGTGGCGGTAAGACGATTGAATTGGTGGATATGGTTGTGTGGATTGTCCTTCTCATCACCACGGAATTTATTGTTTTGGATCATCGACAACAAACCCGTTTTCACTTCAAAATTCTCCGCAAGGATAGCGGGAATCACAATAGCCTCTCCATAACCCTCGGTGGGTGCTTGAAGTAACTCCATCATAGTTCGATTCGCCATGGTTGGTACTTCTCTTACAATGGGTTCGTCAATAGGAGACTCCTCACTAGAAAGATTAGGAGTGGGAGTTTTATTCTCTCGTTTACGTGCACGTCTTGCTTGATTACGAGTTAGCATAAACGTCACGTACAACGAGGGGACGAGCAAAGAAGATTATTTTGGGTGTTTTGTATTTTTTCAATTTTTTTGTGGTTTTTGATTGTATTAACCTTTTTTGGATTTTGGTGAATGTATTAAGTAGACAAAAATCTACAAATCTCCTCCTTAATCAAATCTCTTGATTAAAGAAGCCTCAAGGAATGAAAACGATCACGTGAAGTAAACGCCTTCGATGACTTTAGAACGTTGGTGGAACACCAAAACGTTCAAGAGGGTTTAATTAATGAAACCAAGAAAGTATATATGATACTTAATAATACTTTGGGCGGAAAAACCCTCGATTAGCTCTCAAAATCAAATATTCACAAGCAAGCGGGGAAATGAGGCGGCGCGAAGCACTTAAGAGCCTTTTTCCTTAGGATATCTTTTATAATATCCGCCTTATACCCACCTTATAGTTTGTATTTTTCAAGATTGAGCTTCACAAAAGTATTTATCTATTTTTGCCTTTTTCTTTGGTTTGAGATTCGAATACAATAATTGGGTAATGACCTCCCAAGTCAAGGTTGTGATTTCTCACGTATTTGGAGTACTTGTGAATTTATTGTTCTACGTATACAATATAGTAATAGTATTCACAAAAAAATCGAAAACCGATAATACGTATTAGTAGAGTGCTACTAATACAAATACTATTATGGTTAGTATATAAAAACAAAAATTCCAAATCAAAACACAACACGCCTCGCCGGCAGCGGCGCCAAAATGATATAGTGATTTTACTACTCTTTAGGAATAGAGAGCAAATAGGGCAAGTAATGAATACGACGATTTAGGAAAACCGTGCACAAATGACCCTTAAATGAGTTCGTTCTCAAGGAGGCTAGTGTGTTATGAGTGTAATGATTTGGATTAACTTTGTGATTATATTGTTGAGAAAAGAAAAGAAGAAATGGGATTAGAAGAGAATGACGGTTACGAAGACGATTTACACTAAGACGAAGTAGGTGTACACGTAAAACCGTAAAAAGCACCAAAATTAAAATTTTACTCTAAAAATTACCAAAAAACATTAAAAATCCACAAAAATATTCCAAGGGTTTACAAAAAATCCAAACTTGCTAAAACCTTTTAATTAATTAAATATTAAATTTTTAATGCTAATTAAAACCCTAAAAATCAATATTAACTAATAGAAAGTCCAAATCAAGATTTTCAAGATTGTAAACCTTTAAAATAACCCAATTAAGCTATAAAGTATTTTTCAAATTTTTAAAACCACTAAAAACTATTTTTATACAATTAAAAACTATTAAAAGCTATAAAAACTTAAACTAATTCTAGGAAATAATTAAAAGACCCTAAAAATATTTGGAAAGTTTCAAAATTCCTAATTAAGTGTCTAGAACCTAGGAAAAATGTAAAAACTTAGAAAATCAAACTTTTAATTAATAATAATAAAATAATATTCAAATATTAATAAAAATCCAAAAATCCTAAAAAATTCTAAAAAGTTGCAAACTAGCTTAATTTAACCTAAATATCTCAGAAATGAACTTGAAATTACCTAAATACCCTTAATGGGCCTAGAAAATGGGCTAAACCCAAAACCGATCCTTAATGGGCCAAATTTGAGCCTAAAATGAAAAAGTAGCCCAAATAAGCCCAAAAAGCACTACTTGACTCAAAATTTGAATTTAAACAACTTTTTCCAAAGGCCCAAAAGCTGAAAGTGTGAAATAAGCAAGCTTATACCAAACAGCTTATTCTTAATGGGCTTTTTGGCCCATTAAGCTATAAGCTAATGCCATAAGCTCAAATTAGACACACAAGCTTCTTTTGTCCTAAATAAGACTTCTGTAAAAAGAAATTTGAAATAAGCCAAAGGAATAAGCCTGAAAATGCAATAAGCAACCTACAAAAAATGACAAAATAGTCGTTTTTGAGTTCTAGGCCACCCCAAGAGCTGATTCAAGTTTCTAAAGCTTTTAAATGACTTAAATAAGATATTTCAACAAAATGTTTTCAAATAAGCTGACTCAATAAGCTGGAAAGCAAATAAGCACTTATGAAAAAGTCAAATAAGTTGGTTTTCTAGCAAAAAGTCAAAGTCAAAGTCCAATAAGCTCCAGTCTAATCAAATAGGTCAAATAATGAAGATCTATCACAAAAAATAAGTTGTTGCAAGTCTAGATAAGCTAAAATAGCTTATTGATAAGCTGAGTACAAATTAACACTAGCAGGGGCTAGTTTTGGGTGTTGAGCAGTGGGAACTTTTCCCACTGCTTGACTTGTAGACTTTTTTTGTCTTTAGTGACTTTTTTGGAGATTCAAATTTCACAAAGGCACCCAAATGATCTTTGGATCATAAGGAGTCAATACAAACAAAGAAATCACAACAAGTAACAGCCAATTTGTACAGTTAATTCAATAAAGCACCAGATCTGTCACAAACTTAGAACAATAAGCAGTTGAGCACTTATAAGCAGTTTTAGCAATATTCAGCCAACCAAATTCAACCAAATGCATACACAAGCTATTATAATCTCAAATGAACAAGTCTAAACAGTTTTCATGCAATGGCTTAAAGCCTAAATCAAGATTCAAGCTTATGAAGGTTACTGATGAACACTAACACATGCAGTTTTACACTTTGCTGATGTATTTGACCAACAAGCCAAATTCAAACACTCAAAACTATCAAGTATGTTATATTAATGATGTTTTAACAGCTTTTAACCCTAAGCATGCATAAACTCTAGGTTTTCCCAAAATCTTAGGTCAAAATCAGTCAAACTCAACAAGGTATAGCAGATTATGTGATTCAAGGTTTCAAACTCAGAAACTTGCAGCAAAACACTCTCAACCAAGCATGTATCAGATACCAAGCACAAATACACACTTCTAACAACACAATAACACTTTGCAATCTCAAACAGGTAATCCCAAACACCCCTTTAACCTTTCAAAACCAAGTTTTTCAAATCAAAAGTGAGATTTAAGACCACCCAAGCCCAAATTAACACAACAATAGCTAAGATAAACGTAGTTTTAAGCCACAAAATACACAAGAACATAGGCAACACTCAAATATCACAAATATCCAAAATATTTTCAGATTTTGAGATTAAGGATGTGTACGTCATGGATGTACATCCACACCCACGAATTTTGAGCTTATGTACTAGCAAGAACAAGTACAAGCTTCCACAAACAACCCTGCTAAGATTCAACAAAGTTAAAGGCACAATTATCAAAACAGAAATATGAAAACTTCTTGATTAATGCAACTCTTGTCCTCCACACTTGATTATCCCCAAGTTATAAGCTTCACCACACCTTGATAACACAATATCAGGATGCTATGATCAGCCCTATAGCCCAAGAATTCCAAGATAGACCAAGAACTTAACAAAATATCAAGAAAATGTGGAAAATGTGCAAACTTTTACACACTCCTCTTTTGAAAACAGGTTTTTGATTCAACAAATAAGAAACAAAGAACAATAGTAAACAGATTATAACAATGGCACTTGAGCTTTCTTCACAAAATTCATACACATTTCATTAAGACTGAAAATGAGCTTTACAGATTTGTGAACAAGGAAAATTCAAGAGCAAACTAAAACGAATGACCTGGATGCCTTTATATAGGCTACAAGTGAACTAGGTAAGCAAGAAAAAACGTAAACCCTAATGTGTAGAATTCCAGAATTGCCCTTGGAGCATTTGCAACTTTTGAAGATCATGTGACTGCATTTTGTTGTGTAGCATGAGTTGGCAAGTGAAAAAGTGATCAAAGGGCTTGTAAGAAGCTTAGGATGTAAGCACAATCCTTGGACGTTGGATGGCTGTCTTCATTTTGGCAGTATGCATAAGCTTGTAGCAGGGGAGGTCCCATGTAGCATGTGGGGTGATGTGGTGACCAATATTAAGGTTTGGATTTGATTAGGATATCCTTTATCACTAATCTGGAAGATGTGATGGTTTAATTTTTGCTAAAACAAAAATTCCCAATTTGGATTATGAACATCAAGAACAAGCGTTTGATCTGTTTAAGGGGTAATTAACATTTAAATAAATGTTTAAGGCACCAAAGATTAGTTAATTATTTAACCAGGGGTGAGTGGAGTGTGACATGGATGAATGGGGTGTTCTGATTGGTGGAGAGTGGTAGTGGGACACGTGTTATAACCCCTTATCTTGCTCCTTCTTGTCTTTTCAGTTTAATAATCCATCAACGCCTAAATACTTCTTATCAACTTTTGCCTTTTTACACTTTTGCCCCAAAATGTTTTATAAAGTGAATTTAGGGGTATTTCTTGCCAATTTGTGATTTTTGAAGGGCTGACTTGGTATTTTCTTCAAGGATTATGGTCTAAACTTGTATGATTGACATTTTTGAGGACTGAAATTGTCAAATCATGTTTGATGAGGGACCATTCTTGCCAAATGTAGAAAGTCGAGGGTCCTTTTGGTAATTTTGGGATTTTCAAAGGACCAAACTTGTAATTTCTTGTTCTTTGAAGGACTTCATGATATATTTGACTTTGTGGAGGATAATGGTTGAAAATTTAGCTTTGTTGAGGGGCTAAACTTGTCAATTCTTCAAAGTGGAGGGCCCTTTTTGTAATTTTGACAAACTTTAGGGACCAAACTTGTAGTTATGAAGATACAAGGGTATAAAGTGTCAACTCTTCCATATTGGAGGACCCTTCTTCATAAATCTTCAAATCTTCAAGGGTTTTTCTTGGGAAAGTCTTCATTAGGGCTTGGTTCCATGTGCGGCTTCATTTCTCGTGTTCGTTTTTGCATGATTCTTGTGATCTTTTGTCATTTCTCAATATCCGTACCTAAAATACACAAGCAACAAACACAAGCATATATATGGGTATTTTGATGATATTTAATGCATTTTAAGCCATATTTGGACGATGAGACTATGTATAAAAGCAGTCTCATCACTCATCGTTGTCGAGGTCTTCGGTAAAAGTACGAGGAACATCGAATTCTTCCAACGTAAAACAACCACCTTTAAATGGAGTGAAAGATGGTGTCGAATTATCAACAATAGGATCAAGCATAGTGGGATTTCCACTATTTTCATCGTCACCAAAACCTAAAACTTCTTGTGAAAATTCCTCGCAAACGACATCGATCATATCAACGAGGTTTATGGTCGCGACAGAATAAACATGAGAAATTGGAGAGTTTTGTGTTCGTTTATAACAAGTTCCTCGTCGTTGAAACGCTATGCGATTTTTCTAGCATGCACATCAATCAACGCCATCGACGTATCCAAAAACGAACGACCTAAAATGAGAGGAACTTGAGGATCTGTGGGAATATCGACAACGATAAAGTCTACCTGATAATAGAACTTTCCCACTTTAACAAAAACGTCTTCGGCCAATCCACATGCGGGAATCGTGGAATGATCGGCCAATTCGATAGACATTAGTGAAGGAGTAAGATTAGGAAGATTGAGCGACTGGAAGATTGCAAATGGCATCAAGTTAATACTAGCACCAAGATCGGCCAAGGCATATCATTCTTCTATATCTTGGATAGCACATGGAATCAAGAATTTACCGGGATCAACGACTTTTTGAGGTATGCGGTTAAGATAAACCGATGAACAACTAGACAATTGTTGCAATTTCTCCTTGTTGTTTAGCATACTCTTAAAGTTAGCGGCAAATCGAGGCATCATGACCAAAGCCTAGGCAAGATTTAAATTGAAATGCAAATCACGAAACATCTTCATAAAAAGCTCAAACTGGTAATTGTCGCGCTCTTGACGTTTCTCCTTCCTAAGTCTCGATGGATAGGGCAAAGGTGGTGTGGGTTGAGGCATAGGCATAGCCTTTGGAGTCTCAGGTTCCAATCTTTGTAATGGGTCAACCGTAGGTGTGGCATGAGCGGTACTTCGTGGGATTGGGATATGCTCCTTTTCGACCACCACCTCGGATTCTTCCGCAATTTCCTCCACCGTTGGAGTAATTGGTTGAGGAGTCGGTTCCTTAAGTGTCTTACCACTTCGTGTGGTAATCACTTTCATCTATCCCTTAAGGTTCGATGTGGTGTTACTAGGAAGACTAATCGAAGACAGTTTACACATTATAGCCTCAAACATGGATGAAATTTTATCCTCAAACATAGATTGCCTTTTATCGGCCTTAAGCATCTCTTGTTTTATCTCATGTTGCCCTTATTCCATCTTTTGTTGGTTTTGTTGTAACCTAGTTACATTTCCCTCCATTTTGTTGGAAATCTTAAGCTCATTTGCTAACTCTATTTGAACTCCTTTTTCAAGTCATTCTTAAACTCTGATCTTAGGCTAATGATCTCTCTTTGAATATTATCAAACCTAGCATCATTTCCATTAGCGTATTCAACAAATTCATTTGGAAGATCCTTTAAGTTTTGCAAATTGTTGTTTTGAAAATCATTGTTTTGATTTGTTTGAAACTTGATTATTAGCCCCTTGATTCCCATAGTTGTTACCCGTGTAATTGTTTTTGTAACCAACTTGATTGTTTTTATAGTTGTTAGCATTTTGATTGGGAGCAAAACCCGGTGGGTCATTTGATTAGAGAGGGTAACTTGACCGTTTTGGTTGTAAGTTCCCATAGCCGCGTAGGCACTCGAAGTGTTACCACCGTTGGTAATGCACTCGGAGAAATCATGACCTCCACCACAATACATGCAAGAAACCTCATCCGCTTTAGCCGTAGCGGGAGCAGTTTGTTCACCAACTTTAAACTCAATCAAAAGACCCTTAAGCTTATCAAAGATTTTGTTCTCCAAATTTGCCTCAATTTGGCAAACATCGATGGTATGAGACAATGAAGGTGAAGCCGAAGACGAAGACTTACGAACACTCGACGTGCTAGGAGGACTATAGACCTTAGACCTATTCTCAATAATCAACAACGCTTCCTCGAGGGTTTTACACAAAAAATTACCACCCGCGGCGGCATAAACGTCACGTACAACGTGGGGATGAGCAAAGAAGATTCTTTTTGGTGTTTTGACTTTTTCAATTTTTTGTGGTTTTTTATTGTTTTTACTTTTTTTTGGATTTTGGTGATGTATTAGGTAGACAAAAATCTACAAATCTCTCCTCAAATCAAATCTCTCGATTAAAGGAGACTCAAGGAATGAAAACGATCATGTGAAGTGAACGCCTTCGATGACTTTAGAACGTTGGTGGAACACCAAAACGTTCAAGAGGGTTTAATCATTTGAAACCAAGAAAATATATATGATATGTAGATAATACTTTGGTTGGCAAACCCTCGATTAGCCCTTTTTATCTAAACACGCACAAGCAAGCGGAGAAACGAGGCGGCACGAAGCACATAAGAGCCTTTTTCCTTAGGGTATATTTTATAATGCATGCCTTATACCCACCTTATAGTTTGTGTTTGTCAAAATTAAGCTTCACGAAAGTAATTATCTATTTTGCCTTTTTTTCTTTGTTTGAGATTCGAATACAATGATTGAGTATTGAAATCCCAAATCAAGGTTGTGTTTTCACACTTTTGGAATACTTGTGAATTTATTGTTCTATGTATACGATATAGTAATAATATTCACACAAAAAACGAAAAACCGATAATACGTATTAGTAGAGTGCTACTAATACAATTATATTTATGGATAATATAAAAACAACAATTATTCAATCGAAACACAACACGCCTCCCCGACAGCGGCGCCAAAATGATAGTGGTAGTAATACGTCTTTTTAGGAAAAAGAGCGTAAATAGGGTAAGTACGACGGTTTAGGAAAACCGTGCACAAATGACCCAAGTGAAAGAGTTCGTTCTCAAGGAGGCTTGTGTATTGTGTTAAGAAGTGATTAATCTTTGAGATTATGATTATCAAGAAAGAAAAAAGAAAAGAAAATAGAAAAGGATGACGATTAACATTATGAATTAAGTTAAGACGAAAAGTCGTGCACGTAAAACCGTAAAATATGACGAAATTGAAAAATTAACCTAAAAAATCCTAGAAAATTGCAATAAATCCTAAAAAATGTGATTAGAGTTTACAAAAAAATCAAAATTCACTCAAACCTTTTATTTAATTAAATATTAATTTTTAATGCTAATTAAAGCCCAAAAAATCAATTTAATTAACAAAAAGTCCACAATGAGATTTTCACTTTGTAAACCTCTAAAATGATTTAACTAAATTATAAGCTATTTTTGAAAAATTTAAAATTAATTAAAGCTATTTAAAAATGATTAAAACTATAAAAACCTTAAAATAATTCTAGATATTAATTAAATGACACTAAAATTAATCTAAAAATTTTAAAATTCCTAACTTAATGTATTTAAGCTATGAAAAATGAAAAACTTGCAAAAATCCTAATTTTAATTTTTAATAGTAAAATAATAATAAAATAATATTAAAAATCCAAAATTTATATAAAATTCTAAAAAGTTGCAAACTAGTTTATTTTAACCTAATTAACACAAAAATGAACTTGAAATCACAAAAATACCCCTAATGGGCCTTCAAATGGGCTGAAATGAAAAACAGTCCACCTAATTGGGCTTTTTGGCCCAATAAGCAAAAAGTTGTCCAAATAAGCCCAAAATCACCTATCTGACTCAAAATTTGATTTTAGGAACAAAAGTCCAAAGGCCCAAAAGCTGAAAGTGAGCTTATCACAACTTAATAGTCAACAGCTTATTCTTAATGGGCTTTTTGGCCCATTAAGCCATAAGCTAATGCCATAAGCTCTAATTTGAGACACAAGCTTCTTTTGGGATACTTAAGAGATTTGTGAAAAGAAATTTTGAAAAAGCCCAAGAAATAAGCTTGAAATAAGAAAAAGCGCTATACATAAAACGAGAAAATAGTCGTTCTTGAGTTCTAGGCCACCTCAAGTGCTGATTCTTGTTGCAAAAGGTTTTAAATGACTTAATTAAGCAAAATCAACAAAAAGTTTTCAAATAAGCACAAAGTCAAACCCTAATATGCTCCAGATTAGTCAAATGGGTCAAATGATGAAGATTGATTACAAAATCCAAGTTGTTGTAAGTCTGAATAAGCTAGAATAGATTATGAATAAGCTGATTAAGAATTAACACTAACAGGGGCTAATTTTGAGTGTCCAGCAGTTGGAAAAGTTTCCACTGCTTGACTTCTTTGACTTTTTGTCTTTTGTGGATTTTTGTTGGATTCAAGGCACCAAAAGGCACCCTTATAACCAGTGGGTTATAAGGAGTCAATAACAATCACAAAAACTAACATCCAAATGATACAGTTAATTCAATCTTTGCCCAGATATCACACAGACATGAACATAAGCAGTTTTCAAACAAATAAGCAGATTTAGCAAGAATAAGCCAACCAAATTGAACCAAATGCACACAACGGCTTAGATAAATTAAAATGAACATAAATCAACTAGTTTCATGCACTGATTCAAAGTTTAGACAAAGATTCAAGACAATAAAAGTTACTGATGAACAAAAAGATGAACATAATTGAGGTCGCTAATGTATTTGACCACATATCCAATTTCAAACACTCAAATCTCTTAAACAGGTAATATAAACTTTTTTTAATCACTTGTTATCCCTAAACATGCATACACTCTATGTGTTTCCATAATCTTAGGTCAAAATAATCAAAATCAAAGTAGTTATATCATATAATCAGATTTGATGTTTCAAAGAACAAACTTGGCAATTATCAGAACACAAGCACTTGTATAGCAGATATAAACACAAACCAACACTTAACACTTACTCAAAATCAAACAAGAACCCAATAGCAGTAGACCCAAACACCCCTTTCAATTTTTAATCCAAGATTTAACAAAGCAATTGTGTATTTCAGGTTTACCAAAGCATAATCTAGCATCATAACAACATTATCATGCAGTATTAAGCAGATTCAAGCAATAAAAACAACACTTATAACAATAGAACACAAAATCACAAAAATCAAGTATTTTTAACAGATTTTGGGTAAGAAGGCTCAAACCTCATGAATATACATCCACACTCATGAATTTTTGAGCCTATGTGCCTAGCTTAACAAGGCACAAGCTTCCACAAAGCTGCTAAGAGTAACAAGGTTAGAACAAGCAATATAAAAAACTGAAAATTGGAAACAAAGCTGATTAATGCAACCTTTGTACCCTCCGTGATTATCCGCAAACCACAAGCTCACAACACCTTGATAATCTTCTTATTAGGGTGCTATGATCACTTGTAATCCAAAAATTCCAAGGATGTACCAAAGAACTTAGCAAAATATCAGATTTTGGAATATTATGCATTTTCTTGCACAATGTTTAAAGACATGTTTTGAGGTTCAACAAACACAAACATGTAACAATAATAAGCAAAGATTAAAGATGGCACTTGGATTTATTCAACACTTCAAACACTTTTTCATAAACTGAAACAAGGATTTACAGAAATGTGAACAAAGAAAAACCAAGAGCAAATGTTAATGTTGCAGTCTAAGGCCTTTATAGGCAACATGAATACTAGAAAAGCTAAAAAAACTATAAACCCTAAGTTGTAGAAGCCCAAAATGCCCTTGTCGAATTTGAATTTTCTTGAACATGTGAAGTTATCTTGGACGTTTGTAGAGTTGATAGCTGGTCCAATTGTGATCAATGGCTCACATGAAGCTTAAAATGTAAGCTTGTATATTGATGGTTGATTCTCTGGCATGATTTTTGCATTATCCCCAAAAACGTGTGCATGGGAAGACTCATGTGAGCTTTGGGTTGATGTGGCATGCAAAAATTGAGTTGGGTTATGTTTAATGATCCCTTAATCATAAATCTAGAAAGTTATAACACTTAATTCTTGGTAATTAAGAAATGCCCAAATGTGATTAAGAACATGAGGAACAAGGGGTTTGATCTGTTTTGGTTTTTAAATAAGGTGTTAGGCGCCTAATTAATCTAATTAATAAATTAGTTATAACCGGCCATGGTGGAATGCTGATGTGGGTGAGACGTGGCTTGTGATTGGTGGAAAAGTGTTAGTGGGGCACGTGGCATGCCACCACTGGTTAAGGTATCTTCTATGTCTTGGCAGTTTTAATCCCCCATCTTCCATTCTCCTTTCACTTCTTATTTTAATACACCAAAATCTGATTTCCCTTTGTAAGCAAGTTTTGGTTTTCACACTTTTCCCCAAAAAGTTTTATAAAGTAATTTCAGGGGTATTTCTTATAATTTGATTATACTTCAAGGGTTTTTTTGGCATTTCCTCATTCTTCATGGTCTTGACTTGTATGGTTGACTTTGTGGAGGACTAATAATGACAAGTCTTCAAATTTGAGGGACCATTCTAGCCAATTCTTCAAAGTGGAGGGTCCTTTTTATAATTTGACAAACTTTAAGGACCAAACTTGTAATTATGAATATAAAAGGGTTTAAAGTGTCAATTATTCAATGTTGGAGGACCCTTCTTGTACAATCTTCAATTCTTCAAGGGTTATTCTTAGAAAATAAACTCTAGGGCTTGGTTCATTGTGCGGCTTCGTTTCTCGTGTTCATTTTTGCTTGTTTCTTGTGATCTTTTGTCATTTTCTCAATATCCGTACCTAAAATACACATTCAACAAACACAATCATATATTTGGCATATTTTATGATATTTTATTCATTTTAAGCCCATTTTGGACGATGAGACTATGTATAAAAGCAGTCTCCTCAGATTCCTTTTCCTTCTTGTTTGAACAGGTGAATTGATGGGGCCAATGATTTGTGTAGGAGGGTGAGCTTTGGACACCTTGGTAAGAATTCCTCCCCCAAACAATGCGTTGTCATGTACTGTATATTCTAAAGTACCATGATCCTCACCATCATTAGTTTCATACTCATTTGAACTGTGAAGCACATTGTCAGGGTTTAAATTTATGACGCTGACATCTTCATTGAGTGTGTAACTTTCACCAAGTTCAGACACATTTTTGTTAGCGTGAAAGCAATATGTCAGCTTTTGATTTTGGTGTGTCAATGGCTGAACTACTTTTGTCAGCAGATGAAACACTTCCACTGACTTTTTCTTCTTGTTGCTTTCTCTCCACTTCCCTTTCCGAAGCAGATGCCTGAATGAATTCATCACTCCAAGTTGGGAATTCCACAAAAGAAAGTGTGGGAGTGACCTCATTTGCTTGTGATCCTTGCTCCTTTGTATCCTGTATACCTGCATTATCAACAAAAGTTTCTTCCACAATCTTTGAAGAAGTCTCCAAGACAACTGGATTAGTAACAGGCAAATAATTCATGGACCTAGATAATGGCTCTAAATCAAAAAGACAGTATGGTCCATTAATTGGATCACTAGGTTAACTCTCCAAAAAGTCAACATGTATTTTCTATGTTATGACTTTATCTCTCTTGTGGTAAACCCTATACCCTTTGCTATTCACAGAATAACCCACAAAATAACCCTCATCACCTTTTGAATTAAACTTACCTAGGTTGTCACTAATATTCAAAATCACTACATGACATCCAAAGGGTCTAAGAAAATCTGTATTAGGTTTTCTATTCCAAAAGAGCTCATAGGAGGTCTTATTCTGAATCTTGTTGACCAAGGCCCTATTCTGAACATAACAATTAGTATTCACAGCCTCAACCCAAAATGCAATGGGTAACTTAGCATTTCCTAACATTGTCCTAGCTGCCTCAATAAGAGTCCTATTTCTCCTTTCAGCTACACCATATTGCTGTGGAGTTCTAGCTATGCTAAACTCCCTAGTAATCCCCTTATCCACACAGAAGGAATCTAGTAGTTCATTCATAAATTCTCCACCATTATCACTTCTAAGAATGTTAACTGTAAACCCTGATTTCTTTTCCATTTGATTAATAAAATTAATTAGGGTTTTGGCAGTATCAATCTTTTTAACTAAGAAGAAAGTCCATGTAAACCTGGAGTGGTCATTAGTGACCACAAAGCAATAAGACTTGCCCTCAAGAATAACACGTAGAGAAAATTTGTGTTTATAACAATCTAAGAGTTATCCGGAATTAACACTTAGAATGAAGAACAAAGCAAAACACAATGTTTACCAAACTTTCACTTGTATTGATTATCAATGATGTACAATGAAAGTATTAAAAACGTATATCAAACATAAACCAAAAGGCCTCCTTTTATAGAACAAGGAGCCTTGTACAATAATCAAACTTGTCAACTATTCTAGGAAGATATATCAAGATAACTATAGAAAATACAATATACAATGCATATCTTCCTAACATAACAAAACGTGTTGACTAAGTATTCTGTTGTAGCAGGGACTTCTCTAGTCAGTGCTTGAATTTCTCTTGTCAGTGTTCCTTCTGTCAACGCTTGATTTACTCTTGTCAGCGGTTGAAATCCCTTTGTCAACGGCATAGTGATGTAGCTAATTTTATTCCCAACAATCCTTTCCTAAACTTGATACTTATAATAATGTTCAAGTTTATGAATAAAAAAAATACAAAGAGGATTCTTACAAACAAAAACTTACTCCTGAATCTGAGAATATATGAATCTCATAAAGTCCATGCTAACATCACTAGTGTAGTCAACTTCAAGTCTGGTGATGTTTAGGTCTCAAAGTTAAGTTGGATGATGCCCTAGATCCCATTCCCTTATGTTGCAAATACTTGTTATTACTGGGTCTAACATTAGGTCTGACAGCTGCTAATTGTGGCATTTTCATACCAAACCAAATTTTCTCAGCGGCTGATTTTGCCCTGTCAGCGGATGAATTGTTCCTGTCAGCTTTGAATTAGGGTTTGCTACAGGAACCCACTGTTTGTTACACAAAGTATTTGTCTTTTGGAAAGGTCTTTGTCCTTGGGTGTTAGTTGCCTTAGTGAAATAAGGAGTTGGTCTAGTGGCTTGTGGTCTAATATGAACATAAGACTTTTGGTTTACCATGGTTGACTTATTATCAGCGGCTGGTTTGTATTCACTGACACATCTATAAGCCAAATGTGAGAAGCTCCCACATGTATAACAAGCCTTTCTAGACATAACCTTAGGTCTAGGTTCATAAAACCCAGTCCCATTAACAGTAGTTTGACTTTTTGGTGATCTAGGTTGTCTATACATTTCTACATACTTAATACTAGGTTTGCTTTTAGATTTTAAGCCTAGGTCAACATGTTTGCCAGTAGTAGGGTTGGTCACAACAATGGGTTTAGGGTCAACTAATTCACTATCAAGAAGTACACCCTTAACAAAAAGAAAAGGATTGTCCTTCTTCCATTGTTCTAGGTCAGTCACACTTTGCTTGTATTCTTCAACAAGTGTGAGAAAATTTGGTGGAGGAGTAAATTCCTCCACTTGGAACTCTGAAATACCAGTCCAAGACAAGTCTTTCTTAAGAACTCCATAAAAGTCACTTGCTGGAGGTGGAACTACAACATACTCTTTAGAGTTCATCCCAACCTCAGACATATCTTTAGGGTTTCTCTGTTCACTTAATACCTTATCTAGGGTTTGACTAGCTTTTTCAAAATTTTCAATTTTAAACCCTACATTCTCTCTAGCTTGAATAGCCTCATCTAGCTTTAACTTTAATTCATTATTAGCTTCTATGTAAGAAGCCTTTGCTTAAAAACTAAGTGCTAGATCCCTTTTAAGAACAGTAATTTGATCTTTAAGGTCTAATAAGTGTGAAAACACTTATCCTTTTACCACTTAATTATAATAAAACCGAGACCAAAACGTGTATTTTATGTCGTAAAAGTCGGAATTATGCGTGGTTTGTATTTTTATTGTGTTTTAGGACCAAAAGATGAAAAAGGAAGAAAACACGGGCTTTCATGGGATTTTATCGAAGAAAAATACAAAAGACGAAGTCAAGAATCAAAAGTGCAAAAAGAACGGAAGTCAAAGGCTTATTTTGAAGATTTATCGAAGAAAAAGAGTAAAGACGGAAGTTTAACGAAGTCGAAGAACCAAGTCTAATAAATGAAGAAAATTAGAAGACGAGTTCCTTTTATATTGACAAATCCCGAGACAACGTCGAGAAAGTCGAAGAAATTAAAAGACGAGAAGACAAAGTGAAAGAAAAAAGCAACAACTCCTACCTTCCTTCCTCCTATAAATAGCTTCCTAAGGATTCATTTTGAGGAGTTAGTCATTTTTTAGGAGTAGAGTAATTAGAGTAGGAGTAGATTAAATTACTTTCTCTCTCTAGAATTACTTTCATGTTCTTAAGCTTTCATCTTTAATCTTATATTGAATCTTTAGTCTTCATCTTAATTCAAGCTTTTTCATAATCATTCTCATTCTACCTTTCTTGTTTTTAAATCTTATGTTTTGATTTGGTTAATCATATAGTTTGTTTAATCTTTATGCTTATTTGCTTATTGACGTGCTTATTCCTTTGTTCTTATTGTTTTCATGTGTTTTATGTTTTAGCTTATTGTTCTTATAGCTTATTACGTGTTTGTTTTATGTTTAAATCAAGTATTTTTAATAGTATAATCTTTTAAAAGTTCATTTTTAATATTTGGATTATTTCGAGTTTTTAAAGTTTTTAAATTTTTGTTTATTAGATTTTACTTAAAATCATTTTGGTTTGATTTTTGGTTAAGTGCTTATTTCGTTTTAGCTTATTTTTCTTATCCAGGTTCTTAAAACCCTAGCATTCCGGATTAGCGCCAGTTTTTGTACATTCTGGATAAGAAACTTTATACATTTCGGATTAGCTTTTTATAAGATAATCCGGATAAGAAAATTTACGGATTCCGGATAGTATCCATATGTATTCCGGATATGCATTTTCTACATATTCCGGATAACAACAAGAAATTAAATATTCTGGATAGCCAAAAAACTATTCCGGATAACCAAAAAAAGAAAAGACAATCCGGATAACCAAAATAGGTATTTCGGATAACTTAATGCAACATTCTGACTAATTTTTCCCTTCCCTCCAAGATTTAGGTCTCCCCAAAGGAGACATGTCCCATTTTGTTCAACATGTGTTCCGTATTCGGTCTAGTTTTATCCGAAAGTCGTTTTAATTTTTATTTTGAAAGTCAGTTATTTTTAGTTATATTTTTCCGCAAATTTTAGTATTATTATTTTCTCGAAAAGTTTAAGTTTTAACTTTTATTAAGTGCCCGTTTTAATATTTGTCTCGTTTATTTTTAAAGTAGCCATATAGTCCAATTTCCTTCTTTTTCATTAAGTAACTTTTATTTTTAATTCGAAAGTTTATTTTTATTTTCTCTTTTATTTTATTTCAAAATTTATTTTTATTTTATTTTTCTTCTTTATTAAGATTTATTTTTCTTTATTTTCTTTATTAATTTTCATTTGTTATTAATTTATAACATTAAAGTTTTCATTTTTAGTTTAATATAGATAATCAACGACCTTTCTTTATTTTTACCAAGAACGACTGAGTCACACTTTTAACCGGAGATCAATTCGATTAGACGTCGAGAACAACGAACTTTTAACCTAGTAAAACCTTTGTATCAAATGGCGCCGCTGCCGGCTCTTTTCATGAAGATTAATGGTTTTTTGTGAGAGACACGTTAGATTTTGGGATCCGTTCACTTTTGAACGTTACTTTTCTTGTCAAAATTTTCAAAAAATTTCAAAAAAAATCCAAAAAATCAAAATTTTCAAAAATCCAAAAACATTTAAAAAATCATAAAATGCATTTCTTTTTCAAAAAGTTTTGCACCAAAAATATTCCTCTTAATCTTCTATTGCGTTTAATTCTTTTTCTCAACCCTTCTTATTTTTAATTTTTCATGGATTTGTATGTCTATTCCGTAGGGTGTGGGAGACCATTGTATGGTTTTCAAAGATGTCAATGGTGTACATGTGAGCGGTGCGGAAATGATATCGACAATACACAATTTGGATTTTATCCCTCGTGCAATTCGATTAACTCATCCTTTGCTTCTAATGCACTTACTCCCCCCTCTTGCATATATTGTGGAAGCGATTCTCATTGGCATGTTTCGTGTCCGATTCGATACCCGTCTCATGACAAGCAAGAACCGGGTTACAATTATGACAATGGTAATAGCTATCCACAATACGCACCGGGTTTTTCTCAATACCCGTGTTGCAATAGTTGTGGGGGCCCTCACGATACTTCTTATTGTCAACCGACGAATTATTATGAACGAACTCCGTGCTATAATTCTGGTTTTCATAATTTTGAACCCCCACAATACACCCTCCATCATCAACCTTCTTTTGGAATGAGTGAGGAACAACTCACTAGTTTGGTTGGAGTTATAGAATGATTAAATAAACTCCAAGCTAGCTTGCATGATGAAAGCCGACAAGAGCAAGTATCTAATCTTAGTGCTTCTACTCCTCATCTTGTGCATTCTTACTATTATGATGATGATGACGATGAGAATATTATGTCTTGGAATGATCTTGTTGCTCAACATCATCGTGCAATTTTAATTCCTTCTCTCGATATCCCAAATGTGTCTAAGGATTGTGAGACATTGAGTGAGATTAGTGAATTTGGTCTCGACAACTTATTTGAGGAGGTTTGTGATGTACCGACTTTTGCTGAGCTTACGGACGAGGTCGCTCTTAATGATGATTTTTCTCCATGCTATGAGAATTTCACCTTTGAAATTTCTCAATCTCCTCCGGGAGATGAGGGCGATGTTGATTTATTCTCTCCGACTTACGAGAAGTTCACCACCGAACTTGGTCTTGTAGATGAGGTGGAAGACGTTATTTTCGCGACAAATTACTGAAAGTTCATCTTCTTATTGCTGAAATTGAAGCGTTGAATTCTGCTCCTAATACCGAGTCTTTACCCCTGTCTCTTACTTTAGTTGAGAATAATGATACATTTATGGAGGAAATCGACATTCTCTCAATACTTCTGGGTATTGATGATGATGACACGGAAGGGGATATTCTTTTTGATACTTTGATACATGAAGATATTGTCCCAAATCCCCCTCCCGAGCACCTTTTATCCCATACTTTGGAGACCATTACTGAGGATGAGTGCTTTGACCCGGGAGGTGACATTGACAATTCCAAGATTAACACCTTTATAGCTTTGCCACTTAGTGATAATCATCTGTCTTTTGGGAATGAAATTTTGATTCCTTTACCCACCCTACCTCCTGTGGATCACGACTTCACATAATTTTTGTATGTTGAGAGGACTTTTCTACCCTTTAAGACTTATCCTCCGGCCTCTCATTTATTATGTTCCTCCGCGACCGAGGACAAGATTTTTGATCCCGTAATTACATTAGAGGCTTCCCTATGGACCATTTAATTCGGGGTAGGGTCAGGCTCGTGACTCGGTTAACAAAAACAAGCGCTTCTTGGGAGGCAACCCGCATATCTATCCTTCTTTATCCGTTTTTATAATAAGTGTAGGGGAGCCCTCGTTGTTGTTTGTTGTTTTCTTTCTTATGATGTGCAGGGATTGGAGCTTTCAAATATACACTTTTGATGACTTTTGACGACCCGTGATTCGGTGTACCCGTCTTCCCGGTTCTATCCTAAATTCTTTTGATTCACTATTTTATCATTTATGTTGAAATAGGAATCACTTTAGTTGTCTCTTCCTTAGCAAAATCTAAACAACGTGCACAATGTCCTAAGTGTAAGGGAGTTTACTCCCACATGCTTAAACATTAAGGACAATGTTTATATCAAGTGTAGGGGGACTTTTATCGAAGTTAAGTGGGCTTTTCTATGAATTTGTCCTCATTTTAACCAGAAAATTGATCTTTAGACATTTTTCATAATTTTTGATCTTTTTGGCCTAGTAGTATTTTCCTTTGTTATCGTTATTTTCTTTCATTGCTAGACTAAAATTTTAATAAAATGGTTTAATAAGTTTAGATGTCTTTGATATATTAGGCCCGTCATGAATCTTTTGACTCAACCCGAGTTTACTTATTTGTGTTTACTCTAGCTAGTATCCTTAACATGTTTAAATCAAGTTTTGCTAGGCTTTTATATAGGGAACTTTAAAATGCGAAAGTCTTAACTCATATGGGTCAAGAACAGTAACTTTTTGCAAGTTCCTATAATTGATCCTAGAAAGTCGTTTATCAAGGGAACTTTAAAATGCAAATTCTAACCTTGAAAAAGTCTAAGGAGATGCAAGATCCTATAAATGACTTGAAAACCCAAAACTTTGATTTAATAGGCTAAGCATCCACGTGTCTCATTCCTTGAGATTTTAAATTGAGGAGAATGAGAGATGATAGAGTCAATTATAAGTTTGGTATTCTTTCATGAATTTATGTGAGTTAATTATGAGCTTTTTCTCCCATCGCTTGTTAATAAATATAATTGCAATAAATAAGGTCGTACGATTTGAAAAGTTACTTAGCTTATAGCACAAGATCGTTTAAAAGTTGCTCGATATTAATTAGAGTTCATAGCCAAGGCATAACTTATTGAAGTGGGATGCGAAGATTGGCGAGTCCAAAAAGGCCCTAACAAGGCATGAAGGCTACATTTTGTTGCTAAAGATCCAAAGTAATGTGAAGAAACATTTATCAAAAATCGATATGAAGGATCGAGACACACGACGAAAAGCAAATACTCCCCTAAAGATCATGGAGAAGTCTATTCGAAAAGACCCTAGCAAGGTATGAGGATAAATAGAGCCAAGTCCTAAAAGGAGGTGGATCGTTGTATATCAAAATCCCAAATAAAGATTGGAGAAAAATGAAGAAGTCGTGGTCCAAGTTTGAAGAATCTCTCAAAAACTTCAAGTGAAGAAATTCCTATTATGAAGAGAAGACCATTATTTCAATATCATCTCTTAAGATTCGAAGTATGAAGTCAATGCCAAATATCGATCCGAGAAAGGTCTCAAATCGGGAAACGAGTTATGCCAAGATATGAACTTTATGAGGTTTCGAGAAGCAGATTTAAAAGATTTGTCCTTTAGCTAACTATTGATTAAATCATCCTACTTTATTTTCGGCCTAAATAAACTATCAAAATAAATCAACAATGCATCCTCGTGATCATTCAAGACAACAATAAAATATAAGAGATACACCTAGGAATAAGGGAGTCTAAGTGAATAATTGAGCCACATAAGTAAGTGTTAGCTTTACTAACTTATACTAACAATGATCTCGTTTTTAAGCTTGGTGTGGGGAACGTGAAACTTGAGGGTGATAAACATTCATGATACCAAAGCCCTAATGTAAGTCTTAGATTTCTTTACTTGTTTCATCCTTTAAATATTTTGTAACTTTCTATCTATTTTAGTTTCCCTAGTGTCTAGCATTTAATAAAGGCCAAGGTAGGTTAATCATGATGAGAAATGTTAAACTTTGCTTTGATATTATGCATTGCATGAGGGAATTGCAATGGTCAAGTGAGGAGGATTTAATAAGTGTAAAAACACTTATCCTTTTACCACTTAATTATAATAAAAACGAGACCAAAACGTGTATTTTATGTCGTAAAAGTCGGAGTTATACATGGTTTGTGTTTTTATTGTGTTTTAGGACCAAAAGATGAAAAAGGAAGAAAATACGGGCTTTCACGGGCTTTTATTGAAGAAAAAGACAAAAGACGAAGTCAAAAGATCAAAAGTGCAAAAAGAACGTAAGTCAAAGGCTTATTCTAAAGATTTATCGAAGAAAAAGACTAAAGATGGAAGTTTAACGAAGTCGAAGAACCAAGTCTAATAAATGAAGAAAATTAGAAGACGAGTTCATTTTATATCGACAAATCCCGAGACAACGTCGAGAAAGTCAAAGAAATTAAAAGACGAGAAGACAAAGTGAAAGAAGAAAGCAACAACTCCTATCTTCTTTCCTCCTATAAATAGCCTCCTAAGGCTTCATTTTGAGGAGTTAGTCATTTTTTAGGAGTAGAGTAATTAGAGTAGAAGTAGGAGTAGATTAAATTACTTTCTCTCTCTAGAATTACTTTCATGTTCTTAAGCTTTCATCTTTAATATTGTATTGAAACTTTAATCTTCATCTTATTTCAAGCTTTTTCATAATCATTCTCATTCTACCTTTCTTTTTTTTAAATCTTATGTTTTGATTTGGTTAATCATATAGTTTGTTTAATTTTTATGCTTATTTGCTTATTGATGTGCTTATTCCTTTGTTCTTATTTTTTTCATGTGTTTTATATTTTAGCTTATTGCGTGTTTGTTTTAAATCAAGTATTTTTAATAGTTTAATCTTTTAAAAGTTCATTTTTAATATTTGGATTATTTAGAGTTTTTAAAGTTTTTAAATTTTGGTTTATTAGCTTTTACATAAAATCATTTTGGTTTGATTTTTGGTTAAGTGCTTATTTCGTTTTAGCTTATTTTTCTTATTCGGGTTCTTAAAACCCTAGCATTCCGGATTAGCACCAGTTTTTGTACATTCCGGATAAGAAACTTTAGACATTCCGGATTAGCTTTTTATAAGATAATCCGGATAAGCAAATTTACAGATTTCGGATAGTATCCATATGTATTCCGGATATGCATTTTTTACATATTCCGGATAACAACCAGAAATTAAATATTCCGGATAGCCAAAAAACTATTTTGGATAACCAAAAAAAGAAAAGACAATCCGGATAACCAAAATAGGTATTCCGGATAACTTAATGCAACATACTGACTAATTTTTCCTTTCCCTCTATGATTTAGGTCTCCCCAAAGGAGACATGTCCCATTTTGTTCAACATGTGTTTCGTATTCGATCTAGTTTTATCTGAAAGTCGTTTTAATTTTTATTCTGAAAGTCAGTTATTTTTAGTTATATTTTTCCGCAAATTTTAGTATTAGTATTTTCTCGAAAAGTTTAAGTTTTAACTTTTATTAAGTGCCCGCTATAATATTTGTCTCGTTTATTTTTAAAGTAGCCATGTAGTCCAATTTCCTTCTTTTTCATTAAGTAAGTTTTATTTTTAATTCGAAAGTTTATTTTTATTTTCACTTTTATTTTATCTCAAAATTTATTTTTATTTTATTTTTCTTCTTTATTAAGTTTTATTTTTCTTTATTTTCTTTATTAATTTTCATTTGTTATTAGTTTATAACTTCAAAATTTTCCTTTTTAATTTAGTATAGATAATCAACGACCTTTCTTTTTATTCACCAAGAACGACTGAGTCACAATTTTAATCAGAGATCAATTCGATTAGACGTAGAGAACAACGAACTTTTAACCTAGTAAAACCTTTGTATCAAGGTCAAATTCCATTTTCTTATAATCCTCAACCATCCCATCAGATTGAGCAAGCCCCCTTTTGTAGTTTGAAATAGTGATATTCAACCCAAGAATATCAGATTGTAGCTTTAAAATTCCTTTATTAAGTTTATTAGTATTAAGCCTACAATCCTTACTACAAAATGCATCATCATATACCTCATTGTCTGATGAAGAAGAAGATCTAGCCATGAGAGCATACTGAACATGCTCTTCATCCTTTTCAGCAACCAATGCTTGATTCTCCACTTTATCCTTGTCCATAAAGCTCCAATCAAATCCAACGTCATCAATGCCTTGCATAGCTACCATGGCTTTAGGCTTAGCATCTTCAACCTTGATAATCTGTCTAGTTTTCACCATCATTCCTTTTGGGAGATTTGCATTCTCTAGCAAAGTGACCCATTCTATGGCAGTTGTAACATTCAACTTTGGATTTTCCAAATCCAACAGTCTCTTTGCTGTTGAGAGTCATCTTTCTTCCAAATCTTTTGTTCCACCTACTGGCTCTTATACTGCTAAGAGCCATATTCCACTTTATGTCCATCTCCTCAAGATCAACATCACTAATTTGCTGAATATATTCAAAAGAAATTGATGATCCATTAGGCAAAGAAGCAATGTAAGCACATACAGTATCTATATCTATTCCTGTTTGTTTAAGATTTGGTGAAACATGATTGTATGTGTTAGTGTCAGATGAGCCACTGTCAAGAGAAGTTTGTCCACGCTACAAAGCAAGAGTTGTCAACGTATGAAGTGTCATGGTGGGAAATATGATCCATGCTTCTAGAAGGTGTTTTACTTCCTTGTTTAAGCAGAACTTCAGGTTCCATGACCTTCAATTAACTGTAGATATCATCAAAGGTCATATTCTTATTGTTGGGTCGAAATTATGAGTTGATGCGTCAAAAACAACAAAATAAGAAGACAAGGGCTAAAGAGTACAAGTTGCAAAAGAACAAGCCGTTGGAGTCTTCTTATTATTTTAGCTTTCTTTGTAAGCTATGTTTTCTAGTATATAAAGAAAACATAGACGTAGGTTTTAGATATAAATTCATTCACAATGTAACCTACAATAAGCTTTGATCTCTAGGCATGGGATTCAATGTATACATGCCTAGAGTTGTTTGTGTTAATTATTAATACAAACACACTTTGGGAGAATTCATCTTTGTTAATACCTTGTTGATAATCATTATTCTATTCCGCTATGTTAAACATATGAATGATGATTATCCTAGATATAATGGTTTTTACCATTGATTCTAACGATCATAGGACTCCACAATTGGTATCAGAGCCTAAGGCTCGTGATATCTAGGAGATACAAGGTGTTATGTTCGTGTTCGTGTTGCTGTGAAGCCGCTGTCCAGAATTAGCGACAGTATTAGTGACGGTTTAGCGACAGTCTATCAGATCTATGACAGATTTGCAATAGATCTGTTGTCGCAAAAAGAATGGGAGAAAGGAGTAATCACATATGCGACAGTTTAGCGTCAAACAAACTGTTGTTAAACGGGTGTGATTTGAAATTCGGTTTTTTTAGGGTTTAGTTGAAAACCCTAGATCCGCTTGTATATGGCTGTGGTTGGTTCTATGAATGAAGTCATCAGTGATTGTTGTTCTACGTTGTGAATAACACACGATTCTTGTTATTAGGGTTTGTGATAGAACCCTAGAATTGGTGATGAACGTTCAATCTGTGATGAATAAAGTTAGGTTCTTATGAAGTCCTGAGTATATTGGATCTGTTTATTAGGGTTTGTTGATAAACCCTAGATGGATGGTTTGCTACTATTGGTGACGATCAAGAATGGTGTTACAGCAGATGTTCGTCGTTCTTATGGGCTTATTTAATTCACAAAACCTTAAATTAAGGTTTCTGATGAATATGATAGCAGCTGCTTGTATTATACAATGTTTAAAGCGACGAAAGTAAAGTGAAGCAGGTGTTTATCCAAGTGTCCAAGGAAAGATTTGGAGTTACTATTCTTCACGTGATATACATCAGGACAAGTGGTGTCGACATCAAAGAAATTACGTGTGCTACTTGCTGTATGTTCAAGGCTAAGCATCTTGGAAGAAAAGAAAGTGCATTGTTTATTGTATCTCGATGGTAGCAGCAATGGTGATTTAAAAGGAGATGTGTGAGTATTGGTGGGGGAAAATATGGAAAAGATTTGATTGTTTGGTTGAAAAGACGAATATTGACCAAGTTCTTTATGGGAAACGTGTGAAAAACATTTGGTCAAGCAAGATTTTAGCATGATCCATATATTATGGGATTCACCCTATAATACGGAGTATCACTTTATTTTGGACGTTTGTGAAGAAAGTTATTATGCTACATATCAATTTTGGCTGATATTTAGGAAGTACAGAGTACATGGTTTTCTTGCTTTATTATTAAAGCCGAGTAGGCCACTGGTGGTAATCAGCAAATCAGATTTGATGTACAAAGTAATCACGTGAATACAAAGGATGTGTACATCACATAAAGAAATATAGCCAATGTTGAGAGTTATTTATCCGCTGACAGACACGCTGACACGTGAAAGCTAGACTGACACGTGTATTTAGGACGCTGACAGCGTTGTACGCAACCACTGACAGAAAGTTTTGAAGAATTTTGATTTAGAATTTGGTTTAATCACAGCAACTAGTTCTTAAAGGTATAAAGGCTCGTTTTATTTCTATTGATTACGAAAAAAAGTTTTTATTATTTGTTTGAAGACGAAGTAGATTTTCGCGAGTTTATGTTCTATCATATCTTAAAGTCGTGAACTCCCAGTCATTGACTTTTAAAGTAACTTGTTCGTGCTATTAATGGTTGGTGACGAAGACTTGTCATAACACTTGAAGGAGTTACATTATCGTGCTCAGTGTCTCACAAAGGATGAGAATGTTGACAAGGGATCGAGGTCTACTTATACTTTGTGCCATGAGTATAAGTTCTTTGTTACATGTTTAGTACAAGACATGGAACGCAAGTTCGGGTTATTCTACTTCATCATCAAGTAAGTCATAATTAGATTTCTTCATATGTAATCATTACATAAAGCCTACAGAATTTGAAGATTCAAGAATGATTGGCACAATTTAAGGGGAAGCTAAATTGTTGAAGTGTTGGTCATTCAAATATGACATTAAGGTGAAGGTTTTTGTCACTGCTCATTAGTATCATTACAACTAATATAAGTTTTTTATTTCTCAAATTCATTATAATGCATCACCTGTGCTTCATGGAGGGAAATTTGAGAAGTTAAAAACTTGGGTTAGAAGTGTGGTATTGGTTAGTAGTGATCGAAATCAAGGTTGCTTATATACAAGACCCCTATTTGGATCATGTCAAAAAGGGGAAGAAGTCTACACAATGCAATCTATTGATCCTTGGTGTTATATGTTTTACAAAGAATGCGAGCTTAAGGGGAAGTGTTTTTGACATCATTAACTAGGGGAAGACTGTTGGGTCGAAATTATGAGTTGATGCGTCAAAAACAACAAAATAAGAAGACAAGGGCTAAAGAGTACAAGTTGAAAAAGAACAAGCCGTTGGAGTCTTTTTATTATTTTAGCTTTCTTTGTAAGCTATGTTTTCTAGTATATAAAGAAAACATAGACGTAGGTTTTAGATTTCAATTTATTCACAATGTAACCTACAATAAGCTTTGATCTCTAGGCATGGGATTCAATGTATACATGCCTAGAGTTGTTTGTGTTAATTATTAATACAAACACACTTTGGGAGAATTCATCTTTGTTAATACCTTGTTGATAATCATTATTCTATTCCGCTATGTTAAACATATGAATGATGATTATCCTAGATATAATGGTTTTTACCATTGAGTCTAACGATCATAGGACTCCACACTTATAACCTGTGTGGCCAATATTGCATTGGCATGGATTTCCCAACCATCTCTAAGAGCTCCAAGGAAAGCAACATTAACATCATCATCTTCAAACTCAGTTTCCATGAAAGCTAGTTTGCTAGTAATGTCTTGAAGACGACTTCTCACTTGATTCAACTTTTCATTAGGTTCGAGCTTTAAAAACAGCGAACTCCATTACCAGCTTCTTTTTCTTCTATTTGAGAGTGTCCTCATTACCACCATAGGTGATCTCAAGGGCTTCCCAAATCTCTTTGATAGATTCCTACTTTCTGAATTTGTGTTGGTTTTTGCTTCCAAGAGCTAGTTTGAGAATGCTCAATCCCTTCATGGCAAGACTTCTATCTGCTACCTCTACAGCAGAGGTGGCTCTTCCATCTTTAGGTCTAGGAACCAAATATTCAAGTTTAGCATTGGTTATTCTCCTACTATTAACAGAGTCCACAATCTTTTGAGCCTGGTTGAACTTGTTTCAAAGCACAACAACATCCCAGAGAACATAGTTGTCCACTTGGAGATATTGCTCAAAATTAAACTTCCAGATCTTGAAGTTATCAGGGTCAAGCATAGGATTTTTGAGGTTGTGGTTTGAGGAACCAGAACTTTGGTTTTTTATGGTTGACATGATGATTTTAGGGTTTTTGAAAAATTATGGTTTTGATGTTCTTCTAATAAAAAATTTCTCAACAAGCTCTAATACCACTTGTTGATCCCAAACTTAGATGATTTAGCTTTATGTTATCGATATTGAATCAAGAATAACATGTAGAGAAACTTTGTGTTTATAACAATCTAAGAGTTATGCGGAATTAACACTTATAATGAAGAACAAAGCAAAACACAATGTTTACCAAACTTTCACTTGTATTGATTATCAATGAGGTATAATGAAAGTATTAAAAACGTATATCAAACATAAACCTAAAGGCCTCCTTTTATAGAACAAGGAGCCTTGTACAATAATCAAACTTGTCAACTATTCTAGGAAGATATATCAAGATAACTATAGAAAATACAATATACAATGCATATCTTCCTAACATAACAAAACATGTTGAATAAGTATTCTGTTGTAGCAGGGACTTCTCTTGTCAGCGCTTGAATTTCTCTTGTCAGTGTTCCTTCTGTCAACGCTTGATTTACTCTTGTCAGCGTTTGACATCCCTTTATCAACGACATAGTGATGTAGCTAATTTTATTCCCAACAAGTTTTAACGTCCATATGATAAACTGTGAAGCCCTTATGTGCAACATAAGCAAGGAATATCCTGACTGCTTCTAAACGAGCGACTGGAGCGAATGATTCATCAAAATCTGTTCCTTCTTGTTGACGGTATCCCTTAACCACAAGACAAAATTTATTTTTGATGACTGTTTGTTCTTCATCCACTTTTTTTTTCCAGATCCATTTAAAATCGAGAACTGATGTTCCATATGGTCTGTCGACAAGTTCCCATACTCCAAGTCTTTCAAATTGATGAAGTTCGTCTTGCATTGATTCAATCCACGCATGATCAGTCATGGCTTGTTTGATGTTTCTAGGTACAGTGAAACTCACGGTGAGTGCATACATACATACATCGCCATCGTTTTCTAGTTGTCTACGTGTTCGAACCGATAGTGAAGGCTTTCCAATTAGTTCAACCAATGGATGATCACGAGTCCAATGGTGAGTGGATGGATATCATTGATAGAATGTGTGCATGTTTGACGGATCAACGTGTAACACCCCCAATTTCGGTCATAACAACGGAAGGGTCATTGGGTGTTACTTACATGATTCAAGCTCATAATCATAGAAAACAACTCAAAACAAGTTGTTTTAAAAAAAACATCCATTCATATATTCAACGATAATACTTTACACATGGTCCCAAACAATTTTGAAGTTTACAAAATACAATAATGATAAGATTTCTTTGAATGGATATGTTTTAGAAAAGCGGGCCAAAGTCATTACAAATAAGCAAGCTTCACGAAACCGCCTTCCTCGAGTGCCTTCCGAATGGACCTGAGATAAAGCATGCTAAAAAGTCAACAAATTTGTTAAGTGAATCTATAGAGTTTATAAATAAACATTATCGAACACTAATATGTTTTAAAGCCATCAACCATACCGACGTTGATCAAACTAAGTTATAAATATTTATTATAAGCCTCATGATATTGAAACGTTACCACAATATTTGACCACCATACACCTCGCTAAGTGTATAGGAAAACTCTTGAACACGAGTCCACTTCGAGCAACGTTGTGCTCAAACGATAGCTAATCGTTGCCGGACGGGAGGGGTAACTCCCAATAGTACTATTTCATGTATAAGCGCCTACCATAACTCAACAATACATGATAAACTTGGGACTTTTTACTCAGCGAAATAATAAACTTATAATAATAATAAACATGGCATTAAACATTTCCTTATGTTCTATTTTAAAATGAACATGGGTTTACCACAATTTCTAGTTGTACCCTTCATTTTCAATAAGACAATTTCCAATAAATAGGGTTCCCACAACTTCTAGTTGCACCCATTAATAGGTTTTCTGCAATCTATAGTTGTACCCTTTAGTTTCTAATAAAACAATCCCAAATAATAGGGTTCCTACAACTTCTAGTTGCACCCATAAATAGGTTTACCGCAACTTATAGTTATACCCTTTATTTTAAAACAAGCATGTTATCCCCCTCGCAAGTTTCTAAAAAAACTAAAGAATTTAAAAGCGAGGCTATAGACGCACCTTAGTACGAGAGTGGAAATGAGACGATCGCCGACGACTAGTGATGCCCGTTAAACACGAAAACCACAACCTACCAAATAAGGCGCGTTCGTTAATAAATGACTCAAGTATAAAAATACTTAATAACATAAAACTCAAGTTAAAAAACCATGACAATCCCGAAAGAAAAACAATACAAGTGATATTACTATCCCATTTATCCAACACTATTAGTTTAAACACTTTCACTCTCGACATTGACCCGTCATAAGACGCCAAATCAACGCAAGTCAAACTATCATTTTACTTTACTCGGACCAGTAGCTAAGTCATTGATATAATAACTAAACACTTGATTAAATCACCATGTCCAATAGTGAATACTCAACTCACGCCACACGAGCATTGAACTACGTGTCCAAAATGAAATCAGCATGTACACTCTAAATGTACACACCAATCTACCTAATCTAGACTTGACCGATTTCGACGAAACTTGGTGACAAACTCACGCATAACCGGATTAAGACTCAGTTCAAATTTGATCAAAAAATATTACTCCTAAGGCCTCGTACCCGACACATCTTTGAGTTATAAAAACCGGACAATTTTACGCCTTCGACACATAAAACCATTTTGATTACTCTAGACGACTCCGATTACAAAACCGACACTTGGGTTTGAAAAAGGACTCACAACGTGAGGTTTAGAGACTTACATCAGCCCTTGAATATTTTTAAATCTCATTCTATAGTCCCCGAGATTCGATCCAAATATCGACAACAACTATATATTGTGCCGATACTCGTCTCCCGGTACACGAATAATCAAACCATCATAACTTCTCGCTCGTTTGGAGCTAGAAGCTCTACTTTATATCAAATCGAAGCTAACCGAATTCTATAACCGTATCCAATTAGTTAAGCAACAACACAGCTTTAAGGTACACAAACATTCCCTTTTACCTACTGATCTAAATTAGCTATCTAAAACTCATACAAAAACAATTTTCCAAGCAATTCCAACCACTTTTCTACTCATCCTAACATCCTATCATCACCCACTTTCAACAAAATCACTTGTATAATGTGACAATCCGTCAATTTATGGTTTATATTTTATTCTCAAATATTATTTAAAAACATTATTCTAATTTTATATTATGAACTCACTTATTTCTGGGAAGAAATTTGGATTTACGTCTTGAAGTAGCATCGACTACGTCTAAACCGGAGGATTCTACGTTACGTGCTTACGTTTACATACACCGTTTTGGTGACAGTCCGACATTTCAGGAAATAAATTTATCCGTGAATATTATTTTGGGATTTTAATTTTGAGTTGGTTCATAAACTCACAAATTTACGAGAAGAGATTAGGACTTACGATTTTAATTTAACGTCCTTTACGACTAAACCGGAAACCTTAGGATTACGTATTTACGTTTTCGAACTCCGTTTTTGATGAGACAATTTTTATTAGATTCTTTTTGTGCCATTGATTCATAATTTATAAAAACGTTTTTCGTAAAACGACCCGAGGGCACGCAAATCGAGGAAACTAGAATCGAAGAATACCCGTAAATTAGTGGGATGGGACAAAACAAGTTTATCCCACCCCACACAAAAGAGATGGACAAAAGAGGACACCACATCATAAGATGTGGCACCCTTTTAGCTAGAAAGCTAACACATGTTAGCATAAGCTTAACATGTAAGCTAACTTAGCACAAAACCACCAAAACCACTTCATTCATACCATTTACACTTAGCAACTCATGCAAACCACTCACCAAACTCTCTCATCTCTCTAAAATTCATCCAACCATCATAAAAAACAACGCTCATTTGATCTATGTTAGCCATAAAATCATGTGTTACTCATAAACATGATGATGCTACTTTGAAGCTTTGAAGATTGGAGGTGATTCTAACATCCAAGGAGAAGATTTGTTGGTGTCATAGGGCTGATTTTCCATGAGAAGTTCATAAAGGTTGGTATACTTGAAGATGATATTGGTTTATCACAAGTTTTGCCATCAAAATCCAAGCCTTGTTGTCAAAGACTCATCTTTTCATCACTAATGGTGGTATAGAGATTGTTCTTCCTATCCTCTTGTTATTTTGATTATGTAATCTTGTATTTTCTTTATTTATGTATATGTATATGATGATGAATGATGATTAAAAATATTATGTGGGGATTTGTGTTGGGTCAAAAAGTTGATGTGGCAGAAACTCAAAAATGAAGAAAACGTGAAGTTATTGTCTAAGCGTTGTCAAGACTAATTTGGGCGTTGACAAGAGTTAATTAGGCGTTGATGGCTCAAGCATTGTCGTGTGCAATCCAAGCATTGTCACATGCAATTCAAACATTGACAAAACGTAGACAAAGAAGCTTATGGAAGCTTCTATTTAGATAAACATGCAAAAGATATTCTGCATAAGTTTATTTAAATAGAAGATTTACTTGTTTATTCATTCTTATCTCTTGTAAACCCTAATCCTTACACTATAAAAGGAACCAAGGGTCATAGGTTTTATTCATATCTTTCATTCACAATGTAAACCTAAAGTGTGTGTCGACTAGACGTGGGATTCAATGTATACACGTCTAGTGATTGTTGATTATTAATATAATTAGCAATCCATGTGTTTTAATTCATGTTATTCGTGCCAAAACACCTTGTTAATGTGTCGTGTTCTAATTCCGCTTTGATTGTTAAATCATATGAACATGATGCATTCCTAGTAGCTTCAAAGATCCGGAAACCAAGGTTTCCACAATTGGTATCAGAGCCTCGTGGATCGTGATGCTAGGACCAAAAAGGTGTTCGTATATCAAGAAGAAAAGAAAAATCCGTCTAGGGTTTTTCTGGGCGTTTTTGTGTGTGCAGCAGTATTCAGAAGGTCATAAGTTTTGATTGAACCGTTGGATCGTCACGAAATTTTATATGTGTGTTCTACATACATAGATCTAAACATCCACCGGAGGGATTGTCGAGTTTTATCCCCAGGAAAAAGTTATTAAGCGTCAAAGTTGGCAGCAGAGGTGATTTTCAGATTTTTGTGTTCACATGAAATCATGATTTAGGGTTTCTGAAAACCCTAGATCATTGCATATAACAGAAAATCTGATGTTTTATGACAAATTGGAGGTGATAAAGTATTAGGGTTTCATCCAAAACCCTAGATCTAAGATTCGATTTTAGGGTTTTATGAATAAACCCTAGAATAATTATTGCTGATGTTAACGTGATGGGACGTGAAGAAAGTTTACAGCTGTGGACGTGAGCTGCTGTTGAATGGTTCTAAGTTTGGTTGCTGTATACATATTCATCACGTGAATTAAAGTAATCAAGTTTGGTTGTTGTTCGATATCTCTTCCTATTATCTGACGTTGACAACATATGCATGAACGCTGACATAATTTGCATGTTTATGTTATATTACGAATGTCTGCATGAGAAGAGGAAAAAGAAGGATGTGATCGTGTGAACGCATGGTTAAACATACGCAGCTAGTATTTATGTTCACACGGTGCATCCAAGATGATTGGTCGATATCTCTTGCGTTCACACGACTCTACCATTCATACGGTTTTACCATTCATACGGTTCACACGACTCTATAATTGGTGGATCACATGAAGTGAGCTACTTAATTTTTATTTGTGGAGAAGGTTTGTGTTTACATGGTATATGGCTTGTGATTGGCTATTGAAGTTGCATTCACACGGTACAAGGTTTCTCATTGGTGGAGAGTACATATGTCTTCACACGAATGTTTCATGAAGTGTGTTCACATGGTTGAAGCTTGCTTATTGGTTGATTATTGGGCTATCACGTGAACAGCAGCTACAAGGAATTGAGATCAAAGATTGCTGCATGATTTGAGGAATTAAAACAGCCGTGTGCTTAATTTTAGGAAGCAAGTCAAATTCCTTATTTCTAGGGATATATTTTAGTTAAGTATATGCATCCCTGGTTTTAGGGTTTGTATATATTTAGATTGGGATATATCTTTTGAAAATATTGGACGTAGACACGTTATTTGCTGCAAGAAAATGGAGAGTGTATAGTGATACGTGATTGGTTAAAATAGATGGAATTACTTTTTACTATTACTTGAAGAAGAAGGTTATTTCATGAGAGCCTATAAACGAGGAAAGTAGTTAGTAAAAGGAAAATACATGATGAATCACGTTGATGACGTCAGCAAAAATATTAACGCTGACAAGGTTTTATATAGACGCTGACAGGAAGGATTTTGACGCTGACAGAATAAGTCAACGCTGATAGAGTTGACAGTGTCGTCCGATATATGAACTTCAACGCTGATAGGTATTGTCCGATATTGGACAATACATCTGCCAAAGATATTGGACAGAAGAGGATATTGGACAACACAAGGTTTGCTGCTGTTGAGAAAATTGGTACGTTTTGAGCACACAAAAAGGAGTTGTTTACACACAAAGGTACATGGAATCTCCGTTTTTATTCAGAATATCATGGTGATATTTATGGCTCGGATATTTTTAAAAGGGATTAATGATCTTAAAGAAAGTTAGCAACTTTTTATGGGAATTTGATGGATATTTAAACTATGTAATCGGGATAGCCTTGTGAAAGAGTTATCCGGTCTAGTACTTTTACATATGGTATGAAGATGTGATTCCATTAAAATCGTCATGAAGAGGTGGTTAGCTTAAGGGGAAGAATTCTTATGTTAAGTTTGATGATTGAAGAAGATTTTCGCGAGTTTGTGTTCTATCATATCTTAAAGTGCCATAGACTTTAAAGGTAACTTGTTCGTGCTTTACATGATTGGTGATGAAGACTTGTCATAACACTTGAAGGAGTTACATTATCGTGCTCAGTGTCTCACATAGGATGAGAATATTGACAAGGGATCAAGGTCTACTTATACTTGGTCTGATATAAGTTCTTAGTCACATGGATAGTACAAGACATGGAACACAAGATTGGGTTATTCTACTTCTACATCAAGAATATCTTATTAATTGTTCTTCAAGATCATTACATAGAGCTACATATGGAGAATCTTCAACATTGCAACATTGTTTACTTCCTTGTTGATGTGACAAAAAGGGGAAGAAATACATGCTACATTTAAGGGGAAGCAATTTGAAGATCATGTACAACTTACAAGAGATACACATAGAGTTTTGCCACTATCAACTAGGGGAAGATTGTTGGGTCAAAAAGTTGATGTTGCAGAAACTCAAAAATGAAGAAAACGTGAAGTTATTGTCTAAGCGTTGTCAAGACTAATTTGGGCGTTGACAAGAGTTAATTAGGCGTTGATGGCTCAAGCATTGTCGTGTGCAATCCAAGCATTGTCACATGCAATTCAAGCATTGACAAAACGTAGACAAAGAAGCTTATGGAAGCTTCTGTTTAGATAAACATGCAAAAGATATTTTGCATAAGTTTATTTAAATAGAAGATTTACTTGTTTATTCATTCTTATCTCTTGTAAACCCTAATCCTTACACTATAAAAGGAACCAAGGGTCATAGGTTTTATTCATATCTTTCATTCACAATGTAAACCTAAAGTGTGTGTCGACTAGACGTGGGATTCAATGTATACACGTCTAGTGATTGTTGATTATTAATATAATTAGCCATCCATGTGTTTTAATTCATGTTATTCGTGCTTAAACACCTTGTTAATGTGTCGTGTTCTAATTCCGCTTTGATTGTTAAATCATATGAACATGATGCATTCCTAGTAGCTTCAAAGATCCGGAAACCAAGGTTTCCACAATTTGGTGTTGATAGATTTGATAAACATGGGTAAAAAGATGGAAAACCACAAGTAAAATGGTTAAAATCTTGCTAAATATGATGGCTGTATAAAAACAGTAAGTAACCAAAGGTTAAACTGATAAAATGATAAAGTAGAATCCATTTACATTAAGTGTTATATTTCATACACATGTGAGAGTTGGCCGTGCAATGAAATCATCAAAATGAGTGAGATATGATCAAAACAAAATGAGTGTACCAATCTGAATAGTCTGTTTTGTAGGGACTGTTAAGGATAGTTAAACATAGAATGAGCAGTAGCTATAACTAACTTATTTGTAGCACATAATATGAAGTTTATTCCATCTAAAAATGAGCTTCTATCTCCTTATAGAACTCAAGATATGATAAAAATGGTGAAGATGAAACTAAAAATCAGATTTTGAAGAATTAATGTTTAATAGTATTATATAAGCACTCAAACTAATATAGTATAAAATGTGAATTAAAACCCACTAACTTATAAATTTCATTTATATAAATATGTATAAGGTTAAATAAATGGACACTTTATAAAAATGGTAGTTGAATAAGATTTATAAGTTATAAAAACTATAAACATGATTTTTACGACTTTTTCAGCTATTACCGTAAAATTAACGTTTTTCGCCAATTAAAACTTAGACGATCAAACCCGTCAAATGTAAAGTTTTTAAAAGTCATATACTGATGTATAAGTACCTAATACAAGTAGAAACCGATAAAACCCGAACTATATGACATACGGACATTAACGAGCTAAGTTAGCATAATTGGACTAATAATTTAACTAAATAAGTTAAACACTTATAAAAATAACTTATTGGGCTTAACCCATTTGGGCTCAACATGTAAAGTATACATACTGATAATAAAAGTATAGAATGGATTAATACAAGTTAATGAACTTATAATAGGCTTATTGGACATAAAACACGTAAATATGTAAAACTAGTAAACTAGTAAAAAGTTACCAATACATAAACACTAAAATGAGTAAATAAGAATATATAAACCCACTTGATCATCATCATATGTACAAAATCATCATATGTATACATAGTTGTTATTTTTATAAAGTCATTGGACAAGAGTCTAAGACGAGTATTATTTGTCTAGGTTTCCGTGATTGAAGCACGTACCGTACATCCAAATCGCCGATAACCGCCTTCCCACATCAACGTGAGTTCATAGCCTCGCACTCTTTTAAATGTTTTTATAAAATGTTTTATAAACCCGCGAGGGAGATAACATGTTAGTTTTGATAAAATAGGACACCATTTGTCCCGATTGTTTGTTTATTGATTTGGACCCGAATGATTGTATGACCCGATGAATGATTAAATGACCCGATAGATGAAATGAAATGGATTATTAAAGTTAGGTTATGTCACTAAAAGTCCCAATAGCATGAATTGTGAACTACCGGGATTTGGTAGACGCTTATGCATATAATAATACTATTTGGGAACGATCACCCCAGTTCGCGCCTTGACGGTTGATCCCCGTCGTGCCACATTGATTGGTAAGCGAATTTATGTATGAGAAGATTTACACAAGCGTGATTATTGTGACGACACGCTAATTTAGATGGGTAAACGAGTTTCGGGCTAGCTACCCGTTGTTTGTTGTAGTAAGGTAACAATGTCATGCGGCTTATAATAATCCAAAAATAACAAAATACTGCTATACGCACTAAATTACGATATATTGCCTGACTAGCAATACGAGGTCTTACTATTGATATTATGTTCGTGTTTTGGTTTTCATAACCATATTCATATAACGATTTTCATTTCTATACAACGTTATAAAACGTATTGTATGATATTTTTACGACATTAGTTCGTATAATTGTTTTGAAGGCGAAAGCATATATTATGATTTTGATAAGGATTTGTATAAAATGACTTTGGCTATTTTGTGGCCTATTACAAAGATTTGTACAAAATGATTTTCGGTAATAATTTTATAACGATGTTATATTGATGGAATTTATTAAACTCTATGAATTCACTCGGCGTTATCGCTGACCTTTTCTTTTAACATGTTTTATCTCAGGTACTTGAAGGTAATTCTCGGGAAGACAACAAGAATTCATGGCCCGCACTTAAACAAGAATTTTCATTCAAATGCTTTGTAAAATTTGTATGAAATATTATGACTTGGGACCTATGTAACTTTTATATTTATGAATGGAAATGCTTTATTATTAAACGACGCGATTTTTAAGTCGTTGTCTATGATGTGAGTAATGTGCTATCCCGTAACACCAACGAGTCTTCCGCTGTATTGAATTGTATAAATTTGGGGGTGTTACAGTTTGGTACCAGAGCTCTCGTTATAGAGAGAACGAAAGATTTTTAAAACCAAGGTTTTGATTAAAACATTTCAAAATCTTTTAACTATAAACATTTTTCTAAAAATGTCTAAAAATCTTTTGACTATAACGGTGCCGAAGAATTCCCGAGTTACCGACAAGGCCAGACTGAGAAGTGTTATTTTAATATATATATATATATAACTTGGATTATATATATACATATGATGTAATTTGATTACATGATTGTTTGATGATTATTTCTATATTTATACGAGGTATTTATACGACGTAGATTGTCACAAGAAACCCTAACTCTCCTAGCAAATCAATCGAAGCTATTCCCGTAGGAATTCTAGCTATCCTAGATCTAAACCAAATTGTGGATATTTATGATCCCAACAAAATGGTTGATATTCGTAGAAATGTTGATATTAGTTGATTGCGATATTAAAGAAGAATTGGCGAGATTAAATCTGATATCGATGTCATGACGATCTTTCCTTATAAAGTGGAGTTTGAAAAAACGATACCACCTGGAAAGGTGTCATCTGATTCGCTGTCACCCAATTCTTAAATTTGAAATCGAGAGGGTGAATGTTGCACTTGAGGCTATCATTGGAACCATTACCCAAAAGCCTCATGCCACTAGTACCTTTCCGATAAGTCTAATTGAATGATCGAGTCATTTCATACTAGCGACTCATTTGGTAACTATTGTTGTAAGAGCTATAGGATTGGAAATTAAGTGTTGTTCATATTGAACCTTTATTGCCCTATTAAGGCCTAAGAATACGATTGAAAGTATTAGAAAATGGGGTAGGATATCGAATTGAGTATAAGTTGATTGAAACTTTAATAAAGTAAAATTTAACTTTTATGGAATATGAGTTGATAAGAGGAAGTCGTTAAGTTCTGTGATTGAATTATAAGGTTTTAAATGATTGTTAGATCGTGTTAAGGATTGTTCCTAGGCCATTGTCCACTAATGAGGATGCCCAGTGTCCAAGAAATAAATTGAAAAAATCTTCTTCTGAATTGGGACCGATGGATCTCTCGGGATAGATGGAACACCTAATGATTCTTGTAGATTAGTATTCATTGTGGTATCTTTTAAAAATCCCTAACTTAACTGAGACATCAGTTGGTAGGATGAGTTCTTGGAATTGTATGACATAGTGACACACAATGTGTTACGGTACAATTCTGACTTGTTTGAGATTAATGAAAAGACTACATTTGATTGCTAAATCCTACATGTATCGAGGTTATCTATCTTTTATTGCTTCATCCTAATGATTGAATTAGTGATGCAACCATTGAACAAGTACTCATCTCAATTTGAGTTACGGTGTGGATTATTGTCTTTTTATTCCTGAGTACCATCGAGGTCATGAACCTCATGATTATTTGGCTAAAGCTCATTTCCTATCATATTGTAGTTAGTCCTTGGTGAACAAGCTTTCATCACTCTTTTGCAGATCACTCATTGTTTTTATAAGATAAAACAGTATCCCTTAAAAAAAATTGAATTTTCATCACCATATGGATTATTTAAAGTGAGACTTATAAATAATCGTTATCGAAATGAAGTTGTTTATAAAACACCTTGGAAAACTTAATTGTTTTCATAACAAAGAAAATCTTTGTAAATTTATTTTTGATTCTTATCTAAGAATTAAGAATGAAAATGTTTTTATTATAAACATGATGATAAAATTTTGACGAACTGAGTATTGCATCGTTAATCTTGAAATTATATATAGTTGCGCGCCTACGTAGAATTTAGAAGGGACCATGCAAGACTGATTAGTAGTCACCATAAAATTGATTAATAAACACTACATTTTCGTTGAATTTGTGAAAGATTAAATTTTATGAGATCTGCAAGAAGTGAAAAATAGGGACATATTGATAGGGACACCTAAATATGTGCCCGTACTATTTATTCTTCTGAGTCGAATTTACTCATCTATAGATATTGTCTTAATTGACAATTGATATTCCCTTCTTGTCCAATTCTCCCGTGGTGAGATTCTTTAGAAAAGTATCTGATTACCGAGTGTTGATACCCGACTGGATGTATCGACGTTCCTATCATTTCTTTTGATTTGATTCTATTTGAATGACCTGGGTAACGATCTGAGGAGCTTTCGAATGCGTACTCAAATTATGAAATCATGGAATATATTGATATTCATTAAATGTTTTCATCTGTATCTGATTTGAAATTCTCTCGCGTAGATTATGCGTTGACCTTACTCTTTTAATGGTAGTTGTGTCTCCATATATCCTTGAATTTGTGAAAGATTATGAATTAGTATTAGTCTTTTGAGAAATTCATATCTTATCGACGAAAATGAAACTGGAAAGTTGATAGTGCCAGTAGAATGGATTGATGATTATGACATAACGACATTGTCTTAATTGATGGGAACTCGAGTAGAATTACCCTAAATGATAAGATGTTGATTTTCAAAAGTGATCTAAATAATTCTTGATGGGTGACCATATCCTGCATTTAGACTTGAAATTATACCGTGAATGGTTATGAACTAGTCATAGATATTATAATCTAGAATGAACTTAAAATAAATGTAAAAAAAATAAAAAATGTTCATGATATTTGAGACTTTAGGAGGTATTTGCTGGTGAATTATCTAGACTTGCACCGTTAAGGCAAGTTGAACATTGGTATTGATTATATTCCCGGTGCTGCACCTGTGGTTGTGCACTGTACGTCAGCACCATCTAAATTAAAAGAATTACCCTACAACTAAGGGAGTTGTAGGAGAAGACTTTTATTCTACCAAGCTCGTCATCATGAAGAGCTATGGTGTTATCATTTCTTATGTTTATTAATTACCGTGAACTAAGTAAATTGACGATTAAAATCTATATCCACTACCCAAGATGATAGATTTGTTCGATCATTTACAAGGTTCTAGCGTATATTCGAAAATTTGATTCACGGCATGGTTATCATCAACTTCGCGTCTGCGAAAAGATTATCTATTCCAATTACTACATCCAGAATTGTGATGAACATTATTAGTTTCACGTGATTTCGTTTGGATGGACTAATACACATGTAGCATCCATAAATTTGGTGAATCTCGTGTGTAGGCTGTAATTTGATAAATCCATGCTTGTGATCATTAAGGACCATCTATTTGTTTGTAAGAATAGGAAGGAGTTAATAATTATGTATAGACTGCCTGAATTGGCCGAGTAGTGAAAACATGTACCTTAAATATTTAACATGTGATTAAAGACTAAATCCTTTACATTATTTGACCGTGTGATTAATAAATAATGGAATCTATATTGACTCTTTAAAAATTTAAGCCATTTGAGACTTTGGGTTTTACCAAAAAGAAAGTGCAAATATGTTTTGACAAGTGTTTTATCAAAAAGTACTTTTAAGGGATTATTCCCTTATACCCAGAACATTTAACTAAACTCCTGTTTAGGGGTAAATGTTTGTGTATGCCTCAAGACAACCTAAGAGGGATTGAGGAAACCATGACTTGAAATTTAAAACGACAATTTTTTCTTGTCAAATAAGAAAATTGTGACCAAAGTATAAACAAAGATTTTTTTGAACATTTACGAATCTCACTAATTATTTTCAATAAATCAACAAAAATTGTGTTAATTAAATTCAAATTTATTCTTTTGAACATTTTCCTATAATTGGACGAACCGAGAAATTTAAAACTTTTTACGTTTACGTTTCAAAAAATTAAATATCTATTATTTAATTACTAGCAATAGTTATCGACGGTTTAGACGTTGGATTGAGTATAACGGATAAAAATGATAGTTGAGAAGAAACTAAAACTCAGAAAATGTGAAGAAATAATTTTTGAATAAATACGGACATGATAATTATTTCATCAGGGAAGATGAATGTAGATACTGACACATAATATAGAAAGGATAAAGAATCAATTAGGATTGTGTTCCTTAATAATGACGCTGCAAAGTAATTTTCCCAAACATTTAGAAATAATTGATGCCTGTAAGAAGGATAATATAAATAATAAAAGGGGGTTCGCGGCTAATGTGAACCATTAGAATTGAGAAGCCGATGGCTCTAAATGATTAAAAGGCCACTTGTGATTGTCTAAATATGGAGGATTGTGAGATACAGTTATGTTGGAATCTTGTAAGTATAAGTATTTTATTCATGACATTTATGATTTAATGTAGTTTTATCTAAAGAAGTTGTACTAATGGCAAATTATGAAGGCAGACATCACCTCATACATTAGTAAACGTCTAACTATTGCAAAGGTCATCATCTGAATTTGATTTGATTTGGGTCATCGTCGACAGACTGACCAAATCTGCTAATATTATTCCTGTTAATGATAGATTCTTGATGAAGAAATTGACTCTTTTGTATCTAAAGGAGTTATATAAGCATTGTGTGCCTGTATCGATCATCTCTATCAAGATCCTCGCTTCGCATCGAATTTCTAGAGGTTTGCTCAGAAGTAATTGGGAACGAACCTTGATGAGAGAGTACTGTGTACCACCCCAATCGAAGGGACGAGGTAAAGTAACGATACACAATACTATAAGTGTTGTTTTATGTTTGAATGATTGACCTTTGGTAATAAACTGTGAAATCGTTTTCCTTTGGAGAGATTATCATTTATAATTATCGTATTAGGATCAAGATCGAATCTTGTGAGGATATATATTAGAGAATCTGTAAGCAGGAGTTGGAATGAAGACACCCGACATACACCCATTGTGAGTTAGACATGTCTTTTAGGTTTAAGGTTTCCTATGATGGCGAACCTAACCTTCCAAAAATACTCGACCCGCGAGACCTGAAATGATTGTTGAAATTAGGATCCGATTATTGACTGCCGGTAGTGGACAGGAGGTTATGTGAATATGAAATGTAGATCTTGAAGTGCCAGATGGGTAGCGAAGTTATGCCAAAAATTTTAACCATGGAAAATGAATTGATGATCTAAAAGATCATAGGATATAAGTCCCCGTTGCATGGGACCATTGAGATGATGTAAAAGATTGGTTTGAAAGGCATATAAGCTGGATCTACCCTAGGACTTCAAGAGCTGCGTGAATTATGTTTCGTATATCGAACTTGATAAAATGTCAATCAAGTGAAAATCTGATTACTTCTTGATAAATTTTATATCGGCGAAAAGTTGCATTCATCAAAAACCCGTGAACATCATGGATAGAGAAAGTAAGTCAACATTAAGCCTGATCTTATTCTCGTAGTTATGTTTGATGAAACTCGCATATCGTAATGGATTACACTTATGAGAAAAGATCGGATGTGGAGGAAATACCCACATGGCTTTAACTCTATAAGAAGCGAGTAGTAATATAAGATGATCTTTGAGGACAAAGATCCTGTTCAGGGGTAAATGCTGTGACAATCCGTCAATTTATGGTTTATATTTTATTCTCAAATATTATTTAAAAACATTATTATAATTTTATATTATGAACTCACTTATTTCTGGGAAGAAATTTTGATTTACGTCTTGAAGTAGCATCGACTACGTCTAAACCGGAGGATTCTACGTTACGTGCTTACGTTTACATACACCGTTTTGGTGACAGTCCGACATTTCAGGAAATAAATTTATTCGTGAATATTATTTTGGGATTTTAATTTTGAGTTGGTTCATAAACTCACAAATTTACGAGAAGAGATTAGGACTTACGATTTTAATTTAACGTCCTTTACGACTAAACCGGAAACCTTAGGATTACGTATTTACGTTTTCGAACTCCGTTTTTGATGAGACAATTTTTATTAGATTCGTTTTGTGCCGTTGATTCATAATTTATAAAACGTTTTTCGTAAAACGACCCGAGGGCACGCAAATCGAGGAAACTAGAATCGAAGAATTTCCGTAAATTAGTGGGATGGGACAAAACAAGTTTATCCCACCCCACTCAAAAGAGATGGCCAAAAGAGGACACCACATCATAAGATGTGGCACCCTTTTAGCTAGAAAGCTAACACATGTTAGCATAAGCTTAACATGTAAGCTAACTTAGCACAAAACCACCAAAACCACTTCATTCATACCATTTACACTTAGAAACTCATGCAAACCACTCACCAAACTCTCTCATCTCTCTAAAATTCGTCCAACCATCATAAAAAACAACCCTCATTTGATCTATGTTAGCCATAAAATCATGTGTTACTCATACACATGATGATGCTACTTTGAAGCTTTGAAGATTGGAGGTGATTCTAACATCCAAGGAGAAGATTTGTTGGTGTCATAGGGCTGATTTTCTATGAGAAGTTTATAAAGGTTGGTAGACTTGAAGATGATATTGGTTTATCACAAGTTTTGCCATCAAAATCAAAGCCTTGTTCATCAAAGACTCATCTTTTCATCACTAATGGTGGTATAGAGATTGTTCTTTCTATCCTCTTGTTATTTTGATTATGTAATCTTGTAATTTCTTTATTTATGTATATGTATATGATGATGAATGATGATTAAAAATATTATGTGGGGATTTGGTGTTGATAGATTTGATAAACATGGGTAAAAAGATGGAAAACCACATGTAAAATGGTTAAAATCTTGCTAAATATGATGGCTGTATAAAAACAGTAAGTAACCAAAGGTTAAACTGATAAAATGATAAAGTGGAATCCATTTAGTAAGTGTTATATGTCATACACATGTGAGAGTTGGCCATGCAATGGAATCATCAAAATGAGTGAGATATGATCAAAACAAAATCAGTGTACCAATCTGAATAGTCTATTTTGTAGGGACTGTTAGGGATAGCTAAACATAGAATGAGCAGTAGCTATAACTAACTTATTTTTATCACATAATATGAAGTTTATTCCATCCAAAAATGAGCTTCTATATCCTTATAGAACTCAAGATATGATAAAAATGGTGAAGATGAAACTAAAAATCAGATTTTGAAGAATTCATGTTTAATAGTATTATATAAGCACTCAAACTAATATAGTCTAAAATGTGAATTAAAACCCACTAACTTATAAATTTCATTTATATAAATATGTATAAGGTTAAATAAATGGACACTTTATAAAAATGGTAGTTGAATAAGATTTATAAGTTATAAAAACTATAAACATGATTTTTACGACTTTTTCGGCTATTACCGTAAAATTAACGTTTTTCGCCAATTAAAACTTAGACGATCAAACCCGTCTAATGTAAAGTTTTTAAAAGTCATATACTGATGTATAAGTACCTAATACAAGTATAAACCGATAAAACCCGAACTATATGACATACGGACATTAACGAGCTAAGTTAGCATAATTGGACTAATAATTTAACTAAATAAGTTAAACACTTATAAAAATTACTTATAGGGCTTAACCCATTTGGGCTCAACATGTAAAGTATAAATACTGATAATACAAGTATAAAATGGATTAATACAAGTTAATGAACTTATAATAGGCTTATTGGACCTAAAACACGTAAATAGGTGAAACTAGTAAAAAGTTACCAATACATAAACACTAAAATGAGTAAATAAGAATATATAAACCCGCTTGATCATCATCATATGTACAAAATCATCATATGTATACACAATTGTCATTTTTATAAAGTCATTGGACAAGAGTCTAAGACGAGTATTATTTGTCTAGGTTTCCGTGATTGAAGCACGTACCGTACATCCAAATCGCCGATAACCGCCTTCCCACATCAACGTGAGTTCATAGCCTCACACTCTTTTAAATGTTTTTATAAAATGTTTTATAAACCCGCGAGGGAGATAACATGTTAGTTTTGATAAAATAGGACGCCATTTGTCCCGATTGTTTGTTTATTGATTTGGACCCGAATGATTGTATGACCCGATGAATGATTAAATGACCCGATAGATGAAATGAAATAGATTATTAAAGTTAGGTTATGTCACTGAAAGTCCCATTAGCATGTATTGTGAACTACCGGGATTTGGTAGACGCTTATGCATATAATAGTACTATTTGGGGACGATCACCCCAGTTCGCGCCTTGACGGTTGATCCCCGTCGTGCCACATTGATTGGTAAGCGAATTTATGTATGAGAAGATTTACATAAGCGTGATTATTGTGACGACACGCTAATTTAGATGGGCAAATGAGTTTCGGGCTAGCTACCCGTTGTTTGTTGTAGTAAGGTAAAAATGTCATGCGGCTTATAATAATCCAAAAATAACGAAATACTGCTATACGCACTAAATTACGATATATTGCCTGACTAGCAATACGGGGTCTTACTATTGATATTATGTTCGTGTTTTGTTTTTTCATAACCATATTCATATAACGGTTTTTATTTCTATACAACGTTATAAAACGTATTGTATGATATTTTTACGACATTAGTTCGTATAATGGTTTTGAAGGCGAAAGCCTATATTATGATTTTGATAAGGATTTGTATAAAATGACTTTGGCTATTTTGTGGCCTATTACAAAGATTTGTACAAAATGATTTTCGGTAATAATTTTATACCGATGTTATATTGATGGAATTTATTAAACTCTATGAATTCACTCGGCGTTATCGCTGACCTTTTCTTTTAACATGTTTTATCTCAGGTACTTGAAGGTAATTCTCGGGAAGACAACAAGAATTCATGGCCCGCACAACAATTTCCATTCAAATGCTTTGTAAAAATTGTATGAAATATTATGACTTGGGACCTATGTAACTTTTATATTTATGAATGGAAATGCTTTATTACTAAACGACGCGATTTTTAAGTCGTTGTCTATGATGTGAGTAATGTGCTATCCCGTAACACCAACGAGTCTTTCGTTGTATTGAATTGTATAAATTTGGGGGTGTTACATATAATTCATAAAAATAAAAACCCAAATCAAAAATCAAACTTTCAATATGAAAATAACATGATCTTTACTAGATCATTACATGCATGATCATAAACAACCTTCAACAATTCTTGTTTTTATCAAAACTTCAAACTTCATGCATGTAAGAAATTTTGGTATGGGTGTGATAATCTTTTGATAACTAAGATGGGACTTTTATTGGTTTTACAAGATTCAAGTTGAATAAAAAATTATGAGGGTGTTTGTATGTTGAATATGGGACGGCAAGATAGAGAGAAAAACAAGAGTGTGTGTGATTTTTTTGGTAAAAATGAGTTAGTGGCATGTTAGGTGGGAATTTGTGCTGTATATTGTAAGGGAAATTGAAGATGATTTTTGATATTTAGTCATTCTTGTGGACTAAAAAGCAATTAAGTTATTTAAAGGGTAGAAAATGACTATTAATCAATTTAGAAAATATTTACGGAGCTCGGGTTTCGTAAAAATACTTTTTAAAAGTTAAAACGATTCATAAATGTAATAATGTAGTTTCAACACGACTTAAAACATAATTAAATCGAAAACGTCGAAAATATTAAATATCAAAACAATCGATAATAAAACGTAAATTTTTGGGCATCCGTCGGTATCGTGATTACTAATAATTCTCGTCATTCGTTATAACGTAAAACACGAGAAATAAAAATAGATACAATAAATCATTCATATGAAAATTTGAGAATATAATATCGATACCTATCGTATTCCTTGCCGGTTTTCCTCTAATCGACATTCTTACGCTAAGTTTCAAGTCATAACCTTCCCGGTTAGTTGATAATTTAAAATTCTCATTGAGTAAATACATAATATGTAATAGTCGAGATTAAAATAACGACCTAAAATTGACGGATTGTCACATCATCCCCACCAAATTGGGATCTTCGTCCCGAAGATCAACTTGCGTTCTTCCTCGATCGCTCGTTGTAATCAAAGAGATAAATGTATGTTGGTCCTCGTCTTGAGTTCCATAGACTTTGGTAATAAGAATTCGACTTTGCTTTGGTTGCCTAACTTCCTTATTGAGAGTATCAACAAGTTCTTTGATGAAATGAAACTTACCGTCGATTCTTACTTCATCAAGAGGGATAATAAGATCTTTATCGGAAATAAATTTCTTTAGGTTCGACATATGAAAAAGTATTGTGAATTCCTTGTAACTCTCGAGGTAATTTAAATTTTCACGCCACCGGACCCACTCTTGATATCATCTAGAATGGCCCAAACATAACGGGGACTTAACTTCCCACATTTTCCAAATTATATAACACCTTTTCCATGGTGATAGCTTTGGCATAACTCTTCCACCTACCTCGAATTCCAAAGGATTTCGCTTCACATTATCATAACATTCATGTCTACTACGAATGGTTAACAAACGATTCTTAGTTGGCGCGATCGATTTATTTATCGGAATGAAATGAGCAGAGTCAATCGGTCAACATTGACACAAATTGAATTAAATCCAGACTGAGTTTTCGAGAGCTTGTTGTCCCATATATTTGTGATGATTAAGCAATGAAGAGAGAAAGAAAATAGATGAAGAAGAGATGAATTCCTAGAGAGAGAAAGTAGTGAGAGAAAGTAGAGAGGAGATGATTAACTTGGTGAGATTAGATTAAGAAAAGAAGTTGTTACAAATGACCATCCACCCTCCTAACATGCTAGGAGGGTAGTATATATAGTCCACCCACATGCGGGCTTTAATGGACTATATATTGGGCCGGGCTTGTCTTTTGGACTTTAATTAGTTTAAATCCAAGCCCGTGAACCACGACTAAATAACTACTTATTACAACGTTCTAATAAATTTTACAATAGAAACCTATGACCGAACATTCTTGTTTGACTCAGTATTTTGAGGCAAATGTGATTAAAATGTGATCTATAAGACTCAAGCACTTTAACTCTTACCCACATGTGCGAAACACTTTCGATTATCGATGCACATGTGAAGGGGGAGCTTTTCTGAAACGACAAAACTAGCAAGGTGTTAAATGTTTTTCAAACACTTTGTTAGAATTTAAAGTGGTTTTCATGGTTACGATCAAATACCCACAACATCTTTAATTTCACGACGTTATTGGTGTCAAAAGGGTGGTTAGGTTTAAGTCCTATGATCCAACCAGAACCGGAGGGATCTTTCCTAAGGACTTCTAATAATCTATTGGATTGTCCCTGGGAAGATCCCTCCGGTTCTGGTTGGATCATAGGACTTAAACCTAACCACCCTTTTGACACCAATAACGTCGTGAAATTAAAGATGTTGTGGGTATTTGATCGTAACCATGAAAACCACTTTAAATTCTAACAAAGTGTTTGAAAAACATTTAACACCTTGCTAGTTTTGTCCGAGAAAAGGGGGATACATTCCGATTGCTGCAATCTGAAAAGGGTTTATAGATTCCGATTGGGATTCAGATCAACATTCCGATTGGACTTCCAACATATATTCCGATTGGTATATTCCGATTCGTCATTCCGATCATACATTCCAATCATACATTCCGATTGGTGTATTCAGATAACATTCCGATTGGTGTATTCAGATAACATTCCGATTGGTGTATTCAGATAACATTCCGATTGGTGTATTCAGATAACATTCCGATTGGTGTATTCCGATAACATTCCGATTGGTGCATTCCGATAACATTCCGATTGGACATTCCGACGAAGTGATTCCGATGACATGTTTTTGCTAATTTTTGTTTGAGTATTTTTTAGACTTAGCCACCATCTAAAAAATTTTCGTCAAGTTAATTCAAATTTTTTCCATACTAGTTTTAGGACATTTCTAGCTCGATTTCAAATTTTGGCAATTACAAAATTTTTGGACTACCGTTTTAGTCGGACTGGAGAATTTATTGTCGGCCTGAAAAAAAAATTTGCAATTTTCGGAATTTAAACCACAACAACAATCACAACAAATCTACTTAAGATCCATATTCACTTCATCATTTCAGAGAATATTGAGATGGATTCTACTGCCGAATATCGTGTGACGAACAACAACATAATGGTGGCGGGTAACAAAGAGAGACCACCAATGCTTGTATCTGGTAGGTATGCTCAATGGCAATCACGTTTCATACGATATCTTGATACAAGACCTAATGGTGATGCCTTGAGGAAATGTATTACTCATGGACCATATATATTTAAGAAGATCTCAGTTCCTCCAAGAGCAGCCACAGATACTACTGATCCAATACCTGCAAGTGAACGTGATGAAACAAGAGCTGATCTCACACCTGAAAACTGTGCTTGGCATGATGCGGAGAAGGAAGCAATCTATATGGTTTTAAGTGGGATTGGAGATGATATTTACTCCACGGTTGATGCATGCCCGACAGCACATGAAATGTGGACTGCTATTGAACGCTTGCAACAAGGAGAATCACTCAACAAACAAGATGTCAAAACAAACTTGTTCTGGAATTTTGGCAAGTTTACTTCAAGGGATGAAGAATCAATTGACTCTTACTACTCCAGGTTTTATAAGATGATGAATGACATGACAAGAAATAACCTGCAAGTCTCCACCATGCAAGTCAATGTCCAATTTCTTCAACAACTTCAACCCGAGTGGACACGATTCGTCAATTTGGTGAAACAACAAGAAAAGTTAGACGAGGTCTCATATCATCGACTTTTTGACATCTTGAAGCAATTTCAGAATGAAGCAAATGAAATTCGAGCTGAACGTGTTGCCAAGACGGCTAATCCACTTGCTTTAGTGACTACCACTCAACATGTTCAAGATCCTCACTTTCGTGCTCCTAAGTCATACTCCAATACATCATCTTCACCACGATATTCCACATCATCTAAGTCTTCATTTTCCACAAAATCTCGAGGTAAAGCGCCAAGAGCACCATCACCACCATCTGAGTCCTCATCTGAAGAAGATAGTGATGAAGACCAAGCTCAAAAGAACCGAGAGATGAAACAACAAATTGCTTACATAATGAAGACTTACAAGAAAATCTACAAACCCACCAACAACAATCTTCGCACATCATCTAACACAAAAAATCGATATGTTGAGAGTCCTCCAAGGTATGACACACGTCGACGTGGTGAAAGTCCTTCTAGGTATGATCGACATAATCCAACGCATGTTGAGGGTTCTGCAAGATATGATCGACAAACTGCCAAGTATGATGCTCAGAGGATTGCTGCTGCTACTGGGAATAGGGAAACGGTTGGAAGTCAAGTGGTTCAGCAGAGTGGGATTCAATGTTTTAATTGCCAAGGTTATGGGCATATGGCAAAGGAATGCAGGAAGCCGAAAAGGGTTAGAGACTCCAGCTATCACAAGGAAAAGATGTTGCTATGCAAAAAGATGGAAGCAGGGGTTAAATTGTCAGCTGAGGAAGGAGCCATGCTTGATGATACTGATGATGAAGATTCTGATCAAGAGCTTGATGCACATTACTCGTACATGGCAAAGGTTGAAGAAGTTCTCAAAGTCACTGAAGATGACAATGGTCCTATCTTTGACACTGAGCCAATCGATAAGGTACACACTACTGATGAATATAATGTGTTTGGTGATATTCCTGAGCATAGTGATCTACCCAATGCCATTAATGACACGTGTATGATGGAAACGGTTGATAGCAATACCACACCCGATTCATCAGACATGTGCAATAATGAGTCTGAGGATGATCAACATGCAAATGAATATGATGAAGAGGAACGTATTGCGCTTGCTAATTTAATTGCTACTTTACAAAAAGATGTCACTAAAAATAAAAAGAGTCAAAAGCAATTAAAGAAGGCAAACGCTACGCTCACTCAAAGTTTTGAAGAATGTAAAGCTGCTCTTATCAAATCTACTAAGATGACTGAAAGCTATAGAGATGAGCTCCTTCAGAAAACCAAAGAGCTTGAGGGGTACAAGGGAAGTGCGTTAAAAAGTCAAAAGGACGATTTTGAAAACAAATATAATACAACTCTTGAGTTATTAGTTAAAGAGAAGCGTCAATATAATGTTTTCTTAATGGATGAACGTCAAAAAACGTACCTTGCCAATACCAAAGTTAATGAACTTGAACAAAAGCTCTCTATGACCACCACTGATTCTGCTAAAATTCTAGAGGATAAGAAACAAGAGGTAGATGCGTTAAAACAAGACTTCAAAAGTAGATATGATAAAGAAACCGAAAAAGTTACGAAACTAGAAGCACAAGTCGACTTTTTGAAGAACGTTGTTTATAAAACGCATGATTCTATTCAATCCGTAAGAATGCTAGCACCTCCATCGATGTTTAAGGGTCAAGCTAGCTTTGCAAGTCCTGAGTACCTTGCCAAAGCTCAAGCTGCGAACCCGTGTCTTTATCTTGATGAGACTGAAAGGACAGATCTTGATTGCATGCCTGTTAGTGCCGATAGTGAAGAGACTGCCCTTTGGGACGATGATAGTCAACCACTTGTTAATAAGGAGTTTGTGAAACCTTATAATTATGCTTATGAGAATAGTCTTTATGGCCTGTTCAACAAACAAACTCAGAAAACTCGTGAGGAAGTGTTCTTAGAATGCAAACAAAAGAGAATTCAATGGAAGAAAGCATTTGCCCCTAAGAAATCTAATGTTTACAAATACATCAACTACCTCCCTCTAGATGAATCTAAAAGCAAGAGTAGGAAAACATTAGGTATTCTAAAACATCACATAGATAATGTTAAATCTATTGTTGAACGAGACTGGGCAAAACGTGAAAATGCTGAATGGACACGTCCGATTCCTCAAGATATTACCTTGCTTGTCAAAGAACTCTTAATTCCAAACACGGCGTTGATTAAAGAAACTGTTCTTCAACTTGAAGAGTTCATTCGGACTGAAATGTTTGATGATTTAAAATATGTTGAATCTATTGAGAAACACATTGATGATCTTCAAATGGAGAAGTCTGATTTCTCAGATGAATATGATTTACTCTTGCAAGAATGCGTTTCTAAAGATGTTATGTGTGCTTATTTTACATCTTGTGCTGATATTGATGAATATTCTTAAGTTGCATGCCAATATCTTGATAAGATCAAAGAATGTGAACGTCTTGAAATTGAGCTTTCGAAACGTAAAGAAAATGTTGACAAAAAGGCTTTTGAGTTACTTCAACACAAAACTGATTTCCTTCAAAAACATTGTCATTCACTTGAACTTGCTTTGCAAAAAGATGTTGGTCGTTTTCCACATGATAATAAATTGCAAGAAAAACTTTCCCAAACATTTCGAGAAATGAATGAACAGAATTTGGAAATTAAAGGGTGGAAAGCTCAATTACAAGACAGGGACAGAGCGATAGCTGAGTTGCAGAAACTCATTGCTAAAATGGGTGGGAAAATTGTGGAACCCAGCATTAAGAAAAATGTGGTTAGACAACCCAATGCCTCTAAAGAGAATAGATCCTCTATCTTGGGAAAACCATCTGCTTTATCTAATTCCTCGTTTGCAAAACCTGTGTTTGCCCCCAAGATGGATGGAAAGGAAAGGTTACCACAAGCTCAACCCATAAGGAATCCTATAGCACCAAGCGTTAGGCACAATAATGTCATTAAACCAGGGATGTATAGAATGTCCACTAAGCCCACAAACAAAGATACTCACTCGCCTCAGACTTCTAGAAACACTAATATTCATGTGTCTTCTACTACAGGAATAGTCTCCACTACTAGTGTTAGCCGGCCTCAGCTTAAGAGCACTCAAGTGAATGATAAGGTCTGGAAACACAAGAATCAAGGGAAGATGAAGCAAGTAGAAGAACACCCTAGGACTTTCAATGTTTCTAAGAATAAAACGTCTGTAATCGCGTGTCATGACGATTTGAATGATTCGACTTTGAATGCTATGAATGTGAAATTTGTTTGTGTCAAATGTGGCAAGTGTGCTAATGCTAATCATTCTATGTGTGCTATGAATAATGTCAAAGGCGTAGAAACTAGAACTAAGAAGCAAACTGTGATGCCTATTAGTGCTAGTAAACCCAAACGCAAAGTGAACCATTCTGGTGCTACCCCCACTAAGAAAAGTAATGCATCAGACTTCACCACTAAGAATCCTAGAAGCAAAATTAAGGAATTATATGAGTCTACCAGTAAGTCTTGGAAATGGTGGTTTGCTAATCAATGTCCTCCCGGATATAAATGGATGCCTAAAGTTAGGACAGAAAATGTGAAAACGAGTGTTAGTTTGCCTTTAAATATCGATAAGGACACTAATGATTCTACTCTCACAACTAATGTGGTATCCAATTTAGCAAATGCTCCATCGTGTTCTAACTCTTCTGCAGGTGATACAAATAATTCTCTTCATAATGGACTCCGGATGCACGAAGCACATGACGGGGAATCTCAAGCTTCTAATTAACTTCGTGGAGAAGTTCCTGGGTACGGTCCGATTCGGAAATGATCAATTTACACCGATCCTAGGATATGGAGATTTGGTTCAGGGGAATATCACGATTAAACGGGTATACTACGTCGAAGGGCTCAATCACAATCTTTTCTCTGTTGGTCAATTCTGTGATGCGGATTTGGAAGTTGCTTTCAGAAAGAAGACATGTTTTGTTCGTGATTATGATGGGAATGACTTACTTACCGGTACACGGGGTACTGATCTTTACACAATTTCACTTCAAGACACAACTTCATCAACTCCAATTTGCTTCATGGCTAAAGCTTCAACGACTCAGGCATGGTTATGGCATCAACGTCTTTCTCATCTCAACTTTGATACCATTAACTTGCTTTCCAAGAAAGATATTGTAAGAGGCCTTCCAAGCTTGAAATTCATCAAAGATCATCTTTGTTCTTCCTGTGAACTTTGTAAAGCTAAACGAAGTAGCTTCAAAACAAAGACCACACCAAGCTCTAAAGGACGGTTAGATCTTCTTCACATGGATCTGTGTGGTCCCATGCGTGTTCAGAGTATCAATGGAAAGAAATATATTCTAGTAATTGTCGATGATTACTCAAGGTACACATGGACTCACTTCTTGAGGTCCAAGGATGAAACACCCGACGTTCTCATCAACTTCCTTAAATTGATACAACGTGGTCTTCAGGCTCAAGTTAAAGTGGTTCGTACTGACAGAGGTACAGAATTTTTGAATTCAAATCTGAGAAAGTATTTTGAAGCCGAAGGGATTGAACATGAAACATCCATTGCTCGAACACCCGAACAAAACGGCGTTGTTGAAAGACGAAACCGTACTTTGGTTGAAGCTGCTCGAACATTATTATCCGCTTCAAAACTTCCACTGTACTTTTGGGCCGAAGCTGTGTCAACCGCATGCTATACACAAAACCGTTCCTTAATTATCCCAAGACATGAAAAGACACCATATCACATAATTCATGATCGAAAACCTTCACTCAAACACCTTCATGTTTTTGGATGTACTTGCTACATTATTCGAGATGGTGAAAATTTGGATAAGATGAAAGAGAAAGGTGATGCATGTATTCTTGTGGGATATGCAACTCAGTCAAAAGGATATAGAGTATACAACAAAAGAACAAAATTGATTGTCGAGACAATTCACATCCGATTTGATGAATCTCAAGAAATGGCACTTGAACAAAACAGTTTAAGTCCCGACCCACAACGACAAACGACTTCCGTTCACAACCGCACGGAACTCGAAACTCAAGACCACAGCAATGAACCGTCAAGTTCAACGCTGGTTCCAGAGAATGTTCCTAGAGCTGATATGACAGTCGACACGACCATTGAAGAGTTGGAAATGTTATATGGACCAATGTATGATGAATATTTCACGGGGGAGAAACAAGTTGTATCGAAGTCTTCCGCTGTCACTCATGATAAGAATGATGATACCGATCATCGTCAACAAATGAATACAACTTCATCTACTTCAACACGGGTTGTTGCAGATTTACCTCCTCAGAATATCACTTCAACAATCGATCCTACAACATCCACAACTACTGTCATTGCTACAGAGAACACAAATCAAGCAGACAATGCATTATCTGATGAAGACGAATTTATCAACCCATTCGGTACACCGGTACACGAAACTGGAGAGTCTTCTACTCGCCATGTTGATCCGTCAAATATGCATACTTTCTATCAACGACATCCTTCAACACATCATTGGACCCGAGATCATCCTTTGGTTCATGTAATTGGAAACCCTTCACAGCCCGTTCGTACAAGACGACAGCTTCACACTGATGCCGATGTTTGTATGTTCGCACTCGCCGTGAGTTCAGCTGAACCGAAAAACATCAAAGAAGCATTAGCTGATCATGCTTGGATTGAATCGATGACGGATGAACTTCAACAATTTGAAAGACTTAAAGTCTGGGAACTTGTTGACAGACCATACGATGTAACACCATTAAATCTTCGATGGATCTGGAAAAACAAGATGGATGAAGAAAACACGATCATCAAGAATAAATCTAGGCTTGTGGCTAAAGGGTATGGACAGCAAGAGGGTATTGATTTCGAAGAATCATTTGCACCAGTAGCTCGAATGGAAGCTGTCAGGATTTTTCTTGCTTATGCTGCACATAAGGGATTCATAGTTTATCAAATGGACGTAAAGACGGCGTTTCTTAACGGTCCTTTGAAGGAAGAAGTCTATGTCACGCAGCCGGAAGGATTCGTCAATCCTCATTATCCTGACAAGGTGTATCGTCTCCACAAAGCACTTTATGGACTCAAGCAAGCTCCAAGGGCGTGGTACGACGAGCTCTCAAAATTTCTGGTCTCCAAAGGTTTCTCAAAAGGTTCCATTGATCTAACTTTGTTCACTTATAAATATGGGGATGACATACTGCTTGTGCAAATTTATGTTGATGACATTATTTTCGGGTCTACAAACCCAAAACTTTCAAAATGGTTTGAAAAAGTAATGCACAGCAGATTTGAAATGTCTATGATGGGCGAACTAAAATTCTTTCTAGGAATTCAAGTTCACCAATCCCCAAGTGGCATCTTCATTAACCAAGCTAAGTATTGTCAAGAGATAATCAAAAAGCATGGTATGACATCATGTGACCCCGTTGGGACACCATTATCAACCACATCCCTAGATGCTGATTTGGAGGGATTACCCATAGATCAAACGAGATATCGTTCCATGATCGGGTCCCTCATGTACTTGACAGCAAGCAGACCTGATATACATCATGCTACATGCTATTGTGCACGATATCAAGCACGACCCACTGAAAAGCACCTCAAGGAGGTTAAACGGATCTTTCGGTACCTTAAGAATACCATTCACATGGGACTCTGGTATCCGAGGGAAACCGGTTTCTTTCTAACGGCCTATTCAGATTCTGATCATGCAGGGTGTCTTGATACACGTAAAAGTACTTCTGGTGGTGCACAATTTCTAGGTCAAGACAAGCTTGTGGGATGGTCTTCCAAGAAGCAGGATTGCACGTCACTCTCATCAGCCGAAGCGGAGTATGTGTCTCTATCTGCGTGTTGTGCTCAAGTTCTTTGGATGAGAACACAACTCACGGATTATGGCTTCCATTTTGATAAAGTACCTATGTACTGTGACTCAAAGTCGGCCATAGCCATCTCCTGCAACCCGGTACAGCATTCCCGCACGAAGCACATCGATGTCCGATATCACTTCATTAAGGAACAAGTTGAAAGAGGTATTGTTGAATTATACTTTGTTGGAACTGATTACCAATTAGCTGACTTGTTTACAAAAGCTCTTTCGAAAGAGAGGTTTGCGTATCTAGTTAGGCAAATTGGTATGAGATGTTTGACTCCAGCAGAACTGGAGGTTCTGGCAAAGAAGCCTGCTTGATTCATCTATCAAACATCTACCTGTAAATATTAATCAAAAAGCAAAATACAAAATTAAAAAATCTTTGATAATCCAAAAATATTCTTCTCGACATGTCTTTCAGTATAGATAATATGGACGTACCTAGAAATGTCGCTCAATAACGACACGGGTGTGTACATAAAGCTCGAATAAAAGTTGTAAATATTTTTCAAAACATGTCATTTCTATCTTTTCAAAAGGAAATTGTCTATTTTGGACAATATTTCCAACAACGGGTAGAGAAATCTATCTCTGGTTGAGCTTGTCACAAAATATTCAACGTTTTGAGCTCAACACAATGGCTTGTAATCACTTTCAGATTGCAACCCGGATCTAAATTCACGGGGGAGTGTACGCTTTTGTACTCTTACCCTTAGCAAAAGAAGTTAAATCTTCTTACACTTGAGTGGATTCGTCAAGACATTCAAAGTCTATGAACTCAAGTTTATGCTTTAGAAAAACCTTTTCGTCAAAAAGAATTGATTTTTCAAAAAGCGTTGAACACAATTTTTTTCAAGAATTTCTCAATGATATTCAAAATCTTTCAAAAATTGTGTGTTCAACAACTCCTATCCTCAAAAGTTTAGTGTGGATCAAATCCTCGTAATGACAATTCCATTGGATCAATTTTTGAGGGGGAGCGTTCCAAAATTCATGCTAAGTTTGACACATGTTTCTCCCGAAGATTTTCAAGACTATTTTTCAAAATATATTTTAATCAAATTTGGTATCTCTAATATCAAAAGATTTTATATATTAGAGATAGGGGGAGAAAATGTGATTAAAATGTGATCTATAAGACTCAAGCACTTTAACTCTTACCCACATGTGCGAAACACTTTCGATTATCGATGCACATGTGAAGGGGGAGCTTTTCTGAAACGACAAAACTAGCAAGGTGTTAAATGTTTTTCAAACACTTTGTTAGAATTTAAAGTGGTTTTCATGGTTACGATCAAATACCCACAACATCTTTAATTTCACGACGTTATTGGTGTCAAAAGGGTGGTTAGGTTTAAGTCCTATGATCCAACCAGAACCGGAGGGATCTTCCCAGGGACAATCCAATAGATTATTAGAATTCCTTAGGAAAGATGGAGTAGAATGTGAACGTAGCTGAATGCCGACTAAGTACTGATGATAGCACTGGAACAATCACAACAAGGTGCTATTAATGATGTCTTGGTAAGCATTGAAGGGGTTGAAGAATGAAAAAGAAATGTAAGGATAAAGGGTGTAAAGAAAGAAGCCCTCCATACAACTTAGGCAGAAACCGGGTCAACTCATCATGAAGACAAACTCATCATGGACCCAGTGATGTGAAGCACAACCCTTTTCTAGCTACTCAGACTTCTCTCAAAAGAAGTTTGTTTTATTGTCACGGAGATCAACACGACTTCTATTGACTTTCTCACTCCGAGATAGTTGATATTGAATAGGTGGCATCTGCTCCAGCCTCCGACCACTAAAAGTGCACAAATTGAGTCTAGAGCCAAGAGATCAATCAAATCTCGTTAGGACACACGGATGAAGATCAAGAGAGTCCTACGCTATATCCTTGTGATATTGCTAGAACACTCAGAGTGATACTACTTAGTATTCACAATGATGAGTGGAAATCCTTCCAGTGTTAACATCAAACAGCACTGCGGTAGGTCATAATGCAAGATTCTTTATGAATTGAACATATGTAAAACTGAAAAGCAACAGTAGTTTGATTCTGAATTGATTCAAACTCGTTTCAGGTTTCTACGCAATATCTTTATGGTCTTGCCAGAACATTCAGAGTGATATTCATTAATATTCACAGTGACGAATGGAAATCCTTCTAGCGTCAACATCAAACAGCGCTACGGTAGGTGACTTGTGAGATTCTCATGAATCAAACTTGTGTCAGCTGGAAAGCAACAATGGTAAGATTCTTAATGAATCAAACTTGTTCCAGGAATTTGAATTGACGACTTTAATCAAGCGGATATTTATCCAATTGATTCACTCTTTATGTTCGCAGTCTTGCTTTGAGACGGTCGAGTAAAGAGAACGGCTAGTACAGCCGCGAAACCCTGTCAAGGAGATTCTTAATTGAATCTACCTGATCACAGGTACGATATTTAATATCGTATAACGGTCTTCACCGACCGGAGGTAAAACGCTACCGATTTAGGACGAATGTCAAAGCCATTCAGTCCGTGTCTATGTTTTGTCTCGAGAAGGTGGCGTCACGGTGTACTCAGCAAAGTCAAAGATTCACAACCACATATTCATGCCCAAAGACTTATCCAACAATTGATAGTGTGAGCATGTGGATAAAGACACAAGATCGCAAGATGGCAATGACAAGTCAAGGATGATTTGAAGATCTCAAGACTTAAAGACAAAGTCGAAAGACAACGACAAAGGCTCAAAGATCACAGCATGAAGGAACAAAACTACTGTTACACGTTCAAGACTCATTTATGACGAAATTCATAAATCTCCATTGGAATCCAAATATCAAAGAGGAATGACCTCACATTGGGGGAGATTGTTAGCCTCAAAATACTGAGTCAAACAAGAATGTTCGGTCATAGGTTTCTATTGTAAAATTTATTAGAATGTTGTAATAAGTAGTTATTTAGTCGTGATTCACGGGCTTGGATTTAAACTAATTAAAGTCCAAAATACAAGCCCGGCCCAATATATAGTCCATTAAAGCCCGCATGTGGGTGGACTATATATACTACCCTCCTAGCATGTTAGGAGGGTGGATGGTCATTTGTAACAACTTCTTTTCTTAATCTAATCTCACCAAGTTAATCATCTCCTCTCTACTTTCTCTCACTACTTTCTCTCTCTAGGAATTCATCTCTTCTTCATCTATTTTCTTTCTCTCTTCATTGCTTAATCATCACAAATATATGGGACAACAGAGCTTAACAATGAATACATTGTAATTTGCTCCTACCTCCCAAATGATAACGAATAACACATTCGTAATCACTTAAAGGCTTCTTTACTTCTTTTTAATCCATAATACATTGTAGGCTCTTACCATTGGTGGATACTGTACATTTAGTGCCACACAATTTAGGTATCCATAAGCAAAGAGTAAGAATACCACACCCAATCACAAGTCATAGGTTGTGTAGTTTCCTCATTCTTCCTAGGTTTCCTACAAGCATACTCAAGTCAAACAGCTCTATATCCTTTAAGAGATGTATCACGATTAACAACAAAATCTTTACTTCTTTCGGGTAACGATAAGATCGGTGTGCTACAGAGTTTCCGTTTCATTGTTTGAAAAGCTTTCTCTTCATCATCGCCCCACACATGCGGTTCATTCTTTTTAGTTAGCTTAGTTAATGTTTTTTATATCAAAGAGAATCCTTCAATAAACCTTCAGTAGTAACCAGCCAAACTTAGAAATTATCGTACATCAGTTGGAGTCATTGGAGCATTCAAATTTTCGATGGCTTCGATTTTCGCAGGATCGACATGTACCTCATTTTTATCAATCACATGTCAAATAAATGATATGGAACTAAGCCAAAGATCACACTTTGAGAATTTCGCGTACAACTTTTTGTTCTTTAACAAGTTCAATGTAATCTTTAAGTGTTCGACATGCTCTTCCTTGCTGTTAGAGCATATTAGAATATCATCAACGAAAACTATCACGAATTTATTAATATACGACTTACACATACGATTCATTATGTCAATGAATACAGCGAGTGCATTGTCAAACCATAAGGCATAACCCAAAACTCATAATGACCATAACGAGTCTACGCGCCATAATAGGAATATCTTCTTTGCATATGTGAAGTTGATAGTAACCAAAACAAAGATCAATCTTGGATAAAACACGAGAATCTAGAAGTTGATAAGGTAGATCATAAATTCTTTGAAGCGGATAACGATTCTTGATCGTTAACTTATTCAGCTCTCGGTAAACGATACACATATGGAACGAACCATCTTTCTTATTAACGAATAGAATAGGATCCCCCCCCCCAAAAATATGACAAGCTTGATCGAATGAAACCTCTATTAGATAGTTCTTGCAACTACACAAATAATTACTTCAGTTCGGATGGTGCTAATCATTATGGCGCACGTGCCACAGTTGTAGCAGCAAAGATTAAATCAATTTGGAATTATATTTGCCTTGGAGGCGGAAGCCCTGGAAATTCTTCGAGAAACACTTCAGGATAGTCACAAATGACTGGAACATTTTCTACTCACTTCTCTTACGATTACTTCTCTGATACCTGAGCTAGGAATGGTTCACCACCTTTTCAATATACTTACGAGCTCTAATGCACGAAACAATTTTCAGTTTGGAATTATTTCTCCTTCAGTTCTAGGTTATACAACACTTGCTCCATACTTTAGAAATACTACGAGGACAAAATTCCTCATTCAACCGCTTCCTCACCTTAGTCCATGGTGTCCCATAAGTAACGATACCTATGGAAGCAAATCTGCCATTGCACCAAATTAATACATGACCTTGAAGAGTAGCGATTTCGTACTGCACCTTATCCTCCTAATTAGGGTTACTTATTCGAAAGACTGACACCATCTTTTCAACAACTAACACAATCCTCCATTATCGTTAGTCCCCTTAAGAGTCTACGGTTAGCACTTTATGAATATAGTGTAGTTATAGCCTCTAATTTTGGGCACATTTGTTCCATCAGTACCACGAACATTATTGGCTCCAGCTTCAGCTCCACCGGTTCTAGTTCCACCAGTTGTAGCTTCAGCTCTAGTTCCAGATCCATCATTCATGTTGACCATGAATTCAGTTAAAGATACAGCAACTTATTCACTAATAACTTGACGTATTCGTGCCTAAGTCATAGCTTTCATTGACTGCATGATTCTTATGCGATGCAAATCAAATCATAATGAGTATTCATTCAGTGGTTGCGTTATACCACAGGAAATTTAAAAGAGAAAAGCAAAGAAAGATAATAATAGAACGATGTAGAATTAAGAATCAAAATATAGTCATTCCATTGATCATAAACTAGTACAAGTTGTACTGCCAAGCATTATAGATTATCAACGTCTAATGCTATACAACTTAGAAGACTAGTCCTGCTAACTGATGTCACAGTTTAGTTAGTGATTAGAAAGATACTACAATCGATAATTTATCCACTAAGAGTTATTAGGTAATTCACGTGGTTAAAAAGGCTCCTCAGTCCCGCTAGAAGAAGATTTCTATAGTTTCTTTCAAAGACGCTTGATATCCTCCTCAATTGGCGGTTTTGGAATAACCCCAATACACCCATCTCACGATCAAAGAATTAGAAGGACAAAATCAAAGAATGAATCGAGCAAATTAATTATGAGTCAATAAGAGTTCAATTGCGCATAGTTGTATGCTTAAGCCCACACGTTTATAAATCATTATTTCCATGGATTGATCAAATCTATCCAAATAAGATTTAGAAATTTGTGGTTCAACAATTTATAATTTCCTTGTTCAAATAAATGGCCAATTCATTTCAACAAGACGATCATAAATTAACTTATTTAAGCATCTCCAGCTCAACACAGAAAATCATGATCGTAACAAACGAGAAACTGATTTAGCATAAAATGATCAGTGATATGATATAGAATCCTGGTTGGCATGTGAATACCATATCGTTTAATCTCAATTCCTAACAATCAGTAGTACCATCTCAAACAAACTTGTTTCTATCAAAACAGTATAATGTCGAAGATTAATGAAAATACAGATTAAATTTGCTAAACGAAATGAACGGATCGATAAATCAAGAATAAGAACCAAGAAAATCAAAATCCTCGTAATCAAAAGAATATTATCGAGAATAGTAACCATTTTGTTGGGATCATGTATATCCACAACTTAGTTAGTCTCGGGAATAATAGGATTCATTTCAGGAATAGTTTTAGCGCTAGCATTAAAATGACTAGGGTGGCTTCGTGACAATCTACATCGTATAAATATCTCGTATAAGTATTAAACTATCATTTATAATTAAATAAATGAAAACATACCGTTTAATTCACAAGTACAAACAATCGATAAAGTTTACAACATATATATAATCCCATATATATATAAATACTCTCATTCTCGTCCATTGGCAACTCGAAGGTTTTGCATGCAACTGTTATAGTTAAAAGATTTCAAAAAATCATTTTTGCAAAATTTTTTCGTTCTCTATAACTTGAGCTCTGATACCAGTCTGTAACACCCCCAATTTCGGTCATAACAGCGGAAGGGTCATTGGTGTTACTTACATGATTCAAGCTCATAATCAATAAAAACATCCATTCATATATTCAACGATAAAACTTTACACATGGTCCCAAATAATTTTGTAGTTTACAAAATACAATAATGATAAGAGTTCTTTGAATGGATATTTTTTAGAAAAGCTGGCCAAAGTCATTACAAATAAGAAAGCTTCATGAGACCGCCTTCCTCGAGTGCCTTCCCAATGGACCTGAGATAAAACATGCTAAAAAGTCAACAAAATTGTTGAGTGAATCTATAGAGTTTATAAATAAACATTACCAAACACTAATATTTTTAAAGCCATCAATCATAAGGATGTTGATCAAACAAAGTTATAAATATTTATTATAAGCCTCATGATATTGAAACGTTACCATAATATTCGCCCACCATATACCTTGCTAAGTCTATAGGAAAACTCTTGATTACGAGTCAACTTCGAGCAACGCTGTGCTCAAACGATAGCTAATCGTTGTCGGATGGGAGGGGTAACTCCCAATAGTACTATTTCATGTATAAGCGCCTACCATAACTCGGTAGCTAACAATTCATGATATACTTGGGACTTTTCAATCAGTGAAATAACAAACTTATAATAATAATAACCATGTCATTAAACATTTCCTTGTGTTATATTTTATAACAAACATGGGTTTACCACAATTTCTAGTTGTACCCTTCATTTTCAATAAAACAATTTCCAATAAATAGAGTTCCCACAACTTCTAGTTGCACCCATTAATGGGTTTGCCGCAACCTATAGCCGTACCCTTTAGTTTCTAATAAAACAATTCCAAATAATAGGGTTCCTACAACTTCTGGTTGCACCCATAAATAGGTTTACCGCAACTTATAGTTATACCCTTTATTTTAATAAAACAAACATGTTATCCCCCTCGCAAGTTTCTAAAACAACTAAAGAATTTAAAAGTGAGGCTATAGACGCACCTTAGTACGAGAGTGGAAATGAGACGATCGTCGATGACTAGTGATGCCCGTTAAACACGAAAACCACAACCTACCAAATAAGGCGCGCTCGTTAATAAATGACTCAAGTATAAAAATACTTAATAACGTAAGACTCAAGTTATAAAACCATGAAAATCCCGAAGGAAAAACAATACAAGTGATATTACTATCCCATTTATCCAAAACTATTATTTTAAACACTTGCACTCTCGACATTGATCCGTCATAAGACGCCAAGTCAACACAAGTCAAACTATCATTTTACTTTACTCGGACCAGTAGCTAAGTTATTGATATAATGACTAAACACTTGAGTAAATCACCATGTCTAATAGTGAATACTCAACTCACACCACACGAGCATTGAATTACGTGTCCAAAATGAAATCAGCATGTACACTCCAAATGTACACACCAATCTATCCTATCTAGACTTGTCCGATTTCTACGAAACTTGGTGACAAACTCAGACATAACCGGATTAAGACTCAGTTCAAATTTCATCCAAAAATATTTCTCCTAAGGCCTCGTGCCCAACACATCTTTGAGTTATAAAAACCGGACAGTTTTACGCCTTCGACACATAAAACCATTTTGATTACTCTAAACGACTCCGATTACAAAACCGACACTTGGGTTTGAAAAAGGACTCACAACCTGAGGTTTAGAGACTTACATCAGCCCTTGACAATTTTTAAATCTCATTCTATAGTCCCCGAGATTCGATCCAAATATCAACAACAACTATATATTGTGCCGATACTCGTCTCCCGGTACACGAATAATCAAACGATCACAACTTCTCGCTCGTTTGGAGCTAGAAGCTCTACTTTATATTAATTCAGAGATAATCAAATTCTCTATAACCCTATCCTATTAGTTAAGCAACAACACAGCCTTAAGGAACCCGAAAATTCCATTTACCTACTGATCTAAATTAGCTATCTAAAACTCATACAAAACAATTTTCCAAGCAATTACAACCACTTTTCTACTCATCCTAACATCCTATGATCACCCACATTCAACCAAATCCCTTGTATACTTCATAAAAATAAAAACCCAAATCAAAAATCAAACTTTCAATATGAAAATAACATGATCTTTACTAGATCATTACACGCATGATCATAAACAACCTTCAACAATTCTTGTTTTTATCAAAACTTCAAACTTCATGCATGTAAGAAATTTTGGTATGGGTGTGATAATCTTTTGATAACTAAGATGGCACTTTTATTGGTTTTACAAGATTCAAGTTGAATAAAAAATTATGAGGGTGTTTATATGTTGAATATGGGACGACAAGATAGAGAGAAAAACAAGAGTGTGTGTGATTTTTTGGTAAAAATGAGTTAGTGGCATGTTAGGTGGGAATTTATGCTTTATATAGTAAGGGAAGTTGAGGGTAATTTTTGATATTTAGTCATTCTTGTGGACTAAAAAGCAATTAAGTTATTTAAAGGGTAGAAAATGATTATTAGTCAATTTAGAAAATATTTACGGGACTCGAGTTTCGTAAAAATACTTTTCAAAAGTTAAAATGCTTCATAAATATAATAATATAGTTTCGACACGACTTAAAACATAATTAAATAGAAAATGTCAAAAATATTAAATATCAAAACAATCGATAATAAAACGTAAATTTTTGGGCATCCGTCGGTATCGCGATCACTAATAGTTCTCGTCATTCTTTATAACGTAAAACACGAGAAATAAAAATATATACAATAAATCATGCATTTGAAAATTTGAGAACATAATATCGATACCTAACGTATTCCTTGTCGGTTTTCCTCTAATCGACATTCTTACGCTAAGTTTCAAGTCATAACCTTCCCAGTTATTCGATAATTTAAAATTCTCATTAAGTAAATACATAATATGTAATAGTCAAGATTAATATAACGACCTGAAATTGATGGATTGTCACACAAAGTGTTGAGTAGAAGACTCTCCGACTTCGTGTACCGGTGTACCGAATGAGTTGATAAATTCTTCTTCGTCAGACTGTGCATCGACTGCTTGAGTGTTGTCTCCTCCTTCAGCATTGATGGTTGGTGATGTTGGTTGTATGACGGTTTTTTGAGTTTGATGAGTATCCAATGGAATTGTCTCTTGAGCAACAGTTGCTGAAGTAGAGGCAGTTGTGTCTTGTTGACTTTGTTCGGGTGCATCAGCAGTATTGACAGCGGAAGACTTTGACACAACTTGATTGTTTCCATAGTAATATTCATCAAACATTGGATCATATAAATCAACCAACTCATTCATTTGTTTCGTATTCATCGAGTCTGCTGTAGGAGTACTTTCTTGAAGTTCTTGCACGGGACGTACACTGTTTTGTGTAGGTGTCATTGCTGGATATTGAGGTGCGGGACTTGAGCTATTGTGATCAAGTACCATGTGTGGCAATTCGTCAAAGTTCACATGAATTGTTTTGAAAATAATCCTTGTTCTCTTGTTATAGACCCGATATCCTTTCGACAATATAGCATACCCCACAAAAATACATGCATCACCTTTTTCTTTCATCTTGTTAAGATTCTCACCGTCTTTATAAATGTAGCATAAAGATCCAAATACGTGAAAGAATTTAACAATAGGTTTCCTGCCATTGATGATGTGGTAAGGTGTCTTTTCATGCCTAGGGATTACGAGAGAATGATTCTGAGTATAACAGGCAGTTGTAATTGCTTCAGCCCAGAAGAATAGTGGTAATTTTGATGCACAAAGCATTGTTCGAGCTGCCTCAACCAAAGTACGGTTCCGTATTTCGACAACGCTGTTTTGTTCAGGATTTCGAGCAATTGAAGTTTGATGTTGGATGCCTTCTTCTTGAAAGTAGGTTTGTAGAGTCTTGTTCAAAAATTCAGTACCCCTATCCATTCTCACCGTTAAGACTTGAGCTTGAAGATTGTGTTGTATCATCTTCAGAAATTTTTTGAGAACCTCCGGTGTTTCATCTTTGGACCTTAAGAAGTAAGTCCATGTGTATCTAGAGTAATCATCGACAATCACGAGAATATACTTTTTCCCGTTAATACTCTCTACATGCATGGGACCACATAAATCCATGTGTAGAAGTTCCAATCATCCTTTTGAGCTTGGGGTAGTCTTGGTTTTGAAAGACTTTCGTTTTGCTTTCCCCAACTCACAAGAAGAACAAAGATGGTCTTTGACGAATTTTAACATAGTAATACCGGTCACAATATCATTCTTCAAAAGCAAGTTGATGGTGTCAAAGTTGAGATGTGACAATCGTTGATGCCATAACCATGCTTGAGATGATGAAGCTTTAGCCATTAAGAAAATTGGATTTGTTGAAGATGTGTCTTGAAGAGTTATTGTGTAGAGATCAGAACCATGAGAACCTGTAAGAAGGTCATTCCCATCGTAGTCTCTAACATAGCAAGTAGTTTTCCGAAAAGCCACTTCCAAATCCGCATCACAAAATTGATAAACCAAGAATAAATTGTGATTCAGTCCCTCGACGTAATAAAACTGTGTAATAGTAATATTCCCTTGAACCAAATCGCCATATCTATGTATCAGTGCAAACTGATCATTTCCAAACCGCACCGTACCCAGAAACTTCTCCACGAAGTTACTGAGAAGCTTGAGATTGCCCGTCATGTGTTTTGTGCACCCAGAGTCCATGATGAATAGAATGATTTCGACGAGCTGCATGAGAACTAGGAGACAATGTAGCATTTGACAAATGGGAGCCCTTGATGGAAACAGGTTCCAAAATATTAGTGGGCCTAGATGCAAATCCTAGAGGCAAGCTAATATTCATAGACCCAATTACTAAAGTGGTTAACTTAGGTATCCATTTGTATCCGGGTGGTATAAATCTCGAATACTCCCGTGTACATGTCCTAATCATGTTCTCATAAAGCTTCTTTAACCTGTTTTATTTAAGCAGAGTAGTGGATTATAACACATTTAGTTTCTTAAGTGTTTGATCAGTGGATTGGTCCAAAGTTCTTATGGGTTTTCTAGTACTAGTGGGCAAAAGAATAGGTTTCCTAGTTCTAGCATTCACACCATTTTGGTTAAAAGCACAGGCATCATGATTGAAAGTAAGAACACATTTTCCACATTTAACACAAGCAAATTCAACATTCGAGGTGTTAGCACTCAAACCATCATTACATGCAGTTACATACGTTTTATTCTTAGAAAACTTAAAATTCCTACGGTGGTCTTCTACTTCCAACTTCTTCCTTTGACTATTGTTAGGCATGACCTTATCTTGCATTCTAGTGCTCTTAAGCTGTGGTCCGTGATACAAATGATTTTTCTTTTGTTCAATTAAGTTCTCGGTATCTTCTCGAATTGATCACGACTCAAAGTGGAACTATTGTTCTTGGTTACTAAAAAGGGGTTTGGTTTTCTATTCTACTAAAAAGGTAAATGCGTGAAGTAAATAAAGATAAACTAAAAGCAATTAATAAAAATAAAACAGTTAAATACCTAAACTCAGAAAAAGTCATTGATTCGGAATATTTATGCTTGATCCGGAATATACTAAACAGAAACCTTTATTCGGAATATATGCTTCATGCGGAATAATTAGAACAAAGGCTTGATTCGGAAAACTTGTTTATGCGGAATAACTTAAAACGAAATGCTCATCCGGAATATTTTCTTTATCCGGAATAAAACCGATTCGGAATAATCTTGAGAAAACCTTGATTCGGAACAACCTTGATTCGGAACAACCTTGATTCGGAACAACCTTGATTCGGAATAACAAATGCTTCGTTCGGAATATGTTGCTCATGCGAAATAATTAACAAAATCACTCATCCGGAATATCTAGACTGATCCGGAATATATGTGCTCATCCGGAATAAAATGTTGATCCGGAATAAATGGTTTACTCGGAATAAAAACTTGACTCGGAATAACTTATACAATGACCTTCATTCGGAATAAAAAAACTGATTCGGAATATTTTTAAAAACTTTGATTCGGAATATAACTACTCATCCGGAATATTGATTATTCCGGATGAACACACTGATTCGGAATAACTCAATTAAAACTGCTGGTTCAGAATATCATGCACTGATTCGGAATAAATGATAAAAAGCTTCACTCGGAATAATCATAACAAATAGCTTATTCGGAATAATTTGGCTAACACCTTCATCCGGAATAAATCGACTTCATTCGGAATCTGGGTAACTGAATATGCGAAGAACGGGGAACACAATAACACACGATTTTTACCAAAATCAACCAAGTTTTTAACCAAAGATTAACCCAAACTAACAACTAATCATCTACAAATTATTAAGATCAATTCAAATCAACAAAAACATAAAACCCACTTACTTTTGAAGATCAAACTCAACAAAATAAAGACTAAAAACTTTGAATCACCAAGAAAAGAAAGATGAAGATTAAATGAAAGATGATATTGAATGATTAAGGTTACGTGAACAAAAGGGAAGATTAAAAACTTACAAGATCTTTGATTCAACAAAAATGAAAAATCACCAACACCTTAATGGTGTTGGTTTCCTACGAAACAAGAAAAAGAAAGAGACTGAAAAATAAAAACTAAAAAACTAGTCTAATGTGTGGGAGGGGATCCTCTATTTATAGGAGGTGTAGTTGGTTGGTGAGTGGGCTTTCTTCCTTTCTTTTCGTCTTTTCGTCTTTTCAGTAAAGTTGACGTTTTCGATTCTGATTCGGGATTTGTCGACGAATAAATTCAACTCGTCTTTTAATTTCTTCGTTTAATAGACTTGAGTTCTTCGACATATGTAAATCTTCCATCTTTGGTCCTTTTCTTCGATAAATCTTCAAACAGGCCCATTGACTTCAAATCTTTTGCATCTCTTGGACTATAGACTTCGTCTTTTCGTCTTTTTCTTCGATAAAACCCGTGCTGTAAAACCCGCATGCTTTTACCATGCATAGTACCTTAAGTTCGTACGTACTAGTTAAAAACTTTCCTAATATATCATGATTACCATTACGTGTTAGGAGTTTATGTATTACGTACGTGTTAGAACACGATAAGTATTTTATTTGCACGATCACGTAATAATTATTTAGCGATAATTAATCACGAACATACGATCACGAGATCACGAGCGTAATTAAAACACGAGTTATTATTAATTACGTATATATATTTAATACGAGCGTAATTAAATATATAAGAGTATGGTATTTACGTAACGAGAACATTTAAAACACGAACATAATTAAACATAAATGTGTACGAAATAACAAGACACGAAACGAGGTACGGGAACCCCATGAGGGGGCTCCTACCCGCGGCCAAAACAAGGTAATGGGCCAAGCCCATTACCAATTTTACTAAGAGGGGGTTAAATAGATTTTTACTACTCAAATTTTACTTTTACAGAAGATTTCAAGAAAACCTAAAATCTCTCTTTCTCCTCTCTTGTGTGCCGCCACCTTCAAATCACCAACAAGGTGATTTCTTAATCTTTGATCTTGTTAATTTATTTTTAGTTCGTGTTTGTTCTTCACCCTCTTGATCCACGAATACGGTAAAACCTTTTAAAACCTTTTCTTTTAATTAATATTTTATTTAATTATGAGCACGTGATGTTTTTTATAAAAACACATTAATTAAACATAGATCTAACATGTTTTGATCATTAATTAAATCAGAGGGTCGATTAAGGGGTGTTTGTTTTTGGGCCGCAAGGTACAACCGACCCCAAGGGGGTTTGGTTTGTTTTAGCCGACCACCACCAAGACCTTTTTGGTCTTGGTTGGTGCGTGTGGGTCCCACGGCAGCAAGGGGTACCCCGATTTGGGTCGGGGTACGGTGTTGTTTCATATCCGGTGCATGTTTTTAGGCTTAGATCCGGATCATGATTATGTTAGTTGTTTATGTTATATACTTATGTTAAAAATTAAATTAATAAAAGATGAGATTAATTTAATAACATGACTTAGGTTAATTAATTATTAATAATCATGAAATTATATTTAACCTAAGTATTTATATTATTAAGACTTATAATTAATTAATTTTTTAAAAACCATGGATATAATTAATTAATTAAACATGACTTAGGTTATATTATTAATATTTAATAATACATATTTTAACCTAAGTATTTAATATATTTAATTAAAAACATGTCATACTTTAATTAAATATTATAACCTATAGTTTATTTAAATTACATGAAATAATTATTAAACTATACAATATATCATATGACTTAGAAAATAATCATGAAAATACTTAGGCTTATTTACTTAGCTTATTTAACCAGCTTATTTCTAATTATGGAAACTTTCTATTTTTAGAAACTTAATTAAATAAGGCAGCTAATTTATTTATGGAAACCAGCTATTTTTAGAAACTTATTTATTTAAGGCAGCTAATCTATTTATGGAAACTTATTTAATTAAGGTAGCTAATCTATTTATGGAAACTTTCTATTTTTAGAAACTTATCTATTTTAAGCAGTAAATCTATTTTTAGAAACTTTCTATTTTTGGAAACTTTCTATTTTTGGAAACTTTCTATTTTTGGAAACTTTCTATTTTTTGGAAACTTTCTATTTTTGGAAACTTTCTATTTTTGGTAACTTTCTATTTTTGGAAACTTACTTTTTTTGGAAACTTTCTATTTTAGGAAACCTGCTATTTTTGGAAAGTTACTTAATATTAGACAGTAAGTATAATAACACACGAAATATCAGAAATACTTAATCAGATTAAGCAGAGTATAAGATTTAATACAGTTTAAGGCTTTAAACAGTAAAACATAGTAAGAACACATAAAATAAGCTATGACATGACATAAAACCAGCTATGTAGTTAGTAAGCAGATACTTATTTCATGTACGTATTTATGTAGCACTAGTGTTTCGGAAGTAGGATTCTTGCAGTTCATCGTTCTCGTTCACTGGACATAAGGTACGGATTCCCGTCCTTTCAGTATGGACATTCTTTCCTTATTAGGATTTCCCCGTATGCAGCCAACTGTTTTCCCGTAGTATAAGTATGAGTTTGATTGCTTATGTTTAAATATTATTACCTATAGCCATATACATGCATGACCAGTTTCACCTAGTTATGGAGGTACCATAACCATAACATTGGAGGCACTGATGTTATGACTTCACCACGGCGGAGTGATTGCTCGTGGCGTCCCTTCAGCTTTTGGCCATTTATTTATATTTATCATGTGGGGCGTATGGGTGCATCCTAGTTACACGTTTTTATTCAGGATTACATGGTGAATGTGGTGTGTGCCTTGCATCCTTCACAAGGAGCTGATCCCTCCTACCCATAAAACCAGTATATTAAATTAGAGGCAGCCCCTCTAATTTGCATGATGAGGTCACCCCTCCAATTATTCATGCACGGTGGATATTCATGACCTATATTGGCTAAATGGTAAAATATGACAAACAATTTTTATAAGATAAACATAAGAATTTCAAACTATAAAACCAGTTTTATTAAGACTTAATCAGGTTACTCGGGACTTAGTTTCTTCCGCTGTTATTATGTTATATGCTTATCCTATTCATGCTTTATTGTACATCCGTGCACTGAGCGTATTGCTCAGCCGTTTTCCTTTTCTATGTTCCCAAAACGGCAGGTACTCAGGGACGCTCATAGATACTAAGAGTACATGCATATGGACTGGAAGCTGTCTAGCCTTCTTTACATTATGCATTTCTTTTCTTTATGATACTTATGCTTTGGACATTGTTTCGTCCTTTTCCTTTACTATACTATGTTTGTGTGTGATGAGCTTTACTTTTGGACTACCGATGTTTGATTCCGGTATTTTCCTTTATATGGTCAAGTAATGTTTAGACATTTTACCTTGTATGCTTTGATGACACGCCATAATTACTGTGATATTTCCATTTCCAAAATGGGGTGTTACATTTATGGTATCAGAGCCAAGGCTTCGACCTGTAGGCTCTCAAATATGACCTGTGATTAGTGGGTAGTCACTACGGTCTTCCTAGAACTGACAGTTGTTTTCATGCATTCATCATTTTTAAGCATACATATATATGTCATTGTTACAGGGTTTTTGACTAAGTAATGGTTGGTACAGGACTGGCCCTATTTAGTCGCATGTGTTTTATCGAAACTTTTAGATTTGGGACCGACCCATAGGCGTCCCCTCGATATGTATTTTGTTTTGGGTGAAATGACCAGAGGCGTTCACTCTCGAGCATCCAAAGTTTTCATAAAACTGCATCATGCATTCATACAAAATATTTCTTGCATAAAATATTTCTCGTGAAATTTTAAGTATAAATTTTTTTTCATGTATATATTTTATATTTTATGTTTTGAACTATTTAATCATATGTTTTATGTTATACTGTCAGATGGTTCTCACACGCGAACAGGAGCAGCTCAATGCTGCAATTCAGACTGCCATGCAAGCCTTGCTTCCTCAACTGAGGAATGACATTCGGGCTGAAGTTCAAGCTGCCAACAATCAGCAGCAGCACAATCAGCCACCTCCTCCTCCTCCTCAAGTGACATTAGCAGTATGGCTGTAGATATTCAACAAGCTCCGTCCTCGAGCTTTTGAGAAGACAGATAGCCCCAGCGATGCTGAAAGCTGGTTGGCTCACATCGAGAAGATTTTCAACGCTATGGGCTGTGACCCCGCATACAAGGCGGGGTTGGCATGCTATCGGTTCGAAGGCGATGTACTCAACTGGTGGTTAGCTTTGATGCAATCTGAAGGTGGTGATGAGTGGGTTGCTGGTCTGACTTGGGCTCAGTCAAGGACAGGGTGATGGAGCAGTTCTTTCCCAAGGCTGAGCAGGACAAGCTCAAGAGAGAGTACCATGGGATCCGTCGCTTTCTTCGCTTGGCTGGTTTCCTTGGTGCGGCAGCAGGTACTCCTGAAGAGCAGGCACATCACTTCAGATGGGCTCTTCGCACATCGGTCGCAAACAATCTGGTGTGTGCTACGTTAAATACTGTAGCACAAGTGGCCGATGCAGCACGGAAACTGGAGATGCTGCAGGAGAGGGATGAGTTCGGGGAATCTGAAAGACCCGACAAGAGGTAAAACCTTCGTATTCAAGCGGTGATCAATCCGTATACCTTCCATATGTCAATTATTCATCTCTTTAAATGTATCTTCCAGGCAGAAAACTGGGGACCGGTCTCAGCCGGCTACTCAGCAGCAGCCTCATCAGCCCAAGGGAAACGATCAGACTAATGACCGATCTTCTACGGATAGGCGTGGCGGTAATGACAATTACCGTAACAAGGCCGGGCAATCCAGCAACAGCAGGTCCTAATACTTACGAAATTCCTTATGTTTTATGTTATGACTCATATTCTGACACTTTAAGCAAACTTCTACCAGGAACCATGGAAATGGTAGGGACCAGAACCAGAGAGGTTCGCAGCCTAGTCGTTCAGCTATCACTGGTATTCAATCTTACGATTATCCGTTTTGTCCTTTGTACCTAACTATTATGTCTCATGTAAAATGTTTTATCAGGTCCTCAGCCAGCCAGAGCACCTGCCGGAGGATACACTCATCCTCTTTGCTCTACTTGCCACCGTAGGCACCCAGGACCATGTCGCCGTAATACTGATGCGTGCTTCAAGTGTGGTCTTCTTGGCCATATTATGAAGGATTGCCGTAAGGGCGAGATGGAGGGTACATCGGGACATGCTGATACTAAGCCGCCTCCTACTGCCGGGCGTGTCTACACGACATCTCGAGACCAGGCCAAAAAGTCTACAGGTACCATCACTGGAATCTTGTATATGTATGGTCGCGCTGCATGTGTTCTTTTCGATACGGGTGCTACTCACTCGGTTATTTCTACTGCTTATGCTAAGAACATTAGGATGCCTCCCTTGCCACTAGAAAATAGGCTTACTATTTCCACGCCTTTGAGGGACTCTGTATTAATCACCCATGTATACAAGAGTCTTCCCTTAGAATTTGATGATAAGGTTCGACCTGTCGACGCACTTCCGCTAGACATGAATGACTTCGACATGATTTTGGGCATGGATTGGCTATCCAAGTATCATGCTACTATAGACTGCCATTCATATCGAGTTATCTTCGGTGATGTCAATGCACCAGAGTACATTCATAACGGGTTCATACCCGGACGGTCTGTACAAGTCATATCCACCCTGCAAGCGCGTGCACTACTGTCACATGGCTGCGAGGGTTATCTAGCTACGGTTCACGACATGGATGCTGAATCTCCATCGATTCAGGATCAACCCATAGTGTCGGAATTCCAAGATGTGTTTCCAGCAGAACTTCCGGGCATACCACATGCACGAGAAGTGGAATTCAGTATCGAACTGGTTCCAAGAGCTGAACCAATCTCCAAGGCTCCTTATCGCATGGCTCCCATAGAGCTGAAGGAGCTGAAGGATCAACTGCAAGAACTTCTTGAACGAGGTTTCATTCGACCGAGCGCATCTCCATGGGGCGCACCGGTCTTGTTTGTTAAGAAGAAGGACGGCAGTATGCGTCTTTGCATAGACTATCGTGAGCTCAACAAGATTACCATTCGGAATAGGTATCCACTGCCACGCATTGACGATATGTTTGACCAACTCCAAGGGGCCAAACACTTCTCCAAGATCGATCTTAGGTCAGGCTATCATCAACTACGGGTCAAGGAGCTGGATATTGCTAAGACTGCCTTTCGTACCCGTTATGGCCACTACGAGTTTGTAGTTATGCCATTTGGCCTGATAAACGCTCCAGCAGTGTTCATGGATCTGATGAACAGAATCTTCCATGAATTTCTGGACAAGTTCGTCATTGTTTTCATTGATGACATTCTGATTTTCTCAAAGTCCAAGGAGGAACACGAAGACCATCTTCGTACAGTACTACAGATTCTTCGCCAGAAGCAGTTGTATGCTAAATTCTCCAAGTGTGAGTTCTGGTTAGATAAGGTGGCATTCTTAGGTCACATTGTATCAGCAGAAGGAATCACTATGGATCCAGCGAAGGTTGAGGCCATTACTAAGTGGCCGAGGCCGACATCAGCGACGGAACTTCGCAGTTTCTTAGGCTTAGCTGTCTATTACCGTAGGTTCGTGGAGAACTTTTCCCGCTTAGCACTACCATTGACCAAACTGATGCGGAAAGGGGAGAAATTCGTCTGGACTGAAGATCGAGAGAAGAGCTTTGAAGACCTGAAGCAGAAGCTAGTATCTGCACCTATTCTTACTCTACCATCTGGTACGGGTGGATTTCAAATCTACAGCGATGCATCGGGGAAGGGACTTGGCTGTGTTCTCATGCAACATGAGAAAGTGATCGCGTACGCTTCACGACAGCTTAAGCCTTATGAAGAGAATTACCCCACGCACGATCTGGAATTTGTTGCAGTCGTGTTTGCATTGAAGATATGGAGACACTACTTATATGGAGAATCATGTGACATTTTCACGGACCACAAGAGATTGAAGTATATCTTCACTCAACGTGAATTGAACATGAGGAAGAGGAGATGGTTAGAGCTGTTGAAGGATTATGACATTAATCTGTATTATCATCCCAGAAAGGCAAATGTAGTAGCAGATGCCCTAAGCAGGAAGTCCGGAATGATCAACAGCATTAGAATCGAAGAGGAAATCATAAGAGACTTGGAGCGACTAGACATCGAGATCATGGTACGTGGACAGCATGGTTATTGGGCTAATCTTAGAATAGAACCCGAGTTACTATCTAAGATCAGGGAAGCTCATAAGGATGATGGAGAAATATGGGCGATAATACAGAATTTGGAGAAGCAGACAGAATTCAGAGTAGATGCAGATGGTATCGTATGGCAGGGCACTAGACTTTGTGTTCCTGATGACCAAGAACTACGGGAAGCTTTGCTAGCAGAAGCTTATAGCTCCCCATTCTCGATACATCCTGGTTCAACCAAAATGTACCATGACATCAAGCAGTACTTTTGGTGGAGTGGTATGAAACAGGGTGTGGCCACTTACGTCTCCAAATGTCTTACCTGCCAGCAGGTTAAGATCGAGCATCAGCGATCTGGCGGTCTCCTTCAACCGTTAGATATTCTAGAGTGGAAGTGGGACAAAATCACCATGGATTTTGTTACCGGTCTTCCACCTACCTAAAGGAAGCACAATGCAATTTGGGTTATCGTTGATCGACTTACCAAATCAGCTCATTTCTTACCGATCCGCAAGGAAGATCCGGTAAGTAAACTCGCAGATACGTATAGACGAGAGATCATGAGACTCCACGGTGCACCATCCAGCATCGTCTCAGACAGAGATCCTCGATTCACTTCACGCTTTTGGAAAAGACTGCAGAAAGCTTGGGGAACACAACTTAAGCTTAGCACGGCTTTTCATCCTCAAACGGACAGACAGTCGGAGCGAACCATTCAGACATTGGAGGATATGTTGAGCTCATGTGCGTTGGAATGGACGGGTGATTGGGACGAATACATCTGTTTGGTGGAGTTTGCATACAACAACAGCTGGCACGCAAGCATCAAGTGTGCTCCATTTGAGATGTTGTATGGCAGAAAGTGTCGCACCCCAATCTGCTGGGATCAGGTTGGCGAGCGAACACTCGAAGGACCAGAAATCATAGAGATGACAAACGAGAAGATCGCAGTAGCTAGGCAGAAAATTCAGGAGGCACGGTCACGTTAAAAGAGTTACGCCGACAAGTATCGTAGGGATTTACACTTTAATGTAGGAGATCATGTCTTCCTTAAGGTTTCGCCGGCACGTGGTTTTAGACGCTTCGGAATTAAAGGGAAGCTCAGTCCTCGTTTCATCAGACCGTTTGATATCATTGAACGAGTCGGTGAAGTATCTTACTGATTGGCGTTACCTCCGCAGCTTTCGCATGTGCACAATGTGTTTCATGTGTCCTTACTCAGAGGGTACCAATATCATCCCCTTCACATGGTTCAGTATCCACTGGAACAGATACGTGAAGATCTCACTTTTATAGAAGAACCCGAACGAGTTCTTGACAGGCAAGAACGAGTCATGAGAAAGAAGACGATTCCATTCGTCAAAATTCTATGGAGGGACCATACTGAGCGGGAAGCCACTTGGGAAACGGAGGAGTCTATCCGGGCTTCTTACCCTCATTTCATATTTTGAATTCGGGTAGGTTCTTCTTTTCCTGTTTACTTTATCTATAATTCGGGGACGAAATATTCTTTTTAGGGGGGAAGAGTTGTAAAACCCGCATGCTTTTACCATGCATAGTACCTTAAGTTCGTACGTACTAGTTAAAAACTTTCCTAATATAGCATGATTACGATTACGTGTTAGGAGTTTATGTATTACGTACGTGTTAGAACACGATAAGTATTTTATTTGCACGATCACGTAATAATTATTTAGCGATAATTAATCACGAGCATACGATCACGAGATCACGAGCGTAATTAAAACACGAGTTATTATTAATTATGTATATATATTTAATACGAGCGTAATTAAATATATAAGAGTATGGTATTTACGTAACGAGAACATTTAAAACACGAACATAATTAAACATAAATGTGTACGAAATAACAAGACACGAAACGAGGTACGGGAACCCCATGAGGGGGCTCCTACCCGCGGCCAAAACAAGGTAATGGGCCAAGCCCATTACCAATTTTAATAAGAGGGGGTTAAATATATTTTTACTACTCAAATTTTACTTTTACAAAAGATTTCAAGAAAACCTAAAATCTCTCTTTCTCCTCTCTTGTGTGCCGCCACCTTCAAATCACCAACAAGGTTATTTCTTGATCTTTGATCTTGTTAATTTATTGTTTGTTCGTGTTTGTTCTTCACCCTCTTGATCCACGAATACGGTAAAACCTTTTAAAACCTTTTCTTTTAATTAATCTTTTATTTAATTATGAACACGTGATGTTTTTTATAAAAACACATTAATTAAACATAGATCTAACATGTTTTGATCATTAATTAAATCAGAGGGTCGATTAAGGGGTGTTTGTTTTTGGGCCGCAAGGTACAACCGACCCCAAGGGGGTTCAGTTTGTTTTAGCCGACCACCGCCAAGACCTTTTTGGTCTTGGTTGGTGCGTGTGGGTCCCACGGCAGCAAGGGGTACCCCGATTTGGGTCGGGGTACGGTGTTGTTTCATATCCGGTGCATGTTTTTAGGCTTAGATCCGGATCATGATTATGTTAGTTGTTTATGTTATAAACTTATGTTAAAAATTAAATTAATAAAAGATGAGATTAATTTAATAACCTGACTTAGGTTAAATAATTATTAATAATCATGAAATTATATTTAACCTAAGTATTTATATTATTAAGACTTATAATTAATTAATTATTTAAAAACCATGGATATAATTAATTAATTAAACATGACTTAGGTTATATTATTAATATTTAATAATACATATTTTAACCTAAGTATTTAATATATTTAATTAAAAACATGTCATACTTTAATTAAATATTATAACCTATAGTTTAATTAAATTACATGAAATAATTATTAAACTATACAATATATCATATGACTTAGAAAATAATCATGAAAATACTTAGGCTTATTTACTTAGCTTATTTAACCAGCTTATTTCTAATTATGGAAACTTTCTATTTTTAGAAACTTAATTAAATAAGGCAGCTAATTTATTTATGGAAACCAGCTATTTTTAGAAACTTATTTATTTAAGGCAGCTAATCTATTTATGGAAACTTATTTAATTAAGGCAGCTAATCTATTTATGGAAACTTTCTATTTTTAGAAACTTATCTATTTTAAGCAGTAAATCTATTTTTGGAAACTTTCTATTTTTGGATACTTTCTATTTTTGGAAACTTTATATTTTTGGAAACTTTCTATTTTTGGAAACTTTCTATTTTTGGTAACTTTCGATTTTTGGAAACTTTCTATTTTTGGAAACTTTCTATTTTAGGAAACCTGCTATTTTTGGAAAGTTACTTAATATTACACAGTAAGTATAATAACACATGAAATATCAGAAATGCTTAATCAGATTAAGCAGAGTATAAGATTTAATACAGTTTAAGGCTTTAAACAGTAAAACATAGTAAGAACACATAAAATAAGCTAAGACATGACATAAAAACAGCTATGTAGTTAGTAAGCAGATACTTATTTCATGTACGTATTTATGTAGCACTAGTGTTTCGGAAGTAGGATTCTTGCAGTTTATCGTTCTCGTTCACTGGACATAAGGTACGGATTCCCGTCCTTTCAGTATGGACATTCTTTCCTTATTAGTATTTCCCCGTATGCAGCTAACTGTTTTCCCGTAGTATAAGTATGAGTTTGATTGCTTATGTTTAAATATGATTACCTATAGCCATATACATGCATGACCAGTTTCACCTAGTTATGGAGGTACCATAACCATAACATTAGAGGCACTGATGTTATGACTTCACCACGGCGGAGTGATTGCTCGTGGCGTCCCTTCAGCTTTTGGCCATTTATTTATATTTATCATGTGGGGCGTATGGGTGCATCCTAGTTACACGTTTTTATTCAGGATTACATGGTGAATGTGGTGTGTGCCTTGCATCCTTCACAAGGAGCTGATCCCTCCTACCTATAAAACCAGTATATTAAATTAGAGGCAGCCCCTCTAATTTGCATGATGAGGTCACCCCTCCAATTATTCATGCACGGTGGATATTCATAACCTATATTGGCTAAATGGTAAAATATGACAAATTTTATAAGATAAACATAAGACTTTCAAACTATAAAACCAGTTTTATTAAGACTTAATCAGGTTACTCGGGACTTAGTTTCTTCCGCTGTTATTATGTTATATGCTTATCCTATTCATGCTTTATTGTACATCCGTGCACTGAGCGTATTGCTCAGCCGTTTTCCTTTTCTATGTTCCCAAAACGGCAGGTACTCAGGGACGCTCGTAGATACTAAGAGTACGTGCATATGGACTGGAAGCTGTCTAGCCTTCTTTACATTATGCATTTCTTTTCTTTATGATACTTATGCTTTGGACATTGTTTCGTCCTTTTCCTTTACTATACTATGTTTGTGTGTGATGAGCTTTACTTTTGGACTACCGATGTTTGATTCCGGTATTTTCCTTTATATGGTCAAGTAATGTTTAGACATTTTACCTTGTATGCTTTGATGACACGCCATAATTACTGTGATATTTCCATTTCCAAAATGGGGTGTTACACGTGCAATCCCATGTTTTCTTCAATATTTATCCGGTTAGCTCTGAAAACACAACAAACACACAAACCACGCATAATTCCAAACAAATGACATTAAATACGCGTTTTGGTCTTGTTTTAGCAAGAAATAAGTGGTAAAAGGATGGGTGTTTTCACACCTATCAAATCCCCTACACTTAACCATTGCCATGCCCTCATGCAATGCTTAGTGATAAAGCAAATTTACACTTTTCTCATAATCAATCAACCTTGGCCTTATTAACAATAACCACTACTACTAAAGAGATATATAAAAGATTGAATGAAACAAAAGGGATACAAAACCATTTTCACTTGAAAATAGCTATATGGAAATAACTCGCAAAGAGATCTAAGACTTACATTAGGTCTTTGGTTGCTGCGAAGATTTATCACCCTCAAGTTTCACGTTCCCCAAACTAAGCTTAAAAACTAGATCATTGTTATTATAAGTTAGCAAAACAAACACTTACACACATGGCTTAATTATATGCTTAAACTCCCTTATTCCTAGGTGTATCTCTTATATTTTATTTTTGTCTTAGAATGATCATGAAGATGCATTTTTGGACTTATTTCGATAGTTTATTTAGGCTGAAAGCAAAGTAGGACGATTTGATTAATAGTTAGCTAAAGGACAAAATCTCTTAAAACTGCTTCTCGGGACCTCAAAAAGTTCATATCTTTGCATAACTCGCTTCACGATTTGAGACCTTTCTCGGGCCGATATTTGGCATGTACTTCATACTTCATATCTTGAGAGACGTTCTTGAAATAATTGTCTTCTCTTCGTTAATAGAGTTTCTTCACTTGGAAACTTTTGAGGGATACTCCAACTTTGTTGACCACGACTTCATCATTATTTCTTCAATCGTTAATTGGGATTTTGAGATACAACGATCCACCTCCTTTTCGGACTTGGATCTATTTATCCTCATACCTTGTTAGGGTCTTTTCGGATAGACTTCTCCATGATCTTTATGGGAGTTGATTGCTTTTCGTCGTGAGTCTTAATCCTTCATATTGATTTTAGGAATAATGCTTTTCACATCACCTTGGATCTTTAGCAATAAAATGGAATCCTCATGCCTTGTTAGGGCTTTTTCGGACTCGCCAATCTTCGCGCCCCGCTTCATTAGTTATGCCATGGCTATGAACTCTTATCATTACCGAGAAACTTTTAAACGATCTTGGGCTAAAAGCTAAGTTATTCAATAAAATTGTACGACTTTACTTATTGCAGATAAATTATTAGCAAGCGATTGGAGAATAGGCTTATAATCACACCAAGTGTGCTTGTGCAAGAATACCGACTTATAATTGACTCTATCATTTCTCGTTCTCCACAATTTAAAATCTCAAGTAATGAGACTCGTGGATGCTTAGCCTAATAAACCAATTAAGGTCTACATGGTTAAGGATACTAGCTAGAACAAACTTGGATAAGTCTATTCGGGTTGAGTCAAAATAATCGCAACGGGCCTATGTGTCAAAGACTTCTAAACTAGCTACACCACTTTATTAATATTTTAGACTTTATTGTGGGATATATACATATGAAAGTGATAGGTGTAGAAATACGTGTTTAGGAAAACAACGTATAAATGCGGCAAGTATTAAACTCGACGATTTAGGAAAACCTAAGAATCGAATAAATGCGGGTTCGTTCTCGAAGGAGGTGTGTGAATTAATGTGCTAAAATATAAAATAACAATGTTTGGATTAGTGACGTTTTTTGGTTTAGAAGAGAAAAAGAAAAGACGAGCTACGATTACGATTAAACTACGACGTTGACGTAAAACGCGAACGTAAATACGTAAAACGCAACAAAATTAAAAATTAAACCTAAAAACTAATTAAAAGATTAAACTAAGTCTTAAATAATATAAATAAGAATAAAAATCCAACAAATATATTTTAAAACCTTTTATTAATTAAATATTCAATTTTTAATGCTAATTAAAGCCCAAAAATTAAATATAATTAACAAAATGCCCAAAATATTAATTTATTGAACTAATAACTAACTTATATTATTTAATGACTAAAAAGTATTTTTTCTAAATTTTAAAAACTATTTTTTTATTTTTTAAACACTAAAAACTATTTTTAAATTAAAATAATCCTAAAAAATAATAAAATATTGACAAAATTAATCTAACAATTTTAAAAATCCTAAATTATCCTAAAGAACAGTAGAAAATTGAAAAAGTTTGAAAAATGTAAAATTTTTCACTAAAAGACAAAACAGTTTATTAATTAAACCCTAATTAACTTAATTTAATTATAAAAAATAATTAAAAAGTGAACAGTGACTAATTTTAAAACCAAAAATCTTAATTTAATATTCTAAGTCTAGGAAAAATTTTAAATCTGAAAAATATAAGTTTTTTTTACACTAAATGACAAAAACAGATATATTAAAAAGTAATTAAATTAGCTAAATAATCTAAAAATTATCTAATGAACAGTAATTGGAAAATCAAAAATACTGAAAAATCAGAAAATAAATAAGAAAAATATTGGAAAAAGAATTAAACCCTAAAACCTAAATAAGATCACAAAAGACAAAAATATTGGTTTCTGAAAGTGACACTTCTTTATGTTTCTGTCTTTTTGTGTAGCAGTGGCTACAACAAGGCTATCAGTGGGAAAGGAGTTCCCACTGACAGTGATAAAAACGGGTCTGGGGATAAAAGTGCTTGTAACTTGCTCATTTGTTGATGATTCTTGGCAACAAGGGCACCCCCACACTCATGGAAGTGTGGGGAGTCAATATAATCACAAAAACACATAGGCACAATGCAAGATTTACACAAAAATCCCTATGAACAGTTGCTGATATGGTGTTAAGGTTGCTGGTGAACAGTGAAGTTTGCTAGGTGCACAAATATGGATTTCCAATGCTCATATCTAGCATACAAGCTACCCTAATAACTAACAAAGCTAACCAAACCCTAGATGGACCTATTTCTAACAGACAATGCAAGATGGTGGTCTAAGTTTTGCTAAAACAAGCAGATATGGAGCACTTTGCTGATTTAACAATGTTCTACCAAGATAAGAAACTTGTAAAACCTTTTTTAACCTATCAATCTTAAACTAAACACCACTATAACTTATCAATAACACAAAGAAGTATGTCCAATTGCAATTAAGTCAAAAGTTGTCACTACTCTAGACCTAAAAACCAGATCCAAACACTCCCTTAATACTAAAAATCAAAAAATTAACAAACCAACACCATAGAAAACTTGACTAAACTGATTAAAATTGATCTAAACATGCATATTAACTTAAATAAAGCTATTACAATCAAGAAAAACAACAATTAAACAATTTTCTCACAAATCATACAAAATCACACACAAACACAAACACAAAAATAAACTTCAAAAAATTCAAGCCTTTGGGGTTCAAGCTCAATACCTGCTGATGCCTTCCAAAGGTTGGTTTTCTGAGCTTATGAGAGCTTGTGGAAGCTTGTTGAAGTAGAGAGGAGGTGGTGTTGACTAAACAATCAACACCCAATATATCTTCAAACTTGAAAAAAATGAGAATGAAATGTTGGAACTTGTAACCTGCCAAGAAAACAAATGAAACAGAGAAAGTGACCTGATAACACAAGCAAAAAGCTAATAAGCTAGCTTATTGATTAAGCTAGTTATGGCTTTTTGCTTAAATAAAAAAAAACTAGAAAATGGATTTTTCTTCTTTTTGAAATTTTTGGAACTCAAATCATTGAAACCTGGATACCACAATAACCACAGCTTATACAAGCTCTCTTAGCTCATTTGGTTGTCAATCCAAATAAGTTAAGAAGCTTCTATAATGCTTAACAAGAAAAACGTGTTTATTGGCTTAAGTGTCCTCTTGCCAAAAAAACTTTTTCCTTGAAAGAATTCTACTAAATTTGCAAAGGAGTAAATTACTATACTACTGAAAATAAAAGCAAGGAACTCAGTTATGCAAGATTAAAAGGGTTCATTTTCATTAATAGTTTTAAAGCTTTACAAAAACTGGAACAAAGCACACTCCACAGCCTGGAGGGTCTTTAAATACTAAGCTATAGAATGTCCTAGAAACTATAAACCCTAAACTAGCAAATTCCAATAATGCCCTTGTGGTTAGTTTGAAAATTTGGTCAAAGAAGAGCCATGTGATTGCTGAGAAGAGTCCAGCTGTTGCTTTTTGATCTGAGGCGTTTATTTGGTCCTTGGGGACCAAGGAGATGCTTAGGGAGCGTTGGATGACTGTTTGATGCTTTATTTGCCATTTTTGAACAAGAAGGGGAGGACGGGGGACCCTCTTGTGGTCACGGGATTGGTGTTTGAAAGGTGGGTTTGTTTTGTGTGATGGTGAATCACTAATCTGCACTTAATCAAAGGATAACCCTTTGATTTGTGCAAATTAGTGATTAGGGTTTATATGGGTTAGGGGATAATAAACAGTGGAGTTTAATTGGGATAAGGGGTGATTAATTTTTAAAAGTTTGTTTACCACCAAAACCAAAACTGATTAATTTAAATCAGTTTAAAAAAAAGGAAGTGGGAAGTGACGTGGGTAGTGGGTAGTGGGAGGGATTTGATTGGCTGAGGGTTTAAGGAAGGTGACGTGGCGAAGGATGAGTGGTGAGTGGGGTTAAGGATGTCTGCACAATTTTAGTCCCCCATCTTTCTTCATGTCTTCACTTTGTATTTAAATAGCAAATACTTGAATCCCTTTGATAACAACTTTGGGTAATTGTCATTTTTGGCACCAAAGTTTATAAAACACATTCACAAGGGTATTTTATGCATTTAATGCATACTTCAAGAGCATAAATGGTATTTTCTTGAAACTTAAGGACCAATCTTGTAATAAAAGAGATTTACAAGGGTCAAAAGTGACAAGTCTTCAAAAGTTGAGTGACCATTCTTGCCAAATCTTCAAACTTCAAGGACTTGATAGGAAAATCATGATTCGGGTCCGGTTCTTTGCGCGGCTTCGTTTCCCGTGTTCGTTTTTGCTTGATTCCTTTGATCTTTTGGTGAATTCACGATATCCATACCTAAAATACACAATGAACAAACATAGGCACATATATGGGTATTTTGACGATATTTTAAGCGTTTTAAGCCCATTTTGGACGATGAGACTATGTATAAATACAGTCTCATCACTCCCCCATACTAAACCATTGCCGTGTCCCCACGCAATGCTAGAATTAAGTATCATAGCATATCCAAAATTCATTTTATGACGACTTTTATTGAAGACATAAACTTAAATAAACTACATGCGTTTTAGACATAATGTATTGTTTTCATCACGAGAATGTGACTTTTGGGATCATAGAACAAGAAAACGTGAATGCTTCGTTAGAAATAATTTCGTCGTCCTCGATTTTCACCCAATTCCATGCTAAGCGTGTAACGAGATCATTGTTATTATAAGTTAGCAACACGATCACATCTTATGAGTGTTAATTACGAACCTAAACTCCCTTATTCCTACTTGGTATCTCTTATATTTTATTATGTCTTAATGATCACGAGGATACATCATCGACTTATGCGTGAATAGAGATTAAGTCTAAAAATAGAAACTTAACGGTGTAACCAAAATCATTAAATCAATAATTCACCCCAATAGACAACGATGTCAAAAAATTAAGTCAACAAGAAGGATCGATAAACACGGTTTTATAACGGTTTTGAACATGAGACTTATTACCAAGACTTTTATACGCCCCCTAACGGAAGGGCCTTATTATCTTTGGTTTACCTCCATCTTTTATTCAACTTCGCCATGAAGCTTTTATTATGACTTCGGTCTTGCCTTGCCTTTTATTATCCGCCTCATCGGTGGTTTTATTAGCCAAAGACGTATATCCTCACGCTAAAGCGAATTTTGGATCTTTAAAGCTTCGAAGATTAAGGCTTGATTCACTTTCAATTTGGGCATAGATTTTTCGGCCTTGTGAGCTTCAAATTTTTGCTTAATTTAGGTGAGCACTTGAAATCTTATTATTAGGTGAAGCTTTCGATTATTCGGGTGCCAATACTTCAAAACCGTGACGCTGGCGATACCTTAATGTTTTCCAAATTTAATTACATGGAAGCTACCAAAACAAATTAGAAACCCAACAATAGTGACTAAACCGCCAAATCAATATTTATTAACAATTATTTATGCAAAAGCGTTGGGAGAATAAGCTAATAATTACTACACATAAGATCGTGACGATTACGAGACTTATAAATAACTCTATCATTTTCGTCCTCATTTAAGAGACTTAGCCTAAAAAGTTAAGGAATCGAAGCTAAGTGCTCAACACGCACGGTCGAGTCAAAAATTACTCTCGTTCTCACCATCGGAAAACCTACATTCGTGTCTTAAACACTTATGAAAAACTAGAAAAATTTTAAAATTTGGCCATTTTTAGCCTTATTTGCAACAAAATGATAACAAAAAGATGAATATTGGATTGCGTGTTGACGTAAGCAAGGTGAAGTATCTACTCACCCCCCCATACTAAAACTAAACATTGTCCTCAATGTTTCGAGTCTAGGGGTGTAAACACCCCATACTAGAGACGAAGTCGAATGCTTAATCTCGAGCATGGAAAGGGTAAAACGAATAACCTATAAGCCGTTTATGAATTATGCTAATAAGATAAACGTTAGAACATAAAAGGATATCATCGGATATCGGAATCTCCAAAGGCAACGATCGAAGCTCGAGTGCTACGTAAAACGAACACGAGAGGCTTCAATGATGACGATGAACCTAATGAATCACAATCACAAACAACCACGAAACAAAGGTAGGAAGAGCACAAGTCCCCTCGTTACATTAACTAAGAAAGCAATAATATGTACAAGGATAAGCATGAGAATCCCCCACGAGGCACCTTGTTTTTGATAACCGAGTCAAAAGCTCAACTCGAATCCCCATAAATGTGATCATTTAGGGATAATCTTGGTATGGTCATTTTTGGTAGGGCTTACATGATAAACAAGGCCCAAAAGTACGTGGAGTACTTTAAAAACCCGATATACGAATACCGGGGTCAAAGATAGCGTCCTCGTTTTCGGATGAAAGACGAAACAACGCTACTTCAACACGAACCCCAATGGGGTAGAAGAAAAGAGATAAGAAGTAGAAAGGTGGGGCAATGGGTAAGTCACTAAAATGAGCTACTCGAGGTAGACTCACACCAAGCAAATAGATAAGATTTCCATTTATTGCATCGGTGGAAGACCGAGATTTCCCTTTACGAGCAATTCCGGGATCGTAAATCTCGTCCTCGGTGGAGAAACGTGAGGGAACATTTGGGGCTTCCCCCATACTAAGACCACACCAACCATCGTCAAAAGGAGTAGACGAGGTGGTAGCACTCATAACACGATGTGATGACGGAGTTAAACTTGTAGAAAAATCATTTAAAACATTTTTAAAATCCTTTCCTTTTTCATCGTTTAAAAACTCTCTATGAAAACCCGATTTAATGATGTCGAAAATATTTGGCGTGTCAAATTCAAAATTAGTCGCGCTAAAAATTCTCACATTTAAGTCTTTGGCGGGAGGGGGTGGCGGATTATATAAGTTCTCAAAATGTTTGTCAATGAAGAACACCGCCCCCTCGGGGTCTACATACTCGTCATCCTCATGAACGTCGATCTCATCGATTTCTTCATCAAAGATAGGCTTGTCAAACCACGGTTTGTCATTCCCCTCCTTGAGTATCTTAGAAACTCTCTCGAAAAGATCACGATCAAGCACGAAACCATCATTCTTTTGTGGGGATCGTTGATAAGTTAGATCCTCACGAATGTGGTAAACGTCATTCTCAAATGAGGAGTGTTGATTAGGTAACTCCTCGAGAATGGGATTTTTAGTGGTCACATGAGTTGGCTCGTCATCGAAAATAAGACGTTCCAACTCATTAAGTTCATCCTCGATCTTGGAAAGGTCGACCTCACTCGTAGGTGGAAGTGAAGGCATAAGAGCTAGCTCTCGTTCAATGATTTCCTCAATCTCGGGATCAAACTCATAATCATCGTACTTCACATGTTTCTTCTTAGGAGAATCAAAAATAGCATGTGGATATCGAAGTACGTGATCAAGCTCGGCAAAATCGCCATCGTCATCGTCAAAGAAAGAGTCGATGTGAGCACTCACAACCATGGACTTACAAGCACTAGGGCTATGCTTAGGTGACTTTTCTAAGACGAGAGGATCGATGTCGATAAACCCTTTAGCCTCAACGGGTGTTGGGCTAGGCAAAGGAGGCACTTCGATGGAGTTAGAAGTTGAAGCCTCAAAGACGTGGTCCTTCGAAGGTGGTGAAGACGAATCCATTTTGGTCATTGTCGTGATGGCATTAACGTCACCCTTCGGAATTGGTGTTTCACTTGTTTCGCTAAAAACATCCCAAAGTGAGTTTTCATCCATGTATTTACACATACCCTTTTGAATTAGGTACACGTATTCTTTATCATTGAAATCATCATCTTTAAAACCGTTTTTCTTAATTCTTTCAAAACATGCATCAAGCTTCATTCTTTCCGCTAAAGTAAACATTTTGAAATCATTAGAATTTGAATCATTAGGTTTTGAAACCTCAGTTTTGTCATTCTCATAAAATCCTTGGGATTTTCTAGCGAAAAAGTCTATTTTCTCATCCCCATATCTCATAGTAAGTCTCCCCTCGTGAACGTCGATTACGGTTCTAGCCGTTGATAAAAATGGTCGGCCTAAAATAATGGGACATTTAGGGTAACACTCGTAATCGGATATAACGAAATCCGCGGGAAAAACAAACTTTCCAATCCTAACATAGACATCCTCGGCTATTCCAATTGGTATTAATGGAGTACAATTTGCAAGCTCGATTGTCATGTTCGTGGGGGTAAGCGAAGGCAATCTCATCAATTTCCAAAGAGAATGAGGCATGAGATTGATGCTAGCACCTAAATCGGCAAGGGCTAAACATCCCTCAATCTCGGAAAAATCACAAGGTAATAGAAATTGGCCCGGATCCTTTTCCTTTCTCGGCATACGCCTTTTGGGTTTTTTAAGAAGGATCGATGCACAAGTTTCTTCAAGGGTTACTTTGGTAAGGTCGACAAAGCTCTCTTTTTGAACCGTGGATGGAATTTGAGGTACACGAGGGTGTGCACTCCTTTCCTTGGTCGCCACGTTCACCCCATCGACTTTAGAACAAGAAGACGTCTTAGAAGTCGAGGGTTGAGAGGGATAAACAACACGGAATCCTTCAAGGTTAGGGGTAATCACACGACCTTTCTCACGAGACGAGGCGGCTTTACATTGTTCTTTCGGATTAGCTACGGTGTCACTAGGTAACGAACTTGATGACGAACCCGAGGCTTTGTTCATAATGGCCGAAAACATCTTTTTAATATCAATTTGCCCTTGCTCAATCTTCGTGTTTTGCAATTTCAAAGTATTTGTAAAGTCGTTTTTCAAAGTACCAATTTCTCCCTCTAATCATCTCATATTAGCCTCATTCGTTTTCATGTAATTTTGAAAATCGTTTGACGAACTATTTTGATTTGAATTAAAGTTCCCTTGGTTTTGATTACTTCTTTGAAAATTTCCTTGATTACCACTTGAAAAATTGTTACCTTGATTGTTGTTGTTTGAAAAATTCGAGTTTTGATTATTGTCTCGATTTTGGCAAGTTATATTACGACCTTGATTATAACCTCCTTGATTTTGATTCGAAAAATTTCCTTGTTGATTATTTCCTTGAAAATTGTTTCGGTTTTGAAAATTGTTGCCTTGGTTATAATTTCCTTGTTGTGATGGACCGGCGTTATTTTGATTTTGATTAGAAAAATTGTTGTTTAACGCACTCACATTTGACGTTTGGCCATCCGTAGCCGCACACTCGTAATAATTATGAGCTCCACCACAAAACGTACACGAAACCTCAACCGCTTTCACCGTAGCGGGAGCGTCTTTCTTTTGCATCTCAATGAGATAAGACGTAAACACATTCGTCAACTTGTCGACTTTCGCATCAACTCTCTCAATGTCGCGATTAGAACTACTAACATTGGCGACATTGGCAACACTTGGTGCATTGCGGAGTTGGTAAACCTTGGATCGGTTCTCGATAATTATCAAAGCTTCTCTCGGAGTTTTACACAAAAAGTTGCCACCGGCGGCGAAATTCAACGAGTCTTGTTCGTGAAAATTAAGACCGTTGTAAAACGTATCGATTTGGTGCAACTCGGAAAAACCATGGTGAGGACATTGCCTAAGCAATTCCTTAAAACGATCCCACGCGTCTCTAAAAGATTCATTCGATTTTTGCTCAAATTTCGTAATCTCGTTTTTGAAAAACGTTGTCTTAGACGGTGGGAAAAAATAATTAACGAACTTGGAGACGAGATCCTTCCACGTAGTTATCGAATTAGGTGGCTCTTTCTCGTACCAATCCTTGGCGGCACCATCGAGCGAGTACGGAAAAAGCATAAGCTTGACGACATCGGTGTCGACGTTCTTAAACTTGCTCGTGGCTAAAAGACGATCAGAATTCCGAATATGGTCGTGAGGATTATCGGCTTCACGGCCTCGAAACTTCGTAGCTTGGATCAACGAAAGCAATCCGCTCTTGATCTCAAAATTCTCCGCCTCGATAGCGGGAATTACGATCGCGTCTCCTTAACCCTCGGTGGGCGCTTGGAGCAATTCCATCATAGAACGATTGTCGGCCATCTCCTCTACGGTTTCTTCAACAACGATATTAGGAACGTCGGTTTCTAATTCTCGTCTACGTCGTCGATTCCTTCGATTACGATTGCGTCGATTCGAAGCTTCGCTAGAATTGGAATAATCCTTCGATCGAGTGCGCATGCACTAAGCGTAGAATGGGTGGCAGCAAAGAAGATTCTTTTTGCGGTTTTTCGATTTTTCAATTTTTTTGGTTTTTGATTGGTTTTTAATTTTTTTGGATTTTTGAATGTATTACGTAGACACAAATCTACAAATCTCTCCTCGAATCGACTTTCTCGATTAAAGGAGCCTCAAAGAATGAAAACGATCACGTGGAGTGAACGTTCTCGATGACTTTAGAACGTTGGTGGAACACCAAAACGTTCAAGAGGGTTTAATCTTGAAAACACAAGCAAATATAATATGCGTAGATAATACTTGGGCGGCAAACCCTCGATTAGCCCTCTTTCTCAAAACACGCACAAGCAAGCGGAGGAAACGAGGCGGCGCGAAGCACTTAAGAGCCTTTTTCCTTTAGGTCATGAAATACAACCGCCTTATACCCACCTTATAGTTTGTGTTAATTGAAATTAAGCCTCACGAAAGTATTTATCTATTTTGCCTTTAAACTTTTGCTTTGGATTCGAATACAATGATCGAGTGATGAAATCTCGAATCAAGGTTGTGATTTCTCACGTATTTAGAGTACTTGTATATTTATTTGTTCTTACGTAGATACAATATAGTAATAATATATTCACAATAAAAACGAAAACCAATATATCTACAATATAGTAAAGATTGTTGTGTGTTTAACTTAGGAAAATTAAACACGATTTATTTGGATACTATAATATAATAGAGAAAAATAACAAAAATGAGTATGTACGATATTCACGCTTTCCAAAACTTGAAAAGCAAAAACGCACTACTCACACAAACACGATACTAATAGTAATGGCACACTAAACACCTCCCCGGCAGCGGCGCCAAATGATAGGTGTAGAAATACGTGTTTAGGAAAACAACGTATAAATGCGGCAAGTATTAAACTCGACGATTTAGGAAAACCGAAGAATCGAATAAATGCGAGTTCGTTCTCGAAGGAGGTGTGTGAATTAATGTGCCAAAATATAAAATAACAATGTTTGGATTAGTGACGTTTTTTGGTTTAGAAGAGAAAAAGAAAAGACGAGCTACGATTACGATTAAACTACGACGTTGAAGTAAAACGCGAACGTAAATACGTAAAACGCAACAAAATTAAAAATTAAACCTAAAAACTAATTAAAAGATTAAACTAAGTCTTAAATAATATAAATAAGAATAAAAATCAAACAAATATATTTTAAAACCTTTTATTAATTAAATATTCAATTTTTAATGCTAATTAAAGCCCAAAAATTAAATATAATTAACAAAATGCCCAAAATATTAATTTATTGAACTAATAACTAACTTATATTATTTAATGACTAAAAAGTATTTTTTCTAAATTTTAAAAACTATTTTTTATTTTTTAAACACTAAAAACTATTTTTAAATTAAAATAATCCTAAAATATAATAAAATAATGACAAAATTAATCTAACAATTTTAAAAATCCTAAATTATCCTAAAGAACAGTAGAAAATTGAAAAAGTTTGAAAAATGTAAAATTTTTCACTAAAAGACAAAACAGTTTATTAATTAAACCCTAATTAACTTAATTTAATTATAAAAAATAATTAAAAAGTGAACAGTGACTAATTTTAAAACCAAAACTCTTAATTTAATATTCTAAGTCTAGGAAAAATTTTAAATCTGAAAAATATAAGTTTTTTTTACACTAAATGACAAAAACAGATATATTAAAAAGTAATTAAATTAGCTAAATAATCTAAAAATTATCTAATGAACAGTAACTGGAAAATCAATAATACTGAAAAATCAGAAAATAAATAAGAAAAATATTGGAAAAAGAATTAAACCCTAAAACCTAAATAAGATCACAAAAGACAAAAATATTGGTTTCTGAAAGTGACACTTCTTTATGTTTCTGTCTTTTTGTGTAGCAGTGGCTACAACAAGGCTATCAGTGGGAAAGGAGTTCCCACTGACAGTGATAAAAACGGGTCTGGGGATAAAAGTGCTTGTAACTTGCTCATTTGTTGATGATTCTTGGCAACAAGGGCACCCCCACACTCATGGAAGTGTGGGGAGTCAATATAATCACAAAAACACACAGGCACAATGCAAGATTTACACAAAAATCCCTATGAACAGTTGCTGATATGGTGTTAAGGTTGCTGGTGAACAGTGAAGTTTGCTAGGTGCACAAATATGGATTTCCAATGCTCATATCTAGCATACAAGCTACCCTAATAACTAACAAAGCTAACCAAACCCTAGATGGACCTATTTCTAACAGACAATGCAAGATGGTGGTCTAAGTTTTGCTAAAACAAGCAGATATGGAGCACTTTGCTGATTTAACAATGTTCTACCAAGATAAGAAACTTGTAAAACCTTTTTTAACCTATCAATCTTAAACTAAACACCACTATAACTTATCAATAACACAAAGAAGTATGTCCAACTGCAATTAAGTCAAAAGCTGTCACTACTCTAGACCTAAAAACCAGATCCAAACACTCCCTTAATACTAAAAATCAAAAAATTAACAAACCAACACCATAGAAAACTTGACTAAACTGATTAAAATTGATCTAAACATGCATATTAACTTAAATAAAGCTATTACAATCAAGAAAAACAACAATTAAACAATTTTCTCACAAATCATACAAAATCACACACAAACACAAACTCAAAAATAAACTTCAAAAAATTCAAGCCTTTGGGGTTCAAGCTCAATACCTGCTGATGCCTTCCAAAGGTTGGTTTTCTGAGCTTATGAGAGCTTGTGGAAGCTTGTTGAAGTAGAGAGGAGGTGGTGTTGACTAAACAGTCAACACCCAATATATCTTCAAACTTGAAAAAAATGAGAATGAAATGTTGGAACTTGTAACCTGCCAAGAAAACAAATGAAACAGAGAAAGTGACCTGATAACACAAGCAAAAAGCTAATAAGCTAGCTTATTGATTAAGCTAGTTATGGCTTTTTGCTTAAATAAAAAAAAACTTGAAAATGGATTTTTCTTCTTTTTGAAATTTTTGGAACTCAAATCATTGAAACCTGGATACCACAATAACCACAGCTTATACAAGCTCTCTTAGCTCATTTGGTTGTCAATCCAAATAAGTTAAGAAGCTTCTATAATGCTTAACAAGAAAAACGTGTTTATTGGCTTAAGTGTCCTCTTGCCAAAAAAACTTTTTCCTTGAAAGAATTCTACTAAATTTGCAAAGGAGTAAATTACTATACTACTGAAAATAAAAGCAAGGAACTCAGTTATGCAAGATTAAAAGGGTTCATTTTCATTAATAGTTTTAAAGCTTTACAAAAACTGGAACAAAGCACACTCCACAGCCTGGAGGGTCTTTAAATACTAAGCTATAGAATGTCCTAGAAACTATAAACCCTAAACTAGCAAATTCCAATAATGCCCTTGTGGTTAGTTTGAAAATTTGGTCAAAGAAGAGCCATGTGATTGCTGAGAAGAGTCCAGCTGTTGCTTTTTGATCTGAGGCGTTTATTTGGTCCTTGGGGACCAAGGAGATGCTTAGGGAGCATTGGATGACTGTTTGATGCTTTAATTGCCATTTTTGAACAAGCAGGGGAGGACGGGGGACCCTCTTGTGGTCACGGGATTGGTGTTTGAAAGGTGGGTTTGTTTTGTGTGATGGTGAATCACTAATCTGCACTTAATCAAAGGATAACCCTTTGATTTGTGCAAATTAGTGATTAGGGTTTATATGGGTTAGGGGATAATAAACAGTGGAGTTTAATTGGGATAAGGGGTGATTAATTTTTAAAAGTTTGTTTACCACCAAAACCAGAACTGATTAATTTAAATCAGTTTAAAAAAAAGGAAGTGGGAAGTGACGTGGGTAGTGGGAGGGATTTGATTGGCTGAGGGTTTAAGGAAGGTGACGTGGCGAAGGATGAGTGGTGAGTGGGGTTAAGGATGTCTGCACAATTTTAGTCCCCCATCTTTCTTCATGTCTTCACTTTGTATTTAAATAGCAAATACTTGAATCCCTTTGATAACTACTTTGGGTAATTGTCATTTTTGGCACCAAAGTTTATAAAACACATTCACAAGGGTATTTTATGCATTTAATGCATACTTCAAGAGCATAAATGGTATTTTCTTGAAACTTAAGGACCAATCTTGTAATAAAAGAGATTTACAAGGGTCAAAATTGACAAGTCTTCAAAAGTTGAGGGACCATTCTTGCCAAATCTTCAAACTTCAAGGACTTGATAGGAAAATCATGATTCGGGTCCGGTTCTTTGCGCGGCTTCGTTTCCCGTGTTCGTTTTTGCTTGATTCCTTTGATCTTTTGGTGAATTCACGATATCCATACCTAAAATACACAATGAACAAACATAGGCACATATATGGGTATTTTGACGATATTTTAAGCGTTTTAAGCCCATTTTGGACGATGAGACTATGTATAAATACAGTCTCATCAGAAAGCAACGATAAAAATTTAAAAATTACAACTATATGGCCAAAGTTAATTAAAAATTTGAAAAATGATGAAAAAATGATTTTCCGGTTAAATGAAGGCATTTTAATGGAAAAGTCCACTTAAAACTTCGATAGAAGTCTCCCCTACACTTAATATAAACATTGTCCTCAATGTTTAAGCATGTGGGAAAAGTCTCCGCTACATTTATGACATTGTGCACGTTGGTTAAATCAAGCTAAGGAGGAGACAACTAAAGTGATCAATTTCAAATGTGAGTAAGAAGATAATTGAATCACGGTAGTTGAGAGATAGAACCGGATTGCGGATAACACGGGAGCACGGCTCTTTAAAGATTCCAAAAGTGCACTCATCCCTGTAATCACATCACCAAACAAACACAAACAACCTATATAGGTCCCCCAACACTTAGGAGGTAAAACGGAAAGGGATAAATACTCGGGTTGCCTCCCGAGGAGCGCTTGTTTTTTATAACCAAGTCACGAGCCTGACTCGACCCAAAACTAGTTCATGGGAAACGTGGTGAGGGATGGAATTATCTCATGAGAGATGTCCTCAGCAAAGTACAACTTCACTCGTTGGCCATTCACCTTAAAATTAGGTCCATTAGGTTGAGCGAGCTCGAGAGTACCATATGGAAAAATTTGGGCAATGGTGAATGGGCGGACCAACTAGATTTTAGCTTGCCCGAAAAGATTTTCAACCGAGAGTTGAAGAGTAAAACTTTGTCTCCAACTTGGAACTCTCGGTTTTTAATCTTGGAATCGTGAATGAGCTTAGTCTTTACCTTATAGATCAAAGAATTTTCATAAGCCTCATTCCGGAGTTCATTAAGCTCATTGAGTTGGATTTTGCGTAGGTCACCGGCTTTGTTGATGTCGAAGTTAGCCCACTTCAAGGCCCAGTAAGCCTTGTGCTCCAACTCAATGGGGAGGTGGCTTGCTTTCTCGTACACGAGACGATATGGTGTGCAACCAATCAGAGTCTTGTATGCGGTACGAAAAGCCCACAGAGCATCATCAAGTTTATCGGCCCATGAGGCACGATGCTCTCCCACGGTTCGTTCAAGAATTCGCTTTAACCCTCGGTTAGAGATTTCAGCCTGGCCATTAGTTTGTGGGTGGTATGCGGTGGAAAGACGATGATTGACACCATACTTAGCCATGACTCTTGCGAATTGATCATTGCAAAAATGAGTCTCGCGATCACTAATAATGGCACGAGGCACACCGAATCTAGCGAATAGCTGCTTCAAAAAGTTACAAACCACCCTTGCATCGTTAGTGGGTAAAGCTTTGGCTTCAACCCATTTAGAAACGTAGTCAACGGCTACAAGGATGTATTTGTTTCCTTTAGATGAAGGGAATGGCCCCATAAAGTCGATACCCTATACATCAAAGATTTCACATTCTTGTATGAAATTTTGAGGCATCTCATCTTTATGTGTGATCTTGCCTTGTCGTTGGCAAGCATCACAATTTTTCACCATTTCGTGAGCGTCACGATAAATGGAGGGCCAATAAAATCCCGAGTCAAACACTTTCTTTGCGGTGAAGTTGGGACCAAAGTGACCACCGGTGGGTCCTTTGTGGCAAGCTTCGAGAATGTCTAAAGCTGCCGGTCCATCAACACATCGGCGAATAATCAAATCAGCGCATTGTTTGAAGAGATACGGGTCATCCCAAAAGTAAGTCTTAATATCTTTATAGAACTTTTTCTTTTGTTGGGATGTTAACCCGTCAATGAGAATTCCACCCACCAAGTAGTTTGCAATGTCCGTAAACCACGGGGTTTCATCAAAATTCGAGTTGATAGACATTAAGGTTTCAAGGGGAAAAGAGCCATTGATCTCTTTGTTCGGATGATCCCCTTGATAAGGATCCTCAAGTCTACTGAGATGATCCGCGGCTAGTTTTTCAGCTCCCTTCTTATCACAAATTTCGATTTTAAATTCTTGAAGTAGCAAAACCCAGCGAAGAAGTCTTGGTTTAGAATCTTGTTTAGTTAACAAGTAATTCAACGCGGAATGGTCCGTGTACACGATGGTAGTGGAAAGGACAAGATAGGGGCGAAATTTTTCAAAAGCATAGACAACAGCTAAAAGCTCTTTTTCGGTTGTCGTGTAATGCAATTGAGCCCCTGTCATTGTCTTGCTAGCATAATGGATTGGTTGGAAGTGTTTATTCACTCTTTGGCCCAAAACCGCTCTAATAGCAAAGACGCTAGCATCTCACATCAACTCAAAAGGTAGCTCCCAATTAGGGGTAACCAAGACCGGTGCCTTAGTTAGCTTATCCTTAAGAAAGTTGAAGGCTTCAATACACTCTTTGGAAAAGATAAAAGGAGTATCTTTTTCTAAGAGGTGGGTCATCGGGCGAGCGATTTTAGAAAAATCTTTGATAAATCGACGGTAGAAGCCCGCATGACCAAGGAAACTTCTCACACCCTTCACGGTTGAAGGTGGAGGCAATTTTGCAATAACATCGACTTTAGCACGGTCCACTTCAAGACCGGCTTTGGAGATTTTGTGTCCTAGCACGATGCCCTCTTTTACCATGAAATGGCATTTTTCCTAATTTAGAACAAGGCGAGTGTCTTCACACCGCTTAAGCATACGTTCTAAATTGGCAAGGCAAGCAGAGAAAGAATTGCCATAAACCGAGAAATCATCCATGAATACTTCCATAGTTTCTTCAACCATGTCATGGAAGATAGCCATCATACACCTTTGGAACGTCCTAGGAGCATTGCATAAACCGAAAGGCATGCGTTTGTAAGAAAGTGTTCCGTAGGGACAAGTGAATGTGGTTTTCTCTTGGTCTTTGGGATCGATGGGAATTTGAAAATACCCGGAGAAACCGTCTAAGAAGCAGTAATAGTCATTACCCGCTAGACGCTCGAGCATTTGATCCATGAAAGGAAGAGGAAAGTGATCTTTTCGCGTGGCCTCATTGAGTTTGCGATAGTCGATACAAACTCTCCACCCAGTAACGAGACGAGTAGGAATCAACTCGTTATGTTCATTGGGAACAACGGTTATTCCGCCTTTCTTTGGCACACAATGGACGGGACTTACCCATGGCGAATCCGAAATAGGGTAAATCATGTCGGCGTCAAGAAGTTTGATAACCTCTTGTTTGATGACGTCGTGAATTCGAGGATTAACCCTTCTTTGGCTTTGGATTGTGGGTTTAAAGTCTTCTTCCATGAGAATTTTGTGAGTACAAAAGTTTGGATCAATTCTGCGGATATCGGAAATTTTCCAAGCAATTGCCTTCTTATGATATTTAAGCACAGCGATAAGGCGAGATTTTTCTTCTTCTTTCAAGTCCTTAGCGATGATGACGGGTGACTTCTTCTTGTCTTCAAGGAACACGTACTCGAGATGGGACGGTAACTCCTTAAGCTCTAAATCCGGAGGATTTTCGATGGAAGGTGTATTCAAATTCGGTTCATCGATAGCAATATCCTTGGGAGATGGTGGAGAAATATGGTCCTCATTGAGAAGTTTCTCAATGGTACGAATGTCTTCATCCCAATTGGAGGGAGAATCGTCATATTGCAAGTCCACATCTCCCAAAGTAGCTTCAAATTCATTCAAAAGGAAATCACTTTTTCCAAATGGAGTTAGTGATGGAGCAATAGAGGCAACGGTTTCAACATTGGGAAGAGAGGTAAGACTACTTTTACAAGCATCTTTAAAGTGTTCTTCACAAGCCTCATCAAGAACGTCGATACAATTAACACTCTCGTATGAATAAGGCTGTTTAGAAATCTTACCCATGTTGAAGACAATTTGATCTTCACCAACTCTCATGATAAGCTCACCCGCTTCTACATCGATGAGAGTGCGACCGGTCCTTGATAGGTGTGTAAACACCCATCCTTTTTACCACTTAACTACAATAATAACCGAGCCAAAACGTGTATTTTATGTCGTAAATGTCGGAATTATGCGTGGTTTGTGTTTTTGTTGTGATTTAGGACGAAAATGTGAAAAGGGGAGAAAACACGGGCATTCACGGGCTTTTATCGAAGAAAAAGACAAAAGACAAAGTCAAGAAATCAAGAGTGCAAAAAGAACGGAAGTCCAAGACCAATTCTGAAGATTTATCGAAGAAAAAGTCAAAAGACGGAAGTTACTAAAAGCCGAAGAACTCAAGTCTAATTTATTGAAGACGAGAGTAGAAATCCCGAGACAAAGTCGTTAAAGTCAAAGAATTAAGAAGATTAAGGACTTAATGACAATTAAAGAAAGAAGAAAGAGGGGAGGAAGCTTCCTCTAAGCACCTCCCTAATTCTCCTATAAATAGATCATTCAGATTTCATTTCATTCTTGTTGGCTAAGTGTGACAATTAGCTCTTCCACTTTAATTTTTGCACATATAAATACATGTCATTTAATTAATTGTCTTGCACCTTAAATACCTTTAATTTCAAGTAAGTTTCTTTTTAATTATCGTCAATCTTTACTTTTATTGTTCATCTCCTATCTTCCTTTCTTGTTATTCTTTAATCTTAATGCTTTATGTTCATGTTTATGTTTTTGATGTTTTATTGATTTGATTAAAGTGGGTTTTGATTGATTTGGTTATTTTTGTTAGTTTTGTTGATTTGGATTGATAGGTTATTGTTATTAGATCTTTTGTGATTAGTTTGATTTAATCTTGTGGTTGATTTTGATTAGTTTTGTCTAGATTCGTAGCTTCTTGTTCCCCTTGTTCTTCGTGATTTCTGTTTCCAGGTTATTCCGAACCAAGCTGTTTATTCCGGATAAAGGTGGTGTTGTGATTGTTCCGAACCAAAGAAACATTTCGGATCAACAACTTCTTCCGAATCAAAGGGTGTTCATTCGAAACATCCAATTTTCCGAATCAAAGGGTGTTCATTCGGAACATCCAATATTCCGGATAAAGGAGTTCATTCAGAACATCCAATATTCCGGATAAAGGAGTTCATTCGAAACATTCCGAACGAAAGGGTTGTAGAATTTGTTCCGGATCAACAAAATCTTCCGAGTCAAGGAAAACATTCCGGATAAAGCTTTTATTCCGGATCAAGGGTGTATTCCGGATAAGTGACATATTCCGGATGAACCATTATTCCGAGTGAAGCATTTATTCCGGGTGAACTAGATATTCCAGATCAAGGGTTTTGGTAAATATTCCGAGTGAAGAACAATTATTCCGAACGAAGGTGACATTCCGAACGAATGATTATTCCGAACGAAGGTTTATTCCGAATGAGCTGTTTTCAGGTTATTTTAAGTTTCTGTTTTTAAGTTTTAATTTTCAAGCTTTATTTTTTCCGCCTTTTTAATTAGTCGCACTTTAAGTTTACTTGCCTTAGATTTATTTTAAGCCTTGCCTTAGTTTAAGTTTTAGTTGTGTTTTAAGTTTGCCTTAGATAGTTTTAAGTTTGTGTTATTTACTTTAAGTGCTATTTAACTTTTCGTCACGTTTTAATTTCTCGCCATTTATTTTAAATTAGATTTAGATTTAAATTACCTACTTTTACTTTAAAGTTTGTGCACTTTTAATTTTACTACAACGACACAACTATTTGTTTCACCAAAGACAACTGAGTCACATAGTTAACCAGTTATCAATTCGATTAGACTAGAACAACGAACTTTAATATTTTCATACGGGAAAAAGCCCTGTATCAAATGGCACCGCTGTCGGCTCTTTTCGTTAAGATTAACGGTTTTCTGTGAGAGACGCGTTGCTTTATGGGATCCGTTCACTCGTGAGCGTTATTTTCTTGCTTAAAAAGTTCAAAAAACCCACAAAAATTAAAAATTGTCAAAAATCCATAAAAATTAAAAATTTCAAAAAATCCAAAAAGATTTTATTTTATTTATAGTGTATATATATTCTCTTTGTGTTTGGTATCTTTTCTTTTGCTTTCGCAGGTGTATGCGTACTAGATCTTCTACTTATCAAGAGCCCGAGACTCGTGAAGATTTAGGTATGGTAGGTGTGAACAACAACAATAATCCACCGCACCTCAACAATAACAACAACAATGTTCTTCCACAGCCCGATCTTCGGACAATGGAAGAGCTTTGTCAACCCACAATGTTTGGACGAGGAGGACCGATTGCGCCGATGCAAATCACGGCTCCGGAGTTTTTGTTGAAGCATCACATGATACAACAAGTGCAAACTAATCCATTCCGCGGATTGCCTGATGATGATGCCAACAAACACCTCGACAAATTCATTACTATCACTCAAAGCATGAAGTTGCCCGGTGCCACAATGGATGTTCTTCGCCTACAGCTCTTCCCACATACTTTATCACACCACGCAGAGAAATGGTTTGATCGTCTCCCGAAGAATTCCATTCATACTTGGGATGACATGACTCAACGCTTTTTGTCGCGCTACTTTCCACCATCCATGGTCACGAGCCTTCGCAATCAAACCAACGGTTTCATGCAAGAACCCGATGAATCTCTCTTTGATGCTTGGGAAAGATATAATGTTTTGATTGATCGTTGTCCAAACCACAATATTCTCCCCGTGACCTTAATTGATACTTTCTACAACGGTTTGACTTTTCGTGATCGTGATACGATTAATGCAGCCGCCGGGGGCACATTTATAAAAAGAAGACCCGAGGAGTGTAGAGAGCTTATTGAAAACATGACTACTCATCACAAAAACTGGGATTCCTCCGCTTCTTCAAGGAAAAACCCGAGAGTCAATGTTTCTTCTACTTCAGCAAACCCCGACATGACCGAATTCACCCGCATGATGGCCGAAATGAACAAAAATATCTTGCTTCTCGCTACAAACCAACAACAACAAGTTAAAGCGGTAGCCAATCCTTGTGAGACATGCGGCGGTCTTCACTCATACACTGATTGTCCTTCTACTCAAGGAAATCCGGAAAACGTGTATGCGGATTATGGTAATTATTCACCAGAAAATTACCAAGCCCGACCTCAAGGGGATCGAAATTTGTTGAGTTACCGGTCCAAAAACTATCTTTCACCCGGTTTTTCTCCTCAAAACCAAAACCCCAACAACAACTACAATAGAAGCAACAAAATCCCACCTAGAGCTTCTAATCCTTATCAACCACCCGCTCAACAAACCCCACCCATCAATCAAGATGTTGAAGCTTTAATGAGAACCCAAGGAGAGCAAATCAAGAATCTGCAGAGCCAAATTGTTGAAAGGGGATATCACCAAGCAAGGTAATGACATTAGATCCGAGCTTCGAGATAATATACAATCCTCCTTCAGCAATCAAACAAATGATTTGAAGAATATGCTGGCTAGTTTCTTGCCCACCACTCAACCCTCTACTTCGAGATCTCTACCTTCAAACACTGTCACCAATCCGAGAGCGAATGTGAGTGCTATTACTACCCGTAGTGGAGCAACTTTAGTAGGACAATCTATCCCACCCCCAGTTACACCATCTATACCTCCTCCACCACCATTTATCCCTACTACTCCCACACCTAGTATTAGTGCACCATTACCGTCTCCGCCTCGTCGTGAAGAAGTACCCAAGAAGAACCCTCCACCAACCCCACCTTCCACCTTTAACCCTTCAACATCTCAACCTTTACCTGCTACACCCACACCTTCCACCCATAAACCAAAAATTCCTTATCCATCTCGCTTAGACAAGGCCAAAATGCACACCAAGGATGACATTCAAGTGTCAAACTATTTGAATAAAGTTTCGGAAATGACCGTCACTTTTCCCCTTGTTGAAGCTCTAGCACAAATGCCTAAATTTGTCAAGATGTTTAAGGAATTGCTTAGCAAGAAGGAGAAGATGGCCGAGTTTGTTAATACTCGATTGAATGAAAATTGTTATGTCGTCCATCTTAAAGAACTTCCGGAGAAACTTGGAGATCCCGGTCATTTTGTGCTCCCTTGTACTTTTAACCAAACCGACAAATTTACTGCCTTAGCCGATCTCGGGGCAAGTATTAATTTGATGCCTTTAAGTGTTTGGAAAAAGTTATCATTGCCCGACCTTACACCCACCAAAATGACTCTTGAGCTTGCCAATCGCACTCTCGCTTACCCCGTTGGTATTACCGAAGATGTGTTCATTAAAGTTGGCACATTAACTTTTCCGGTCGACTTCGTCGTTGTTGATTATGAAATGGACCCTCGTATTCCGTTTATACTTGGACGCCCATTTTTGAGAACTGGTAGAGCTTTAATAGATGTGGATAAGTGTCAACTCATTTTAAGAGTCGGGGATGATGCACATGTTTTTTAAATGGGGAAGCTTACAAGAAAATCCTATGGAAGAGAATCTGCGAATATGATTAATGTGCTTGATGATTTTGTCGTCTACAACAATCCTCTATTCGATTCTTGCAATGATAATCCACTGTTTCAAGATGATGTGGATGATTCTCTCTCCAATTTGTAACCTTCACCCATATATGATTCTCCACCGATCTATGATGCTTATGATGATAATTATAGCTTCGATGGAGATGATTATGATGACTTTACTTCCGAGTATCCCGACATGCCCAATTATGATGATTTTGATGAGGCCGATACTCTTTCGAGTGATTCTTCACATGATGAAGATCCTCCGCCATCCATGCTTAATCCTACTTTGGATGACTACTCATTTGAGGAAGACTTTTCTAGTTTTCTCAAAACTTACTTCTTTCATGAGAGTGATGCTCCTCCTTTAGACTTTGATAATTATGGTCTTGATCCTACTTCGGATTTGAAGAAAATTCTTTCAAAGGAGAAGCAACCGGACGACACCAACATCCGCAGCACGTATGTTTTGACACCTCTTTGTCCACCTTCTGAGGACGAGGTTGTGCATTTTCTTAGCGGATCATCTTAAAATTATGCTGAGCCTGAGTGCTATTTTCCCCTAAAGGAAAAGTTGTTCGACCCCGATATGAATATTCTTCAGCCATCTTAGTATCCATCTGATGAAATAAAAGGGAAAATCTTTGGAACTTTTGAAGATATGCTTGCACCTCTTCACCCTTGCTCCCACCGTGCTCCATCTTTGCTTAAGGGAACCTTGCCTAATCTTCTTTGGCTTGCCTTGTTCGCCTTAAGCTTGTGCTATTTGATGGACGAAAACTGTGTCTTTGATCCCGGTGGATGTGTTTCATGCTTCTTCCTATGCTAATCAAGGTCGAGTCAGGCTCACGACTCGGTGAACAAAAATCAAGCGCTTCTTGGGAGGCAACCCATGTATCTATCTTTTAGCTATCTAGATCCTAAGTGTAGGGGAGACCCGTTGGTGTTTGTTATCTCCTCTCTTCTCATATTCAGGGATTCCAGCGCTCAATGATCCACTCTTGATGATTTTTGACGACCTGTAATTCCGTGTTCTCTTCTTCCCGGTTCTATCCTAAACTCTTTTCGATTCACTATTTTATATTTTTCCAATATTAAAATAGGAATCTCGTTAGTTGTCTTTTCCTTAGCAAGATTTAAACAACGTGCACAATGTCCTAAGTGTAGGGGAGTTTACTCCCACATGCTTAAACATTGAGGACAATGTTTATATTAAGTGTAGGGGGACTTCTATCGAAGTTAAGTGGCCTTTTCCTTGTATTTTTCCTCATTTTAACCGGAAAATCAATTTTTCGACATTTTTCAAAAATTTTGATCTATTTTGGCCTATTAGTTTTTCCTTTATTTTAGTTATTTTCTTTCTTTGCTAGAATAAATTTTAATAAAGTGGTTTTAATTTTCAAACGTTGTGAATCTTTTGAATCAACCCGAGTTTACTTATCTAAGTTTACTCTAGCTAGTATCCTTAACGTGTTTAAGTCAAGTTTTGCTAGGCTTTTATATAGGGAGCTATAAAACGCGAAAGTCTTAACTCTCACGGGTTAAGAACAAGAACTTTTCGCAAGTTCCTATAATTGATCCTAGAGAGTCGTTTATCAAGGGAACTTTAAAATGCGATTTCTAAACTTGAAAAAGTGTAAGAGTTTGCAAGATCCTATAGACGACTCGAAAACCCAAAACTTTGATTTAATAGGCTAAGCATCCACGAGTCTCATTCCTTGAGATTTTAAACTGTGGAGAACGAGAGATGATAGAGTCAATTATAAGTTTGGTATCCTTTCGTGAATTTATGTGAGTTAATTATAAGCCTATTCTCCCATCGCTTGCTAATAAATTTATCTGCAATAAATAAGGTTGTACGATTTGAAAAGTTACTTAGCTTCTAGCCCAAGATCGTTTAAAAGTTGCTCGGTATGGATTAGAGTTCATAGCCACGGCATAACTTATTGAAGCGGGGTGCGAAGATTGGCGAGTCCGAAAAGGCCCTAACAAGGCATGAGGGCTATATTTTGTTGCTAAAGATCCAAAGTGATGTGAAGAATCATTTATCAAAAATCAATATGAAGGATCGAGACACACGACGAAAAGCAAAAACTCCCCAAAAGACCATGGAGAAGTCTATCCGAAAAGGCCCTAACAATGTATGAGGATAAATAGATCCGAGTCCAAAAAGGAGGCGGATCGTTGTATATCAAATTCCAAAATAAATATTGGAGAAAAATGAAGAAGTCGTGGTCCAAATATGAAGAATCTCTCAAAACTTCAAGTGAAGAAATTCCTATTATGAAGAGAAGACTATTATTTCATGAACGTCTCTCAAGATTTGAAGTATGAGGTCGCTGCCAAATATCGGTCTGAGAAAGGTCTCAAATCGCGAAGCGAGTTATGCCAAGATATGAACTTTATGAGGTCCCGAGAAATAGTTTTAAAAGATTTTGTCCTTTAGCTATATATTGATTAAATCGTCCCACTTTATTTTCAGCCTTAATAACTATCGAAATAAGTCAACAATGCATCCTCGTGATCATTCAAGACAACAATAAAATATAAGAGATATACCTAGGAATAAGGGATTCTAAGTGAATAATTGGCCCACATGAGTTCGTGTTAGTTTGCTAACTTATAATAATAATGATCTCGTTTTTAAGCTTGGTATGGAGAACGAGAAAACTTGAGGATGATGATCATTCACGACATTTCCAAAACCCTAAGGTATGTTTTTTATTCCTTTACTTATTTTCTTCCTTTGAATGTTTATAATTTTCTATCTCTTTAATAAAGGCCAATATGGATTGATTATGATGGAAAATGTAATCTTGCTTTGTAATTAATGCATTGCATGAGGACATTGCAATGGTCAAGTGTAGGGGATTTGATAGGTGTGTAAACACCCATCCTTTTTACCACTTAACTACAATAATAACCGAGCCAAAACGTGTATTTTATGTCGTAAATGTCAAAATTATGCGTGGTTTGTGTTTTTGTTGTGATTTAGGACGAAAATGTGAAAAGGGGAGAAAACACGGGCATTCACGGGCTTTTATCGAAGAAAAAGACAAAAGACATAGTCAAGAAATCAAGATTTCAAAAAGAACGGAAGTCCAAGACCAATTATGAAGATTTATCGAAGAAAAAGTCAAAAGACGGAAGTTACTAAAAGCCGAAGAACTCAAGTCTAATTTATTGAAGACGAGAGTAGAAATCCCGAGACAAAGTCGTTAAAGTCAAAGAATTATGAAGATTAAGGACTTAATGACAATTAAAGAAAGAAGAAAGAGGGGAGGAAGCTTCCTCTAAGCACCTCCCTAATCCTCCTATAAATAGATCATCAGGATTTCATTTCATTCTTGTTGGCTAAGTGTGACAATTAGCTCTTCCACTTTAATTTTTCCACATTTAAATACATGTCATTTAATTAATTGTCTTGCACCTTAAATACCTTTAATTTCAAGTAAGTTTCCTTTTAGTTATCGTCAATCTTTACTTTTATTGTTCATCTCCTATCTTCTTTTCTTGTTAATCTTTAATCTTAATGCTTTATGCTCATGTTTATGTTTTTGATGTTTTATTGATTTGATTAAAGTGGGTTTTGATTGATTTGGTTATTTTTGTTAGTTTTGTTGATTTGGATTGATAGGTTATTGTTATTAGATATTTTGTGATTAGTTTGATTTAATCTTGTGGTTGATTTTGATTAGTTTTGTCTAGATTCGTAGCTTCTTGTTCCCCTTGTTCTTCGTGATTTCTGTTTCCAGGTTATTTCGAACCAAGCTGTTTATTCCGGATAAAGGTGGTGTTGTGATTGTTCCGAACCAAAGAAACATTCCGGATCAACAACTTCTTCCGAATCAAAGGGTGTTCATTCGGAACATCCAATTTTCCGAATCAAAGGGTGTTCATTCGGAACATCCAATATTCCGGATAAAGGAGTTCATTCGAAACATCCAATATTTCGGATAAAGGAGTTCATTCGGAACATTCCGAACGAAAGGGTTGGAGAATTTGTTCCGGATCAACAGAATATTCCGAGTCAAGGAAAACATTTCGGATAAAGCTTTTATTCCGGATCAAGGGTGTATTCCGGATAAGTGACATATTCCGGATGAACCATTATTCCGAGTGAATCATTTATTCCGGGTGAACTAGATATTCCGGATCAAGAAGAATGATTATTCAGAACGAAGGTTTATTCCGAATGAGCTGTTTTCAGGTTATTTTAAGTTTCTGTTTTTAAGTTTTAATTTTCAAGCTTTATTTTTCCCGCCTTTTTAATTAGTCGCACTTTAAGTTTACTTGCCTTAGATTTATTTTAAGCCTTGCCTTAGTTTAAGTTTTAGTTGCGTTTTAAGTTTGCCTTAGATAGTTTTAAGTTTGTGTTATTTACTTTATGTGCTATTTAACTTTTCATCACGTTTTAATTTCTCGCCATTTATTTTAAATTAGATTTAGATTTAAATTACCTGCTTTTACTTTAAAGTTTGTGCACTTTTAATTTTACTACAACGACACAACTATTTGTTTCACCAAAGACAGCTGAGTCACATAGTTAACCAGTTATCAATTCGATTAGACCAGAACAACGAACTTTAATATTTTCATACGGGCAAAAGCCCTGTATCAGTCCTCAAGAATGGACTTCCAACGATTAATGGAACACGAGGATCCATCTCGTAGTCAACGACAACGAAATCCGCTGGGAAGGTGAATTTGTCAACGCCAACGAAAACGTCTTCGGCTATCCCCACTTGATAAGCAACCGTACGGTTAGCTAATTCCAAAGTCATTTTGGTGGGTACTAGCTCAGGGAGAGATAATTTCTTCCAAACGCTTAGAGGCATTAAGTTGATACTAGCACTTAGATCGGCTAGGGCCATGCAATTCTCTACTCCCGGGAAGTTGCAAGGGATTAAGAAGCGACCCGGATCACCAAGTTTGGTTGGCAATTTCCTTAAGAGAACCGCGGAGCAATTCTCATTAAGTTGGGTATTAGCAATATCAAGAAGCTTTTCCTTGTCACTAAGAAGATCTTTAAACATCTTCGCATATTTAGGCATGTGAGCGAGAGCCTCAGCGAAGGAGATGTTGAAATTCAATTGTTTAAACATTTTGAGAAAGTTTGAAACTTGAATATCGTCCTTGCTTATGAGCTTCTCTTTCCTCAACCTTGAGGGATAAGGTATATCGGATGAAGAGGAAGGCTTTGGAATAGTAGGATCACTCACATCCTTGGGTGGTGGAGGGGTAGAAGTAAGAGGTGGAGGAATTGGGGAAGTGGAAAGTTGAGGAATATGAGTAGGTGACTCGTTTTCCTTTGTCACAATCACCGGTGTAGGTATAGGAAGCTCGGGTTCCTTGGTACCTTTTCCACTGCGAGTGGTGATTGCTTTCATCTCCCCTCTTGGATTAGCAACGGTGTTACTCGGAAGAGTACCCGAAGAAGAGGGTTGATTACCTTGGAATAAACCAGCCATCATGTCCCTTAGGTCATTCGTTTGAATACTCATAGAGTTTCGCATATCAGCTCTAAGATCATTTCCTTGTTTCACCATATCGCCCTTCAAGTTAATAATCTGGGTCTGCAGATTCTTCACCAACACATCATTCGTCCGCATGTACGTTTCGACCTCGTGGTTGAAAACGGTGGGTTGAGTAGGAGGAGGTGCTTGATAAGCAGGTGGTTGGTAAGGAGCGGGTTGGTAAACTTGAGTAGGATATTGAGGTGGATATGGTTGTCTTTGAGGTGGTTGGTATGGTGCTTGAGGTTGGTTTTGGTTGGTTCGGTTAAGGTTTTGTTGTTGGTTTTGATTGGTTGGAGGAAAACCGGGCGGGGAAAGAAAGTTGTTTGAGCGATAGCTGAGCAAGTTGCGGTCACCTTGAGGACGTGCTTGATAGCCTCCCGTGGAATAATTACCGTATGCTGCGTTAATATTCTCACAAGGATAAACTTGGGTGGAGGTACAAGTAGTGTAAGAGTGAGGACCCCCGCATATTTCACATGGTTGGCTTACAACATTGACCTGAGCGTTTTGAGTGTTGATGCTTTTGGTATTGTTAGCAGTTTGGACAGCAAGCGATTCAATTAGCGAAGTAAGTTTATCAATTCTCTTGTCGTTGTCATTAGTGCTCGCACTAGCGGCATTGGTCCGAACACTCTTGGTTTGCACTCTCGACTTATTCTCAATAATATCCCAAGCGGCATTAGAAGACTTAACCAAAATATTACCCCCCGAGGCACTATTTAGTGAATCTTGGTCATTCATGCTTAAACCATTGTAAAAAGTATTAATTTGGTGCACTTTGGTAAAACCATGTTGTGGGTACTTTCTTAAAAAGTCTTTAAAACGGTCCCAAGATTCACTAAAAGTCTCATCGTACTTTTGTTCAAAATTAATGATTTCATTCCGCAAAGCGGTAATACGAGAGGGTGGGAAAAAGTAGTTTATGAATTTGGTCTCTAAGTCCGTCCACGTAAGAATACTTTGTGGCGGTTCCTTTGCAAGCCAATGTCGGGCTTGTCCCTCTAAGGAGAAAGGAAAAAGTTGTAAACGGATTACCTCTTGTGGAACACCATTGAATTTGACCGTATTTGTGAGTTGAAGGAACCTTTTGATGTGGTCATGAGGATCATCAATGGTACGTCCCAAGAATGGTTGAGCAGAGACCATTTGAATAAAACCGGATTTGAGCTCAAAGATGTTGGCTGCAATCGCGGGTATGACAATAGGATCGTTGTTGCCCTCTACATGTGCTTGCAAAAGTTTGATCATAGGACGATTGTCCGGTAGAGGTTCATTGTTGTTATTATTCATGTTGTTTTGAGGTGGATTATTATTGTTGTTGTGTACACCGGCCATGTCTAAGTTATCGAGAGTCTCGGGCTCTTGATAAGACGTTGATCGAGTGCGCATGCACCTGCAAAAGAACTAACAAAGCAAGAAATATTTTTTGTTTTTTATGTTGTTTTTAATTTTTTTGTATTTTTGAAAATTTTATATTTATTTAGGGTTTTTGAAAATTTTTAATGATGAAAAAGTAACGTTCACGGTGAACGGATCCCAAAATCCAATTTCTCACAAAAAACTGTTAATCCTTACGAGAAAAGCCGGCAGCGGTGCCATTTGATACAAATGATTTTGCTTGGGTTCAATTAAGTTCTCGGTATCTTCTCGAATTGATCACGGCTCAAAGTGGAACTATTGTTCTTGGTTACTAAAAAGGGGTTTGGTTTTCTATTCTACTAAAAAGGTAAATGCGTGAAGTAAATAAAGATAAACTAAAAGCAATTAATAAAAACAGAACTTGAATTAATATAAAACAGTTAAATACCTAAACTCAAAAAAAGTCACTGATTCGGAATATTTATGCTTGATCCAGAATATACTAAACAGAAACCTTTATTCGGAATATATGCTTCATGCGGAATAATTAGAACAAAGGCTTGATTCGGAAAACTTGTTTATGCGGAATAACTTAAAACGAAATGCTCATCCGGAATATTTTCTTTATCCAGAATAAAACTGATTCAGAATAATCTTGAGAAAACCTTGATTCGGAACAACCTTGATTCGGAATAACAAATGCTTCGTTCGGAATATGTTGCTCATGCGGAATAATTAACAAAATCACTCATCCGGAATATCTAGACTGATCCGGAATATATGTGCTCATCCGGAATAAATGTTTTACTCGGAATAAAAACTTGACTCGGAATAACTTAAACAATGACCTTCATTCGGAATAAAAAAACTGATTCGGAATATTTTTAAAAACTTTGATTCGGAATATAACTACTCATCCGGAATATTGATTATTCCGGATGAACACACTGATTCGGAATAACTCAATTAAAACTGCTGGTTCGGAATATAATGCACTGATTCGGAATAAATGATAAAAAGCTTCACTCGGAATAATCATAACAAATAGCTTATTCGGAATAATTTGGCTAACACCTTCATCCGGAATAAATTGACTTCATTCAGAATCTGTGTAACTGAATATGCGAAGAACAGGGAACACAATAACACACGATTTTTACCAAAATCAACCAAGTTTTTAACCAAAGATTAACCCAAACTAACCACTAATCATCTACAAATGATTAAGATCAATCCAAATCAACAAAAACATAAAACCCACTTACTATTGAAGATCAAACTCAACAAAATAAAGACTAAAAACTTTGAATCACCAAGAAAAGAAAGATGAAGATTAAATGAAAGATGATATTGAATGATTAAGGTTAAGTGAACAAAAGGGAAGATTAAAAACTTACAAGATCTTTGATTCAACAAAAATGAAAAATCACCAACAACTTAATGGTGTTGGTTTCCTACGAAACAAGAAAAAGAAAGAGACTGAAAAATAAAAACTAAAAAACTAGTCTAATGTGTGGTAGGGGATCCTCTATTTATAGGAGGTGTAGTTGGTTGGTGAGTGGGCTTTCTTCATTTCTTTTCGTCTTTTCGTCTTTTCAGTAAAGTTGACGTTTTCGATTCTGATTCGGGATTTGTCAACGAATAAATTCAACTCGTCTTTTAATTTCTTCATTTAATAGACTTGAGTTCTTCGACATATGTAAATCTTCCATCTTTGGTCCTTTTCTTCGATAAATCTTCAAACAGGCCCATTGACTTCAAATATTTTGCATCTCTTGGACTATAGACTTCGTCTTTTCGTCTTTTTCTTCGATAAAACCCGTGCAATCCCATGTTTTCTTCAATATTTATCTGGTTAGCTCTAAAAACACAAACTACGCATAATTCCAAACAAATGACATTAAATACGCGTTTTGGTCTTGTTTTAGCAAGAAATAAGTGGTAAAAGGATGGGTGTTTTCACACCTATCAGTCCGCTAAGGATAGTAGTGGGAATTACTCTTGTAGAAGAAGACACACGTTGATTAGTTTTCCTAATGTTCTGAGGTAACCGCGATGTTCCAGTTTGAGTGGGCCTAGTGTTCATCTTATACATTCTGGAGATATCACATTTGTGCTCTTATCATTTCCTAGCTTAGGCAAAGTTTGTGAGGGTTTCCACAAAATAGATGATTTAGGGCATTTAACCGCATTCGGTTGACGAACAGCGGATGGTTTACCCAAATCAGACTTTCCTTTCATTTTCTCAATGAGTTTTTGTAACTCACTGATGGCTATGTCCCTTTCTTGTAGCTGAGCTTTCAAATCATTTATTTCGAAACCTTTTTCATTCAATTGACGAACCGAAGAAGCTGCCAGTTCTTGACACTTTTGTGATTATGAGAATTATCACCTTTTTGTAAAGCAAGTTCAAGAGAAATGGAGTGTTTCTCAAGTTGGGAAAAACTTTTCGAAAGTTTGTTATATGACTGAATTTGTTTCGAAAGCTCACCTTCAAGATTTTGACATTTCGCATCCGTTTCTGACACTAGACATGTTACATGACAATATTGATCAAGATCGGTATACACACCAAGTATAGCATTCATATGGTCAGCATAAAAGTATTACTTAGAAAGTCGATCAATTTTGTACAAACAGTTGGTGTTCTTGTGTCTTTAATTTAGTTTGAAGAAAATCAACTTCATCTTCAAGAGATTTAACATATCTTAAATCAGTTATCATTTCCTCAGTGAGAGCGTTATAAAACATTTCCACGTTATTTGAAAGATCGTCGATGGTTGGAACAATACATTGTTGAATGACGACTTCTACTTGTGGGTTAGGTTTAATATTCCAAACGGTATCTCTAGAAACTTTTTTATAATCGACGACACCTTTGTACAAATTTAAAACCCCTTTTTTATAAACGCAAATTGTTGAAAACTTTTACTTTTTTCATCCCATTTGCGTTTTTCATCCAAAATTTGTTTTTCTAACAAAATTGATTGCTTTTTTGAACCCTTTTTTAAAGAAACTTTATTTTCCGTTTCATCACTCGGTGGTGGAACATTTGTATACATTTTTTGTTCTTTTGAAAGTTCATTTTGAGGAACAAACTTAATATGATTATTAGAACTAGAAAGGTCAAATCACTTAAGTTCGATCGACTTTCTTCATGATGACGAATGATTTCGTCGCAGTCAGGGGAAAGCATAAGGGCAAGATTATCATTATAACAACCGATATCATAAAGAGCAGGCTTGATACTTTTAATATTCTTGAGATAGTCAGGCTTAACAAAACTCGTTTTCCTAATTCTATTGAGCATGTTCATAGTTTGAATAGATTGACCCATTTTGTAAACAATGTTGTTTAACGTGTCGACTCTCTTTTCCAAAGCAAGAATTTTTTCAATGTCCTTTTCTTCACGAGTTTTATAAAGCTCAGTTTGTTCTTTGTTAACCGACTCTAATTTAGAAATTTCGAGTTTATGCAACAGCAATTGTTCTTCAAGTTCAGATATCTTTTGTTTTGACATATGAATTTCATGTGTTACTTCAGAACAATATTGTTCGTTGAGCACCTTACGTTCATATACCAAACCATTAGCTATTACAACTCGTTTATCAGCTTCTTTTACATAATCACACTCTTTAAGCCTGTCTATCTCCTCGGCAAAGGATGTGTTTCCTTTAAACTTTTATTAGCCACTTTGTTTTTATCAATTTCATGTTTCAAAGTTTCAATAATAGATGCAAGCAAATCACGATCCTCATCCGATTCAGTATCCTGAGCAGCATTACCGTCATCATTACACATATGCTGTAAATCCATAGAGATATTTCTATCCTCCGTGTCCATTACATATGCGTCATTTATGCTTTTGGGTTGCTCAGGATGACGTCGTTCATTAGTAAACACATTATAGTTATCACATAATGGTACCTTTTCAATTGGCTTAGTATCAAAGATAGGCCCAGAATTGTCAGTAGTCTATGGAATCACTTCTTGAATCTTTGCCATGTACACATAATGTGCCTCCAACTCTTGATCATCGGCTTCATCATCAGTATCGTCACACCAATCAACTTCATCTACTGTGAGCGGAATCCCTGCTTTTTCTTTCTTACACATCAACATCTTTTCCTTGTGATATGCAGAATCCTTAGCCCGTTTTGGATTCTTGCATTTTCTAGCCATGTGCCCAAATCCCTTGAAATTGAAGCATTAAATCCTAGTCTTCTGCACAACCGGGGTGCCTACAGTATCTCTAGCCCCAACTAGATTAGGAAACCTCTTATTATCATACCTTGCATCACGATCATACCTTGGAATATTGTCGACATCCTTATATCGAGCATTGGAGGATGATCTGAGGTTGTTGTTGGTAGGTTTGTAGATCTTCTTATATATTGTGGTGAGTAAAGACATGAGTTCCTCAATTTTCTTGTCCCTTGAAGTTTGTTCATCGTCACTGTCTCCATCTGACTCGGTGTCATACTTTAGAGGTGAAGTAGGGACAATTGCTTTTGCTTTGTTTCTAGAAGTAGCTAGAGGTTTAGTGGATAAGTTTGATGACCTTGAGGACCTTGAGGAATGAGAAGGTGCTTGTTGGAGATGAACGGGTTGTGTTGAAGTAGTAGCCACAAAAGCAATAGAGTTAGCAGACCGTTCTGCCTTTTCAGCCCTAAGTTCATTCACTTCATTCTGATGTTGTTTCAAGATATCATAAAGTTTGTGATAAGATATAGTCTTGATATCTTCCCTTTGTTTAACCAAAGTCACAAACCTTTGCCATTCCGGTTTGAGTTGAAGTAAAAACTAAACATTGGCATGATGATTGGAGATGGTGCACTGATTTGTGACAAGCTCATTCATCATTTTGTAGAATCTCGAGTAATATGAGTCAATGGATTCACCATCTTCAGATGTGAATTTTCCGAACTCCCAAAGTAGATTAGTCTCGAGATCTTGAACATTGATCGACTCACCTTACTTCAATCGATGAATTGCATTCCATATTTCTATAGCACTAGGACATGCATCAACTGTGGAATAGATATCTTTATCAATCCCAGTGAGTATGTAGTTTACAGTATCATCTTCAGCTTGGAGGAGTTTCTTTTTCTCAGCAGGACATGTGTCAAAATTCTCCATTGCTCGTGTAGTTGATGAAGTACCATCCTCTGCTTGTGTGGTAATTGTTCTGAATTCAAAAACTGGAGGTGCATTCTCAAAGCAATGACAAAGAGCAGTTCGGTTCTCTTTTTCATCTAGAAATCTTAGGAAACGAGATCTCCACTGAACGTAGCAACCGGTTGTCAACACAGGTGGATTACCGTTGCCACCTTGTTCCAAACAAATTTGATTAGCAGTCGCATTGATGTTGGTGTTGTTAGACATGGTAATTGCGTGTGAATGGATTAAGATCTTAGTGGATGTGTTGTGATGAGGTGTAGTTTATAATTCCGAAAAGATCGATGAAATCCCTTAACAATGTGGTCACGAGAAGCCAAAAAAATTCCAAGACCAAAAAATTGCACAAAGATTTTCTAAATCACGTTTTTTTGAAAATCTTGGAATATTTGTAAAGATTTCGCAATACCCAATGATTTCAAAGATGTCGCAAAAACCTAAAAGCTGCTAATCTTCGCAATGTTCAAAACAAACTTCGCAATGTTTGAAATTCCAAGTCTTCGCAATGTGTAAATGCAATCTTCGCAATGTCTCAAATTCCAAGTCTTCGCAAAGTGTAAAAACAATCTTCGCAATGTCTAAAACGGTCTTCGCAATACGTGATATAATCAATCTTCGTAATACTAAACCTTTGTATTCTCGCAATATCAGAAGATGTATTACTTCACAATACCACAGTTTTTTCAACTCTTCGTAATGTTATAACCCTAGAGTATTGCGAAAGTTATACTCGTCGCAATATCTAAACCCTCGTGTATTCCGAAGAATTTTAACACAAAGTTTTTGCAATGTTGAAAAACCTAGAGTATTGCGATGGATTGATTTCGCAATGAAGATACTGTTTCACAAAGTTTGAAGAAAAATGAGATTTTTTGCTTAGATTTTCGTGATTTTGACCAATCCAAAGCACCCAAATCCCTACCACAACTATGTAGGAGATATATGGATCACTTGAAAACAACAAAAACACGAAAAAAAAAATTGAATCTTGGATATTTATCTCAATAACTCACGAAATCTCTATAACAAACACAAAACTTCAATCACATATCCACAATAGGCTCTGATACCTAATGTTAATCCCAATTCAATCCATAACACAAGATTTAGAATAGAACTAGAGAGAGAAAGAGAAGAATGTTAGAGAGAGAAAGTAGAGAGATGGTGGAAGGTTTAAACATTACTAGAGAGAGAAAGTAAATAAACCAACACCCTCTTCCACACATGGAAGAGGGTTTATATATCCATGAGCTTGGTGGGCTCATGGGCTTGTTTCTTGGGTCGGGCTTGGCCTATCTTGGGCATAAGGCCCCTACCTTAGACAATATTAGCTTAAGGTTCAAGCCCGGTTAACCCGACTAGCCTATTACTATACAAGACCATTAACGACTAAGATGACCTATTACATTCTTGTTCGACTATATAAAATATAGGGCTAATAGTAGTACACTGTCCAATTGTCTAAAGGTTATTAAACGTCGTTATTCACAGCTAATGTACTGAAATGTTATATATTTAGCGTTGGAGTCTAAACCTATGACTCTCGCCAACATTAATGTTGACCTGTTTTAGTTTCTCTTTCAGTAAATAATGAGGTTAAGCGTGAGAACATAAGTGGCTAGGACTGGAGACGCATAGGAAATGCATATAGAAGGAGATCCTTGTTCCTTCTTAGTTTATTTTTTTATTTAGGAATAAGTGATACTATGAACACCTATGTGTGGTTGTTTTCTTTATTTGTTGTCTTTGATAAGAGGTGGGACATTTACCCACTTACATAGACCCCTGCATTTGTTAAGATATTGTTATGACATTTTCTGTCACCATTTAAGATATTTCAATTTCATTTAGTTTTCTCTATAGACACGCCATGTTGTGATGATATACATAGTTCGCGTCCCATATTCCGCCATGGTGGGGTGTGACAACTCAATGGTTAAGAACCATTCTATCTAGGATTATCAATGTTCATATGTATAAAACATAGCGGAATAGAACATTAATAGGAACAAGATGTTATGAGAACAAGACACAAATTTCCCCAATGATTACTTGCATTAAACATTAAAACAAATAATCTCTAGGCGTGTATACATTAAATCCCACACCTAGAACACACGAACTCAATTGCTTACATTGTGAATGAATGTTATATAAAAACCTACGGGTTATGTCTCTTTATATAATAGAGACATAGCTTACAAAGAAAGATAAAGTAATAAAAAGACTCCACCGGCTTGTTCTTTTGTAACTTGTACACTTTAGCCCTTTTCTTCTTATTTTGTTGTTTTTGACGCATCAACTCATAATTTCGACCCAACATTAACTACACATGAGAACTAGCATTTTTATCAAACGAGGCGAATAAGCATTTTTTTTGTAAAAAGGCGAAATAGCAGTCTCTATGAAAGGCGAAATAACAATTTGATTGAGGCGAACTAAAACCTTCCTACGATTAGGAGGTTCGAGGCTAATTAACAATTTATTTAAAGTGAAACTCAGCCAAAAATTCATGCCGAGGCGAACTGAAATTTCTTTGCAACAACCAACATTAATCATCATATTATTTCTCAAACCCGACCCTATAATCAACCGACTCTCGAATCTAAAACAAAAATGTCATCAAGATCTCATAATGTCTAACTCATATATGAATCGTTTAAGATTGTTTAAGTTTGATTTAAATCCATCATAGATATATGCTTGTTATCCTAAACACAAATAAAGTTTATTACAACAATGTTATAACTTATCCTAGTTTCGATTTAAACATAAAAAAAAGACATGCAGTCAGAACCAATTAATCTACCCGAGAACATTTATGAATGATCTTGAAGCATCTTATTTAACAGAGTTTGATTCTCTTGCATCGTTTCTTTGCAACCCGTATTAGAAATAGAATATTAGATTCTTATTTATTCTTCCCAGGTAGAGGTGGCAAATCTTTCCTATTTTGATAAATAGTTGCCTATTCATTATTAATGAGCGTACATGTAAATTATTAATTAGTTAACTCGATGTATCTTGTATATTTAGTGTTTTTATCTGAGGCTTTCAAACAAGTATTTTATTTCTTTTATTTCTACGTTTTTATATGTTTTTACCCGTTTTAGCTTGCACCTAATTAGCCCGATGATGAGAGTATTTTTGTATATAATTTATTTTAGGAAAAACAAAGCAACAAATGCGGTAAGTATTAAACATTACGAATTAGGAACAACGTAAATGCTCGTCGTTGAGTTCGATCTCGAGGAGGTATGGTGTTTATATTCCAAATTTAGAAACGTTCTTGGAGTTATTACGCTTTTGGGAAGTGAAAAGAAAAGAAAACGCAAGACAGATTACGCTAAAATTAAACTACGTCGCGAAACGTAACGTAAAATTCGATAAAAGTTAAATTTTTTTGAAAAATCTCAAATAAATCCTAAAATTTCTAACTAAGAAAAAAAATAAGCCAAACTTTGTGAAATAAATTTTATTAATTATTATTAAATTTTTAAGTTCAATAAAAAACCTAAAAATCAAAATAATTAAATAAAAGTCAAACCCAAAAAATTTTCTTTTTCTAAACCTAAAATGTATTTTTCTAAGTCTAAAATTCATTTTTTGAAAACTTAAAACTAATTTTACTACTTTTAATTGATTTTCTAAAAACTGAAAATAAAATAATCCTAGAAAATAAATGGGAAAAAGGAAAAATATAAAAATTGTCCAAAGAAGTCCTAAACTGTAAAAGGAATGTAAGAAAAATGAAAAGAGCCTAAATCTATAAGCCAATAAGCTACTAACTATTTATTAACTCACGGCTTAATAATGAATAAGCAAAAACAAAGAGACCTTAAATATTAAAAAGTGCAAACCATACCAAGACCAAGATCCTGGTACAATGGTAAGACCCCTCACACCTGCTCGATAGGTCGGGGGTTCAAACCATGCCAGGGGAGATTTTAGTTTTTCTTTTCTTTTTGATTTTTTTTCTTGCTTGTTTGGATACAAAAGGCACCCCCACAAGCTTGGGTATGTAGGGAGTCAACAATAAGCACACATTTTAAAATAATAAGCCAAAAAAGCACTAACACACAAAATCAGCAAACCAAATAATCAAAGGTACTTATACTAACTGTGGTAATTGGGCACCAATGTCAGTAGGAAGATTAGTTCCCATCGACAATGTTAAATGCACAGATAGCAAAATAACAAGCAGTGGGCTTGAATATAACTTTTTGGTGACTTTGGCTAAGCTGTTAAGCAGCCAATCAGCAATGAAACTGAAAATTACCCATGAGCAGACTTCAATAACTCCTATTTCTAACAGATTGCAAGTTTACAATCTTCAACTCTCAAAATCAAACCTTAGAAGACCTACTGATGCTATAGGACTATTTTATTTAAACTTTTTGCAACAAAAATACTCAACATCTCAAAGCAAGCATATAAACTATCATCTTACTTACATGTAAGAACATACCACATCTATTTATGGCATGAAATACCCTCAACAACAGATTCCTAAAGAAACTGAAATAACACCCAGACTTCTTATCAAACTTGCAAAATTGAGTTTTTTGTGTTAAACCTACAAGTCTTTTGCTCAAAATCAGGTTCCCTAAACCTACTGATAATGTTTAAGCTATAGATAGTCCTTGGTGGTAATCCCAACCTCGGAACCAACTAATCCCAAACACCCCTTTATGGTAGTGTAACTAATTTTATCAAAGAAACTTTGCCCAAATAACATTCAACTCTCAAATATAGCATCAACACATTCAATAACACAAAGTAACAAGAAATTCACACAAAGTTAATGTGACAACCACGGTTTTGAGGTTCGTCACTTAGACTATAGTTTAGGCTATTATGTGTAAATATGTGCTTATGTGTTTAATTTGTGTGAAGGAGGTTGGTATGGACATCGTTTATGAGTATGGGGTACTCATAAGTAAATCGATGAACGGATATTTCATGAATCATAAGCTCACAATATAGTGACTATGAAATGAAATGGAGTTATTTTATCTTTTTACGTATACGTATATGTATTATAGTAAATCGTATTTTTATGATTTAGGGTTTAACGTTTAGAGGTCACGGACTATGGATTTAGTCTCGGGAATAATTTACGGGTTATTTTTAAGTCATTTTGGACTTAGTTAATTAGTTAATAACTTATTTTAAAAGTTTTCATAAAACTGTATGTTTTACGTATTTTATGGTAATCGCGTAGATTTTGACTAGTTTTACGGTTTTAAGGTTGTGGAGGTTTTAGGAGCTGAAACAAATTAAGTAAAATCAAGGTAATATTAATAATATATTAATTAATATTAAAAAATATAAAAACGGGTATAGGCGGCTAAAACAAATGCAAGCGAGAAAAAGAAAAGAAAACGGAAAGTGGGATTTTATACTTGGGCTAGGATTGTATAAAAATTAATTATATAAGGCATTTTATTTAAAAAACACATAAATTCCCTGGAGAAAATAAGTCACGGTTCATCAATGGAGTTTTTAGGGTTCTTCATAATATTTTTGTCTTCCATTAATTATAAGATAAAACCTATGATCATCTTTTTAATTTAATTATTTTTAATGCATTCTTAATCAATACATGATGGATCTAGGGTTAGCTTTAAATTAAAATCTGTATTTTAATAATATAAACATTCTTAGATTAAATAGGGCTAATGATATACATGTGGAGTGTAATTAATTAGACTAATTGTGTTAAATTCGTCATTAAAAACTAAGCAGAATTTTAGGTTACTTGTTTTGATCATATCTAGAGTTTTACAAACTTTCTGAAGTCGAATCTTATACTCATGGAAAGGTAAATGAGTTAAATTTTGAATGCAAGAAACTGGAACTAAATTAGAGGTCAGGAAGTGGGTCAAAAACATGTTACAACAGTCAGATGTCAAAACAGTTTTTGGATCAGCCGGTTTACAATTAATGTTTTGAGTTGGTTAGGGTACTTAGGGTTATAAGTGAACCTTCAAATTAACGTGAGACTTAGTTTATATATTAAATAAAAGATCTGGAGGAGGCCTAAGTAAATGGAATAGGTTAAGACCCTCTGATCATAAGAAACTTTTCATATGTTCAAAATTAGTAAATTCTAGATAGGTAACAATATATATATACATATATATATATATATATATATATATATATATATATATATATATATATATATATATATATATATATATATATATATATATATATATATATATATATATATATATATATATATATATATATATATATATATATATATATATATATATATATATATATATATATATATATATATATATATATATATATATATATATATATATATATATATATATATATATATAGAGAGAGAGAGAGAGAGAGAGAGAGAGAGATATTGGGGCCTTAACAGTAGCTTTAGGGTTGGGAAAAATTGTTAGAGTTATCTAACACATGTAAGGGAATAGGGTTTCGTTTACAAAAAGTGTGGGTTTGGTTAAGTGGGCGTTTGACTCATAGTTTGGAGTATGAAAAACGGGACTGTTTTGGGCAAAGTGATAACAGGATAGGTTATGAACTTAACTAGGTTAAGGGTTTTATAGAGGGTTTTAATGGGATGCTTATTGCATATAAATGAGATTAAAATACAGGAAAGAGTTAGACATCCATCATAGATTGATGAGCCATTTTAGTTTGTTGGTTTATGTCTTGATAGTGTGTATTGCTTGTTTAGATTTTTGCTAGTGTGCGGATATTTGGAGAAGCTCGATCAGGTGAGTTTCATAGTCCCATATATTTAAATGATTTTACTTACAGATGGGATGTAAGAGACACATACTTGTTTTATAAATGATTTACTATGTATGTTTTAATGTTTTGATTGGACTTGTGTGTTTTACTTATGCACTTAACTGCTATGGGATTTATTTAATTTTTTGAAGTATAACTTGATATCATGGGTGACAAGGCGGGGCCTTGGGGATAAAAAGACGGGGTCTTGGGGATTGGTTCTTAGGAGTATGGGCGCCTAATATACCAAAGGAGGAAGGTAGGAAAGGCTTGGAGCCTAGGTTGGATAGAATAAGCGCTTAATATTAAATGTTTAGTTGTTAATGCATGTTAGTATCACCATGTCCATATGTTTTATGAATGATGTTTATCGCTATTGTACTTGATTTTGGCATTGGAGTCTAAACCTATGACTCTCACCAACTTTATGTTGACGTGTTTTAGTGTCTCTTTCAGGTGATAATGTGGTTAAGCGTGTGAATAGAAGTGGCTAGGACTAGAGTTGCCATATGATTGCATTTAGGAGGAGATCCCCTTTCCTCTTAGTTTTCATTTGATGTTTGAATAAGTGATACATTTTTAGACACCTATATGTTTCATTGTTTTATGTTTGTTATTTGATTGTCTCTGGTAAGAGGTAGGTCTGTTACCAACTTACCTAGACTCCTGCATGTTGTTGAGATATTGTCATGACATTTGTGTCGCCATTTATGACATTTCTATTTCATTTAGTTCTCTCTATAGACATGATATTGTTGTGATGATATCCATAGCTCGCGCCCCATATTCTGCCATGGTGGGGTGTGACAGTGTAAAACTCGCATGCTTTTACATTGAACATTACACTTAGTAAACGTACGTATATATTAAAAACTATCCTTTTATAGCATGAACACGTGTGACGTCTAGTAATTACATAAGTTATGTACGTATTATTATTACGACAAGTATTAAGTACGTGTTAGTACACAATAATTACTAACAATAATAATTATAATCGAGCATGAAATCATGAACGTAAAAATCACGAACACGTAATTTGTGACAATCCATCAATTTGAGGTCGTTATTTTATTCTCAAGTATTATTTAAAATCATTATTTTATTGTTAATTTATGAACTCCCTCATCCTTGGGAAGAAATTAAGGTTTACGTCTTAAAGTAGCATCGACTACGTCTAAACCGGAGAACTCTACGTTACGTGTTTACGTTTACATACTCCGTTTTTATAACAGTCCGACATTTCAGATAATAAATTTATTCTCGAATATAATTTTGGAATTTTATTTTTGTGTTGGTTCATAAACTCACAAATTTACGAGAAGAAATTAGGACTTACATGCATAATTTAGCGTCTTTACGATTAAACCGGAAACCCTAGGTTTACGTATTTACGCTTTTGTGCTCCGTTTTTGATGAGAAATTTTTTATTAGAATCGTTTGTGCCGTAGATTCATAATTTATAAAAATGTTTTTCGTAAATCGACCTGAGGGCACGCAAATCGAGGAAACTAGAATCAAGGAGTACCAGTAAATTAGTGGAGATGAGACAAGTGGGACACTTGTCCCACCCCCACTAAGGGCGGCGAAAACAAGCCACCAACACACCTTGGTGGCAAGTTTATACAAAGCTTAGGACACATGTCCATCTAGTTTTGCAAAACCACTAACCAAAACTAACAACTCCTCCCACACTTCTCACATATACTTCACAACATGCAAAATTGATCCAACTCTCTCTCTTTTCCTCTTTTGGCCGTCCATAAACCTCCCACTAGCATCATCATCATCATCAAAAATATAGCCAAACAAAGGCTATAATCAACATATGTTGAAGCATACTTGAAAAGATGAAGATTGGAGGTGATCATAACATGTAAAAAGGAGTTTTTATGAAGATCAAGGGCTGATTTTAGAAGGAGTTTAGTTGCTTAGATATTTCCAAAAATGTTCTTGCTAAGTTCATAAGGTTTGGTGTCAAAACCAAGTCTTGTTCATCCAAAAATCTCAATCTTTCATCATATTGATTGGTATAGAGATCAATTTCTTCTTATCATCTTGTTATTTTGTAAATGTACTCATGTATTTTCTTCATAAATATATATATATATATATATATATATATATATATATATATATATATATATATATATATATATATATATATATATATATATATATATATATATATATATATATATATATATATATATATATATATATATATGATGAATGATGATCAAAATATTGTGTGGGGATTTTGTGTTAATAGATTAGGTTGAAAAGGCTAAAATCAACAAGTAAAAATGTTAAAATCTTGGTTAATTACATAGGCTGTATAAAACAGTAAGTATCAATATGATCACTTGGTTAAATGGCTTGGATTATTAAATATACAGATAGATATATGATTTTTACATATGTGGTGAGTTAGCCACTCAATGGAACCATTAAAATGAGCAAGATATGATCAAAATACTATTGAGGTATAAATCTGTATAGTCTGTTTTGGACGAATTATTAAAAATATTTAGAGGATGATTGAGAAGTAGCTATAAGATAGTTATTTGTAGCACACATCATGTAGTTTATGCTGTTCAAACTTGAGCTTCTATCTCCTTTTGGAACTCAAGATATGGCAAAAATGGTGGACATGACATTAGTAATCAGATTTGTAAATAAACTATATAATATAAAAAGAGCACTCAAGTAAATATTATTATAAAATAAATATATAAAATACACTAACTAATAATAACTATTATAAAATGAGTTTGTATACTATAATAACTAAACATGGCATTTTATAAAAGTAAAACTCAAATGTTTTCTAAAACTACAAACTATATATAAGTTTTATGTCTTTTCGGCTAAACCCGAAAGATTAACGTTTTCGCCAAATAAAAGTTAGACGGTCGGACCCGTCTAATGTAACATTTTTATAACTCATATACTGATATGTAAGCACATTTGACAAGTAAAAACCGATAAACCCGAGCTTTATAACTTATGGACCAGAATGGGCCAAAGTAGCCTTATTGGACCATTAGCCCAACTAGTTTGGCTTAACACTAACGGACTTACTCATGGGCTTAACCCACTTAGGCCCAACATATGAGTATGGGCCTGGTCTTAAAAAGATAAATAGACTAATAAAATGATATTGGACTCTTTATGGGCTTATTGGGCCTAATGTGTAAATGGGCTAAAACTAGTATAACTAGTATGATAAGCCTATGTTAACTACTAAACAACTAGTAATGTTGTGTAAGGAAATAAAACCCCACTTTATCATCATGTTGTGACATCATTACATATGCATAACAACTTTTATAAAGTTATTGGGCATAGCCTAAGACCGAGTATTATTTGTCGAGGTTTCCCGTGATTGAGGCACGTACCATACATCCGAATTGCTGATAACCCGTCTTCCCACACCAATGTGTGTTCATAGCCTCGCACTCTTTTAAATGTTTTATGAAATGTTTTATAAACCCGTGAGGGAGATAACATGCTAGTTTTAATAAAATAGGACACCAGTTGTCATGATTGTTTGCTTATTGATATGGACCCGAATGATTATATGACCCGATGAATGAAATGAAATGGATTATTATTAGTTAGGTTATGTCACTAAAAGTCCCATTAGCATGAATTGTGAACTACCGGGATTTGGTAGACGCTTATGCATATAATAGTACTATTTGGGGAAGATCACCCTAATTCGCGCCTTGACGGTTGATCCCCGTCGTGCCACATTGATTGGTAAGCAAATTTATGTATGAGATGATTTATATAAGCGTGATTATTGTGACGACACGCTATATTAGATGGGCAAAGAAATTACGGGTTAGCTACCCGATATATGTTATAGAAAAGTAACATTGTCATGCGGCTTATAATAATTCAATAATGAAAATACTGATATACGAGTTGAATTATAATATATTGTCTGACTAGCATACGGGGTCTTATTACTGATATTATGTTTTGGTTTTACATAACCATTTTCATATAACGGTTTTTATTAAACTCTATACAACGTTATAAAACGTATTGTATGATGTTTTTACGACAATGATTCGTATAATGGTTTTAAAGGCAAAAGCCTATATTATGATTTACAACAAAGATTCGTATAAAATGTCATTAGCCTATTTTATAGCCTACGACAAAGATTTGTACAAAATCATTTTCGGTAATAAATATATACCGGTGATATATTAATGGTTTTTATTAAACTCTATGAATTCACTCGGTGTTTCGCTGACTTTTTATCATGTTTTATCTCATGTACTTGAAGGTAATTCTGTGGAAGATGACAAGAATTAATGGCCCGCATTTAAATAAAAATTTCCACTCAAATTTTTTGTAAATTTGTATGACATCTTATGACCTGAGGACCTATGTAATTTGATATTTATGAATGGAAAATGCTTTATTATTAAACGACGCGATTTTAAGCGTTGTCTATGATTTGAGTAATGTGCTATCCCGTAACACCAACGACTCGTCCGCTGAATTGAATTATGAATATTTAGGGGTGTTACATAACTACGTACTTAATTAATATTATACGATTAATATCGTTATGTATAAGTATTTAAATATAACACGAATATACGAACACACGAGCACGTATATTTAAAACACGGGAAAACTCCGGGTTTTCCCTTGTGGGCCCTATTAGCCGCGGCACCAAGAGAAGCAAAAGGGCCAAGCCCATTTGATTTTGGTAATAAACAAATAAAGGGAAACGCTTTTTCACTTTACAGAGTTTTCAAGAAAAATCAAAAACCCTATTCTTCTTTCTCTCTCTCTTGGCCGGCGGCAACCACAACACAAAAGAGGTGTTTGTTTTGATTTTATTTAATCAAATTCAAGATCGTGTTCGTGTGATTGTTCACCAATATTTACATGCATTCGGTAATCCGTAAACCCTTTTATGTTATTTTTATTTAATTAGTTAACACATGAACATGAATTAAATAAAAACAAGTATTAAAAACATGTCACGTGATCAAGGGGGGTAAAAATTAAGGGTTTGTTCGGTTTTGGTTGCTCGGCCGACACACAAACCGAGAGCCCAAGGCTCTCGGCGTGTTTTTCATCATGCCACCAACCGAGATCTATGATCTCGGTGGTGTTTGGTTCGGTCGACAGCAGGGACAAGGAACCCCGACTCGCGTCGGGGTGTCCTTGTGGTTTGGTTGGGTCTCGGCAGCAAACAACCCCACCACCGGCACACAGCCGGTGGCTGGTTGGGTCAGGAAGAGGGAACGCAGCGCAAGCAGGTGGACCAACGGCACACAGCCGGTGGGAACCCACTGCTGTTGGCAGCGGCTAGCCGAGAGACAAGGGAACCACCAGCTTAAGTCGGTGGCAGCCTAAACAAGAACAGTGGCAACCGGCCAAGCCGGTTTGCCATTGTTAAGGGGTGTTTTGTTCGGACCGGTTCAAGGGGGTTCCGGGTCAGGTTCACGACATGTTTAAATTAAATACATGGGTCCGGTTCATGACTAAAATTGTACAAGCTAATTAAATTTATTTAACATGACTAATAATTAATTTAATTAATCATAGACTTAGGTTATTGATTATTTATTAAATAATACATGTTTTAACCTAAGTATTTATTTATTTAATTTGGACTATGGTATTAATTAATTATTAAGACATGGAATATAATTAATTAATAATCACGACTTAGGTTATAATTAATATAATATTAATACATGTTTTAACCTAAGTATTTTATACACCTTAATTTAATTAAATCATGCTTATATTTAATTAAATCATTTAACCTATAGTTTATTTGATTAACATGTTATTATTAATAAACTATAATATAATTACATGACTTATGATATGTAATCAGTAAACTTAAGCTTATATTAATTGCTTATTAAATCAGCTTAATTCTAAATATGGAAACTTTCTAATTCAGGAAACTTACTATTTTTGGAAATTTTCTATTTTTAGAAACTAATCTATTTTAAGAAGTTAATCTATTTTGAAACTTTCTAATTTTGGATGCTTTTTATTTTTGAGAACTTTCTATTTTAGGAAACCTGCTATTTTTAGAAAGTTACTTATTATTACACAACAAGTATAATAATACAAGAAATACAAGTAATACTTAATCAGAATACGTATAATACATGATAAACACAGCATAACCTTAAAATCAGAAAAACAAGACATGAACATATAAAACAAGCTGGGACGCGATATAAAATCAGTTACATACTCACTAATCAGAATACTTATACATGTATACTATTTATGTATCATTAGTGAGATCGAAGTAGGACTTCCATTCTTTCGTCTTCTTCGTTCACTAGACATAAGGTACGGATTTCCCGTCCTTTCAATATGGACATTCTTTCCTTATTAGGATTCCCCGTTTGCAGCCAACTGTTTTCCCAGTATTTGTTTTATATGTTTGATACTTATGCTAGATAAAGATCATAAGCCATATACATGCATGACCAGTGTCCCCTAGTTATGGAGGTACCATAACCATAACACTAGTGGCACCAGTGTTATGACTTCCCCACGGCGAAGTGATTGCTCGTGGCGTCCCTTTTCAGTTTTGGCCATTATATAATTATCATGTGGGGTGTATGGGTGCATCCTAGTTACATGTTTACCAGTATTATCATAGTGAATGCGATGTGTGCCTTGCATCCTTCACTAGGAGTTGATCCCTCCTACCCATACTATTTAATTAGAGGCAACCCCTCTAATTGCATGACGAGGTCTCCCCTCCAAGTATTCATGCACGGTGGAACCTCATGACCTATATGGGCTATTTGGCTAATTAAAACAGATTTTCATAGAAACATAAGTCTTTTCAAACTATAAAACCAGTTTTATGAACATGAATCCATATTGCTTAGAACTTATAATATTCCGCTGCTATTAGTCTTTTATGCTTACGTTATTCCATGCACACTTGTATATCCGTGCACTGAGCGTTATGCTCAGTCGTTTTCCTTTCATGTTCCCAAACGGCAGGTACTCAAAGGCGCTCGTAGACTTTAAGCGTGCGTGCATATGGATTGGAAGCTATCTAGCCTTCTCTACTTTATGCATTTCATCATACATTTTGCTACTTATTTCTTTGGACATTGTTTAGTCCTTTTCCTTTATAGTACTTATGTTTGTGTATGATGAGCTTATACTTGGGGTACCGATTTTTGTTTCCGGTATTTCCTTTCATGGACATTTAATGTTTTTAAGACATTTACCTTGTATGCTTTGATGACACGCCATAATCATGCGTGACATTCCATTTACCAAAATAGGGTGTTATAATATGGTATCAGAGCTAAGGCTTCGACCTGTAGCCTCTCAAAAACGACCTATGATTAGTGGGTAGTCACTATGGTCTTCCTAGAACTGACAGTCGGTTTTCATGCATTCGTTGTTTTCATGCATTCATGTTATATGTCATTGTCGTAAGTTTATGACTAAGTAATGGTTGGTAGAGGAATGACCCTTATTAGTCGCATGTGCTTTTATTGAAAATTTTAACTTTGGGACCGACCCATAGGTGTCCCCTCGCCATGTCTTTTGTTTTGGGTGAACTAACCATAGGCGTTCACTCTCGCGTATATAAAATTTTCATAAAACTGCATCATGAATTCATGCACTGTTTTTCTTGCATAAAATTTTTCTCATGATTTATTTGGCATAAAAAATTTCCCATGTATATATTTTATGTTTAATCAGTTTAATCATGCATTTTGTTTTATACTGTCAGATGGTTCTCACACGCGAGCAGGAACAACTCAATGCAGCAGTCCAAGCTGCGATGCAAGCTTTACTTCCTCAGCCGAGGAACGAATTCAGGGTTGAGGTGCAGGTTGCCAACAATCAGCAACAACACCTAGTTCCTCCTCCTCCTCCTCCAACAACACTGGTCACATGGCTGAAGAGATTCAACAAGCAACGTCATCGATCCTTCGAGAGAACTGACAGCCCTAGTGAGGTTGAAAGTGGGTTGGCTCATATCAAGAAGATATTCGATGTAATGGGCTGTGACCCCCTCTTCAAGTCGAGGTTGGCCTGTTACAAGTTCGAAGGTGATGTACTGGGATGGTGGAAGGCAGTGAAGCAGTCTGAGGGAGGTGACAATTGGGTAGCTGGCTTGACTTGGGCTTAGTTCAGGGAGTTAGTGATGGGACAGTTCTTCCCCAAGGCTGAGCAAGACAAGTTGAAGAGGAAGTACCATGGAATCAGGCAGAGAGTTGGGGAGAACAGCAACGAGTTCATGCAACGCTTTCTTCGTGTGGCTGGTTTTCTTGGCGCAGCAGCAGGTACTGCCGAAGAGAAAGCATACCACTTCCGGTGGGTTCTTCGTACATCGGTTGCCAACAACTTGGTGTGTGATACCTTCAACACGGTGGCACAAGTAGCCGATGCAGTACGTAAGCTGGAGATGCTGCAGGAAAGAGAGGAGTTCAGGGAAGCAGAGAGACCCGAAAAGAGGTAATTGATCGTCATTCAGCGGTGACCATTTCAAATTCATTCAGTATTATCCAATATGTATCTTTCTCTTTAAACTGCATCTTTCAGGCAGAAGACTGGGGACCGATCTCAACCGGCTACTCAGCAACAGCCTACTCAGCCCAAGGGTAACGGTCAAACTCAAGACCGTTCTGCTACGGATAGGCGTGGCGGTAATGATAATTACCGTAAAAATGCTGGAAACTCCAACAACAGCAGGTCCCTACATTTAACTCATTTCTTATGTTACACGTTTATGACTTATAATTCTGACACATAGCAATCATCTACCAGGAATCATGGTAACGGGAGGGAGCAGGATCGAAGACGTTCACAGCCTAACCGTCCAGCTATCACTGGTATTACATCTTACGATTTTTTTGCATTATCCTTTTGTACCTATAAACCATGTCTCATGTGTACTTTTCCAAACAGGCTCCCATCCAGCAAGGGCACCTGCTGGAGGGTATACTCACCCTCTCTGCACTACCTGCAACCGTAGGCACCCAGGGTCATGTCGGCGCGACAGCGACGCTTGCTTCAAGTGTGGCCTTACTGGCCATCGCATGAAGGACTGCCGCAAGGGCGAGATGGAGGGCACATCTGGACATGCTGATTCCAAGCCACCTCCTACTAGTGGACGGGTGTATACGACTTCTCGCGATCAGGCCAACAAGTATACAGGTACCATCATTGGAATCTTGTATATGTATGGTCAAGCTGCATGTGTTTTATTTGACACGGGTGCTATTCACTCGGTCATTTCTACTACTTATGCCAAGAAATTTAGGATATCCCCTATGCCTTTAGAGAATGTATTAAACATTTCCACGCCTTTAAGAGACTCTGTACGCATAACCTATTGGTACAAGAGCCTTCCCCTAGAGTTTGACGACAAGATTCGTCCTGTTGACGCACTTCCATTGGATATGTGCGATTTTGACATGATATTAGGCATGGATTGGCTATCCAAACATCACGCCACCATAGACTGCCATACATATCGGGTCATCTTCGATGATGTAAATGCACAAAAGTACATTCACAACGGGTTCGTACCCGGAAGGTTTGTATAAATAATTTCGACCTTACAAGCACGTACACTACTGTCACATGGTTGTGAGGGCTATCTTTCTATTGTTCATGATTTGGAGGCTGAATCTCCTTCTATCCAGAATCAGTCGATCGTGTCAGAAATCCCAGACGTGTTTCTAGAAGAACTTCCAGGCATACCACCTGCTCGTGAAGTGGAATTTAATATTGAGCTCGTCCCAGGAGCTATGCCAATATCTAAGGCTACTTATCGCATGGCTCCCATAGAGCTGAAGGAGTTAAAGGAACAACTGAAGGTATTATTGGAACGCGGTTTCATTCGACCCAGTGCTTCTCCAAGGGGCGCACCTGTTCTGTTCGTAAAGAAGAAGGACGACAGCATGCGTCTGTGCATAGATTATCGCGAGCTTAACAAGATCACCATCAGGAATAGATATCCGCTGCCACGCATTGATGACTTGTTTGACCAATTCCAAGGGGCCAAACATTTCTCCAAGATTGATCTGAGGTCGGGCTATCATTAGTAACGGGTTAAAGAGCAGGACATCGCCAAGACTGCTTTCCGTACACGCTATGGGCACTACGAATTCGTAGTCATGCCATTTGGCCTTACCAATGCTCCAACTGTCTTCATGGATCTGATGAACCGTATCTTACATGATTTCCTTGATAAGTTCGTCATTGTCTTCATTGACGACATTCTTATTTTTCTAAGTCAAAGGAGGAACACGAAGACCATCTTCGTACTGTACTACAGATACTTCGCCAGAAGCAGCTGTATGCCAAATTCTCCAAGTGTGAGTTCTGGTTAGACAAGGTGGCGTTCCTAGGCTACATTGTATCAGCCGAAGGAATCACCATGGATCCAACAAAGGTTGAGGCTATTACCTGTAGAAGTATGGTAATCTATGATATATCAAGAGGGTTGTTGTTTCTAGAGAGAGAAAGTAGAGAGAGAGATGAGAGAAAATGTTATATGTGTTATTTGATAAATGAAACAACCAACACCCCGTTCCATGGTAGAAAGGGGTTTATATACCCAAGTCCCTTAGTGGACTTGGGCCTCCGGCCCATGAACATGCTCATGGGTCGGGCTTACATAAACTATAATTAAACTTATACTACGAGCCCTTAACTATATTGTTGGAGTGACGGAGACTTTCTAAATACGAAAAACGTATCTCCAACAATCTCCCCAAAATGGAGGTCACTCCAAATTATAAAGTCCTAATCTATCATGTTAGATCTTCGTTCTCGTGCTCGTAGTCCACTTTCTCTTTTCTTCTTTTACTTTTCTTCATTCCTGTGAATATGTGTTGATTATCATCAGGCTTTGGCTTAGAACATGTTCGTTTGGATTTTCACGTGCAGTCTTGTCCTTCTTGTGATGTTCGCCTCTTCGTGACTTCATGTCCCACGTACCTATCCTCTGTTAAATTCTTGAAAGTTTCATAGTTAATACAGCGGAAGACTTTTAGGTCAGACTTTCTTGAATTTGCTGAAATATTTGATACAGAAGGAATTAGTATGTGAGGAAGACTTCAGCTGGTACACCGCAACGCCATGCTCTTCAAATGCAACAACATAATAAGACACGAATAAAATGGCTTTGACATTTTATTCTTATTCGGTAGCATTTTACCTCCGGTCGGTGAAGACCGTTGGACGATAATAAATATCGTACTTGTGACAGGTAGCTCTAATTAAAGATCTCCTTGACAAGATTTCGTAGGTAAACCCGTTCTCTTTATTCGACCGTCCAAAGGTGACTGCGAACATAAAGAGTGAATCATTTGGATAAGAAATATCCTAAAGATTGAATCCGTCAATTCATGATCCTGGAACAGGTGAATTTTAATTAATATATTCATCATCGTTGCTTTCCGGTTGTCACGAGCTTGATTCTGATAGAATCTTGCTTGTCACATACCGCAGTGCTGTTTGAGGTTGACACTGGAAGGATTTCCACTATTCACTATGAACACTAAAGAGTGTCACTCTGAGTGTTCTGGCAAAATCACTTAGATGTTGCGTAGACGCCCTGGAACAAGTTTAATCTCAATTAAGAGTCAAACCATCGTTTTTTTCCAGTTATCACCAGATTAGTTCTTAAAGAACCGCACGTGGCACCTACCATGAGCTTGTTTGATGTTGGCTCAAGCAGGATTTACATCTTCATTGTAATACTTTCATATCACTCAGTTGTTCTAGCAATATTGCAAGAATACTCCGTAGGACTCATAAAATTCTTTCTTGTTTTAAAATTGTGTCCTAATGAGACTTTTGATGATCTCGTGGCTCTATACTTAATAGTGCATTTTGTTTTGGTGATCGAAGGCTAGAGAGGATTGCCACCTTTTCAATATCAGTTTAAAATAAATATCTTTTGAGAGATATTTGAGTTGGCTGGGAGGGGTTGTGCATCGTATCACTGGGTCCATGATACTTTTGTCTTCAATATGAGTTGACCTGATTTCTTCCTAAGTTGTAAGGAGGGCTTCTTTATTTACACCCTTTATCTTTACATTTCTTTTTCATTCTTCAACCCCTTTAATGCTTACCAATACATCATCACTAGAACCTTATTGTGATTGTTCCAGTGCTAGCATCAGTACTTGGTCGGCATTCAGCTTCGTTCACAATCCATTCCCCATATTTCCTAAGGACTTCTATTTTCTAACTATGGAATTGTCCTTGGGAAGATTCCTCCGGTTCTGGAAGAGTCATTGGACTAGTACCTAATCCTACCACCCTTTTGTCACCACATTCTTCATGAGTTAAGTGTGTTTTGGGTAAGTCTTCATCTTCAGGAAAAATTCCTTAAAATCACTGAGGTACTTGTGATATAAATATCAAGAGTTTTTGTACCTTCAGCGTTTTTGACAACAAAAATACTCCCCCTTAACATATGTGTAGCACATATCAAGTTGGATTTTCGATTCAGCCCTTTTTCATTTTTAGCCACATATGTTTTACAAGTCTCCTTAATCCCATTTTCTCCCTTATCCAAAATTGTTGGGAATAAAATATAGCCAGTCTACTTGAGCGCTGACAAGAGTAAATCAAGTGTTGATAGGAAGAAACCAAGCGCTGACAGATCAAGCGTTGACAAGAAAAAGTCAAGCGTTGATACATTAGAGACAAGCACTGATGGAAAGATTTAGTCTACGCGTATATTGTTTCTAGTTTGTTTCTAGTAAGGATAAGTTCAACATTGTATTTTCTATATTTATCTTTACCTAGAATAGTTGATACGTAGACTCTTGTACAAGGCTTCTTATATCTATAAAATAAGACCTTTAGGTTAATGTTCAATATAAGTTTTCATACGTTAAACACTTTCATTGTAAGCAAGTTTGTTATCATTAATCAAAGTGAAAGTTTGTTTACATCTTTGTGTTCTTGTTTAAGTGTTAATTCCGCATAACACTTAGATCATCATATACATATACAAAGGTTTCTCTAATTGTATAACTTGATCTAATCTTGTATACATAAAGCTAAATCTATCTAAGTTTGGAATCAACAAGTGGTATCAGAGCTTGTTGAGAAACATTTGATATTAAAGAACACAAGAACCCTAAAATCACCAAAACCCTAATTTTCTCAAAATCCTAAAAACATCATGTCAAATCCAGAAGTAACCCCCTGCTCCTCACCTTTACCAAACATCAAGATTCCCATGCTTGATGCAACCAACTTTGAATTGTGGAAATTCAACTTTGAGTAATATCTGAAGATCTATGACTACACTCTCTGGGAGATATATGAATATGGAAACACATACAATAGAGCTGAAAAGGTTGCTGCTGCCATTGCTACAAGAACTGTTGTTGCTGGATGTCCAGAAGCAGATAAGAAAGAAAAACCAGGTGATGGTAGAGCTGTGTCTGCTGAAGACATAGCAAAGAGAAGGGTTGATATGAAAACCCTAAACATTCTGAAACTCTCGTTAGGGCAAGAGAACCAGCATAAATACAGAGGTTATGATTCTGCTAAAGACCTTTGGGCAGCTCTTGAAGTTGCATATGGTGGCAATGATGATACTAGGGAAGAGAAGAAGAAGCAACTCATGCATGAGTATGCTGTTTTCAAAGCTCAACCTAATGAGAAGCTTAGCATTGTGAGAAGAAGACTGCTTGAAATTACAAGCAAACTGTCCTTCATGGGGACACAACTTGGTGATGTTGACATTAATGCCACTTTTCTTAAAAGTCTTGGTGATGCGTGGAAGATTGACGCAAGATCTATACTTGCCAATACCACTCACAAAAGTTCTACTTTTGATGATATCTATAACAAACTAAGGCTGTTGGAGAATGAGACTCTTTTGGAACATGGAAGTAAGTCTACCAATAGTAACATGGCCTTCTTCTCACATAGTGAAGGCCAATTTGATCAAAAGGACTCCTACATGCACCCAATTACTGGATCAACATGTGTCAACATTAGAACATGTCCTGTCAACGCCTCATATTCAGACGCTGACACATACAAAAGTGACTCACCAAGAGTTAAACCTGCTGGTTTGGATCTGAATACTGTATGTGCTTACATTGCTTCTTTGCCCAATGGTTCAGTGATTACATATGAGGACCTTGAGCAAATAAGTGATGAGCACTTGGAGGAGATAGATATTAAGTGGCCATGGCTCTTGCTAGTATAAGAGCAAACAGGTGGAATAGAAGGTTTAAGAAGAAGATGACCTTTAATGCAAAGGACACGGCTGGATTTGATAAATCCAAGGTTGAATGCTACAATTGTCATCGTATGGGACACTTCATGAGGGAATGCAGATCTCCTAGAAGATCTGATGCTGGCAAACCCTCAAGCCAAATTGTTAAGGCTCAAGATCCTAAGGCCATGGTTGCAGTGCAAGAGATTGATGGTATGGGATGGGATTGGAGCTATTTGGCTAAAGATGGGGAAGAGGATAAAGCTTTGGTTGCTGAGATAGAAGAAGAAGAGCATGTTCAATATGCTCTCATGGCACACTCCTCCTCTTCATCAGATAATGAGGTATACGATGATGCTTTTTGTAGTAAGGGCTGTAGGTTAAATACTAAGAAACTTAATAAAGAGGTGGTAAGATTATTAGATGATGTGAGTACTGAGAGATGCAAACTGTCTAACTATCAACTTGCTCTCACTCAAACTGAGAAGACAGTTTCTGAGTACAAGAAAATGAAATTTGACTTAAAAGATAAAATAAATATATTAAAACATGAGTTAGATGCTAGTAATGATGTTAGGAACATCATGGAAAGGGTTAATAGTGAGTTACAGGCTAAGTTAGATGAGGCCATTAAGAATAAGGATAATGTTGACCTTAAAATTCAGAGATTTGATAAGGCCACACAAACCCTAGGAGAATGTGTTAATAAACAAAGGGATCCTAAGGACATGACTGGGATTGGGATGAAAGACTATACTGTGGTTCCACCACCAGCTAGTGACTTCTATGGTGTCCAAAGAAAGGACCTATCTTGGACTGGTCTACCAGAACTCCAAGAGGAGGAATTTATTCCTCCACCAAGAGTCATTACCCCAGTTGAAGAGTATCAACAGAAGTTGACTGACTTGAATGAATGGAAGAAAGCCAACCCTACCTTGTTTGTTAAGGGTGGCTTGTTATGTGAAAGTCCTAATGAGTCAACCCCTATTAAGGTAACAAACCCAATCACTGGTAAGGCTGTTGACCTTGGCTCAAACACTGTTAGAAAACCTAGCATCAAGTATGCAGAAATGTATAGGAATACTAGGTCACCTAAAAGCCAAGTTAGTAATGATGGTACAGGCTTCTTCTCTTCTAGACCTAGGGTTGTGTCTAGAAAAGCCTGTTACACTTGTGGTAGCTTTTCACATTTAGCATATAAGTGTGTCAACGCTTCCAAGGTCAACACTGTTAGAAAGTCAAACGTTGTCAGACCCAAAACATTTATGGAGCAAAGTCCACAAGTGGTTAGACCAGCCCCATTCTTCACTAGAGGGTCTAACACTCATGGACAAAGACCATTTCAAAAGACAAATACTTGGTCTAATAGGCAATGGGTTTCTGTAGCAAACCCTAGGTCCAACGCTGACAAGGGTAATTTCAGCGTTGACAAGACCAAATCCAACGCTGACAGAAATGTGACCAGACCTAAATATTTGCAACCACAGGGTAAGGGGTCTAAATCTTCTTCAAACTTGACATGGAGACCTAAGAAAGATCAAAACCCTAATGATAATGGGATTTCTATGACCTGCAACAGATTTAATTACATTTCAAAGGTCATTACAAAACCTATTGGGGTTAACTGGGTATTTCATCAAAAGAGGGATGAAAGGGGTTGTTATGAGAACTAAGTCTATTCTTGTTGAACAACCAGATGAATCCAAGTCTGCTAAGGCTTGGGTTCCCAAAGAAAACTAACTTGTTTTCTTTATGTGCAGGGTGTTCAAAAACAGGTCAATGATTATGGATATGGGACAGTGGATGCTCAAGGCACATGACATGGAAGGAAGATTATCTAACTAACTTCACTCCCATTAAGGATGGTGATAAGGTTTAGTTTGGAGGCGGATATGGTACTATAACAGGCAAAGGAACACTTCTCACCAAGAACTTACGTTTTGAGAACGTATTTTTGGTAAAGGAACTTGATTACAATCTTTTTTGTGTATCACAAGTTTTGATAACAAAAATAAAGTTCTGTTTACTGATACTGAATGCTTGGTGTTAAGCAAGGATTATAAAATCCCTGATGAGAAATATATTGACTATAGAACATGTGACAATCCGTCAATTTATGGTTGATATTTTATTCTCAAGTATTATTTAAAAATATTATTTTAATGTTATATTATGAACTCACTTATTTATGGGAAGAAATTTGGATTTATGTCTTGAAGTAGCATCGACTACGTCTAAACCGGAGGATTCAACGTTACGTGCTTACGTTTACATACACCATTTTGGTGACAGTCCGACATTTCAGAAAATAAATTTATCCATGAATATTATTTTGAGATTTTAAATTTGTGTTGGTTCATAAACTCAAAAATTTACGAGAAGAGATTAGGACTTACGATTATAATTTAACGTCCTTTACGACTAAACCGGAAACCTTAGGATTACGTATTTACGTTTTCGAACTCCGTTTTTGATGAGACAATTTTTATTAGATTCGTTTTGTGCCGTTGATTCATAATTTATAAAAACGTTTTTCGTAAAACGACCCGAGGGCACGCAAATCGAGGAAACTATAATCGAGGAATACCCGTAAATTAGTGGGATGAGACAAAACAAGTTTTGCCCAACCCCACTTATATGGGAAGGCAACTCTTAGCTACAACACACCTTATGTGTCAACATTTAACAAGTAAATGTTACACTTGTAACTAGCTTAGCTTATAAGCTACCAAAACACAAAACCATCTAGCCAAAACCATTCCTCCATTTTCATACATGAAATACCACCAAAAACTCACAACTCTCTCCTCCCTCTCTCTAAAATTCGTCCAAGAACCACCCCTAATCACCCTCATTTGATCAATTTAACCACAATATCATGTGTTATTCACACATATGTTGAAGAACCTTTGAAGATATGAAGATTGGAGGTGATCTTAACATCCAAAAAAGAGTTTCCATGGAGTTATGGGCTGATTTTCAATAATATAATCATCCATTTGAAGGACCCAAGAAGTTCATTTGCCATGTTGAAGATTTGATAACAAGAACCAAGTCTTGTTCATCAAAAACCTCATCTTTTCATCACTAATGGTGGTATAGAGATTGTTCTTCCTATCCTCTTGTTATTTTGATTATGTAATCTTGTATTTTCTTTCCTATTGTATATGTATATGATGAATATATGGTGATAAAAATGTTGTGTGGGGATCAAGTGTTGATAAATATGGTTAAAAAGATGGAAAACCATAGGTAACAAGGTTAAAATCTTGCTTAATGTGATGGCTGTATAAAAACAGTAAGTAACCAAATGTTAAACTGATAAAATGGCAAAGTGGAATCAATATACAGTAAGTATTAGGTGTTATACACATGTGAGAGTTGGCCATACAATGGAATCATCAAAATTAGTGAGATATGATCAAAACAAAATTAATATACCAATCTGAATACTCTGTTTTGTAGGGACTGTTAAGGATACTTAGACATGGATTGAGCAGTAGCTATAACTTATTTGTAGCAAATAATATGAAGTTTATGTCATCCAAAAATGAGCTTCTATCTCCTTATAGAACTCAATATATGATAAAAAGTGTGAAAGTGAAACTAAAAATCGGATTTTGTGAAATTAAAGTTTAATAGTATTATATAAGCACTCAAAATAATATAGTATAAAATGTCAAATTAAAACCCACGAACTTATATATTTCATTCATATAAATATGTATAAGGATAAATAAATGGACATTATATAAAAATGGTAGTTTGGTAAGTTTTATAAGTTATAAAAACTATAAACATGATTTTACGTCTTTTCGGCTAGTACCGTAAAATTAACGTTTTTCGTCAATTAAAACTTAGACGATCGGACCCGTCTAATGTAAACTTTTTAAAAGTCATATACTGATATATATATAAGTACTTAATACAAGTTAAATCCGATAAAACCCTAACTAAATAACATATGGACATTAACGGGCTAAGTTACCATTACTGGACTAATAATCCAACTAAATGGGCTAAACACTTATAAACTTACTTATTGGGCTTAACCCACTTGGGCCCAACATGTATAGTATAATACTAATAATAAAAGTATAAAATGATCTAATTTAAGGTAATGGACTTATAATAGGCTTATTGGACCTAAAACATGTAAATAGGTAAAACTAGTAAACTAGTATAAAAGTTACCAACACATAACACAAAAATGAGTACATGAGAATGTATAAACCCACTTGATCATCACCAACACATAACACAAAAATGAGTACATGAGAATGTATAAACCCACTTGATCATCATCATATATATAAAATCATCATATGTATACATAATTGTTATTTTTATGAAGTCATTGGAAAAGAGTCTAAGACAAGTATTATTTGTTTAGGTTTCCGTGATTGAAGCACGTACCGTACATCCGAATTACCGATAACCCGCTTTCCCACATCAATGTGAGTTCATAGCCTTGCACTCTTTTAAATGTTTTTATGAAATGTTTTATAAACCCGCGAGGGAGATAACATGTTAGTTTTGATAAAATAGGACACCATTTGTCCCGATTGTTTGTTTATTGATTTGGACCCGAATGACTGTATGACCCGATGAATGAATATATGACCCGATAGATGAAATAAAATGGATTATTAAAGTTAGGTTATGTCAATAAAAGTCCCATTAGCATGAATTGTGAACTACCGGGATTTGGTAGACGCTTATGCATATAATAGTACTATTTGGGGACGATCACGCCAGTTCGCGCCTTGACGGTTGATCCCCGTCGTGCCACATTGATTGGTAAGCGAATTTATGTATGAGAAGATTTACACAAGCGTGATTATTGTGACGAAACGCTAACTTAGATGGGCAAATTGAGTTTCGGGCTAGCTACCCGTTGTTTGTTGTAGTAAGGTAACAATGTCATGCGGCTTATAATAATCTAAAAGTAACGAAATACTTCTATACGCATCGAATTACGATATATTTCCTGACTAGCAATACGGGGTCTTACTATTGATATTATGTTCGTGTTTTGGTTTTTCATAACCATATTCATATACCGGTTTTTATTTAACTCTATACAACGTTATAAAACGTATTGTATGATGTTTTTACGACATTGGTTCGTATAATGGTTTTGAAGGCAACAGCCTATATTATGATTTTTGATAAGGATTTGAATAAAATGAATTTGGCTATTTTATGGCCTATTACAATGATTTGTACAAAATGATTTTCGGTAATAATTTTATACCGATGTTATATTGATGGATTTTATTAAACTCTATGAATTCACTCGGCGTTATCGCTGACCTTTTCTTTTAACATGTTTTATCTCAGGTACTTGAAGGTAATTCTGTAACACCCCCACAATTGCTATGCGCAGCGGAACTACAACAATGGGTGCTACACAGTATTCATTGCACACAAGATATATCAAACGACGCTAAAAAGACGTCAACTTAAAACTTGAATTTAAAAATTGTTAGATGATACATGTCCACGGTTTTTCCAACCCCAATTTGGTACAACAGAGTTAAGCGTTTTAGGTCCCCATGAATCTCAACCCAAGAATTTCAGTTTTACAACAACATAACATTAAAACTTAAAATGTTTAAGTAGAAAAAGGAGGAAAAACAAGCGGACTCCAAGCCATACACACAACATCCATCCCATGCATGCTCCATTCTACACTTCAGCGGTTACCTGAAACACATGCCAAAATTTTGGTCAACGAAAACGTTGAGTGGAATTCATAGGTTTTACAATCCATTTGAACGTATATAAAATAAAAACCATTCGTGATCATTTATAGACTTGTCGATCAAACAATCTATAATCAGGATACTGACAATTGTGTTTAAGCTCATGACACTAATCCGTTAACTCAATCACCCGCGTAATAAATACCGGCGTGATTCAGATGAAACCAGTGCCCCTTCTAAAGGCATCAGTTGCAATTATACCTTATTTCTCATACAAAATAATCTACCGCAGAACTTACTCAACGTACAGCTTCTCGGCTAGCATTGGGTCGTTAACCCCGTAGTACTACAAATTGCATAAGCGGCTATTTCCCCCTACTCGAGGGCAGGACAATAGTTAATAGTTCATGATTTTAGGGACTTTTGCAACTTTGGTACTCAACACAATTTCTAAGGCAACTTTCGGGTCTAACAATCATTCATGATATACGTTCCTTTTAAAAACTAGCATGCATTTCCCTCGCGGGTAAAACAATTTGAAATAAACATGAGCGAGGCTATAAATTCACACCTTATATATTAAGTAGTCGGTAGTTCGAGGGATGATCACTGACGATGTTACGGATGCCCGGGTAATTCAACACCTATCACAAATAACGCGTAATGAGTAATCTCATTTTAAATACTTCACGGTACTGTATAAAATACATATATACTAGTCACTTAGGACAATTATAACTCACGCCAAAAACAAAACAACAAGCGTTACTCATTTTACTCCATTCGTTCTCATTACTTACGTTGTCCATTTTTACTCATTCTCGCCGGTACTTGACTAAAGTACGGGCTGTTTTACCATGTTTAACCTTACTTATAAAATTTGATAAAATTCTCAAAAATCCTATAAGACCTGTAGATAACATGTTTTTAAGCCCAATAAAAGTTTTTACTTTTACGACCCGTTACGCAACGCTTTTCCAAAACTACATTTTACGGGCTGAAATTGTACTTCGACCAATTTTGACCTCTTTGACCTATATGAAATATACCTTTGACTTCTTTGACTCCTAAGTCAACTTATAGACTCATTTATACAGGTTTGGGACCAAATTTTGACCCTTGACCATTTACCAATTCATACTTGTGACCCTCGGGATTTGACTAAAACTTTACATAAATTCGGATTATGAAAGTCCTCGTCTCCCGGTACTCGATCTTTAAAACCTCATAACTTTTAGCTCGTTTTGAGTCACGGGCTCTACCTTATACCAAATTAAAGACAAAAAGACCCTCTACAACTACATTTTGTTTTCAAGACCTGGAAGAAAAATCATTTTTATGAAATGACCTCAAAGTTTCTGCCTAAATTTGGCTACTCCAAAATCACGTTTAAACTCGATTCCAAACCTTTTAACCACCACTAGGCATCATCCTAAGCCTCCCTAAACATATCCAAACACAAGATTTCAGTCCTACCCCTATTGATCAACCAATCTCAAAATCAAAAATCAAAGAAATCAAACATGCAATCACCTAAACCTATGTAACACATCATTAAACATCTAACCAAACACAAGAATAACACTCAAAATTCATCAACCACCATGGCTCCCCAAACACCCCTTGTGCCGTGGGGTTTGGGTGACCAAGTCACCACAACCAAATTGATTTTGGTGGGTTTTTAATGGTGATTACGCTTCCATAACACATGAATTTAACATGCATTACAACAATTAGCCTCAAAAACGAATTTGGATCATCTTGAAAATTTTTGGAAAATTTACTTGAATGCATGTGGGATTTAAGTACATAGAAATGTAGGGAATGTAAAGATTAGATGTGGTCTAACCTTAATTTTAATGAAAATCAAGTGAAAAAAATTTTTTGATGGTGTTCTTGGTGGGTTGGGGGTGTCCGTCGGCTATGGGAGCAAGAGAGGGAGAGAGTTGATTGTTTTTGGTGAAATGAAACTATGTGTTTGTGTTTGTGTCAATTTGGGGCTTTTTGGTACATTGGGAGGGACCAATTTGCAATTTTTGGTTTCTTTTGGCCTTAAGTTGAAAACGTCCTCAAAACTTTGCGGTTTCGACTCACTAGTCAATTTTGAAAATTTTACGGGAGTCGGAAATCTTCCCGAACACTCCAAAATATTTTTGGGATACTTTAAATGTACTCGGAAGGCTATAAAACTCACCCGACTCAACTTAACACGAACCGTAAATAAAATTCTCGAAAAATTACATTATCGATAAATCGTCAATAATTATATAAAATTAGGCATCCCTCGGGATCGTAATCGTCATCGTCCTTCTTGAATCGTCAATCGTAAAAATTATAACCTCGAACATCGGCTTTAACCAAAATACTTATAAATATAGAAATTAAAATTTATTAAAAATTTCAAAAATTAGCGTAATTTAGGGTACCGTTAATGACCTTGGTTCTAGGGTGTCACATCCACCCCTCCTTAAAGAGAGCGACGTCCCGGCGCTCGCCTCTTCTTGTACTCACATTTCGTTCTACGGGAACAGATGAGGATATCTTTCCTTGAAAAAGTCCTCACGTTCCCAGGTGTATTCCGGTCCACGCTTAGAATTCCATCGGACTTTCACAATAGGAATTCTACTACGCTTCAGCCTCTTGACCTCTCGGTCCATAATTTCCACAGGTTCTTCCACAAAGTGCATTTTGTCGTCTAGTCGAATCTCGTCCAAAGGAATCACCAATTCCTTGTCCGCCAAACTCTTCTTCAAGTTCGATACGTGAAACGTGTCGTGAATAGCACTAAGCTCGGTCGGCAATTCTAACTTGTACGCTACTGGTCCAATTCGTTCAACGATCTTAAACGGTCCAATATACCTTGGACTCAACTTTCCTTTCTTCCCAAAACGAATTACACCCTTCCACGGCGATACCTTGAGCATAACCATATCTCCAACTTCAAACTCCAACGGTTTCCTTCGGTTATCGGCATAACTCTTCTGTCGGCTTCTCGCAGCAAGTAGTCGGTTCTTGATTTGTACGATCTTCTCTATCGTTTCTAAAACCATTTCGGGTCCAGTCAATTGACTTTCCCCCACTTCACTCCAACACACAGGCGATCTACACTTCCTTCCATACAATGCTTCGAACGGTGCTGCTTTGATACTCGCATGATAACTATTGTTATACGAAAATTCCACCAGAGGCAAGTGGCGTTCCCAACTTCCTCCAAAATCAATCACGCATGCTCGGAGCATGTCCTCCATCGTTTGAATAGTTCGTTCACTCTGGCCGTCAGTTTCCGGGTGATAAGCCGTGCTTAAACTCAATTCAGTGCCCATCGCACGTTGAAGCGATTTCCAAAATTCCGATGTAAATCTACTGTCGCGATCCGAAATGATCGATAACGGCACTCCATGTCTACAGACGATCTCTTTCACGTACACACTGGCTAGCTTTTCCATGCTGTCCGTCTTCTTCATAGGTAAGAAATGAGCAGATTTCGTTAGCCTGTCCACAACTACCCATATCATATCACATCCACTAGGAGTCCTAGGTAAACCCGTCACGAAATCCATAGCAATTTTCTCCCATTTCCATTATGGGATTTCTGGTTGTACCAACAATCCAGATGGTTTCTTATGTTCTGCTTGAACCTTCGCGCAAGTCAAACACTTACTGACGTAACGAGCAATATCCGCTTTCATATTCGGCCACCAATAAACTTTCTTCAGGTCGTGATACATTTTATCCGATCCAGGATGTATCGAATACTTCGACTTATGCGACTCATTCATAACCAATTCTCGAACTCCAGGCTTTCCTTCCTCAGATGAACACAGTGGTAACCAAATCCGATTCTCAAAATATCTCAGTCCGTCTGACCTAATCACGAAAAGAGGTTTCAACATTCGTCCCAAGTTTTCGGCTTCAACATTCCCTTTCATTAGTCCTCTCTCTTGAGCCTTCAGTATAGTTTCGGTTAAGTCAACGCTCTCAGTCATCACTAAAGCTCTAACCCTCAAAGGTTTCTCCCGTTCCTTCCTACTCAGTGCATCCGCTACAACATTCGCCTTGCCAGGGTGGTAGCGAATTTCGCAGTCATAATCACTCAGTAGTTCAACCCATCGTCTCTGTCGCATATTCAACTCCTTTTGATCTAAAATGTGCTGCAAACTCTTGTGATCAGTGAATACAACACACTTTGTCCCATACAAATAGTGTCTCCACAACTTTAACGCAAAAACTACAGCTCCTAATTCCAAATCGTGCGTCGTGTAGTTCTCCTCATTCTTCCTTAGTTGCCTCGACGCGTAAGCTATCACCTTTTCACGTTGCATTAATACCGCTCCATAACCCTTACGAGACGCATCACAATACACTACGAAGTCTTCGATTCCTTCAGGCAATGACAATATCGGTGCGGAACATAACTTATCCTTAAGCGTTTTGAAAGCAAGTTCTTCCTCATTTCCCCATTCATACACCCTATTCTTTTCGGTAAGCCTTGTCAATGGTTTTGCAATCAACGAAAATCCTTCAATAAACCTTCGATAATACCCAGCTAAACCAAGGAATTGTCGAACTTCAGTCGGCGTCGTCGGTGCTGACCATTCCCTGATCGCTTCGACCTTGGCAGGATCCACACGAACTCCCTTACTATCGATCACGTGACCTAGAAACTGCACTGATTCCAACCAAAACTCACACTTAGAGAATTTTGCATACAGTTTCTCCTTCCTTAACAACTCCAAAATCTTTCTCAGGTGCTTCTCGTGCTCCTCCTTACTCTTAGAGTATATATCGTCGATGAAAACAATAACAAACTTATCTAGATACGGCTTGCACACGCGATTCATGAGGTCCATGAATACAGCAAGCGCGTTCGTCAACCCAAACGGCATCACTCGAAATTCAAAGTGTCCATACCGCGTACGAAAGGCAGTTACAGGAATATCCTCCTCTCTTACACGCAGTTGATGATACCCTGATCTTAAATCGATCTTTGAGTACACACTGGAACCTTGCAATTGATCAAATAAATCGTCAATCCTCGGCAATGGGTACCGATTCTTAACCGTCAGCTTATTGAGTTCCCTATAGTCAATACACATCCGAAACGAACCATCTTTCTTCTTTACGAACAACACTGGCGCTCCCCAAGGTGATGAGCTCGGCCTAATAAATCCTTTGTCCATCAATTCCTTCAGTTGATCCGATAATTCCTTTAACTCAGATGGTGCTAAGCGATAAGGTGCACGTGCAACCGGCGCAGCTCCTGGCACTAAATCAATTCGAAACTCGACCTCACGGGTAGGTGGTAAACCTGGCAACTCGTCTGGAAAAACTTCCGGATACTCGCAAATAACTGGTACCTCTTCAATCCTCGCCTCTAAATCACCATCACTCGAAACTTGTGCCAAAAACACATCGCATCCGCTCTCTACGTACTTCATCATTTTCAAACAGGAAATTACTTTCAAACGAGAAGTGCATTCGTCTCCCTTTATCGTCAAAACTTTATTCCTCAACGGAATCTGAACTAATCTCTCGCCGCAGACGATCATAGCACTATGCGCCATTAGCCAATCCATTCCCACAATCACGTCAAACGATCCTAGCTCTATAGGCATCAAGTCGATTTTAAAAGCGTAATTTCCTAACTTCAAGGTACACCCTTTCAGTATAGAATTCGTACTAACAATTTTTCCATCGGCTAACTCAACGTTATAATTAGTCGCTAATAACAACGGTTCTCTATCAATATGACGACTAAATTTAACATCTACAAAACTCTTGTCGGAGCCAGAATCAAACAAAATACTAGCATAACAAGCGTCTAGCAAAAACGTACCGGTAACCACATTAGGACCCTGTGGTTTATCAGCCGTTCCCACTTGATACACAGCAGCCGCGTTGTTACCTCCCCGCTTGTTTCCTGCCTTCGGGCAATTCGCTTGCACATGACCCCTTTCTCCACAACCATAACATCCCCGCATCCTGATAGCATTAGCCCCAGTGGCTACTCCTCCCGTTCGGCAACCAGAAGTCCTATGACCTGCCTTCCCACATTTGCCGCATGCAGGCGGGCAATTTCCAACATGATACAAGTTGCACTTACCACAATGGGGGTTCACTTTCACTCCTCTAGGGTTCATCACTGCCCTCATCCCTTCGTTCCTTCTTTGGTTAAACTGCTGATTTCGGTTCGGCCCATGGTTGTTTCGATTCCCACCTCGGTTCTGGCCTTGGGATTGATTGCTTTGTGCCGCTTCCCATTTCCTCTTGTTGCCTTCAGCAATGGAGTTCTGCTTGTCCTGGAGCTTGACGTCCATCAATGCGTGTGCCATCTGAACCGCTTCATCAAACGATCCAGGTTTTGACGAAGTTGTTTCACCTTTGATATTGCTGGATAAACCCTTAATGTACTGTTTCATTTTCTTGGCATCATTGGCAAATATGTCTGGACACAAAAGACTTAACTCATTAAACCTCCTAGTGTAGGCAGCGATATCGTTGTTCTTCAAGGTCAAGTGCCTCAACTCATCCTCCAATTGTCCCAATTCCTCTTCTGGGCAAAACTTCTTAGTCAACAAAGCTTTTGTCGCATTCCACGTCCTTGCATTCGCTACAGCCAATCCAACCGTAGCTACCTGGGTATTCCACCAACTTAACGCATCATCAAGAAACGTAGCAGCTGCAAACTTCACTTTATCCGCTTCTGCACAACCGCTGATTTCGAACGTACTTTCAACCTTTTCCAACCATCGTCTAAGTTCTAAAGCTCCACCCGTTCCACGGAACTGCGTGGGACCGCATTTCATAAAGCTAGAATAGGTACACACTCTCGGGGCTTGCTGTCTCCCCGCGTTCCTTCCCTGGTCCTGATTTCTCCCGGCTCGGTCCGCTTCCAACGCATTTGCTATAGCTTCCTGAATCATGGTGTTAACACGATCGGCGGTCAACTTTGGAGGCATGGTGTTATCGAATATCTCTTTCTGCAAGACAGGGAAAATAGAAAAACAATGTAAGTATACATATCAAGTTTCCCAGACATAATATACATACAACGACACATCACTACGGAGTTACTAATATTCATCAATTCACATCACAAAAGATCAAATTTAAGACATATCACAGATCATGAAAGGTAACATAGATTGTATTGATAATTAACCAAAATCGTGACAAGTATTGCCACTACAATCGTTCACCACAAAACTTCAAGTACTTGAGTTTCTCGTCATAATACCATCATACAAAAGTCTAAAACAGTTCTATTACAATGATCAAAGAAAAATACAAAATAAGCAACTAGGCATGTGGTGATCCACACGGCCTCTTGGATGGCGGCTCGTCGTCGTCTTCCTCAGGTTCCTCATCACTATCGTCCTCATCCACATCATCCATTTTTCTCTTTCCCTTATCATCCGGCCCACATTCCGTTTCCTTTTTCGTCCCTGATGTGGATCCACACTCAATCGCTACCTGACTTCCCACCGTAATACAAGCACCTCCAGTAGGCGGCTGAATCATGAAGTCGTTCGCCTCCATCTCCAAATCGTCCATGAATCTCCAATCCGGGGGCAATGATGCTCTCACACGATGCTCCCAACTCTGCATCCTCGACAACCTCATTTGATCCTCCCTCACACGGTCAAGACTAGCACTTAAATTTGCAACCATTGATCTTAGACTGTTGATGTCACTTTTGTTCACATTCCCATCATACTCGATTCTTGCAGTCCTTTCCAACAGTCTTTGGTGTTCCATTTCATTCTTATCAAACCTCCAAATTACCCTGGTCTCAACTACAAACCGCTCATACATCAACCTCTCCATCCTCCCCAAACGACCTGCGGGATCCCAGTAGTGTCTCGGTCTCGGAAAGTAGACCCTTGCAATATTCTCATGAATCGATGGCGACTTGGATGATTTGCTGGACTCTCCACCGCTCCCATTACTTACCCTAACCAATCCTGGCACTGTTCTCAAATAATCCTTACAATTGTCCATCGGGCGATTAAAGGGTTGCTGCTCATATCGACCGGTCGGTGGTACTTCATAACCCTTCGGTGAATTCGGAGATTGAAACAAATCAGGTTCGGTCTGACCTACGGCATTCTCGGGAATGCCATCATCCATTAGCTCCTCGGGCTCTTCTTCAGAATCCTCACTCTCGTCACTACTAATGCTAAAATTGTCCACCTCGCTTTCATCATTGTCGTTTTCCGGCCCTATTTCGTCTTCTGGAGCGATCCATCCATTATCATTGTCTGGCGGGTTCGGAGGAAACGGTCCCCCTTCGTGACCTACGACGTAATCGTTTCCATTATCATTAGGCGGTACCTCGGCCATTCCTGCAATAACAGCGAATTTCGGAGGGTACATAAGTAATTATACAATAGTTATAAATACATGCATGCAAATGCAATGCAAAGGTGGTACATATGCCCGAAATGTAATAATATGATGCTCATGCATGATTAATACAAAAATTACGATGTCGGATATTCCACGTAAAATTCAACGTCTACATATAGTAATCTCCATACTTACGTAATAATTACCCACATATATACTTTACTCAAAAGTATACGTCAAATGCCATAAATACAACAATAAATCTTACCGGAGCCATGCAGGATAGTTGTGTGTGCTTGGACCATTTCTTACGACACCAAAAGTTATAGTTTAGGATTTTCAAAAACGACCTAGTTCTCTATAACTCATGGCTCTGATTACCAATCTGTAACACCCCCACAATTGCTATGCGCAGCGGAACTACAACAATGGGTGCTACACAGTATTCATTGCACACAAGATATATCAAACGACGCTAAAAAGACGTCAACTTAAAACTTGAATTTAAAAATTGTTAGATGATACATGTCCACGGTTTTTCCAACCCCAATTTGGTACAACAGAGTTAAGCGTTTTAGGTCCCCATGAATCTCAACCCAAGAATTTCAGTTTTACAACAACATAACATTAAAACTTAAAATGTTTAAGTAGAAAAAGGAGGAAAAACAAGCGGACTCCAAGCCATACACACAACATCCATCCCATGCATGCTCCATTCTACACTTCAGCGGTTACCTGAAACACATGCCAAAATTTTGGTCAACGAAAACGTTGAGTGGAATTCATAGGTTTTACAATCCATTTGAACGTATATAAAATAAAAACCATTCGTGATCATTTATAGACTTGTCGATCAAACAATCTATAATCAGGATACTGACAATTGTGTTTAAGCTCATGACACTAATCCGTTAACTCAATCACCCACGTAATAAATACCGGCGTGATTCAGATGAAACCAGTGCCCCTTCTAAAGGCATCAGTTGCAATTATACCTTATTTCTCATACAAAATAATCTACCGCAGAACTTACTCAACGTACAGCTTCTCGGCTAGCATTGGGTCGTTAACCCCGTAGTACTACAAATTGCATAAGCGGCTATTTCCCCCTACTCGAGGGCAGGACAATAGTTAATAGTTCATGATTTTAGGGACTTTTGCAACTTTGGTACTCAACACAATTTCTAAGGCAACTTTCGGGTCTAACAATCATTCATGATATACGTTCCTTTTAAAGACTAGCATGCATTTCCCTCGCGGGTAAAACAATTTGAAATAAACATGAGCGAGGCTATAAATTCACACCTTATATATTAAGTAGTCGGTAGTTCGAGGGATGATCACTGACGATGTTACGGATGCCCGGGTAATTCAACACCTATCACAAATAACGCGTAATGAGTAATCTCATTTTAAATACTTCACGGTACTGTATAAAATACATATATACTAGTCACTTAGGACAATTATAACTCACGCCAAAAACAAAACAACAAGCGTTACTCATTTTACTCCATTCGTTCTCATTACTTACGTTGTCCATTTTTACTCATTCTCGCCGGTACTTGACTAAAGTACGGGCTGTTTTACCATGTTTAACCTTACTTATAAAATTTGATAAAATTCTCAAAAATCCTATAAGACCTGTAGATAACATGTTTTTAAGCCCAATAAAAGTTTTTACTTTTACGACCCGTTACGCAACGCTTTTCCAAAACTACATTTTACGGGCTGAAATTGTACTTCGACCAATTTTGACCTCTTTGACCTATATGAAATGTACCTTTGACTTCTTTGACTCCTAAGTCAACTTATAGACTCATTTATACAGGTTTGGGACCAAATTTTGACCCTTGACCATTTACCAATTCATACTTGTGACCCTCGGGATTTGACTAAAACTTTACATAAATTCGGATTATGAAAGTCCTCGTCTCCCGGTACTCGATCTTTAAAACCTCATAACTTTTAGCTCGTTTTGAGTCACGGGCTCTACCTTATACCAAATTAAAGACAAAAAGACCCTCTACAACTACATTTTGTTTTCAAGACCTGGAAGAAAAATCATTTTTATGAAATGACCTCAAAGTTTCTGCCTAAATTTGGCTACTCCAAAATCACGTTTAAACTCGATTCCAAACCTTCTAACCACCACTAGGCATCATCCTAAGCCTCCCTAAACATATCCAAACACAAGATTTCAGTCCTACCCCTATTGATCAACCAATCTCAAAATCAAAAATCAAAGAAATCAAACATGCAATCACCTAAACCTATGTAACACATCATTAAACATCTAACCAAACACAAGAATAACACTCAAAATTCATCAACCACCATGGCTCCCCAAACACCACTTGTGCCGTGGGGTTTGGGTGACCAAGTCACCACAACCAAATTGATTTTGGTGGGTTTTTAATGGTGATTATGCTTCCATAACACATGAATTTAACATGCATTACAACAATTAGCCTCAAAAACGAATTTGGATCATCTTGAAAATTTTTGGAAAATTTACTTGAATGCATGTGGGATTTAAGTACATAGAAATGTAGGGAATGTAAAGATTAGATGTGGTCTAACCTTAATTTTAATGAAAATCAAGTGAAAAAAATTTTTTGATGGTGTTCTTGGTGGGTTGGGGGTGTCCGTCGGCTATGGGAGCAAGAGAGGGAGAGAGTTGATTGTTTCTGGTGAAATGAAACTATGTGTTTGTGTTTGTGTCAATTTGGGGCTTTTTGGTACATTGGGAGGGACCAATTTGCAATTTTTGGTTTCTTTTGGCCTTAAGTTGAAAACGTCCTCAAAACTTTGCGGTTTCGACTCACTAGTCAATTTTGAAAATTTTACGGGAGTCGGAAATCTTCCCGAACACTCCAAAATATTTTTGGGATACTTTAAATGTACTCGGAAGGCTATAAAACTCACCCGACTCAACTTAACACGAACCGTAAATAAAATTCTCGAAAAATTACATTATCGATAAATCGTCAATAATTATATAAAATTGGGCATCCCTCGGGATCGTAATCGTCATCGTCCTTCTTGAATCGTCAATCGTAAAAATTATAACCTCGAACATCGGCTTTAACCAAAATACTTATAAATATAGAAATTAAAATTTATTAAAAATTTCAAAAATTAGCGTAATTTAGGGTACCGTTAATGACCTTGGTTCTAGGGTGTCACAAATTCTCGGGAAGACAACAAGAATTCATGGCCCGCACTTAAATAACAATTTCCATTCAAATCTTTTGTAAAAATTGTATGAAATGACTATGACTTGGGACCTATGTAAAATTTGATATTTATGAATGGAAATGCTTTATCATTAAACGACGCAATTTTTAAGCGTTGTCAATGATGTGAGTAATGTGCTATCCCGTAACACCAACGAGTCTTCCGCTGTATTGAATTATATAAATTTGGGGGTGTTACAGTTTGGTACCAGAGCTCTCGTTATAGAGAACGAAAGATTTTTAAAACTAAGGTTTTGAATAAAACATTTCAAAATATTTTAACTATAAACATTTTTCTAAAAATGTCTAAAAATCTTTTGACTATAACGGTTCTGAAGAATTCCCGAGTTACCGACAAGGCTAGACTGAGAAGTGTTATTTTAATATATATATATCTTGGATTATATATATATATATATATATATATATATATATATATATATATATATATATATATATATATATATATATATATATATATATATATATATATATATATATATATATATGATGTAATTTGATTACATGATTGTTTGATGATTATTTCAATACGTATACGAGATATTTATACGACGTAGATTGTCACAAGGAACCCTAACTCCGCTAGCAAATCAATCGAAGCTATTCCCGTAGGAATTTTAAATATTCCAGGATCTAAACCAAGTTGTGGATATTTATGATCCCAACAAAATGGTTGATACTCGTAGAAATATAGATATTAGTTGATTGCGATATTGAAGAAGAATTGGCGAGATTAAATCTGATATCGATGTCATGACGATCTTTCCTTATAGAGTGGAGTTTGACAAAACGTTACCACCTAGAAAGATGTCATCTGATTCGTGGTCACCCAATTCTTAAATTTGAAATCGAAAGGGTGAATGTTGCACTTGAGGCTGTCATTGGAACCATAACCCAAAAGCCTCATGCCACTAGTACCTTTCTGAGAAGTCTAATTGAAAGTGTGAGTCATTTAATACTAGTGACTCATTTGATAATTGTTGTTGTAAGAAAAATAGGATTGGAAATTAAGTGTTGTTCATATCGAGCTTTTATTGCCCTTTCAAGGTCTAAGAATAAGGTTGAAAGAATTGGAGAATGAGGTAGGATATCGAATTGAGTATAATTTGGTTGAAACTTGAGTAAATTAAAATTTAACCTGTTGATCCCAAACTTAGATCGATTAAGCTTTGTGTATACGAGATTAGATCAAGTAATACACGTAGAGAAACCTTTGCTTATGAATAAAGTAACTAAGTGTTATGCGGAATTAACACTTAATCTAAAACACAAAGATGTTAAACAAACTTTCACTTGTATTAGAATGATCGAACTTGATTACAATGAAAGAGGTTTAACTTATGAAAACTTATGATTACTGATAATTAACATTAACCTAAAAGATCTTCTTTTATAGATTAAGAAGTCTTGTACAATAAGCTACGAATCAACTATTCTAGGTAAAGATAATAATGGAAAATACAATGTCGAGCTTATCTTTACCATACACAAATAAAGAAACAAATAAACAAAAAGATTCGTATGAAGATATATTCCATCAGTGTTAATCTTCAAGGCTGTCAGCGTTGACTTCTACAAATGTCAACGCTTGGCTGTCAGCGTCCAATGTCATCTTATCAGCGCTTGAATTCTTTTTATCAGCGTCTAGTGAACTGACCCATAATTTATTCCCAACAATCCTCCCCTAAACTTGATATCTATTCCAATGATCAAGTTTCTGAATAAAAACTTAAGGCTTAGGAGGAATCTTACAAAAACTTCTTATGTTGGTGATAAACATATCTAATCAAGTCTTTGGCCACATCACTAGTATAATCAATCTCCAAGGGTGTCTCCTTCATCTTCTCCAATACTTCTTTGGACAAGAAATAGTTAGCATCCACAAGTAGATATTCTGAAAACTTTGTAGAGCTCAAATGAAACACACCACAAGTAGAATAAAGCCTCCAATGAAGATTACTGAGGTCATCTTCAAGATCCTTCCATATGGCAGGATCTGCTTCCCTTGGACCACACAAAGTCAAAAATGTGTGCCATAGTCTTATTCCAGTTGCTGAAGTAGGTGCTTCAGCTGTATACTTGGCCTCTATTAATCTCCATAGATGCACCAAGTCTTCTCTGTCTATGCTTGCAAAGATAGAAATAATTGAAGTGAAAGTGTGTACCTCCTTCCCAAACCTGCCAATCTTCCAAAATCCACACTCATCTTCATCAAAACTTATGATTGGATTTCTGTCATCTAGAGGTACTACATTAACCAAATCTGAAGCTTCCAATGGAGAAAGCTTGAGATGCTTCCTTATGACAGTTTTAGTTGGATAATACACATCCATATCTTTGGGAAATTGGAGAGGATCTCCTTTCTTCACTGGTCTTTGAGCAATCCTCATCTCCTTTTCAATCTGCATTTCCTCAGCAAGCTCTTGTTTCCTTTCTTCTGAAAGAAACTGTAAGACATTATGTTCTTGCACATTCCTCCAAATAGGATGTGCCCTATACTCTAGCTCCTCAAAAGATAAAGCCAGCAACTTCTTGTATGTCCATCTAGGTTGATGGCATCTAAGCAACTTGTAATACAACTGCCTTCTATCTCTTTTAAGCCAAGTCTTGACCTCTTGTGCATTATACCTCAAAATCACCTTTATATCATCTTATACCCTGAGAAGAATTTCCAACCCCCAAATTTGATCTGACAAACTCATTCCTGGGTTGTCCATTACCTTATCTTCCCAAGCATGGAACATTCTGGTGATTTCTGGAAGGTCAAAATCAATCTGCTTCTTCAAATCACTCAATCTTTCTCTTGCCAACTCATCCCCATATTCAAGTCTTTCTGGATCTTCAATAATTTGAACACTTGAATCTGAGCTATCTCCTTCTTTTTCATCACCACTCTCTTCCTCACTCTCAGAAGTGGCAACAAATGGTGATCTACCACTCCTCTTCAAATCTTTTTCCAAAAGTTGTGCAGCCAACTGTTCATCAAATGCAATTTGTGCTGCATCTTTCTTTGGAACATCTTCTTCAACCATAATCCCCTTACCCTTGTCTTTTGGATCAATAATAGGTAAGGTAGAAGAAGAAACCTGTGTGGACACATCTTTGATGATTGCTGATGACTAGAATACATCAACACCACCTGCAACTTTGTCAGCGTTCAAGTTACCTTTATCAGCGCCCCGATTACCTTTGTCAGCGCTGGATGTGTCAGCGTTCAAACCTGTATCAGCGCCCATTGTTGCTGTGAAAGATCCTTCCAAGTTCAATGGAGTTACCTTGGATGTATCAATAATAGGGTGCTTCTTCAAGTTGGTGAGTGCTTCAGCAACATTTAAAGATTCACTAAATTGTGAACTCTTCTCACTGGCTGTATGAATCAGCTCATCCTCTTCATCCTCCCCTTTGGAAGATTCCTCCATTCTACTCCTGCTACTTGGATTCTCCAAAACAGTTACCCGCTCCCTCAATACTTGGAGTTCACGGCCCTGATTATTGACAATTTGTACAAGGCTGACATTTTGCTTTTGCAAGCTAATGACAGCAGCCGTCAATTCATTCAATGTCATAGGTTCCAATATGCCCTCAGCTAGAATGGGGATTTGACCTCCCAAAATAGAATCATAGGGCGTGGATGAGGTCTTAATGATGTTGGGACTGTCTTGACCAGCATCTAAGCTTGTGCCAATAGCCCCAGCCTCATCCATGGCACCAGCCACACTTGTGGAGGTGGTTCTCTCTGCAACAAGGCTAGGACCACTAGAGGAGAACACTCCAGTAGTCCGTTGGCGTTTATTCAACCTAGATTGTAATGGGGTGGAAGATGAGGTAGATTGTGTGGGTGTTGGGTGGTTAAGGGGTGTTTGGGATTGTTCAGGGATGTCATCAGCGTTGGGATTGGCTGTGTCAGCGCCAACATTTTGAGTGTCAGCGTTGACATTGGGTTGGTCAACGTCCATGTGGTCAGGTGAAGGTAATGGTTCAAGGATAGGCTCAAGTTGAGGTGCAGGGTCTGGTTGTGGTTGAGCAGCCTGAATTACTTCAAGCATGGCTTGGGTGAGAGGTATAGATCTGTTTGTGGAGCTCATCTTGTCAAAAATGGTTTTCTTTTGCTTAGGGATCTCATAAAAAGTGTCATGATCCCTAGTACAATATTCTTGTAAATCAAACACCATTTGCAAAAATCTTGGGTAAGCCAAAGTCATTTTACTTCCCTTATTTTTACACATCCCTTCAAAAATCATTTTTGAAAAATTATACTTAAGCCCACGTGACATACAAACCAAAGCACTTGCAATGGACCTGTTTATTTCATTAAAAGCAGTACATTTTGGACTTAAGCATTGAAGAAGGACATGAATCAAATATTTCCAATCCGAGGGAAATTCCTGCTTATGATATTTATTTAAAGTTTTACCAGCAGGAATAGGATAACCCAATTCCCTAAGACCTTGTTCTATTGTTGCAATGGCAAGGGTAGTCACACCATCAGCGTCATCAAGACGCAAAGCTTGGCGAACCAAGGCTTCAGTGACCACCCATGTTCTTCCATGAACAGTAGATGTTAATGTGGTCACTCCATTAGCTGTTGTGGAACTGACATTATTCCAAAACTGTCTAATGTGTGCGACAGGGACTAGTGGTTCATGAGAAAGTGCATACCTTATTGAGGATGCATTTAAAAATGCCACCATTTGGGAATACTGAGGGAACAAATCATTATCAGCGGCCAAGTAAGCTACCATATTATGTTGGCTCTTGAACTCCAATGTCAGATTGTTTGAGTTGAACTTTGGTGCCATGTTTAAAGCTGTTTAGGTTATGTGATATGGGAAAAATCTAGGAGAAAAATGTTAGACAAGAAAATATGAATACCCAGAACAAAAAGTTTAGCCAAATTTATAGGAGAGATGCATGATTTGGATTGGTAAAAAATGAGGCAGTTATATTCAAAGAGTAATGATGAAAATATTCAATCAAATATAACTTATCTCATGCATTAATTAAAAGTAACAACTCCCCAAAATTACGGCCAAAGATTAGTCAAAAATAACAACTGGGTAGGGCCCACTAGGTGTCAACGGTCAAAAATAGCCCATCAACGCCCAACGGCTATATTTTCTTGTCAGCGTTTGCCTAAAGCCTTGTCAGCGTCACGATTGGACGTAACAGCGTTTGGAGAAAAACTTGTCAGCGTCTAAAAATAAAAATATTTAAAAAGAAAAAGACCTTAACAAAGTAATTTATCCTAAGGGAAATATCTTGCAAGTTGATAATAATTACTGGGCGGCAAGCACTGTCCACTTATGCACACTTGCTTAAGCAAGATAGACACAAATGTCCTCAAGTGTCCCTTGCTAACCAAAATACTTACCAACAAAGTTATTTCATAAAATTCTTTGTAACTCCCAGGTAAACCCATAACAAAACTATTCCCAAGTCTCCCATCAGACCAAACCAATTCTAGGCCAAAAATGTCTTGGCAGCATGCATAGTTTGTCAACTTTGCATGCTACAGTGCCTCATGGTTTAGTAAAACTAACCCATACTCACCTGTGGACACAATCTAAAATTGTGATGAGAGTATTATAAGAATACCCAAAAGTCCTAAAGGTTCCTTAAACCTCCCCTTAAACTATGATACATGAGTTTCTCAAAATATATATGAACATTAAAAATTTATGTCAAGATAGGAATATAAATATTCCAACCATCATCCATAAACAAAAACATGTCCAAATAGCTCTTCAAAGATCCATAAGCAACTCTATATCCAATGGCATAAAGCTACCACCACCTACACATTTAGATTGAAAACCACAAAACTAACATTTGTTGCTGACAGCGCCCCGACAACACTTATCAGCGTTGAAGGAACTCTTGTCAGCGTTAGACAATAATATCTCTAACAACGGCAAAATAACACTTGTCAGCGTTACATTTACCTTTGTCAGTGTTAGAAAAATAAAGTGGAAAAATCTAAATCATCACAAAGACCAATAACAATGCATTATCATGTACATACTTTTACAAAAAGGTTCCAAAACACATATTAAGTGAGATTAACCATTCCAATATTTGTTACCAAATATTGAAATCTTCCAGTATCAAAAGGTTTAGTTAATAAATCAGCCACATTATCTTCTGTGGCCACCCTATCTGGTTGTATTAAACCTTTCTCAAAGCAATCTCTTATAAAATGATGTCTAATTTCTATGTGTTTGGTTTTAGAATGATGTACAGGATTTTTAATAATGCATAAAGTACTGTTATTGTCTACAAAAATCTTGGTATGCATGAAATTATACCCATAATCCAACATAACCTGTATGGAATATGAGACTGTTAAGAGGAAGTCGTTAAGTCATGTGATTGAATTATAAGGTTTTAATTGATTGTTGATTCGTGTTAAGGGTTATTCCTAGGCCATTGTCCAATGACGAGGATGCCCAGTGTCCAACAAATAAATTGAAGAAATCTTCTTCTGAATTGGGACCGATGGATCTTCCGGGACAGGTGGGACACCTAATGACTCTTGTAGATTAGTATTCATTGTGGTATCTTTTAAAAATAATCCCTAACTTAACTGAGACATCAGTTGGTAGGATGAGTTCTTGGAATTGTATGACATAGTGACACGTAATGTGTTACGGTACAAATTTGACTTGTTTGTGATTAATGAAAATACTACATTTGATTGCTAAATTCTACATGTATCGATGTTATCTATCTGTTCTTTCTTCTTCCTAATGTTCGCATTAGTGATGCAACCATTGAACAAGTACTCATCTTGATTTGAGTTGCGTAGTGAATTATTCTTTGCGAGCGCCAGCAAGGTCATGAACCTCATGATTATTTGGCTAAAGGTCATTTCCTATCATATTATAGTTAGTTCTTGGTGAACAAACTTATCACTCTTTTGCAGATCACACGTTGTTTTTATAAAGATAAAACAGTATCCCTCGAGAAAAAATTGAATTTTCATCACTATAAGGATTATTCCAAGTGAGATTTACTAGTGATCGTTATCGAAATGAAGTTATTTATAAAACACCTTGGAAAACTTAATTGTTTTCATAACAAAGAAAATCTTTGTAAATTTATTTTTGATTCTTATCTAAGAATTAAGCATGAAAATGTTTTTATTATAAACATGATGAAAATTTTTTGACAAACTGAGTATTGCATCGTTAATCTTGATATTGTATATAGTTGCGCGCCTACATACAATTTGGAATGGACCATGCAAGGCTGATTAGTAGTCACCATAAAACTGATTAATAAACACTACATTTTCTTTGAAGATTGTGAAATATTAAATTTTATGAGATCTGCAAGGAGTGAAAAATAGGGACATATTGTTAGAGACACCTACATATGTGCCCGTACTATTTATTCTTCTGAATCGAATTTATCATCTGTGGAATTTGTCTTATTTGACAATTAATATTCCCTTCTTGTCCAATTCTCTCGTAGTGAGATTCTTTGAAAAATTATTTGATTACCGAATGTTGATACCCGACTGGATGTATTGACATTCCTATCATTTCTTTTGATTTGATTTCATTTAAATGACCTGGGTAACGATCCGAGGAGCTTTCGAATGCGTACTCAAATTATGAAAACATGGGATATATTCATATTCGTTAAATGTTTTCGTCTGTATCTGATTTGAAATTCTCTCGTGTAAATTATGCGTTGACATTACTCTTTTGATGATAGTTGTGTCTCCATATATCCTTGAATTTGTGAAGGATTATGAATTATTATTAGTCTTTTGAGAATTCCACGTCTTATCAACGGTGATGAAACTGGAAAGTTGATAGTGCCAGTAGAATGAATTGATTGATTATGACATGACGACATTGTCTTAATTGATGGGAACTCGAGTAGAATTCCCCTAAAAGATAAGATGTTGATTATCGAAAGTTATTAAAATAATTTTTGATGGATGACCATATCCTGCATTTAGACTTGAAATTATACCGTGAATGGTTGTGAACTAGTCATAGATCTTGTAATCTATAAAGAACTTAAAGTAAATTTATTAAAATATGTTTCCGTTATCTGAAACTTTAGGAGGTATTTATTGGTGAATTACCTAGACTTTCGCCATTAAGGCAAGTTGAAATTGGTATTGATTATATTCCTGGTGCTGCACCCGTGGCGTGTGCACTGTACGTCAGCACCATCTGAATTAAAAGAATTACCGTACAACTGAGAGAGTTGTCGGGAAAAGATTTTATTCTACCAATCTCGTCATCATGAAGAAGCTATGGTGTTATCATTCCTTATGTTTATTGATTATCGTGAACTAAGTAAATTGACGATTAAAATCTATTCCACTACCCAAGATGATAGATTTGTTCGATCGTTTACAAGGTTCTAGCGTATGTTTTAAAGATTTGATCCACGGCATGGTTATCATCAACTTCGCGTCCGCGAAAAAGATTATCTATTCCAATCACTACATCCAGAACTTGTAATGAACATTATGAGTTTCACGTGATGTCGTTTGGATTGACCAATGCACATGTAGCATTCATAAATTTGGTGAATCACGTGTGTAGGCTGTAATTTGATAAATTCATGCTCGTGATCATTAAGAACCATCTGTTTGTTTATAAGAATAAGAATGAGTTAATAATTATTTATAGACTGCCCTAAACTGGCCGAACAACGAAAACATGTACCTTGAATATATAACGTGTGATTTAAGGCTTGACCCTTTACATAAAACGATCGTTTGATTAATGATGGTAAAATATATATATATTCACTCTTCAAAAATTTAGAGCCCTTTTAAGACTTTGGGTTTTACCAAAAAAGAAAGTGCAAATATGTTTTGACAAATATTTTATCAAATGAATTTTTAAGGAATCATTCCCTTAAACCCAGAACATTTAACTAAACTCCTGTTTAGGGGTAAATGTTCGTGTATACCTCAAGACAACCTAAGAGGGATTGAGGAAACCATTTAAACCATAACTTGAAATTTGAAACGACACTTTTTGCTTTTCAACTAAGAAAATTTTGACCAAAGTATAACCAAAGATTTATTAAACATTTACGAATCTTATTAATTATTTTTGATAAATCAGCAAAAATCGTGTTAATTAAATTCAAATTTGTTTGGAACATTTTATTATAATTGGCCGAACTAAGAAATTTAAAAACTTTTAACGTTTACGTTTCATAAAAACTTAATATTTATTTTTAATTTACGTGTAATAATTATCGACGCTTTAAAACGCCGGATCAAGAAAAACTGATAAAAATAATAGTTGAGATAGAACTAAAACATAGAAGATATGAAGAAAGAAATTTTGAATTAATACGGTCATGTTATATATATTTCATCAGGAGAAAGTGAATGTAGATACTGACACATTATGTAGAAAAGATAAAGAACCAATTAGGACATGTTCCTTAATAACGAAGGTGCAAAATAAATTGCCGAACGATATAAAAATAAACAATGTTTGTAAAAAGGATAATATAGATAATAAAAATGGGTTCGCGGCTAATGTGAACCATTAAAATTGAGAAGCCGATAGCGTTAAATGCTTTTAAAGACCACTTGTGGTTGCCTAAATATGGAGATTTTGAGATTTAGTTATGTTGGAATCTTGTAAGTTTAAGTATTCTATTTACATCAATCATGATCTAATGTATCTTTATCTGAAGAAGTTGTACTAATGGAAAATTATGAAGGCAGACATCGCCTCATACATTAGTAAACGTCTAGCTATTGCAAAGGTCATCATCTGAATTTGATTCGATTTGGGTCATCGTCGACAGACTGACCAAATCTGCTAATATAATTCCTGTTAATGATAGATTCTTGATGAATAAATTGACTCTTTGTATTTAAAGGAGTTGTGTAAACATGGTGTGCATGTATCGACCATCTCTAGCAAGATCTTTGCTTCGCATCGAATTTCTAAAGATTTGCTTAGAAGTCATTGAGAACGAATCTTGATGAGAGTACTGTGTACCACCCCAATCGAAGGGACGAGGTAAAGTAACGATACAAAATACTATAAGTGCTGTTTTATGCTTGAATGATTGACCTTTGGTAATAAACCGTATAATCACTTTCCTTAGGAAAGATTATCATTGATAATTATCGTATTAGGATCGAGATCTAATCTTGTTAGGATCTAAATATTAGAGCATTTGTAAGCAGGAGTTGGGATGAAGATACCCGACATACACCCCTTGTGAGTTGGACATGTCTTTTAGGTTTAAGGTTTCCTATGATGGCGAACCTAACCTTACAAAATACTCGACCCGTGAAAACTGAAATGATTGTTGAAATTAGGATCTGATTATTGACTGCCGGTAGTGGGCAGGAGGTCATGTGAATATGAAATGTAGATCTTGAAGTGCCAGATGGGTAGCGAAGTTATGCCAAAAATTTTATCCATGGAAAAATGAATTGATGATCTGAAAGATCATGGGATATAAGTCCTCGTTGTATGGGACCATTGAGATGATGTAAAAGATTGGTTTGAAAGGCATATAAGCTGGATCTACCCTAGGACTTCAAGAGCTGCGTGAATTATGTTTCGTATATCGAACTTGATAAAATGCCTATCAAGTAAAAGTCTGACTATTCCTTAATGAAGTTTAGATCGGTGAAAAGTTGCATTCATCAGAAACCCGTGAACATCATGAATAGAGAAAGTAAGTCAACAATACGCCTGATCTTATTCCCGTAGTTATGTTTAATGAAACTCGCTGGTTTTAATGGATTACACTTGTGAGAAAAGACCGAATGTGGAGGAAATACCCACATGGCTTTTACTCTATAAGAAGCGAGTAGTAAGATGATCTTTGAGGACAAAGATCCTGTTTAGGGGTAAATGCTGTGACAATCCGTCAATTTATGGTTGATATTTTATTCTCAAGTATTATTTAAAAATATCATTTTAATGTTATATTATGAACTCACTTATTTATGGGAAGAAATTTGGATTTACGTCTTGAAGTAGCATCGACTACGTCTAAACTGGAGGATTCAACGTTACGTGCTTACGTTTACATACACCATTTTGGTGACAGTCCGACATTTCAGAAAATAAATTTATCCGTGAATATTATTTTGAGATTTTAAATTTGTGTTGGTTCATAAACTCAAAAATTTTCAAGAAGAGATTAGGACTTACGATTATAATTTAACGTCCTTTACCACTAAACCGGAAACCTTAGGATTACGTATTTACGTTTTCGAACTCCGTTTTTGATGAGACAATTTTTATTAGATTCGTTTTGTGTCGTTGATTCATAATTTATAAAAAACGTTTTTCGTAAAACGACCCGAGGGCACGCAAATCGAGGAAAGTAGAATCGAGGAATACCCGTAAATTAGTGGGATGAGACAAAACAAGTTTTGCCCCACCCCACTTATATGGGAAGTCAACTCTTAGCTACAACACACCTTATGTGTCAACATTTAACAAGTAAATGTTACACTTGTAACTAGCTTAGCTTATAAGCTACCAAAACACAAAACCATCTAGCCAAAACCATTCCTCCATTTTCATACATGCAATACCACCAAAAATCACAACTCTCTCCTTCCTCTATCTAAAATTCTTCCAAGAACCACCCCTAATCACCCTCATTTGATCAATTTAACCACAATATCATGTGTTATTCACACATATGTTGAAGAACCTTTGAAGATATGAAGATTGGAGGTGATCTTAACATCCAAAAAAGAGTTTCCATGGAGTTATGGGCTGATTTTCAAGAATATAATCATCCATTTGAAGTACCCAAGAAGTTCATTTGCCAAGTTGAACATTTGATAACAAGAACCAAGTCTTGTTCATCAAAAACCTCATCTTTTCATCACTAATGGTGGTATAGAGATTGTTCTTCCTATCCTCTTGTTATTTTGATTATGTAATCTTGTATTTTCTTTCTTATTGTATATGTATATGATGAATATATGGTGATAAAAATGTTGTGTGGGGATCAAGTGTTGATAAATATGGTTAAAAAGATGGAAAACCATAGGTAACAAGGTTAAAATCTTGCTTAATGTGATGGCTGTATAAAAACAGTAAGTAACCAAATGTTAAACTGATAAAATGGCAAAGTGTAATCAATATACAGTAAGTATTAGGTGTTATACACATGTGAGAGTTGGCCATACAATGGAATCATCAAAATGAGTGAGATATGATCAAAACAAAATTAGTATACCAATCTGAATAATCTGTTTTGTAGGGACTGTTAAGGATACTTAGACATGGATTGAGCAGTAGCTATAACTAACTTATTTGTAGAAAATAATATGAAGTTTATGTCATCCAAATGAGCTTCTATATCCTTATAGAACTCAATATATGATAAAAAATGTGAAAGTGAAACTAAAAATAAGATTTTGTGAAATTAAAGTTTAATAGTATTATATAAGCACTCAAAATAATATAGTATAAAATGTGAAATTAAAACCCACGAACTTATATATTTCATTTATATAAATATGTATAAGGATAAATAAATGGACATTATATAAAAATGGTAGTTTGGTATGTTTTATAAGTTATAAAAACTATAAACATGATATTTACGTCTTTTCGGCTAGTATAGTAAAATTAACGTTTTTCGTCAATTAAAACTTAGACGATCGGACCCGTCTAATGTAAACTTTTTAAGAGTCATATAATGATATATAAGTAATTAATACAAGTAAAATCCGATAAAACCCGAACTAAATAACATATGGACATTAACGGGCTAAGTTAACATTATTGGACTAATAATCCAACTAAATTGGCTAAACACTTATAAACTTACTTATTGGGCTTAACCCACTTGGGCCCAACATGTATAGTATAATACTAATAATAAAAGTATAAAATGATCTAATTTAAGGTAATGGACTTATAATAGGCTTATTGGACCTAAAACATGTAAATAGGTAAAACTAGTAAACTAGTATAAAAGTTACCAACACATAACACAAAAATGAGTAAATGAGAATGTATAAACCCACTTGATCATCATCATATATATATAAAATCATCATATGTATACATAATTGTTATTTTTATAAAGTCATTGGAAAAGAGTCTAAGACAAGTATTATTTGTTTAGGTTTCCGTGATTGAAGCACGTACCGTACATCCGAATTGCCGATAACCCGCTTTCTCACATCAACGTGAGTTCATAGCGTCGCACTCTTTTAAATGTTTTTATGAAATGTTTTATAAACCCGCAAGGGAGATAACATGTTAGTTTTGATAAAATAGGACACCATTTGTCCTGATTGTTTGTTTATTGATTTGGACCCGAATGATTGTATGACCCGATGAATGAATATATGACCCGATAGATGAAATAAAATGGATTGTTAAAGTTAGGTTATGTCACTAAAAGTCCCATTAGCATGAATTGTGAAGTACCAGGATTTGGTAGACGCTTATGCATATAATAGTACTATTTGGGGACGATCACGCCAGTTCGCGCCTTGACGGTTGATCCCCGTCGTGCCACGTTGATTGGTAAGCGAATTTATGTATGAGAAGATTTACACAAGCGTGATTATTGTGACGACACGCTAACTTAGATGGGCAATTTGAGTTTCGGGCTAGCTACCCGTTGTTTGTTGTAGTAAGGTAACAATATCATGCGGCTTATAATAATCCAAAAGTAACGAAATACTGCTATACGCATCGAATTATGATATATTGCCTGACTAGCAATACGGGGTCTTACTATTGATATTATGTTCGTGTTTTGGTTTTTCATAACCATATTCATATACCGGTTTTTATTTAACTCTATATAACGTTATAAAACGTATTGTATGATGTTTTTACGACATTGGTTTGTATAATGGTTTTGAAGGCAACAGCCTATATTATGATTTTTGATAAGGATTTGAATAAAATGAATTTGGCTATTTTATGGCCTATTACAATGATTTGTACAAAATGATTTTCGGTAATAATTTTATACCGATGTTATATTGATGGATTTTATTAAACTCTATGAATTCACTCGGCATTATCGCTGACCTTTTCTTTTAACAAGTTTTATCTCAGGTACTTGAAGGTAATTCTCGGGAAGACAACAAGAATTCATGGCCCGCACTTAAATAACAATTTCCATTCAAATCTTTTGTAAAAATTGTATGAAATGACTATGACTTGGGACCTATGTAAAATTTGATATTTATGAATGGAAATGCTTTATCATTAAACGACTCAATTTTTAAGCGTTGTCAATGATGTGAGTAATGTGCTATCCCGTAACACCAACGAGTCTTCCGCTGTATTGAATTGTATAAATTTGGGGGTGTTACAGAACACCTAGACATAAAGACATATATAATGTGAATCTTAATGGCATTAGGATGAATAATAATATGTCATGTTTTTATGCTAAAGCTTCAGTAGATGAAAGTAATCTATGGCACAGGAGACTAGGGCACATAAACTTTAAGAATATAAATAGGCTTGTGAGACTTGGATTGGTTTATGGTTTGCCTGAAAAGGCTTTCCACAATGACCACACTTGTGTTGCATGCCTTATAGGCAAGCAGCACAAGGTCTCATTCAAGGTCAAACAGGTGCACTCTAGTACTAGACCACTTAACTTGCTGCATATGGACCTATTTGGTCCAACTAATATAGAGAGTTTGAATGGTAAATCATACTGCTTTGTCATCACAAATGAATTTTCTAGGTTTACTTGGACTTTCTTTTTAGCTATGAAGAGTGATACTGCTGACATTTTAATTGATTTTATTACTTAGATTGAGAAGAAAACTGGTAATGAAGTTAAAATGCTTAGAAGTGACAATGGTGGTGAGTTTAGGAATAAACTTTTAGATGATTTTTGTGCCAAGAAAGGGATTACTAGGCAGTTTAGTGTTGCCAGAACCCCGCAGCAAAATGGGGTTGCTGAGAGAAAGAATAGAACCTTAATTGAAGCAGCCAGAACTATGTTGGCTGATGCTCATTTCCCTATAGCTTTTTGGGCTGAGGCTGTGAATACAGCATGCTATGTTCAGAATAGAGCATTGGTCAACAAGATACAGAACAAAACACCTTATGAGTTACTTTGGGGATGAAAACCTAATATTGGTTTTCTCAAACCTTTTGGTTGTCATGTAGTTGTACTTGATACTAGTGATGCCTTAGGTAAACTTAGTGCAAAAGGTGATGAAGGCTATTTCATGGGGTATTCAGTGCAGAGCAAGGGATATAGGGTTTACCTTAAGAAGGAAAACGTATACTCGAAAGAGTACATGTTAGGTTTTTAGAGAGTAAACCTAGTGATCCTGAAAGTGGTCCAAATTGGTTGTTTGACTTGGAACCTCTATCTAAGACTTTAAATTATATGCATGTTTCTAATCCAAACATTGTGAAGGTAACTTCAAATGTTGTGGAAGAACAAGTTGTTGATGTTTCAGGTACACAGGTTAATGAAGAGGTTGGATCACAAGCAGAAAAGTCATCTTCTATACAAGAGTATGTTACAATTCCCATATGGACAGATGCTTTTGCTGTTGTTGCTGCTGCTGGAAAGGATAATGGTGGTCCCCAAGTACCACCAGTTAACAACATGCATGGTCCTTCAGGCGCTGACAAAGGCAAATCTAGCACTGACAGGACAAATTCAGACGTTGATGGCTCAAACGTTGACAACACCATTTCAAGCGTTGACAACCCAAACGCTGACAACCAAGGTTCAGGCGTTGACAACACTTTTGAGCATCTTTTCTCTTCTAATTTTGAACAAGGTGAACCTTCCAATTTATATGAAGAGGTTCATCATACTATTGATGAAAGAGAGTCTGATGAAGATATTGGCAACTTGGATAATGAGATTGAAGATACAAGACTTTTTGAGGGAGGAGTTCTTACTTCCACTATGAAGAATCACCCTACTTCTCAAATCATTGGTGATATTATGACTCCTGTTCAGAGTAGAAGATCTCATCAAAGTCTTGGTGGATTTATTGCCAATATTCACAAGAAGGTTGATACCCCTCTTGTGCAAGCATGTTTATTTGCCTGTTTTCTGTCACAACAGGAACCCAAGAAAATTTTTGATGCTCTCAAAGAACCAAGTTGGGTGGAAGAAATGCAGGATGAGCTTCACCAATTTGCAATTCAGGATGTTTGGGAGCTGGTTGATTGTCCCAAATATGTCAGACCTATTGGGACAAGATGGGTTCTAAGAAACAAGAGAGATGAGAGAGGCATTGTGGTCAGAAACAAAGCACGTTTAGTGGCTCAGGGATATACACAAGAGGAAGGGATAGACTATGATGAGGTCTTTGCACCAGTTGCAAGGATTGAAGCTATAAGGATATTTCTAGCCTATGCTTCCTGCATGGGCTTCACTGTCTATCAAATGGATGTGAAGAGTGCCTTCCTCTATGGAACAATTGTTGAGGAAGTATATGTGATGCAGCCTCCTGGTTTTGAGGATCCAGAGAATCCAGACAAGGTGTATAGAGTCAAGAAGGCTATGTATGGACTTCATCAAGCCCCAAGAGCATGGTATGGCACATTATCCACTTATTTGGTGGACAATGGATTCAAGAGAGGCACCATAGATCAGACATTATTTACCAAGAAGGCTGGTAAGGATGTCTTGCTTGTTCAGGTTTATGTTGATGATATCATCTTTGGATCCACTAATCCAAAGACGAGTGAGGATTTCTCCAAGCTTATGACAGACAAAGTCAAGATGAGTGCAATGGGGGAGATGAACTTCTTTCTAGGATTACAAGTTCAGCAGAAAAAAGATGGTATCTTCATCTCCTAGGATAAGTATGTGGCAGAGATCTTGAAGAAGTTTGGCTTTTCTCCACATGAAAAGAGGGCTACTACTCCTATGGATAGAGAACACCCTTGGGGAAAGATTAGAGATGGGAAAGATGTGGATGTCAGGCACTATAGATCAATGATTGGTTCATTGATGAACCTCACAGCCTCCAGACCTGACATCATGTTTGTTGTGTGTGCTTGTGCACGCCATCAAGTGACTCACAAAGAATGTCACCTTTATGTTGTCAATAGAATCTTTAGGTACCTAAGATGTTATCCCAGTCTTGGCTTGTGGTATCCTAAAGATTCACCATTGGAGCTTATTGCATATTCAGACAGTGACTATGGAGGTGATAAGTTTGATAGAAAATACACAACTGGTGGATGTCAGTTTCTTGGGAGCAGGTTGATATCTTGGCAATGCAAGAAACAAACAGTGGTGGCTAATTCTACAACTGAAGCAGAGTATGTTGCTGCAGCTGCTTGTTGTAGACAAGTTTTGTGGATTCAGAACCAGCTGTTGGACTATGGGTATAATTTCATGCATACCAAGATATTTGTTGATAATAACAGCACTTTATGCATTATTAAGAATCCTGAACATCATTCTAAAACTAAACACATAGAAATTAGACACCATTTTATAAGAGATTGTTTTGAAAAGGGTTTAATTCAACCAGATAGGGTTGACACAGAGGAGAATGTGTCAGATTTACTAACTAAACCTTTTGATGCTGGAAGGTTTCAATATTTGGTAACAAGTATTGGAATGATCAATCTCACATAATATGTGTTTGTGGTCTTTTTGTAAATGTATGTACAGGATAATGCATTGTTATTGGTCTTTTTAAGGATTTAGATTTTCCACTATATTTTTCTAACACTAACAAAGGTTGTTTTAACGTTGTTCAGTGTTATTGTGACGTTGTCAGCAATATATTTGTCTAACGCTGACAAAGCTTTTCTTAACGCTGACAAGTGTTATCGGGGCGTTGTCAGCAGTATACCATTGGATATAGAGTTGCTTATGGATCATTGGAGAATCATTTGGGCATGTTTTATTTATGGATGATGGTTGGAATTTTCTATTCCTATCTTGACATAAATTGTTTATCTTCATGTATATTTTTGGCAACATTTGTATCACTATTTAAGGGGAGGTTTTAGGAACCTTTAGGACTTTTGGGTATCCTTATGATACTCTTATCACAATTCTAGATTGTGTCCACAGGTGAGTATGAGTTAGTTTTACTAAATCATGAGGCAGTGTAGCATGCAAAGTTGATATACTATGCATGCTACCAAGACATTTTTGGCCTAGCATTGGTTGTGGTCTGTTGGGAGACTTAGGAATGATTTTATCATGGGTTTTACCTGGGAGTAACAAGGAATTTTATAAGATAACTTAGTTGTTAAGAGTTTTGGTTAGCAAGGGACACTAGAGGATTGTTATGTCTATTTCGCATAAGCAAGTGTGCATAACTAGACAGTGCTTGCCGCCCTATAATAATTATCAACTTATAGGTTATATTCTGTACGATAAATTACTTTGTTAAGGTCATTTTTCATTTTTATAAATTTTTATTTTTGGACGCTGACAAGTATTTTTCCAAGCGTTGTTGTGACCAAATTAGACGCTGACATGGCTTTGGCAAACGTTGACAAGAATATAGCCGTTGGGCGTTGATGGGTTATTTTTTACCGTTGACACTCAATGGGACCTACCCAGTTGTTACTTTTTGACGAATTTTTGGGCCGTAATTTTGGGAGCAGATGACTTTCAATTAATGTATGAGATAAACTTATTTCTTTCAATATTTTCATGATTGTATTTTGAAAATAGTTGCCTAATTTTTGACCAATCACATGCATTATTTTCTCCTATATATTTGGCTCTTATTTTAAACAAGGTACCTATCATTCTTGTCTAACAATATTTTCTCCTATAACTTCATCTTTATCAATCATTCAAACAGCTTTCAACAATGGCACCAAAATTTAAACCAAGTGATTTGGAAGTGGGATTCAGGAGTCAACATAACATGATAGCATATTTGGACGCTGACGATACTCTGTTTCCCCAATACACACAAATGGTGGCGTATTTGAATGCATCCCCAATTAGGTATGCTCTTTCTCATGCTCCACTCATTCCTGTCACACATATTAAACAGTTTTGGAACAATGTTAGTTCCTCAACAGTTAATAGAGTGACTACATTATCATCTATTGTTCATAGGCGCACATGGGTGGTTACTGAAGCTTTGGTTCGCCAAGCTTTGCATCTTGATGATGCAGATGGTATAACCACCCTCCCCATTAATGAAATAGAACAAGGACTAAGGGCTTTGGGTTATCCTTTCCCTGATGAGGGAACTTTAAATAAATATCATAAACAGGAGTTTCCCCCAGCCTGAAAGTACCTAATACATGTCCTCTTGCAATGTTTGAGTCCTAAGTATACTACACACAATAAGATCAATAGATCTATTGCTAGTGCTATTGTGTGCATTGCTACTGGGCAAAAGTTTAACTATTCCAAAATGATTTTTGAGGGCATGTGTAAAAATAAAGGGAATAAAATGACTTTAGCTTATCCCAGATTTTTACAAATGGTTTTTGATGTCTAAAATTACTACACAAGGGATCATGATGATTTTTATGAGATCCCTGTGCAAAAGAAAGCTATTTTCACAAAGATGAACTCACCCCCACATCGTGACTTACCCCTCGCCCCTGCTATGGTTGCTTTCATTGAAGCAGCACAACCCCATCCAGACCCACAACCTCAACTTGACCCAGTTCCTGGACCTTTACCTTCACCACAACACATGCAACTTGATCAAGAACCCTTCGACGCTGACACATTAAATGTTGGCGTTGACATGCCTAATCCAAACGTTGACACCAATCCTTCACAGTCCCAAACACCCCTTAACCAACCCACATCCACCTAATCCACGTCCTCTTCTCCCCCAACACAATATAGGTTGCAAAAACGTCAAAGGACTACTGGAGTGTTCTCCTCTAGTGGTCCTCGCCATGTAGCAGAGAGAACCACCACCACAAGTGTGGTTGGTGACATGGATGAGGCTGGGACTATTGGTTCTGGCTTAAAAGCTGGCCAAGACAGTCCTAACATCTTTAAGACCTCATCCATGCCCAATGAATCTAACTTGGGAGGTCAAATACCCATTTTAGAGGAGGGTAGATTGGAACCAATGACTTTACTGGAATTGACGGCAGTCTGCATTAGCTTGCAAAAGCAAAATGCAGACTTGGTACAAATTGTTAGTACACAAGGCCTTGAACTCAAGCAATTGAGGGAGAGGATTGTTATTTTGGAAAGTGCTAGCACAAGGCGTGGGATGGAGGAATCTTCCAAAGGGGAGGATGAACAGGTAAATGTGAGTGATAAGGGCTCACATGATGGTGAATCTTTGGGTGTTGCTGAGGCCCTAACTAGTTTGAAGAAACAAACAGGTTTTGATACGTCTCTAGTCGCTCCTACAAACTTAAATTTGTCTTTTACAGCTATGTTGGTAGAAATCACAAGAGGTGCTGAGACAGGTACTTTGGGCGTTGACAAGACAGATTTGAACGCTGACATGAGTAGATTGGGCGCTGACAAAGCAAATTTGGGCGTTGACAGACCTGCAGATGAAGTTGATGTATTCCAGTCATCATCCATCATCAAAGAAGTTTCTTCACATGTATTACCATCTTCCTTACCCACCTTGGATCCATTAGATAAGGGTAAGGGTATTATGGTAGAAGTAGATGTTCCAAAGAATGCAGCACAGATTGAGTTTGATGGAAGGTTGGCTGTACAAATTGTGGAACAAGAAAGAAAGAAGGTGGGTGAATCACCTTTTGTTGTCACTTCAGAAGAACAAGAAGGAAGTGATGAAGCCAGTTCAGACTCAAGTGTAATGATTATAGAACAACCAAAAAGACATGAGTATGGTGATGAGTTGGCAAAAGAGAAGTTGAATGAGTTGAAGTTGCAAGTTGATTTTGACATGCCAGAAGTTGTTCAGATGTACCATGCTTGGGAAGATAGGTGTATGGAGAATCCACATTTGACTATTTCAAACCAGATATGGGGTTTGGAGATTCTTCTGAGAGTACAAAAGGACTACAAGGTTATTCTGAAACACAAAGCAAGCAATGTTCTCTCAATGTTGAAAAGAGATAGAAGGGAGTTGTACTACATGCTACTCAGATGTCATGGAACAGGGTGGACTTATAAGAAATTTATTGGAATGACATTTGAAGAGTTGGAGTTCAAAGCTTATCCCATTTGGGTAAGAGTGCAGGAAGAAAACACTCTAAGACTTCTTTCTGATGAAAGGAAAGAAGAACTTGCAGAAGAAATGGAGCTTAAGAAGGCAATGATTGTTCCTAGACCTTTGAAGAAGGGAGTTCCTCTTAAGTTTCCCAAAGATATGGATAGGTTGAATCCAAGTGAAGCTGTTATAAGAAGGAGCCTCAAGCTCTCACCATTGGAAGCTTCAGATATGGTGCAAGTGTTACCTCTTGATTCCAGAAACCCTATTATAAGCTATGAAGAAGATGACTGTGGGTTTTGGAAGATTGGCAGGTATGGGAAAGAGGTTCACACTTTTACCACTCTTATATCTTTGTTTGCAAGTTTTGATAGAGAAGACTTGGTGGATCTATGGAGATTGTTAGAGGCCAAGTATGAGACTGAAGCTCCAACTTCAGTCAATGGAATAAAACTGTGGTCAACATTCAAGAGAATGTGTGGACCAAGAGAAGAAGATCCTGCTGTTTGGAAGGATCTTGAAGATGACCTCAGTGGTCTTCAATGGCGTTTGTATTCAGCTGCTGGTGTATATTACTTGAGTTCTACAAAGTTTGCTGAGTATCTTCTTGTAGATGCTCAGTATTCCATGTCCAAGGAAGTCTTGGAGAAGATGAAGACTACACAGCTGGAAATTGATTATTCAAGTAACGTGGCCAAAGATTTGATCAGACATATTTATTACCAATATGATAAGTGTTGTAAGATTCCTCCTAGTTCTTAATGTTTATTCAGAAACTTGATTACTAGAGTAGATATCAAGTTTAGGGGAGGATTGTTGGGAATAAAATATAGCCAGTCTACTTGAGCGCTGACAAGAGTAAATCAAGCGTTGATAGGAAGAAACCAAGCGCTGACAGATCAAGCGTTGACAAGAAGAAGTCAAGCGTTGATACATTGAAGACAAGCACTGATGGAAAGATTTAGTCTACGCGTATATTGTTTCTAGTTTGTTTCTAGTAAGGATAAGTTCAACATTGTATTTTCTATATTTATATTTACCTAGAATAGTTGATACGTAGACTCTTGTACAAGGATTCTTATATCTATAAAAGAAGACCTTTAGGTTAATGTTCAATATAAGTTTTCATACGTTAAACACTTCCATTGTAAGCAAGTTTGTTATCATTAATCAAAGTGAAAGTTTGTTTACATCTTTGTGTTCTTGTTTAAGTGTTAATTCCGCATAACACTTAGATCATCATATACATATACAAAGGTTTCTCTAAGTGTATAACTTGATCTAATCTCGTATACATAAAGCTAAATCGATCTAAGTTTGGGATCAACAAAAATGTTAACCATTAATCTTTTGGATATTAATGGATTAACCGGTCTGTGGGTTAAAAATGAAATCGTATGCTGGCCATAGAACATATTATTGCTCCATCCCCCTCAAATTAATGATGGTTAGTTGTAATGCTTAAGTATGATATGTTTGAAAGATTTGGAATCTCGTGAGAAATTCTTGAAAAATTTCATACTCTTGCACTACACTATGCCACAAAAGCCTATTATACATATATTAATATATTCACAATAAAATACATATGGAGTTGACCTGAGAGAAGATGATCCATTTAAATAGATCGTTCCATTTGCTTGTGGTGAGCTCCATATGGTCTTCCACCTACGAATCGTTCCAAACTTCTTATCAATCGGCGCTTCCGTAACGTTTCCTCGATCTTCTTAATTGCGTACTTACCACTTTTCTTGCATTGTTCTGTCCATGTGTACGTTACTGCTGGAAGTCATTGCCCGGAATTGAGAACAAGCAGATAATCACGAACGTTTTTTAGTGTGTCGTCACTAAATTTATGCAGTTCGGAAAATCTCATGAATTGCATGACTCCTGTTTCGTTCTGATAGAATATTCCTGCTTCTGGTTGCTTAGTCCTCATGTATGGCAATTTGTTTCTGTGATATTGACTGAGCGGATTTGTATGAGGACGTTGCAAGTTTAGCTTCTGTTGGTAACTCTCCACACCAAGTTGGAAGTCTTCAACTCGAATTTTGATGATGACCTTTCGAGTAAGTTGACGGATGTTTGAACTCAATGCAATGACGATTTCAGGAAGTAAATGAGCGACCTTTTCTTGTGCCAATATATGTAGAAGATCTTCAATGTCTTCGAGACTAAGGTACTGGAGGTCACTTTCATCGATTATGTATTCTTTTTCGTCGGTGCGTTTGATCAGGATTAAATTCAAATAATCATAACCGAATACCGTCATAGTGGTGGCTCCTTGTATGCTTTTAATACGACGATCAGAGATAATCAGAGAACCGGATTTCTTACGATTAAAGTGGCTGCAAGCTAATCTCTTCTTTGGATTCCAATGAGAAATTCCAAGCTCTACAAAGGAGTCGTAAAATTTGAGCAACTTTCTTTGCCATAAAGCATCAGGTACTTTCTCCAGGTTTATTTCCTTGACCATGGTGAGTGATGTAGCATATTTGTTCGCGCCATTTTCTAGATACTCAAGATCATGACAAACAAAATATTCCATTGGAATAGCTGTAGAACCGAAAATGACTGTAGGTGTGAGAGGTTGTAACACTAGATTCTAAATTCCAGAAGTCGTCGCTTTCATGGCCTTCGCAAGCTCATTGATGTGATATTCAGCCTCATTGTTGTTGATCTTCATGGTGTCAAAGAAATCCACATCTGCGACTGACATTTTGAGAAGATCTGGAGTCATAGTGGGTTTCCCGTGAGTATACATAAGGAAAGCTGAAAAGTCGATTGGATTGTTGAGGAATTGAGTAAGCTCGATATCTGTTGCCGTTGAGAAAGGATGTTGTGGTGTTGCATTGGTAATCCATTGTTTCTCCTGTACAGTATCGTCTATGATAAGAGATTCAACAAAAGTCGGTTCTGGTATATTTCTTCGACTTCCATGTCAGAGTAATGCTGATCCGTTGTAGGAGGTGGAGAGTGGGGTATAGTAGAATCATCTTCATGCATAGACACTGTGGGTTCGTCTTCATGCATAGACACTGGGGGTTCATCTTCATGCATAGACACTAGAGGATCGTCTTCATGCAAAGGTTCTACATGTTCTATAGGAGAAACAGTAGTAGTAACCAGTTCAGTGGACATACCTGTATCTTTAGTTTGAGATTCTCTATAGATGAATGTACCATGGAGGTTCTTTTGACGATTTTCTCTATTGCCATCATTACTGGTTAGTGATATACATGGTGAATCCTCCTTGCTGCTGTCAGTGGTTTCATCATCTCTTTCGTCTTCTTCTTGTTCACTTTCCGTTGGTTCTGCATCCACATCCTTTGCTTTGGTTCCAGTAACACTTTCTTCTTCTTCCTCATCACCTTTCTCGGATTCCTTATCATCTTCACCCTACTTTCACCCTTCGCCAGTTTTACCCGTATTCTCGCCCTTATCACCCTTTCCAATACGATTCCCATCACTATTATCATCATCATCATCCTCATCCCCATCGTCCTCATTTTTATCCTCATTATCATCATTTTTACCATCATCTCCATCTTTATCCTCATTACCGTTACCCTCATCATCTGCGTTCTCGACATCGTCTTCATCTTAATTCTCAGACTCTTCATCATCTTCAGGTGTGTCTTTAATGATTGCTGATAGGTGTGTAAACACCCATCCTTTTTACCACTTAATTACAATAATAACCGGGCCAAAACGTGTATTTTATGTCATTTATGTCGGAATTATGCGTGGTTTGTGTTTTTGTTGTGATTTAGGACGAAAAGGTGAAAAGTGGAGAAAACATGGGCATTTACGGGCTTTTATTGAAGAAAAAGATGAAAGACGAAGTCAAGAAGTCAAGAGTGCAAAAAGAACGGAAGTCCAAGACCAATTCTAAAGATTTATCGAAGAAAAAGTCAAAAGACGGAAGTTTACTAAAAGCCGAAGAACTCAAGTCTTATTTATTGAAGAATTAAAAGACGAGTTTAAATAAATCCCGAGCCAAAAGTCATTAAAGTCCAAGATTAACAAAAGATTAAGATGGGAAGGACTTAATGGTGCAATTAAGAAGAAATGAAGGAGGGGAGGAAGCTTCCTAAGCATTCCCTAATCCTCCCCTATATATAGATCATTAGCATTTCATTTTTACTCTTGTTGGCTAGAGTGACACTAGTTCTTCCATCTTTATTTACTTGCACATTTACTTTATTGCACTTTAATTACCTTGTCTTGCACCTTATTTTTCAAGTAAGTTACTTTTATTTTTATTGCACCTTTACTTTTCTTGTCTTAAATCTCTCATTCTACCTTTCTTTCTTTGCTTGATCTTTATGTTTATGTGTTTATTATCTTGCTTATTTGATTAAAGATTATGTTTTTATGCTTTTGATTGTTTTGGATCATTGATTTTTATAGCTTATTTGTGTTTATCTTTAAGTTTCTAAAGTTTTTATAAAAGTTATTTTTATATAAAATTTGTTTTCGTAAACCTTTTTCATTTTGTGTTTTTAAAAGTCTTTAAATTGTGGCTTATTAGCTTTTTCTTACACGTATTTGCTTAGGATTTTAGGTGTGTGCTTATTTGAGTGATAGCTTATTAGTTTAGCTTATTTTTGGTTCTCTTTACTGTATTCCGACCATAGTGATCGGATAAGGGTTTATCTTTCCGACCAACGCTCCTTGGCTTGGTCGAAAAAGGGTTTGTAACATTCCGATTGGGAGGTTCTTGACATTCCGATCAGGGTTGTTTGTGGGGTATTCTGATTGGTCTCGTGGTGACAGCATTCCGACCAAGGGTATACTCACCATATTCCGATCTAGGTTTGTGACATTCCGATCAGAGTAAGTTTGGTATTCCGATCAGGTAGGTGACAGCATTCCGACCAAGGTTCCATTTCTTATTCCGACGAGATCATCATTCCGATCAGGGTGTTAAGCAACATTCTGATCAAGGTGAGTTGGTATTCCGATCAGGTAGGTGACATTCCGATTGGAGTTCCGATCATCATTCCGATCGGAGGGGTAGGTTTATTATTCCGATTGTGTTCCGATCGGAATACATTCCGATCAGGAAGGTTTGTTTCTTCTATTTCCTTTTATTTTATTTTTAAGTTCACATTTTAATACTTTGTCAAATTTTAATTCTCGTCACGCTTTAATTTCAAGTCACTTAATTTCTCGTTATTTACTTTTCAAAGTTTAAATATTGCACCCTTTTCTTTTAATTAGACTTAGATTTATTTTAACGCCTTTTATTTTAACGTCCATTTACATTTACGTCTTTGCACTGTTAATTTAAAATCAACCAAAAATATTTGTTTTACCAAATTTAATTGAGTCGTACTTTGAACCGGAAATCAATTCGTTAAGATACCGACAGAACTTAACTTTCTTATATACAAAATCTCCTCATTAAAATGGCGCCGCTGCCGGCTCTTTTCGTAAAGATTAACGGTTTTCTGTGAGAGACGCGTTGCTTTTTGGGATCTGTTCACTTGTGAGCGTTATTTTCTTGCTTAAAAAATTCAAAAAACCATAAAAATTAAAAATTGTTAAAAAATCCATAAAAATTAAAATTTTCAAAAATCCAAAAAGATTTTATCTTTATTGTGTATATATATTGTCTTTGTGTTTGGTATTGTTTTCTTTTGTCTTTGTAGGTGTATGCGTACTAGATCTTCTAATTATCAAGAGCCCCAGACTCGAGAAGATTTAAGTATGCCAGGTGTTAACAACAAAAATAATCCACCGCACCTTCACAATAACAACAACAATGTTCTTCCACAGCCCGATCTTCGGACAATGGAGGAGCTTTGTCAACCTACCATGTTTGGACGAGGAGGACCGATTGCACCGATGTAAATCACGGCTCCGGAGTTTTCGTTGAAGCACCATATGATTCAGCAAGTGCAAACAAATCCTTTTAGAGGAATGCCTGATGATGATGCCAACAAACACCTCGACAAGTTCATTACAATTACTCAAAGCATGAAGTTGCCTGGTGCCACAATGGATGTTCTTCGCCTTCAACTCTTCCCACATACTTTATCACATCATGTCGAGAAATGGTTTGATCGTCTTCCAAAGAATTATATTCACACTTGGGATGACATGACTCAACGCTTTTTGTGGCGCTACTTTCCACCATCCATGGTCACAAGCCTTCGCAATCAAATCAGCGGTTTCATGCAAGATCCCGATGAATCTCTTTTTGATGCTTGGGAAAGATATAATGTCTTGATTGATCGTTGTCCAAACCACAACATGCTTCCCGTCACATTGATTGATACTTTCTACAACGGTTTGACTTTTCGAGATCGTGATACGATTAATGCAGCCGCCGGTGGCACATTCATGAAAAGGAGACCCGAGGAGTGTAGAGAGCTTATTGAAAACATGACTACTCATCATAAAAACTGGGATTCCTCCGCTTCTTCAAGGAACAACCCGAGAGTCAATGTTTCTTCCACTTCAGCAAACTCTGATATGACCGAACTCACCCGCATGATGACTGAAATGAGCAAAAGTATCTTGCGTCTCGCTTGAAACCAACAACAACAAGTTAAAGCGGTTGCACCTTCGTGTGAAACATGCGGCGGTCCACACTCATACACCGATTGTCCTTCTACACAAGGAAATCCGGAAAATGTGTATGCAGCTTATGGTAATTATTCACCGGAAAATTACCAAGCTCGACCTCAAGGGGATAGGAATTTGTTGAGTTACCGATCAAACAATTACCTTTCACCCGGTTTTTCTCCTCAAAACCAAAACCCCGCCAACAACTACACTAGAAGCAACCAAATCCCACCAAGAGCTTCTAATCCTTACCACCCACCCGCCCAACAAAACCCACCCATTAACCTCGATGTTGAAGCCATAATGAGAACCCAAGGTGAGCAAATCAAGAATCTACAGAGCCAAATTATCAATCTTAAAGGAGATATCACCAAGCAAGGGAATGAGATAAGATCCGAGCTTCGAGATAATATTCGATCTTCCTTTAGCAATCAAACAAATGATTTGAAGAATATGCTTGCTAGTTTCTTGCCCGCCGCTCAACCTTCTACTGCAAGTTCTCTACCTTCAAACACCGTCACCAATCCGCGAGCAAATGTGAGTGCTATTACTACTCGTAGTGGAGTCACCATCGTAGGACCACCGATCCCGCCCCCATCATCTACACCTCCTCCACCACCATTTATCCATACTCCTCCTACACCTACTATTAGTGTACCATTACCGTCTCCGCCTCATTATGACGATGTACCTAGGAAAGAACCTTCAACATCTCAACCTTTACCTACACCTACACCTTCACCACCCAAACCCAATATCCCTTATCCTTCTCGCTTAGGCAAGACCAACGAGCTAACCAAGAATGACTGTCAAGTGGCGAGCTACGTGAAGATGCTCTCTCAAATGAACATCAACATTATCCTGGTTGAAGCACTTGTCCACATGTCGAAATTTGTCAAAGCATTCAAGGAATTGCTTAGCAAGAAGGAGAAGTTGATTGAGCTCGCCAACACACGTTTAAATGAAAATTGTTCTGCAGTTATTCTTAAAGAACTTCCGGAAAAGCTTGGAGATCCCGGTCGTTTTGTGTTGCCTTGCCTCTTCAACAAAACTGAAGAATTTACTGCCCTAGCTGATCTCGGGGCCAGTATTAATTTTATGCCTTTGAGTGTTTGGAAAACACTATCATTACCCGACCTTACTCCCACAAAGATGACTCTTGAACTTGCTAATCGTACTCTCGCTTACCCCGTTGGTATTGCCGAAGATGTGTTCATCAAAGTTGGCACATTTACTTTCCCGGTCAACTTTGTGGTTGTTGATTATGAAATGGACCCTCGTATTCCTTTAATACTTGGTCGGCCATTCTTGAGAACCAGACGAGCTTTAGTTGATGTTGCCGAAGGTGAGTTAATCTTAAGAGGCAGGAATGATTCGCAAGTTTTTAAAATGGGGAAGCTTACAAGCAAATCCTTTGGACGAGAATCAGTGAATATGATTAATGTGCTCGATGATTTTGTCGTCTACAACAATCCGCTATTCGACTCTTGCATTGATAATCCACTGTTTCACGATGATGTGGATGATTCTCTCTCCAATTTGGAACCTTCTCCCATTTATGATTCTCCACCGATCTTTGATGCTTATGATGATGATTCTCGCTCAGATTTGGATGATTATGATGATTGTACTTCCGAGTATCCCGACCTGCCCACGTATGATGATTTCGATGAGGCTGATACTCTTTCGAGCGATTCTTCACATGATGAAGATCCTCCGCCATCACTCGATCCTACATTGGATGATTACTCTTTTGAGGAAGACTTCTCTACGTTTCTCAACACTTACTTCCCTCATGAGATTGATGCTCCTCCTTTAGATTTTGAAGATTATCGTCTTGATCCTACTTTGGATTTCAAGAACATTCTTTCAAAGGAGAAGAAACTGGTCGACACCAATATCCGCAGCACATATGATTTAACACCTCTTTGTCCCCCTTCTGAGGACGAGGTTGTGCTTCTTCGCGGATCTTCTTCACATTCTGTTGAGCCTGAGTGCTATTTTCCCTTAAAGGAAACGGTGTTCGACCCCGGTATCGATATGCTGCAGCCATCTCAGTATCCACCTGATGAAATAAAAGGAAAAATCTTTGGAACTATTGAAAACATGCTTGCACCTCACCATACTTGCTCCCACCGTGCTCCATCTTTGCTTAAGGGAACCTTGCCTACTCTTCTTTGGCTTGCCTTGTTCGCCTTAAGCTTGTGCTATTTGATGGACGAAAACTATGTCTTTGATCCTGGTGGATATGTTTCATGCGTCTTCCTATGATGATCAAGGTCGAGTCAGGCTCACGACTCGGTAATTGATATGAGTGTAATTACTCATATCATTTGTAGCTTAAAACAATGAAATTATGCTCATAATGTATCAAATATGCCTTTTGTTTGTATATTTCTTGTTTCATGTATGTAGGTACCCAAGTTCACGAAAACCGACAAAAACCGACACGAGTTTGATGAAAAAGATCGAGGAAGCCGAAATCGAGCTCGACACGAGTGGATTTAATCTATTATCAAGGAAATGGGCCAAGTGGGTCCCACAAAGGGGTACATGGGCTCAAAAGCCCATTTATATCTCAAGTTAATAAAATGTGATTTGAAGGCCCAAATTGGATTCTTAATTCGGATGGGAAATATTTTACATTGGGCCTCAAGCCCAAAATGAAATGAAATGAAAACGAATGAAGAAAAGTAGATGGGCTTTAGGGTTTTGCTGTGGTGAAACGTGTGTCTACACGTTTACTTTCAATATAAAAAAAACCGACTCATTCACTTTTCATTTAAACACAAATCGTCCCATTTATTTTAAACGTTTTCTACCCACTTATCCATTACACGTCATTACCCACTCTCACCCATTCATTAATAAAATAAAACGTTTCAACCACCCACTCCCATAAACTTCACACGTTATTCTTTTTTTTTCATTTACCCACTCACCACAAATAATGATTTCTTTCGATGAAACCTATGCTTCATCTTCCCCAACCTTTCTTTTACCCCAAACCAGTAAGAACCCTACTGTTCATTAACTCTAGAGGGTAAAAAGTCCATAAAAAATAGGGCTTTTTATTTATTTGTTTAATTCAAGAAAAGGGGAATAAAACCCCCCATTTTTAAGGAAGAGAAGGAGTGTTACGTGAGAGCTACGTGGCAAAAGATCATTGGTGTTAACACCTCACACCACCAATCCAACCAATCAAAAGGCAAAGAAGAAACAAAACTAGCACACGGATGCCACGTTGGCGATCCGTGTGCTATTTAGAATCATCACAGCCATCCAACAGGAGAGAGAATAAGGAGATTAAAGATCGAAGGCTCAGAATTGAAAGGAATATTCTCAAGGAGATCCGCATATTCGCACAAGGATGCCCTTGGGGGGGCTATAAATACCCCCAATTTCTTGTGTAAAAATCATCCCTTCTTTTACTTATTGTTATGCTGTAGAAATAGTTATAGGTTTTAATTTTGTATTTTCCTTATGAAGCTTTTTAATGTTTACTGAAAATTAATGAAAATTCGTTTATCCTAAATTCAATTCGTGTCTAATTTCTATCTTGTTCACTGCTTTAAATTGTTATTCAAATTAAACTTTATTTCTGTTTCACAAGTATAATGTTAAGATGTTAGTTATAAACTAAATCATAGTTTATAATTAATATTGAAAGTATTAAGATTGGATAAAATCTTTCCCTACTGGAAAGGTTTAAAAAGAATCTGCTCGATTCATTCATAATTAATGGAGTTGGATCGAATGATGTTAATCGATAATGGTGGTTCGAATGGAGATTCATGGTGATATGGTAGTCTCGGTTTACGGTTTTTAAGGTTGCTCAGTGCACACCTTCTTCCCAAAGGTTCACGTCAAAAGGTTCTAAACTCTATTAATTTCTTGTCATTAGAAAGTTTCATTTTAGTTTAATCTGTGTAGTATTGTTATGATAAAATGTTTGATGAATTATGTTTAAAGTTGATTTGATGATTGATCTGTCTTTTAATCTTAATATTGTTTTGGTTTAGTCTGCTGTTCTGAATTGTTATAGTTACTGATTAATATTTGAGGATTTAGTCTGTCATTGTTAATTTAGTCTGATATAGCTTTAGTTTATTTTAATTGATCTGATTTTCAGCTTAAGTTTATCTGTTACAAATTACGATTCGGGTAAATCTGTATGAAGTGATATTAGATTGTTAACGTGTTCTATTGATTTTAGCTCCTTGTAATACGGATCTGTTTTATTTCAACTGGTATGATTAATTTGGTTGTTTAAATTTGTTAAGTTGACCTTAACTGAGCTGTGATGTTGAATAACTTGAATCTGGGCAATAAACTGTTTTATAGGGTATTGGTTAGATTTTAGTATGATAATTGGATTGGTTAGATCTGCCTGTTGGTTATATCGTGTAAGTTTAATAAGGTAAGTGTAGTTTTAGACTTTTAACTGTTTTTATTCTGATGAATTGAGTAAGTTTGGATATAGCAATAAGGTGGATTGATTTTATTTAGTTCTTATCAGTTCAGTTTGTATTTGTTTAAATTTGCTGAATGTTTTAGTGAAGCAATTTTCTGCATATTTTGGATTTAACTATCTGCTTATCAGTTCCATTAACTGATAAGTTCAATAAGCTAATGTCCTCATAGCTTGTAGCTAATAAGCTCCAAAAAGTCACTCCTGTGACTTGATATTCATTTCTGTCAAAAAGAGAATTATTTCGCAAAAATATGTCCATGGCAAGGTTCGAACCTGTGACCTCCTGGTCACAGGCATAGGATGATAGCCATCTGTGCTATTGGCCCTTTTGATTTTGTTTCTTGTTATTTAATTAATATGTGGTAGATTATTATGGCAGATTTTGTTTAATTAACTTTTCATTTATTTTAAAAACGTTTAACTTTTATAAACTTTTATTTACTGTTTTCATTAAAGTTTATTTTAGCAAAATAAATAAAATAAAAAATAAAAAAAATGTTTTTATTTAAAAAGTTTAATTAGTTTAAATAAGTGTATTTAGATTTTTAATAGATTAAAAGTTATTTTTAAATTTTTAATTAATTTAATTTTTAAATAATGTTTATTTTTAAGTAATTAATTGTTTGTTAAAATTTTAAATAGGCGGGTTCACGATTCATGCACTTTAGGTTTATTTTAATTAGCTTAAAATTCGTAGTTTTTAATTGTAGTTTAAAATCCACAAACCAATTCAAATCGATTGTCCAAATCAAAGCAAAACGTCTCAAATTCACTCGATCTTCGTGTACAACGAACTTGGTTCACCCACGTGCTTAATTGAATTCGTCATTGGTATTATTGGACTATTACTTTATCCTAAAGGTAATTTTCTAATTTACCCTATAACGTATCTAATTATCACATATACTATCCACGATACATCAAAAATTTTGGCGCCGCTGCCGGGGATCTTGTGTACGATTCGTCTTTGTGGAGATTTGTTGATCGTGGATTTGAAGACCCTTTCCGTCCTCGGAAAGTTTTGTTATTTTTCTATTATATAGTATGTATAGTTTTTCTCGTTTTTTGTGAATAATATATTGTATTACGTAGAACAACAATTTTAAATACTTTTCAAATAAGCCTTAGTTGGGATTTCATCACCTAGCTATTGTATTCGAACCCAAAACAAAAATAAAGGCAAAATAGATAAATACTAATAAGAAGTTTGAACTCGATTTATACAAACTATAAGGTGGGTATAAGGCGACGTGCTATAAAAGGCCGTCTAAGGAAAAAGGTTTTTAAGTGCTTTGTGCCACCTCGTTTCCCCGCTTGCTTGTGCGTATATTGAGAGGGACGACCTATTATTGGTTTGCCGACTCAAGTAGTATTAAATCTTATTTTTTGTTGTTTACTTATTGAACCTCGAGACGTTTAGGTTTTCACCTATCGTTTCAAAGTCGACCGAGGGTAATTTACTTCCATAGTAATTATCCTTATTCCTTATTTTTTATCAATCATTTTTTATTGAGCAATACCAAATAAAATACCAAAAATAATCTTCTTTCTTGTCTAATTTCTTTTCTTCAATCCTCTAAATTCTCGTCTTTGTAGTGTATGCAATTACGTTCTTCTCGTCTCGTGATAGATTTTAATAGGCTTGAAAATATTCCTCGTAGAAATAGAAATCGTCAACAACGAATAGTGGAACCCGAGATTCCACCTATTATTGTAGAGATGGCCGATAACCGAACAATGAAGGAATTGCTCCGTGCACCCAAAGAAGGGTATGGGGAAGCAATCGTTGTGCCGGCTATTTTGTCGGATCATTTTGAGATTAAGACAGATCTTGTATCGCTCATTCGTGCCGACCCATTTCGTGGCAATGAGATCGATAGCCCGCATTCTCACATACGGAATTTTAATCGAATTACCTCGACTCTCAAGTTTAGAGATGTGCCGAATGACGTGATTAAGCTTATGCTTTTTCCGTACTCGCTCGAGGGTAATGCTAAGCTTTGGTATGAAAAAGAACCACCGGGTTCGATTTTAACTTGGGATGATTTAGTGTCAAAGTTTATGAATTATTTCTTTCCACCGTCCAAGACAACACACTTTAAGAATGAGATCACTAGATTTGAACAAAAAGTGCATGAATCGTTTGGGGTTGCTTGGGAAAGATTTAAGGATTTGTTAAGACAATGTCCACACCACGGTTTCTCGGAATTGCATCAAATAAATACTTTTTATAATGGGCTTAATATGTTTGAACAAGATTCTTTAAATTCCGCCGCGGGTGGTAATCTTTTAAGAAAAATACCGAGAGACGCGTGGAGAATAATTGAGGATAAGTCTAGAGCACAATATTCACGAAACACACCGGTTGTTTCCAATGTGAATTCATCTAATCACGAGATTGCTAGATAGACTCTAAGATTGACACGATTTTGAATGAGCTTAGGAAGAATCCTCATGGATCCATTAATATGGTTGAGAGTTTTTGTGTATCATGTGGTGGAGCACATCCTAATTATGCTTGTTTAAACACGGGTTTTGATCAAGCTAATGCTTTTGCCGCGACGGGAACTTATGGCTCCAACGGTCAAGTTCCTCGTCAAAATCATGTTGCTCCACCGGGTTTTCCACCGGTTCAAAATAGGTACAACAATGGAAATAATGGGAATAATTTTAACCGTGGTAACCAAGGGAATTTTAATCAAGCAAATGGTTTTAATGCTAATCGAAACAATCAAGGTTTTCAAAGCAATAATCAAAATGATTTGTCAAGCTACATTAACGAGGAAAGTTTAAAAGCTTTTCAAAATAATATTCAAGGACAAATGGCAACTTTGAAAAATGAGTTTCAAAATACGATTAAAGGGCAAAACAATAAGATTGAGCTTAATCAACAAAGACTTGAACAAAACCAAAACCGTTTTGAGCAAAGATTAGAGCAAGGTCAAAATCGTATGCAACAAAGTTTGGAACAAGGTCAAAATAAATTGCTTTCAATGTTTGAATCCTTTATGAGTCAACCTTCCTCGTCTTCGGGTGGCTTACCTAGTAACACCATTCCAAACCCGAAGGGTGAGATGAAAGCCATAACCACACGTAGTGGGAAAGCTTTAGACGGACCTTTGCTTCCACATGTGAGTACCTCTCTGGTGAGGGAAGTGGAGCAAGAACCCGAGGTGGTTAAAGAAAAGGAAATTCCTATTCCACCAAAGGTAGACCAATTGCCTATTCCGGAACCCGAGCTTCCGAAGACTAAACCCACACTACCCTACCCTTCGAGACTTGCCAAAGAGAAGCTCCGCGAAAAGACCAATGCTCAAGTTTCTACGTTTCTAGATGTGTTTAAGAAAATGTATATTAATCTTAGTTTCGCGGATGCATTGCTTAGCATGCCTAAATTTGCTTCTACAATTAAAAGGTTGATGAATGATAAGGAGAAGTTAGTTGAGGTATCTACCTTTTTAAATGAAAGTTGTTCCGCGGTTCTCTCTAAAAAGTTTCCCAAAAAGCTTGGAGACCCCGGTCAATTTTTGATACCATGTGATTTCCCTAATATGGGAGAAGGCTTAGCATTAGCCGATCTTGGCGCTAGCATTAACTTGATGCCTCTTTCCGTATGGAAAAGGTTATCACTTCCCGAGCTTTCACCTACTAAAATGACTATCGAGCTAGCGGATCGATCAATCGCCTTTCCAAAAGGTATAGCCGAGGACGTATTAGTCAAAGTAGGAAAGCTCATTTTTCCGGCGGATTTTGTCATTTGTGATTATCCGGAAAGTTCTCGAGTGCCTCTTATTTTGGGACGACCGTTTTTAAATACGGCTAGTTCTTTAGTTGACATGAGAGAGGGAAAGTTGACTTTAAGTTTTGATGATGAAAGTATCACTCTTAATGTTGGTAACATCTCGAAGTTTTCTTCCGAAGACGACGAGGAATCAATCAATCAAGTCGATGTGATTGATGTTGCTAGTGGAGAGGCTTCGCAAGATATGCTTGGTTTTTCGGATACTTCTAAAAGTGGCAATCCCACTTCATCGAATCCTATTATCTCTTCGGCTAAGCCTCCACTCACTCCATTTGAGGGAGGTGACTTCGTTCTTGAAGAGCTTGAGAATAATGGTTATTCAAAAATCGAGAAGGAAATTGATGATTACCTTAGCACACCGTTTGATCCTAGTGAGTTTGATAGTGAGAATTTTGATCCCGAGGGAGATATTGCGTTGATTGAAAAATTGTTGAATATGGATCCTTTTGAATCACCACCTATGGAACTAAAAGTTGTGAGTGTTAATGAAACTAAAGTGAAAACATCTATTGAGGAAGCACCCGAATTAGAACTTAAGGAATTACCCACTCATTTGGAGTATGCTTTTCTTGAAGGAACGGATAAGTTACCGGTGATTATTGCTAAGGGATTAAAGGAAAATGAAAAGGATGAGCTTATTAAAGTGCTTAAGAAACATAAACGGGCCATTGCATGGAAAATCTCCGACATTAAGGGTGTAGATCCCAAATTTTGTACTCATAAAATTCTAATGGAGGATGATTATAAACCCGCTATCCAACAACAAAGAAGGGTTAATCCAAATATTCATGAGGTGATAAAAAAGGAAGTCACTAAACTTCTAGACGCCGGAATGATCTACCCTATCTCGGATAGTCCATGGGTTAGCCCCGTGCATTGTGTTCCAAAGAAAGGAGGAATTACGGTTGTTACTAATGAGGATAATGAATTGATTCCTACTAGACTTGTGACCGGTTGGCGTGTTTGTATTGACTATAGGAAACTTAATGATGCCACTAGGAAGGATCATTTTCCATTACCTTTTATGGATCAAATGTTAGAGAGACTAGCGGGTAATGAATTCTATTGCTTTTTGGATGGATTTTCCGGCTATTTCCAAATCCCCATTGACCCTCGTGATCAAGAAAAGACCACATTCACTTGTCCTTATGGAAAATTTGCCTATCGTCGCATGCCTTTTGGACTATGCAATGCTCCGGGGACGTTCCAAAGGTGCATGACGGCCATTTTCCATGATATGATCGAGAAAACCATGGAAGTCTTCATGGATGACTTTTCGGTTTTTAGGGATTCTTTCACTTCATGTCTTTCTAAGCTTGAAAGAATGTTGCAACGTTGTGAGGAAACTAATCTTGTGCTTAATTATGAGAAATGTCACTTCATGTGCAAAGAGGGAATTGTGTTAGGACATAAGATCTCTAAGGCCGGTATTGAGGTTGATAGGGCTAAAATCGACGTGATTGCCAAATTGCCTCCACCCACCACCGTTAAGGGAGTAAGGAGTTTTCTCGGTCATGCCGGCTTCTATCGTCGTTTTATACAAGATTTCTCTAAGATAGCTCGGCCTATGACCCATCTTTTGGAAAAAGAGACTCCTTTCATCTTTTCGGATGAGTGTATTCAAGCCTTTGAGATGCTTAAAAAGAAGTTAACCGAATCTCCAATCTTAGTTGCCCCGGATTGGGATCTACCTTTTGAAATTATGGGTGATGCTAGTGATTATGCGGTAGGTGCGGTTTTGGGGCAACGTAAGCTAAAACACTTCTTGCCTATACATTATGCAAGTAAGACTATGACGGATGCTCAAACAAAGTATACTACAACGGAAAAGGAGTTTCTTGCCGTTGTGTATGCTTTTGAAAAGTTTAGACCATATCTCGTCTTTTCCCAAACCATATTGTATACGGACCACTCGGCTATCAAATACCTTTTTAATAAACAAGATGCTAAGCCGAGGTTGCTCCGGTGGATTCTCCTCCTTCAAGAATTTAATGTTCAAATTCTAGACAAAAAAGGAGCCGAGAATCTTGCGGCCGATCATTTATCTCGACTTGAGAATCCTCATCAAAGCGATCGAGAGAACAAGGAAATCAATGAAACATTTCCTCTCGAGACGCTTGGTATGATTACTTTTCGTGGTGATGATAGTACCCCATGGTTTGCGGATATCGCAAATTACCATGCGGGGAAGTTTGTGATCAAGGGTATGTCGTCCCAACAAAAACGAAAATTTTTCAAGGATATCTCCTATTACTTTTGGGACGACCCCTATTTGTTTCATGTGTGCACAGATCAAGTGATTCGTAGGTGCGTGTTTGGAAAAGAAGCTCAAGATATCCTTAAATCTTGTCATGAGGGACCCACCGGGGGACATCATGCTGCTAACGCCACCGCGAAGAAAGTCTTTGATGCCGGCTTCTTTTGGCCTTCCATATATCGTGATGCCCAAGACTTGATCAAGACTTGTGATGCTTGTCAACGTCAAGGAAAGAACTCACAAAGGGATGAAATGCCTTAAAACATTATCCAAGTTTGTGAAATCTTTGATATGTGGGGGATCGATTTTATGGGGCCGTTTCCATCGTCAAAAGGAAACAAATACATTCTCGTAGCCGTGGACTATTTGTCTAAATGGGTCGAAGCTAAGGCTTTGCCCACGAATGATGCTCGAGTTGTGGTGAAATTTTTGAAACAACTCTTTGCTAGGTTCGAAACTCCGCTGGCTATTATAAGTGATCGTGGGACCTATTTTTGTAATGAACAATTTGCAAAAGTTCTAAAGAAATATGGTGTTACTCATCGACTTTCTACGGCTTATCACCCTCAAACGAGTGGTCAAGTGGAGGTTTCAAACCGAGCTCTTAAAAGGATTTTGGAGCGTTCTATTGGAGAGAATCGCACTTCATGGTCGGATAAATTGTACGATGCATTGTGGGCTTTCCGTACGGCTCACAAGACGCCAATTGGTTGTACACCATTTAGGTTGGTCTACGGAAAAGCATGCCACTTGCCAATTGAACTCGAACATAAGGCGTATTGGGCTCTTAAGCATTGTAACTTTGATTTGGGGACCGCGGGTGATTATCGCAAGGTTCAATTGAATGAACTAAGTGAATTAAGGGATCAAGCTTATGAAAATTCTTTGATCTACAAAGAGAAGACTAAGAGGATTCATGACTCTAAGATCAAAAACCGCATTTTCAATGTTGGTGATCAAGTCCTCTTATTCAACTCTAGACTTAAGATTTTCTCGGGCAAGCTTAAATCCCGTTGGTCCGGACCATTCACCATTGCACAAGTTTTCCCTTATGGCACCGTTGAGCTAGCTCAAAAAGATGGGCCTAACTTTAAGGTGAATGGTCATCGTGTGAAACATTACTTTGGGGGGGACATACCTACGGAGGTTGTCCCGGATCTTCAAACTTTCCCTAAGGACCAATGAATGCGGGGATCGAGTCGAGCTCATGACTCGGTGAACAAAAACGAGGTGCCTTGTGGGGGAGTCCCATACATTCTATCTTCTTTCTATTTTCTAACACCTAATAAGGCTTGATCTTTCAAGCTCGTGTTCGTGATTTGTTGTGTTGTGATCTTAGGTATGACCCTAATTTTTGAAGACTCTCGTGTTCGGTTTTTGCCGGTCCACTTGATCTTCCATTCTTTGAATGCCAAAAAGGGGCACACTTTCTACCCTTGATTTTTATCGACTAACGTTTTATCTTAAGGCATAATTACTAAACGGCTTATAGATTTGCGTACTCTTTCCATGCTAGAAGTTTGCATTAGACTCTTCGTGTTTTAGCAAGGGGGTGTCACTCTTGAGCTAAGAAACATTGAGGACAATGTTTGGTTTTAGCATGGGGGAGTCAATCGATATAATCGCTTGCAATTGCTTTTGTCGTGTCCAAACGTGTTGTTTTTCTCATTTTTCAATAAAATTTTAAATTTTTTGTGTTATTTTTAAGTTTTAATAAAGGAAATACGTGTTTTTGACACGAATGTAGGCTTTCAATAAGAATAGTTTTTGACTCGACTCGGTTTTTAACCTTAGCTGTTCCTTAACGTATTTGAATTAAGTTTTGCTAGGCTATTATATAGGGAGCTTTAAAATGCGAAGGTCTTAATTCATACGAGTTAAGGACAAGAACTTTTCGCAAGCTCCTATAATTGATCCTAGAAAGTCGTTTATCAAGGGAACTTTAAAACGCAAATTCTAAAACTTGCAAGAGTTTAAGAAGATGCAAGATCCTATAGATGACTTGAAAACCCAAAGCTTTGATTTAATAGGCTAAGTATCCATTGATTTCACATTTTTGAAATTTTACAATATGGAGAACAAGAGATGATAGAGCCAATTATAAGTTTGGCATTCTTTCGGGAATTTATGTGAGTTAATTATAAGCCTATTCTCCCATCGCTTGTTAATAAATTTTAATTGCAATAAATAATGTTGAACGATTTGAAAAGTTACTTAGCTTCTAGCCCAAGATCGTTTAAAAGTTGCTCGGTATGGATTAGAGTTCATAGCCAATGCATAACTTATTGAAGCGGGATGCGAAGATTGGCGAGTCCAAAAAGGTCCTAACAAGACATGAGGGCTATGTTTTATTGCTAAAGATCTCAAGTGATGTGAAGACTCATTTATCAAAAATTAATATGAAGGATCGAGACACACGACGAAAAGCAAAATACTCCCAAAAAGTCATGGAGAAGTCTATCCAAAAAGACCAAAATAAGGTATAAGGATAAATGAATCCAAGTCCAAAAAGGAGGTGGATCGTTGTTAATCAAAATCCCAAATAAAGATTGGAGAAAAATAAAGAAGTCGTGGTCCAAGTATGAATCTATCAAAACTTCAAGTGAAGAAATATTATGAAGAGAAGACCATTATTTCGTGAACGTCTCTCAAGGTTGGAAGTATTAAGTCATTGCCAAGTATCGGTCCGAGAAAGGTCTCAAATCGCGAAACAAGTTATGCCAAGATATGAACTTTATGAAGTCCCGAGAAGCAGTTTTAAAAGATTTTGTCCTTTAGCTAACTATTGATTAAATCGTTCACTTTATTTTCGGCCTAATAAATTATCGAAATAAGTCAACAATGCATCCTCGTGATCATTCAAGACAACAATAAAATATAAGAGAAACAAGTAGGAATTAGGGAGTCTAAGTGAATGATTGGCCCACATGAGTTCGTGTTTGTCTACCAACTTATAATAACAATGATCTTGTTTTTGCACTTGGCATGGAAAAGTGAAAAGTCGAGGACGATGAATCTATTTGAGCTTTTATGATCCTTAAAGTTATTTTATGTCTTTGCAAAAAAAATAAAGTGTCAAAAAGTTGAATAATGGTGTAGTCATAGTTTTATTTTATCATTGCGGGAGGACACGGTAATTGTTTAGCATGGGGGAATTTGATATGAGTGTAATTACTCATATCATTTGTAGCTTAAAACAATGAAATTATGCTCATAATGTATCAAATATGCCTTTTGTTTGTATATTTCTTGTTTCATGTGTGTAGGTACCCAAGTTCGCGAAAACCGACAAAAACCGACACGAGTTTGATGAAAAAGATCGAGGAAGCCGAAATCGAGCTCGACACGAGTGGATTTAATCTATTATCAAGGAAATGGGCCAAGTGGGTCCCACAAAGGGGTACATGGGCTCAAAAGCCCATTTATATCTCAAGTTAATAAAATGTGATTTGAAGGCCCAAATTGGATTCTTAATTCGGATGGGAAATATTTTACATTGGGCCTCAAGCCCAAAATGAAATGAAATGAAAACGAATGAATAAAAGTAGATGGGCTTTAGGGTTTTGCTGTGGTGAAACGTGTGTCTACACGTTTACTTTCAATATAAAAAAAACCGACTCATTCACTTTTCATTTAAACACAAATCGTCCCATTTATTTTAAACGTTTTTTACCCACTTATCCATTACACGTCATTACCCACTCTCACCCATTCATTAATAAAATAAAACGTTTCAACCACCCACTCCCATAAACTTCACACGTTATTCTTTTTTTTCCATTTAACCACTCACCACAAATAATCATTTCTTTCGATGAAACCTATGCTTCATCTTCCCCAACCTTTCTTTTACCCCAAACCAGTAAGAACCCTACTGTTCATTAACCCTAGAGGGTAAAAAGTCCATAAAAAATAGGCCTTTTTATTTATTTGTTTAATTCAAGAAAAGGGGAATAAAACCCCCCATTTTTAAGGAAGAGAAGGAGTGTTACGTGAGAGCTACGTGGCAAAAGATCATTGGTGTTAACACCTCACACCACCAATCCAACCAATCAAAAGGCAAAGAAGAAACAAAACTAGCACATGGATGCCATGTTGGCGATCCGTGTGCTATTTGGAATCATCACAGCCATCCAACAGGAGAGAGAATAAGGAGATTGAAGATCGAAGGCTCAGAATTGAAAGGAATATTCTCAAGGAGATCCGCATATTCGCACAAGGATGCCCTTGGGGGGGCTATAAATACCCCCAATTTCTTGTGTACAAATCATCCCTTCTTTTACTTATTGTTATGCTGTAGAAATAGTTATAGGTTTTAATTTTGTATTTTCCTTATGAAGCTTTGTAATGTTTATCGAAAATTAATGAAAATTCGTTTATCCTAAATTCAATTCGTGTCTAATTTCTATCTTGTTCACTGCTTTAAATTGTTATTCAAATTAAACTTTATTTCTGTTTCACAAGTATAATGTTAAGATGTTAGTTATAAACTAAATCATAGTTTATAATTAATATTGAAATTATTAAGATTGGATAAAATCTTTCCCTACTGGAAAGGTTTAAAAAGAATCTGCTCGATTCATTCATAATTAATGGAGTTGGATCGAATGATGTTAATCGATAATGGTGGTTCGAATGGAGATTCATGGTGATATGGTAGTCTCGGTTTATGGTTTTTAAGGTTGCTCAGCGCACACCTTCTTCCCAAAGGTTCACGTCAAAAGGTTCTAAACTCTATTAATTTCTTGTCATTAGAAAGTTTCATTTTAGTTTAATCTGTGTAGTATTGTTATGATATAATGTTTGATGAATTATGTTTAAAGTTGATTTGATGATTGATCTGTCTTTTAATCTTAATATTGTTTTGGTTTAGTCTGCTATTCTGAATTGTTATAGTTACTGATTAATATTTGAGGATTTAGTCTGTCATTGTTAATTTAGTCTGATATAGCTTTAGTTTATTTTAATTGATCTGATTTTCAGCTTAAGTTTATCTGTTACAAATTACGATTCGGGTAAATCTGTATGAAGTGATATTAGATTGTTAACGTGTTCTATTGATTTTACCTCCTTGTAATACGGATCTGTTTTATTTGAACTGGTATGATTAATTTGGTTGTTTAAATTTGTTAAGTTGACCTTAACTGAGCTGTGATGCTGAATAACTTGAATCTGGGCAATAAACTGTTTTATAGGGTATTGGTTAGATTTTAGTATGATAATTGGATTGGTTAGATCTGCCTGTTGGTTATATCGTGTAAGTTTAATAAGGTAAGTGTAGTTTTAGACTTTTAACTGTTTTTATTCTGATGAATTGAGTAAGTTTGGATATAGCAATAAGGTGGATTGATTTTATTTAGTTCTTATCAGTTCAGTTTGTATTTGTTTAAATTTGCTGAATGTTTTAGTGAAGCAATTTTGTGCATATTTTGGATTTAACTATCTGCTTATCAGTTCCATTAACTGATAATTTCAATAAGCTAATGTCCTCATAGCTTGTAGCTAATAAGCTCCAAAAAGTCACTCCTCTGACTTGATATTCATTTCTGTCAAAAAGAGAATTATTTCGCAAAAATATGTCCATGGCAAGGTTCGAACCTGTGACCTCCTGGTCACAGGCATAGGGTGATAGCCATATGTGCTATTGGCCCTTTTGATTTTGTTTCTTGTTATTTAATTAATATGTGGTAGATTATTATGGCAGATTTTGTTTAATTAACTTTTCATTTATTTTAAAAACGTTTAACTTTTATAAACTTTTATTTACTGTTTTCATTAAAGTTTATTTTAGCAAAATAAATAAAATAAAAAAATAAAAAAATGTTTTTATTTAAAAAGTTTAATTAGTTTAAATAAGTGTATTTAGATTTTTAATAGATTAAAAGTTATTTTTAAATTTTTAATTAATTTAATTTTTAAATAGTGTTTATTTTTAAGTAATTAATTGTTTGTTAAAATTTTAAATAGGCGGGTTTACGATTCATGCACTTTAGGTTTATTTTAATTAGCTTAAAATTCGTAGTTTTTAATTGTAGTTTAAAATCCACAAACCAATTCAAATCGATTGTCCAAATCAAAGCAAAACGTCTCAAATTCACTCGATCTTCGTGTACAACGAACTTGGTTCACCCACGTGCTTAATTGAATTCGTCATTGGTATTATTGGACTATTACTTTTTCCTAAGGGTAATTTTCTAATTTACCCTATAACGTATCTAATTATCACATATACTATCCACGATACATCAGTAATCAAAAATCAAGCGCTTCTTGGGAGGCAACCCATGCATCTATCTTTTAGCTTTCTTTATCCTAAGTGTAGGGGAGACCCGTTGGTGTTTGCTATTTCCTCTCTTCTTATTCAGGGGTTCGAGCTTCAAAGATCCACTCTTGATGATTCTTGACGACCCGTGATTCCGTGTTCACTTCTTCCCGGTTCTATCCTAAACTCTTTTCGATTCACTATTTTATATTTTCTCAATATTAAAATAGGAATCTCTTTAGTTGTCTTTTCCTTAGCAAGATTTAAACAAAGTGCACAATGTTCTAAGTGTAGGGGAGTTTACTCCCACATGCTTAAACATTGAGGAAAATGTTTATATTAAGTGTAGGGGGAATTCTATCAAAGTTAAGTGGCCTTTTCCTTGTATTTGTCCTCATATTAACCGGAAAATCAATTTTTCGATATTTTTCAAAATTTTTGATCTATTTTGGCCTATTAGTTTTTCCCTTTGTATAGTTATTTTCTTTCTTTGCTAGAATAAACTTTAATAAAGTGGTTTTAATTTTCAAACGTTGTGAATCTTTTGACTCAACCCGAGTTTACTTATCTAAGTTTACTCTAGCTAGTATCCTTAACGTGTTTAAGTCAAGTTTTGCTAGGCTTTTATTTAGGGAGCTATAAAACGCGAAAGTCTTAACTCTCACGGATTAAGAACAAGAACTTTTCGCAAGTTCCTATTATTGATCCTAGAGAGTCATTTATCAAGGGAACTTTAAAACGCGATTTCTAAACTTGAAAGAGTCTAAGAATTTGCAAGATCCTATAGGCGACTCGAAAACCCAAAACTTTGATTTAATAGGCTAAGCATCCACGAGTCTCATTACTTGAGATTTAAATTGTGGAGAACGAGAGATGATAGAGCCAATTATAAGTTTTGGTATTCTTTCGGGAATTTATGTGAGTTAATTATGAGCCTATTCTCCCATCGCTTGCTAATAAATTCATCTGCAATAAATAAGGTTGTACGATTTGAAAAGTTACTTAGCTTCTAGCCCAAGATCGTTTAAAAGTTGTTCGGTATAGATTAGAGTTCATAGCCAAGGCATAACTTATTGAAGCGGGATGCGAAGATTGGCGAGTCCGAAAAGGCCCTAACAAGGCATGAGGGCTACATTTTGTTGCTAAAGATCCAAAGTGATGTGAAGAATCATTTATCGAAAATCAATATGAAGGATCGAGACACACGACGAAAAGCAAAAACTCCCCAAAAGTCATGGAGAAGTGTATCCGAAAAGACCCTAGCAAGGTATGAGGATAAATAGATCCAAGTCAAAAAGGAGGCGGATCGTTGTATATCAAAGTCCAAAATAAAGATGGGAGAAAAATGAAGAAGTCGTGGTCCAAGTATGAATCTCTCAAAACTTCAAGTGAAGAAATTCCAATTATGAAGAGAAGACCATTCTTTCATGAACGTCTCTCAAGGTTTGAAGTATGAAGTCGCTGCCAAAGATCGGTCCGAGAAAGGTCTCAAATCGCGAAGCAAGTTATGCCAAGATATGAACTTTATGAGGTCCCGAGAAGCAGTTTTAAAAGATTTTGTCCTTTAGTTAACTATTGATTAAATCGTTCACTTTATTTTCGGTCTAAATAACTATCGAAATAAGTCAAAAATGCATCCTCGTGATCATTCAAGACAATAATAAAATATAAGAGATACACCTAGGAATAAGGGAGTCTAAGTGAATAATTGGCCCACATGAGTTCGTGTTAGTTTGCTAACTTATAATAACAATGATCTCGTTTTAAGCTTGGTTTGGAGAAAGTGAAAACTTGAGGATGATGATTATTCATGACATTTCCAAAACCCAAGGTATGCTTTTGATTTCTTTACTTTAAATGTTTATAGTTTTCTATCTTTTTAATAAAGGCCAAGGTGGATTGATTATGATAAAAAATGTAAACGTGCTTTGTAACTAATGCATTGCATGAAGACATTGTAATGGTCAAGTGTAGGGGATTTGATAGGTGTGTAAACACACATCCTTTTTACCACTTAATTACAATAATAATCGGGCCAAAACGTGTATTTTATGTCATTTATGTCGGAATTATGCGTGGTTTGTGTTTTTGTTGTGATTTAGGACGAAAAGGTGAAAAGTGGAGAAAACACGGGCATTTACGGGCTTTTATTGAAGAAAAAGATGAAAGACGAAGTCAAGAAGTCAAGAGTGCAAAAAGAACGGAAGTCCAAGACCAATTCTGAAGATTTATCGAAGAAAAAGTCAAAAGACGGAAGTTTACTAAAAGCCGAAGAACTCAAGTCTTATTTATGGAAGAATTAAAAGACGAGTTTAAAGAAATCCCGAGCCAAAAGTCATTAAAGTCCAAGATTAACAAAAGATTCAGAAGGGAAGGACTTAATGGTGCAATTAAGAAGAAATGAAGGAGGGAAAAAAGCTTCCTAAGCATTCCCTAATCCTCCCCTATATATAGATCATTAGCATTTCATTTTTACTCTTGTTGGCTAGAGTGACACTAGTTCTTCCATCTTTATTTACTTGCACATTTACTTTATTGCACTTTAATTACCTTGTCTTGCACCTTATTTTTCAAGTAAGTTACTTTTATTTTTATTGCACCTTTACTTTTCTTGTCTTAAATCTCTCATTCTACCTTTCTTTCTTTGCTTGATCTTTATGTTTATGTGTTTATTATCTTGCTTATTTGATTAAAGATTATGTTTTTATGCTTTTGATTGTTTTGGATCATTGATTTTTATAGCTTATTTGTGTTTATCTTTAAGTTTCTAAATTTTTTATAAAAGTTATTTTTATATAAAATTTGTTTTCGTAAACCTTTTTCATTTTGTGTTTTTAAAAGTCTTTAAATTGTGGCTTATTAGCTTTTTCTTACACGTATTTGCTTAGGATTTTAGGTGTGTGCTTATTTGAGTGATAGCTTATTAGTTTAGCTTATTTTTGGTTCTCTTTACTGTATTCCGACCATAGTGATCGGATAAGGGTTTATCTTTCCGACCAGCGCTCCTTGGCTTGGTCGGAAAAGGGTTTGTAACATTCCGATTGGGAGGTTCTTGACATTCCGATCAGGGTTGTTTGTGGGGTATTCCGATTGGTCTCGTGGTGACAGCATTCCGACCAAAGGTATACTCACCATATTCCGGTCTAGGTTTGTGACATTCCGATCAGAGTAAGTTTGGTATTCCGATCAGGTAGGTGACAACATTCCGACCAAGGTTCCATTTCTTATTCCTACGAGATCATCATTCCGATCAGGGTGTTAAGCAACATTTCGATCAAGGTGAGTTTGGTATTCCGATCAGGTAGGTGACATTCCGATTGGAATTCCGATCATCATTCCGATTGGAGGGGTAGGTTTATTATTCCGATTGTGTTCCGATCGGAATACATTCCGATCAGGAAGGTTTGTTTCTTCTATTTCGTTTTATTTTATTTTTAAGTTCACATTTTAATACTTTGTCAAATTTTAATTCTCGTCACGCTTTAATTTCAAGTCACATAATTTCTCGTTATTTACTTTTCAAAGTTTAAATATTGCACCCTTTTCTTTTAATTAAACTTAGATTTATTTAACGCCTTTTATTTTAACGTCCATTTACATTTACGTCTTTGCACTTTTAATTTAAAATCAACCAAAAATATTTGTTTTACCAAATTCAACTGAGTCGTACTTTGAACCGGAAATCAATTCGTTAAGATACCGAGAGAACTTAACTTTCTTATATACAAAATCTCCTCATTAATTGCCTTTTTGAGATAATGCAGAAGTTTGTGTTTTGTCTTCGTTGACCTAGAGCCCATATTGATCAATCGGGTTTCCAACAATTGCATTAATTGAAGATCAGATAAACCTGTGGTGAATAGAGTTGGTAGCTCTTGATCGACATATGACTTCATTTCACGTTGAATGATGTTGGTCATGTGTTCATCAATGGAATTGATAAAAGCAGCATTTTCTTTGTCACGTGCATCCTTTTCTTTAAGAAACTTTTTATGTTGTCTTTTAAGTTTTGAGACGGTGTCGGATATCTCCTTGAGTTTAGACTCGTCACTTTGTTGTTCTTTGAGGGCTTGTGTATCAGGATTAGTTATCCTTCCATTCAGCATTTCAATTTGTTTTGCCTGATCCTCCAATTGTTTTTTGGAGGTGCTGAATCAGTAGATCATTGACCGAAAGAAATGGATAGGAGGTAGATGGTACTTGTTATACTGTAGTTGATGGATGAGGTGTAAACACAAGTGTTAGAGGGGTTGTGGATGATACAAGTTGTTCGAGGATTGGTGGCGGTGTTGGTATAGTCACTTGGGCGGTGGTTGGTACTTGTTGTGGGATGATCGGTTGCAGTCATTTGGGCTGTATTTGGTACTGATTCTTCAACGAGTTCGGGTGTGGGAGTTGGTGTGATGACATTGGTGATTACCGAGGGTTAAATGGTGGAATGGTAGTTGTTGTAAGTGCGGTTATAGGAACGTCCACCATATTCTCATTCTTCGAGGGATCAGTATTCGTGACTTCAACGCCTTCCCCTTTAAGATTAAGATATTTCATTACATCATCAGAACCAGAAGTAGACTTACTTTGGATTTGAGTTGCTGGAATGAGAGTCGTATGAGCATCTTCTGAAATCAAAGTGCAAATTGCTTCCGGTAATGATGTGTTGATATTAACATCATGGTACAGTGCTTCTATTTTTGTGTTGTCACTGCCACCACACTCCTCACTATGCTCAAGACTTTCAAAGTTGAATCTACCAACTTCTTCATTATTAGGGTCTTCATAAAGATAAGTGTCTTCATTAGGGTCGCCAAATGCATCTAAGTCATCAGCTGGTGTGGAGCCTAAACCCTTGGATTTCGTGAAAGCCTCCTCTCTGCTCTGCCCAAGAGTGAGACGCAGTTGTTTCTCTTGAGAGATGGTTTCTTGAACTGGTTCATCTTCATCAACACATTTTTCTTTAACTTCGTTTTTCTTTGCCTTCTTTACCTTTTTGTCTAGCCTCTTGCTCTTCGTCATCAGTTCTGATCATTTCATCTTCTTCTTCGTCATCTTCATCGTAAAGTTGCTCTTTCCCTTTGCTTTTAACTTTAGATGAATAAGTCTTTTGACGCTTGGCTATCCGTTTCTTCCGTTTACTTATTTGTTGATCAAAAGGAACGGCGGTTTCTCTTTTCATTTGTGCTTCAATTTCCCTGAGCATCCTTCTGTATGGTTCACTGTCCTTAATCCCTTCATTGATCAGTACATCTGGCACGAGAGCTGGACGTAGTGAGTACTTTGTAGAATGATTATCATCAGTCATATGGTCCATCACATAGTCTCTATCTTGGGTATGGTAGAAAAAATTCCCACAAGTATCAATGTCTGGGTCACTCTTCATGAAATGATTGATTATGAGCTTTGTGAACCATGGAAATGGAAGATGCGAAGACTTCTTCCCAAAGTAATAGTGCATAATCCACTTTAGCTCCAGTGTAAAGTCCCCAAAATATATGAGCCTGAGGGGGTCTCATTACGTTTGATCCACGAGCCTTTAAAGTGAGGCACTTGATGATGATAGTGATAATTGCTTTCCATGGTTGCCCGATGTGTGAAGTGGCCAAGACCGACGTCAACGACTAAGTTCGCAGTTTCCTAGGCTTAGCTGGTTACTACCGTAGGTTCGTAGAGAACTTTTCCCGTTTAGCACTGCCTTTGACCAAACTGATGTGGAAAGGGGATAAATTCGTCTGGACTGAAGAAAGAGAGAAGAGCTTTGAAGACCTAAAGCAGAAGTTAGTATCTGCACCGATTCTTACTCTCCCATATGGTACATGTGGATTTCAAATCTATAGTGATGCTTCAGGGAAGGGACTTGGCTGTGTTCTCATGAAACATGGGAAAGTGATTGCGTACGCTTCACGGAAGCTTAAGCCTTATGAGGAGAATTACCCTACGCGTGACTTGGAACTTGCAGCAGTCGTGTTTGCATTGAAGATATGGAGGCACTACTTATATGGAGAATCATGTGATATCTTCACAGATCACAAGAGCCTGAAGTACATCTTCACTCGACGTGAACTGAATATGAGATAGAGAAGATGGTTAGAGCTGTTGAAGGATTATGACATTTATCTGAAGTATCATCCCGGTAAGGCGAATGTAGTGGCAGATGCACTTAGCAGAAAGTCCGGCATGATAAACGACATTATAATTGAGGAAGAGATTATAAGAGACTTGGAGGGACTAGACACTGAGATCATGGTACGTGATAGCACGGTTACTGGGCTAATCTTAGAGTAGAACCTGAGTTACTCTCCAGGATCAAGGAAGCTCAGAAGGATGATGGTGAAATTTGGGCGATCATTCAGAACTTGGATCAGCAGATGGAGTTTCGGTTAGATGACGATGGTATCTTATGGCAGGGCACTAGACTTTGTGTTCCTGATGATCTTACACTCGGGAAGCGTTATTAGCTGAAGCTAATAGTTCCCCATTCTCCATTCATCCTGGTTCAACCAAGATGTACCACGACATCAGGCAATACTTTTGGTGGAGTTGTATGAAACAGGATGTTGCTACTTATGTCTCCAAATGTCTTACCTGCCAGCAGGTTAAGATCGAGCATCAGCGGTCTAGTGGTCTACTACAACCGTTAGACATTCTAGAGTGGAAGTGGGACAAGATCACCATGGATTTAGTTACCGGTCTTCCACAGACAAAGAGGAGGCATGATGCGATTTGGGTTATCGTTGATCGACTTACTAAGTCAGCTTATTTCTTACCGATCCGCAAGGATGATCCGGTCAGCAAACTCGCCGATACGTACAAAAAAGGAGATCATGAGACTTCATGGTGATCCATCCAGTATCGTCTCGGACAGAGATCCTCGGTTCACTTCGCGATTTTAGAGGAGTCTGTAGAAAGCTTCGGGTACAAAACTTAAGCTTAGAACGACTTTTCATCCTCAAACAGACGGACAATCGAAGCAGAGGATTCAGACATTATAAGACATGCTCCGAGCATGTGCATTGGAGTGGACAGGAGACTGGGATGATTACATATGTTTAGTAGAGTTTTCATACAATAACAGTTGGCACGCCTGCATCAAGTGTGCACCATTCGAGATGTTGTATGGCAAGAAGTGTCGCGCCCCAATCTGCTGGGATCAGGTTGGAGAGCGAACACTAGAAGGACCGGAGATTATAGAGTTGACCAACGAGAAGGTCGCAGTAGCTAAGCAGAAATTGCAGGAAGCTCGTACACGTCAGAAGAGTTATGCCGACAAGCATCGTAGGGACTTACGTTTCAACGTAGGAGATCACGTCTTTCTTAAGATATCACCGGCACGTGGTGTTAGACATTTTGGAATCAAAGGGAAACTCAGTCCTCGATTCGTCGGACCATTTGATATCATCGAGCGAGTCGGTGAAGTATCTTATCGCTTAGCGTTACCTCTGCAGCTTTCTCACGTTCATGACATTTTCCATGTGTCCTTACTCAGAGGGTACAATTATCATCCCCTTCACATGGTTCATTATCCACTAGAACAGATTTGTGAAGATCTTACCCTCATAGAGGAACCCGAACGAGTTCTTGACAGGCAAGAACGAGTCATGAGGAAGAAGACGATTCCATTCGTCAAAACCCTTGGGAGGGATCATACCGAGCGGGAAGCCACTTGGGAAACAGAGGACTCTATCCGCGCTTCTTACCCTCATTTCATATTTTGAATTCGGGTATGTTCCTCTTTCATTTTATTTTATCTATAATTCGGGTACGAATTATTCTTTTTAGGGGGGAAGAGTTGTAAAACCCGCATGCTTTTACCATGAACAGTACACTTAGTAAACGTACGTACATATTAAAACTTTCCTTTTATAGCATGAACACGTGTCACAACTAGTAATTATAGTAGTTATGTACGTATTATTATTACGACAAGTATTAAGTACGTGTTAGTACACGATAATTATTAACAATAATAATTATAATCACGAACATGAAATCATGAACGTAAAAATCACGAACACGTAATTATGTACTTAATTAATATTATACGATTAATATCGTTTTGTACAAGTATTTAAATATAATACGAATATACGAACACACGCGCACGTAAATTCAAAACACAGGAAAACTCCGGGTTTTCCTTTGTGGGCCCTATTAGTCGCGGCACCAAGAGAAGGAAAAGGGCCAAGCCCATTTGATTTTGGTAATAAACAAATAAAGGGAAACACTTTTTCACTTTACAGAGTTTTCAAGAAAAATCAAAAACCCTATTCTTCCTTCTCTCTTTCTTGGCCGGCGGCAACCACAACACCAAAGAGGTGTTTGTTTTAATTTTAGTTAATCAAAATTCAAGATCGTGTTTGTGTTATTGTTCTCCAATCTTTACACGCATTCGGTAATCCCTAAACCCTTTTATGTTATTCTTTTTATTTAATTAATTAACACATGAACATGAATTAAATAAAAACAAGGATTAAAAACATGTCACGTGATCAAGAGGTAAAAATTAAGGGTTTGTTTGGGTTTGGTTGCTCGGCCGACACACAAACCGAGAGCCCAAGGCTCTCGGCGTGTTTTTTATCACGCCACCAACCGAGATCTATGATCTCGGTGGTGTTTGGTTTAGTCGACAGCAAGGACAAGGAACCCCGACTCGCGTCGGGGTGTCCTTGTGGTTTGTTTGGGTCTCGGTAGCAAACAGCCCCACCACCGGCACACAGCCGGTGGCAGGTTGGGTCAGGCAGGGGGAATGCAACGCAAGCAGGGGGACCACCGACACACAGCCGGTGGGAACCCACTACTGTTGGCAGCGGCTAGCCGAGAGACAAGGGAACCACCGGCTTAATCCGGTCGCATCCTAAACAAGAACAGTGGCAACCGGCCAAGCCGATTTGCCACTGTTAAGGGGTGTGTGGTTTGGACCGGTTCAAGGGGGTTCCGGGTCCGGTTCACGACATGTTTAAATCAAATACATGGGTCCGGTTCATGAATAAAATTGTACAAGTGAACTAAACTAATTTAACATCACTAATAATTAATTTAATTAATCATGGACTTAGGTTAATTATTATTTATTAAATAATACATGTTTAACCTAAGTATTTATTTATTTGATTTGGACTATAGTATTAAATAATTATCAAGACATGGAATATAATTTATTAATAATCACGACTTAGATTATAATTAATATAATATTAATACATGTTTTAACCTAAGTATTTTATACACCTTAATTTAATTAAATCATGCTTATATTTAATTAAATCATTTAACCTATAGTTTATTTGATTAACATGTTATTATTAATAAACTATAATATAATTACATAACTTATGATATGTAAACAGTAAACTTAAGCTTATATTAGTAGCTTATTAATTCAGCTTAATTCTAAATATGGAAACTTTCTAATTCAGGAAACTTACTATTTTTGGAAACTTTCTATTTTTAGAAATTGATCTATTTTAAGAAGTTAATCTATTTTGGAAACTTTCTATTTTTGGAAACTTTCTATTTTTGGAAACTTTCTGTTTAGGAAACCTGCTATTTTTAGAAAGTTACTTATTATTACACAACAAGTATAATAATACAAGAAATACAAGTAATACTTAATCAGAATACGTAGAATACATGATAAACACAGCATAACCTTAAAATCAGTAAAACAAGACATGAACATATAAAACAAGTTAGGACGCGATATAAAATCAGTTACATACTCAGTAAACTGAATACTTATACATGTATACTATTTATGTAGCATTAGTGAGATCAAAGTAGGACTTCCATTCTTTCGTCTTCTTCGTTCACTTGACATAAGGTACGGATTTCCCGTCCTTTCAGTATGGACATTCTTTCCTTATTAGGATTCCCCGTTTGCAGCCAACTGTTTTCCCAGTATTTGTTTTATATGTTTGATACTTATGTTAGAATAAGAGCCTAAGCCATATACATGCATGACCAGTGTCACCTAGTTATGGAGGTACCATAACCATAACACTGGAGGCACCTGTGTTATGACTTCCGCACGGCGAAGTGATTGCTCGTGGCGTCTCTTTTCAGTTTTGGTCGTTATATTATATTATCACGCGGGGCGTATGGGTGCATCCTAGTTACATGTTTACCAGTATTATCATAGTGAATGGGATGTGTGCCTTGCATCCTTCACTAGGAGTTGATCCCTCCTACCCAGACTATTTAACTAGAGGCAACCCATCTAATTGCATGACGAGGTCTCCCCTCCAAGTATTCATGCACGGTGGAACCTCATGACCTATATAGGCTATTCGGCTAATTAAAACATATTTTCATAGAAACATAAGTCTTCTCAAACTATAAAACCAGTTTTATGAACATGAATCCAGATTGCTTAGAACTTATGATATTCCGCTGCTATTTGTCTTTTATGATTATGTTATTCCCTGTTATACTTGTATATCCGTGCACTGAGTGTTATGCTCATCCATTTTCCTTTCATGTTCCCAAACGGCAGGTACTCAAGGGCGCTCGTAGACTTTAAGCGTACGTGCATATGGATTGGAAGCTATCTAGTCTTCTCTACTTTATGCATTTCATCATACATTTTTCTACTAATTTTTTGGACATTGTTTAGTCCTTTTCCTTTACAGTACTTATGTTTGTGTGTGATGAGCTTATACTTGGGCTACCGATGTTTGTTTTCAGTATTTCCTTTCATGGTCATTTAATGTTTTTAAGACATTTACCTTGTATGCTTTGATGACATGCCATAATCACACGTGACATTCCATTTATCAAAAAGGGGTGTTACAGACAGAATGGTATTAGAGACAATAGTTATAGAGAATTAGGTTGCCTAGCCTAGTCTATAGCTTAAGGATCCATGCATATAGGCGTCATAGGAATATGTGTACATAGTATTGACTGATATATTTCTGGATATTGTTAATTCTTATTTGAGATGTTTTCTATTGATTTTTGACTAGTATGGATTGAACCATAGTCGTACATACTTAGTCGCGTGTTATTTTCTTTTTGGGTTTTGACTAGTGTGGGTTGAACGATAGTCATCTACGCTAGTCATTGTTGTATGTTGTTTTAGTTATACATTAGAGTACATAATTTGGTAAACGGTAGTTTCTATCTTTTGTGTTATTTTCACAATAATTGTTGAGTTGTTTTTGTATATCTAATGTATAGTATGTTCTTTTAGTGTTTAAGTCATGCCCCCTAAGAGATTCATAGTGGTTTAAGATTACTGGGATTAGGTGCGTGTCCAACAGCTATTTGTTTCAGTAGTTTAATTTGTTTTCCACTCTTACGGGCAACTTGGCTTAATATTGATGATGTTTTCGTTTTGTATTATGTCTATGTTGTTTTAGCTAGACTGTGTTATTTTAATAAACAGAGTTTTGAACCTTAGTTTATTTGATTGTGTGATTATGTGAGTTGATGGATATATGTGTTATGTTTACTATTAATTTCTTATAAGTGTCATCATAGGAGGAAGTGCATTGGGGAAAGGGTAATTGTATAATTATGGTGCGCAACATAGTTATACAAGTACCACGACTTCAATGGATTCCTAAGTATGATTGCATAAAAGAGGGTTAATACATGCTTGTATAGTATATGTTGGACGGATTTAAGTATATGTATCCTAATATTCCTATATATGTATGATCCCCCACAATCATCGATTGTATCCTTCGGAGGGTTTGCTATCTCGTCTCTTTTAGATATTTAACCTCCGTTGTAGCATATTCTTTGAGTTTCCTATTTCACGTGTCTGTTTTAAAATGGTGTTTTTGGTCTTAAGTATATTGAAATAACTTGGGATTTCTTTTGAGATAATGATATAATTTATGTTGAGTCTTACATTTATTTTAGATGGTATATTGAAAAAGATTATGAAAGCAACTATAGAGTTAAGATAGTGTTTGTAGTCCGGTAAAATAAGGGTAAAGTGTTGGAGTCGTATTTGAAACAAGATGTAACATAAAATTTTAATATAAAAATCAACATTTATTTATTTGAAATTCTAAGAGACCTTCTTTAAAATAAAGTAAAATAAAAATTTATGCTTAAATATTTCATTTAAGTGAGTTCAACCGATTTACGTCATTTATAATTATTTATGAATGCAAGGCTAAACTGAGTCCATAAAAATTTCACATACAATTATTTCTTTCATTTAAAAGGATGACATTAACCATTAGAATGATTCTTCAGTTCTAAACACAACTAATATAAAGTTTTAGAAGAAAAATTCTTTTGGGAAAAAATCGATTTTGTACAAGGTTTAAATAATATGTCGCGAGTTCTAATATTTTTTGGGTTATCGTTGGGTGTTTCTTGAGTCTAAATTGATACATGTTTTATGTTTGAGTTTTCTTTTGATTTTTTGTGGTCTTGGTCTGTTTTAACTCGTGCACGTGAAATGTCGTTGGTTACCCGTAGGTTTGATTCGTTGATCGTCTCTAGTGTAGATGTAGTTTTAGTTTCGTATTGATTGAGAGCATTGATGTGGTCATATGGAAGATTTGGTTCCGCCTACATGATAAAGTTAGTGGATTGGAGGTGAAGCAAGATGAGGGAGCATTTTGGAGGCTAACGAACTAGCGTGAGTAATAATTCGATCTTGGCATTATCAAAAAAGGGGACTTGACGAATTCGTGAAGGATGAGATACGTGGAGCAAGGATTTGGATGCGTACGAGGACCACGAAGGAAGGCGATTGCTTATACGTTGCAGGAATTGAAGGTTTGGAAGAACTACATAAGACTAGATAGCGGAGCTGGGTTGGTAGATCTGCCTAGAATGCTAGAGGCATTTGGTGTACGAGAAGTAGAGAATGATTCATATAGATCATGAACATCTCCAACACACATTCAATCACTTGATTGGACATTAGGCATAGGTGATGGATGGATTCCAGTGGTTACGATAATTGCAAGGCCAAGTACCACCTGAGAAAAGCAAGCATAGTCAATGAGACATGGAGTAGGAGAGGAAGTGAAGCTATTACAAAATTTGAGCTATATGGATGACGTGCTTAAGATGGGTTAGATGAAAGATGTTAGTTGCACGAGTGAGATGTCTAAATCAGAGAACGCGTCAACACTTGTGATGCATGGCTTGGACAATCATATGGAGAAAAGGGACATAGGCTATACTTCCTACATAGATAGGAGTAACTTAGAAAGGGCGGTGTAAGGACGAAGATGGTAGAGGGGATACATAATGGGGTGGAGGAATAAGTATGATCAGAGTTGGGTGATAGTCGATAGACTGACTAATTCATCCCATATTCTAAGCAAAATGAGAAGTCACGTGGTTGAGAAGTTGGAAGGATTACGTACGGATGTGATGGAATAGGAGGTTTTGCGGTAAAGTTAGTCTAATAGGTATGGAATGCCTTATGAATGATTATGGCAAGGGAAGAAACGATGGGAATATACCATTGATAGACTAATGGTTGGTATGAGCATACTATAGGGATAATTGAGAAAGAAGCCTAGAGCATTGGCGTAAGGTTTGGAGATAGTTGGAGAACATATTTTATTAGGAAGCATTCTTCTACAAAAATAGAGTCACCAGTGAGAGGGGCGTATTCCTAATTGATGAGAATGTAGGGAATAAAAGAGGATCGCCTAAATTATAGGCTGAAGACGAAATGGAAGATGGTATGGAATTTAAGATTGTGGAGAGACAAGCGAAAAGTAGTAGGGAGGAACAATGGCTTGAGGAAGCAAGAAATTGTCAAGATAGTAGAGTGATATTGAAAGGAAAACTGTTAGAGCTAGAGGTTTGTAATCACGAACAATAGAACGTTCACCTAAAGAAGGTGTAAAACCCGCATTAAAATACCATGAACAGCGAACATGAACAGTAAATACACGAAAATACGATAAAATTTAAACTTTCCATTTATGATATATTTCACGTGTCACGCTATTAAATAACATGTACTTACGTATATATTATAAATTTGTTTACGATCACGACATATAAATGCACGATAAATAAAACACGAACGATCACATGAATATTTAACTTAACAAAAGCTACGGGTTTGTACTTGTGGGCTTATATGGCCGCGGCTAAGAGAGCAAAAGAAAGGGAGTGGGCCTTTTGGCCCATGACCTATCATAAACACATAGTTTGTGTTTGTATTTGTGTTCTTTAATCCTAAACAACTACACATTCGGTATAATCATAACCCTTTTCTTTTAATTCTTTATAATCTCTTTAAGAATTCATGTATTAAAATCAAGAACAAATCATAAAAACATGTTAGGGTTTACTAGAAAACATGAGTTTAGGAATGGTTGGTGTTTGTTTGGTTCGGCCGAGACCACAACCGAGAGCTACAAGCTCTCGGCTTGTTTTTACCACCACCACCGAGACCACCAAAGGTCTCGGCTTGGCTTGGACGCAAGACGTGGAACCCCTAATTCGGTCGGGATATAGTTTGGCTTGGTTTTTGGTTTGATTTAGTGTCAACCGATACCTCATGGGTCTTGGTGGGACTTTTGTTTCGACAATGGGACTCGGACAACAAAAATAGTGGGAACCTCGGCTAAGCCGGGTGTATTTTGTTCGGTCAGTGGGAACCATCGGCTATAGCCGGTGGTAAAATGATTCGATCAGTGGCAACCGGCTAGGTCGGGTAGCCACTAACGGGTTGTTTGTTTTGGCTTATATGTTTTGGCTTATATGTAAACACGGGCTCGGGCTTAGGAACTTTATAAAATCAGATTATATTAACTATTTACAAGACTTAGGTTATAATTATTTATTTAAATAATTCATGTTTTAAACCTAAGTAATTAATTTAATTAAAACATGGTATTTTTAATTAAATTCTTGTAATGTATAGTTTATTAATTTAACCAAGTTAATTACTTAATAAGCTATAATACTTGAACCATGACTTGTATTTTACTAATTAAACTTTTTTTGACATTAATAATCTAGCTTATTTCTAATTATGGAAACTTACTTTTTTTGGAAACTTTCTATTTTTAGAAACTTACTATTTATGGAAACCTGTTATTTTTAGAAAGTTACTTAGTATTACAATACAAGTATTATAATACCATGCTACATGAATAATAAACAACAGAATACAAGAATAACTACACATTAATACTTAAAACAGTTAAAACATGACTGAACATGAATAATGAGCTAAGAACACACAGAACCAGTAAATACATGTATCTCAGACAACTCATACACGTCTCTATTCTTATGTAGTATTATCCATCAAGGCGGAGTAGGTTCTTCAGCGTTTCCGTTAGCTTCTATTGGACACAAGGTACGGATTTCCCGTCCTTCAGTAAGGACAATCTCTTCCTTTATTAGGATTCCCCGTATGTAGCTAACTGTTTTCCCAGTAGTTACAAACTTAAATGCTTATGTTTTACTAGACGAGTACCCGCGCATAGCGGCGGAATTTGGTTAGTGGCAAATAATTTACAGTATGCGATATTGTGGTAAGTGTTTCATGTACGTTCAAAATAAAACATGAAAAGATCAAATTGAAATTATAGAATGTTTTAACATATGACAATTCAATGCTAGATAAAATATTAAATAAACGTGTATCAAAAAGCCTATAAAAATTTTTAGTAAAGCTGAAAGTAAAACATTACATCAGATAATAATACACGTTACTCGTTACGTAAACCTTACATATTATATTAGTTGGTAAACAATTTAGAAAACCGGGTTAATCCGATTTTACCCGATGACTCGACCAGGTCGATTTAAAAACCGGGTTTCAAAACATTGAAAAATGGCATCGTTCATAACTTCATATGTTTATTTATTTTCGTTGCACGTCAATAATTCATCTCCAAATGACTTTAGTGTGTTCACATAATATAGTTTATATATGCATTAAGATGTTTGAATTATAAATGTAGTATATATTAGTGGGACCCACATTTTTCAACCATTCAACATTTTCAACTTTCAACCAAATGGATACACCTTTTATAATGTAGTATAGATTAGTTACCTTAGCCATATACATGCATGACCAATTTCACCTAGTTATGGAGGTACCATAACCATAACACTAAAGGCACTGGTGTTATGACTTCACCATAGCGGAGTGATAGCTCGTGGCGTCCCTTTCAGTTATTTTGCCTTTATTATTATTTATTATCATGTGGGGCGTATGGGTGCATCCTAGTTATAGTGTCAGTCAAGATTTCATGGTGAATGTGGTGTGTGCCTTGCATCCTTCACAATGAGCTGATCCCTCCTACCTATTACCATATTAATTAGAGGCATCCCCTCTAATTGCATGACGAGGTCACCCCTCCAAGTATTCATGCACGTTGTTGAACTCATGACCTATATTTGCTTTTGGTATATTAAACTAATACAGATTTTCATAAGTAAACATAAGCTATGTTTTCAAAACTAAAACCAGTAAACATGTTATACGTCTAGGTTTCCCAGGACTTATTCATTTCCGATGCTTTCATGTTTATATGCTCTTATTATGCTTTCATTATTCTATGTTTCCATGCTTTATTGTATATCCATGCACTAGGCGTTATGCTCAGCCGTTTTCCATTTCCATGTTCCCAAACGGCAGGTACCCAAGGTCGCAAGTAGGATCTCAAGAGTATGTGCATTCGGATGGAAGCTATCCAGCCTTCTATATCTTATGAATTTATCATACTTTATCTTACTTTAATTCATGTTGGACATTGTTTAGTCCTTTTCCTTTACAGTACTTATTTTTGCTTGTGTTAAGTTACTTAGACTACCGATGTTTGTTTCCAGTATTTCTATTTATGCTTATGAATGTTTAGACATTTACCTTGCATCCTTTGATGACACGCCATATATTACTATGATATTCCATTTTGACAAATGGGGTGTTACAGTAACAAATCTTCAAAGTTGAGGGACCAAACTTGTCATTTCTTCAATATTAAGGGACTTCCTTGGAAAAAAAACAATCGGGTCCGGTTCTTTGTACGGCTTCGTTTCTCGTGTTCGTTTTTTGCTTGTTTCTTGTGATCTTTAGTCTTTTTCACGATATCCGTACCTAAAATACACAACAAATGAATACAAGCATATTTCACGGTATTTTATGACATATTTAAGCATTTTAAGCTCATTTTGGACGATGAGACTATGTATAATTGCGGTCGCATCACTCCCTCGTACTAAACCATTTTCTTGCCCTCGCGCAATGCTAGAATAAAGTATTATAGCATTTCCAAAATTCATTTTTATACGACATTTATTGAAAATTAAACTTACTACACTATTCCTACGTGTGTTTTAGACATAATGTATGATTTTTATTGTAAAATGGGACTTTTAGGTTCATAGAATAAGTAAACGTGAATGCCTCATAGAGATAAGTTCGTCGTCCTCGATTTTCACCCAATTTTATGCTAAGCGTGTAACGAGATCATTGTCATAATAAGTTAGTAATGGACACCACTCATATGCTCCAATCATGTACGTAGACTCCCTTATTCCTAATTAGTATCTCTTATATTTTATTTTGTCTAGAATGATCATGAAGATACATTTTTTACTTATGCGTGAATAGAGATTTTGGTCCAAAAATATAGTCTTAAAGGTGTAACCTAAATCATTGAATTAATAACCTTTCCTAAAGACAATGATGTCAAAAAATTAAGTCAACAAATAAGATTTGATACACACGTTTTTATAACGATTTTGAACATATGACTTATTCTAAGACCTTATACGCCCCCTAACGGATGTACCTTATTATCATAGGTTTATCTCCGCTTTTTAGGGCTTTGGTCTTGCCTTGCCTTTTATTTAACCTCGCCATGAGGTGTTTATAATGGCCAAAGATGTATATCCTTAACGTAAAACGTAATTTTGGATCTTTAAAGCTTCAAGTTTAAGACATTCACTTTTAAGTTTTGCATAAATTTTTCGGCCTTGTGAGCTTCGAATTTTTGCTTGATTTAGGTGAAGCGGTTCTTAGAAATTATTATTGGGTGAAGCTTTCGATTATTCGTGTTGCCAATACTTCAAAACCGTGACGCTAGGGATTCTCAAATGTTTTCCCAATTTAGTTACATGGAAGCTATTAGAATCAATTAGAAACCAACAATAGAGACTAAACCGCTAAGTCAATATTTATTAACAATTAAATATATACAAGCGAGGGGAGAATAAGCAAATAATTAGGACACATGAGTTTTTGAAAGAATACGTGCATTCTACGTTTAGCATAGTAACTTATAATTAACGCTATCATTTCTCGTCCTCATTTAAGAGACTTAGCCTAAAAATAGTTAAGTAATCGAAGCTAAGTGCTCAATACGCACGGTCGAGTAAAAAATTACTCTTATTCTCGCCATCGAAAAATCTACATTCGTGTCTTAAAAACTAATGAAAAATGAGGAAAATAAATAAATTTGGCCATTTTTAGCCTTATTTGCAACAAAACGATAACAAAAATATGAAAGTTGGAAAGCGTGAAGGTCTAGCAAGGTCGAGTATCTATTCACCCCCCACCCCAATACTAAATTTAAAAATTGTCTCAATGTTTCGAGTCTAAGGGTGGAACACCCCCATACTAGAGACGAAAAGTTGAATGCTTACCACTTCACAGATTCATCAATTTCATTTTCTAGCAAAAGTAAAAAAAAAACCTTACACATGTCTAACCTTAAAAATGGCGGCATGAAATATTCCCCTTGGTAATTTTTACGAACCCTTTAATTTATCTATTCGTTCAATCTTTATTGCATATAGATTCTTGGTGTCTTTGTGTCTTTTGTCTATTTGTGTGGTTCATTCACATTGTTTTTTGTATTCTTGCAAATGACATTTGTGAATTAATACATAACCATCCAATTGATGTAAGTGCCATAGAATCTTTGTGTTATAATTGGTTGATGTGATTGTTTTTTCAAAGGGTTTTGTTAATTTATTGCTAGTTTTTTAGGGTTTTGTGCCGCTGTTTTTTAATTATTCCTTATTTAATCGACTTTATGATAGTCGGTTAGGGATATTTGTGTGCATTATATTCCTCCTTTGTAAGGATTGCGATCAAGTTTAACAAGGAGCTTGGTGTTTTTTGAATCGTGTTTGCTGCTGTTGGTGTTTAGGTTTTATTTTATTTAGGGTTTTGTTGTTCCGGGTGTGTGTGGTAGGTTGTGATATGGAGGGGACTAACACAGTTGATGTGGAAGCTCTAACTACACGAATGCATCGGTTAAGGGAGACAAGGTCTGAATCGACTATAGCTAGGGTTTCGTTGCCTGGGAATAAGGAGGCTCGATTAAATAGTACTAAGGTGACACAGGTTGATGTGCCTAGTAATGTTGAGACTGTTGATCAAAGGGTACGTTTGAAGGCAGATAACCAAGGGTAGAATATTACTAGGGTTTTTAATAATCCTAAACTCATCTCTGTTACACAAGTAAATACTGGTCCTCAATCAGCTAGTGAAAGTTTACCTCATAATGGTGTACATGGAGTGATTAATACATCGCCAAAATCTGTTCAAGTTGCGAGTTCTGAATTTCTTATTAAAGAAATTGGTGATGTAGCTAAGTTTTTTGTGTTTCTCTTAATTCTCTTGTTGAGTTAAGTGCCTTTTTTGAGGAGCTTGATGCGGGATCAAATCAGGCGTGGGAACGTTTGTCCAACGAGAATCGTGATGGAATCATTAAGATTATTGCTCAACATTTGAACTTTCTTGAGCAGCAAACTGGTGAGGAGCCTATTATTGAGTCTGTGGATGTCAATAATGAGACTTCTATTGTGGTTGATCCTGTTTTCGAAGGGCTTAACGTTTCTGTTCCTCGAAGAGTGTCCTAAAAGGTTGGTTTTCACTTTGAATATACCCTATATGGTTATTTTCTCGGTGAAAGATTGGCGTATACAGTTGTTGAGTATTTTACTAAGAGCAATTGGGGTAAACATGGGTTAAAAAAACTTATGATGAATAATAGGGGGTTTTTCTTCTTCAAGTTTGATTCACAAGCTGGTTTGGAGGCTGTTTTGGAAGGTGGCCCATGGTTGATTGGCAAAACTCCTATCATTCTCAAGACATGGTCGTTGGGGACTCGTTTGTTTAAAGAAGATCTGACTCGCATTCCAATTTGGGTGAAACTACATGATGTTCCAATTCAGGTTTTTGAAGAGGAAGGAATTAATTAAATTGCTTCTTTTCTTGGTAAGCCAATTATGTTTGACTCGTTTACTAGCTCTATGTGCAAAGATTCATGGGGTAGGAGTAGTTTTGCTAGGTGTATCATTGAAATTAATTTTGATGCTAATTTGGTTGAGGTTGTTACTATTGGTGTTCCGTCTCTTACTAGTGATGAGTATATCAAAGAAACAATCCGGGTTGAGTATGAATGGAAGCCTCTAAGGTGCGATACATGCAAGATTTTTGGTCATGATACTGATTTGTGCCCAAAGAAGGTTGTGACTATTCCTAGTGCTTATACGGTTCATACTAGTGCGCCTGTTGAGACAACTAATGATGGCTTTCAATCAGTGGGTAAGAAGAAAAAGAGAAATAAAAAGTCCAAGTCTAAGTTTACTGGTCCGTCGGTGCAACCGAATGTTCAGTTTGTTCCCAGAGCAACTTCTAGTGAACCCAAGAAAGGTGGTACAACTGTGGGTAATGTTTCACCTTCCAAGAGGAAGGAAGTGGATCCTTTTCCATCTGAAGGTAATGATATCACATCTAATTCGTACTCTGCTTTAGATGATATTAGAGAGGAGGTTGCTCTTGTTTATGATAAATCGGCTAATCTTCTCAACTCTAAAACAGGTAGAAGCTCCTATTCCACTTATGCTACGGGTTAGATTGGTTCATTATGGTATTTCTTTTTTCTAGGTGCATTTTATGTTTCTAGAATTTTGAGTGGTTATGGCATGTCATAAGCAATAGATTAGGCGGTTTATCAAGCTTATGAGCTTGAGGTAAATGTGGTATATCAGACACATTCCATTTGTACTTCAATAATATATTTACCGGGGAAACCCATTACCCAAAAAAAGTTGAATGCTTAAATCCAGCATGGAAAGGGTATAACAAGTAATTTTACGTTGTTTATGAATTGGCGAAAAGATAATTGTTAGAACACAAAAGGATATATCATCGGATATAGGAAATCTTCAAAGCAAATGATCGAAGCTCGAGTAAACGAACACGAGATACTTCAATCAAGACGATGATCCTAGATTACATAATCACAAACAACCATGGAACAAAGGTTTGAAGGGGCACAAATCCCCTCATTAGGTTTATTAAAAAGCAAAATTATTTACAAGGATAAGCATGAGAATTCCCCTACGAGGCACCTTGTTATTGATAAACGAGTCAAAAGCTCGACTCGAATCCCCATAAATGTGATCATCTAAGGATAATCATGAGAATGGTCAAAGCGGGTCTTACATGAAAAACACAAAGCCCAAAGCAACTGATATTAAAGGCATAGTCCTTATATCGCGGTCAAAGATCGTGTCTTTGTTTTCAGATGATAAATGAAACAACACGACTTCGATCAACATCCAAATGGGCACAAGAAAATTGAATTAGAAGAGAAGGGTGGGACATTGGATGGGCAAAGTAATCGATTTACTCGAGGTAAACTCGCACCGTAAGTGTAGAAAGAATTTCTAGTGACTACTTCGGTGAAAGACTGAGATTTCCCCTTAAACGAGATACTGGGGTCAAAAATCTCGTCCTCGGTGGAGAAGTGTGAAGAAAAAATAGGGCTTCGCCCACACTAGATCCACACAAAACGTCGTCAAAAGGAGTAGACGCGTTTCTAGCAATCTCAATTAAACGAGGTGATGACGAAGTTAACTTTGGGACATTTTTCAAATTAATTTTAAAATCTTTCCCTTGTTCATCTTTTAACTCTCCATTATGAAAACCCAATTTTTCCATGATTAACTTGAAAATATTTGGCGTTTCTAAATTGATTTTAGGCACACTAAAAACTTTCACATTTATCTTGTAGGTGGGAGGGGGGGTTAGAATTTTTAAAACGTGAATCGATTAAGAAAATATCCCCCTCCGGGCTAACGTAACGGTCCTCATCAAACTCGAATATCAAAGGCCGATCATCAAGAATACGTTTGATCTCAAAAAAATCGCCATCGGGTCAAAAACGTCTTCTCTTCCTCGTATAAGAGGTCGATAAATTAAATTGTCGATAGTCGAGTCACTAGCTTCAACCGTCGTAAAACTAGGAATAGAAGGCTCTTCGATTGAAGATTTTGCCTTTGTCGTTTTGACTTCGACATCGAAAAACGTATCAATGTGAGCAAGGCCATCGGCGGACTTCTCACACGATAAATCCACAATGTCACACGGCGTGGGAGTAGGAGTAAAAGGCTCGTCACGAGACATTTTGGCCTTGACAGTTTCAACTTTGTCCTTCAGAGGGATCGATAGTGGATTCTCAAATAACTTAGCAAAATTACCAATACGTCCCTCCGAAATTAATTTACGGTCATTTTTTAAAAACTAGGGGCCAACGAATTTCCTTAAAACCTTATCACATTTTCTTTTTCAAAATCATTTAACGGAATTTCTTCATTCAAAATTGGTGTATATTGATATAGAAAATACTCGATAATTTCCTCTTCATTAGAAAAATTGATTTTCAAAGGTAAAGGCTTTTCAACAATTGACATTGTACCTACGTATCTTACGAGTTTTTCTTGGTGTTTATTTTCAAAAACATTTCTAAAAACCTCGTTTGTTGACGTTTTCGTTTCCTCTACGTTCTTAATAGATGACGAAGGTAACACAACTTTAAAATTAGAGAGAGTGGGATCAACACGAGACGTACGAGTCTTAGGAGTCAATATGATTTGAATCTCTCCTTCGGGATTAGGATTGGTATCGCTTGACAACAAATTCGACGATTTTAAGTTCTCCACTAAGGTCTCAACTATTAAAAGAATTTTATCTCGCTCATTAGCGTGACCTTCCATAATTTCATCTGCATGTTTTTCCCACTTCTCTAGATTTGGCCATACAAACGTTCTTGCTCAATAAAAATGGCATCATATTCGTTTTCCAATTTTATGAAATATTCCTTTTGGGTTGCCATTTGTTCTAAGTGAGTTGCCCTTAAAGTCGTCATTTGCTCTTGAATCGTCGTTAAAATTTCATTATTTCATCTCATATAATTATTAAAAGCATTATGATTCATTTCATCATTTTGATTATCATCACAGTTATAAGACGAATCATACGACGAATAAAACGAAGACAATTGTGGAGGTTGGTCACATGATTGAAATTCATCACAATAATCATTTGGAGGAGAGTTATAGATATAACCCTCTCGTACTCCAATAATCTCGCAATTAAAACAATTAGCACTATCAGGCGGCCCTCCACAATATGAACACGAAAAATAACCACCATCATCTAACATGATGCAACGAGGGCGTCGTTATGAGAATTAAAAAATTTAGAGGGTTAAAGAAGAGAATTATAAAAATAGAGGGAAAGTCGAAGATTATTTTTGTGTTTTTGGTTTTTCAATTTTTTTGAGATTTTTGTGTATTACGTAGATAACTAAATCCAAAAAATCTATCCACTAATCAAAGTATCGATGAATGAATCCAAAGGGAATGAAAGTAATTACGTCAAGTAAAAACCTTCGTTCGACTTTGAAACGTTGGTGGAACACCAAAACGTTTCGAGGGTTCAATAATATAAGGACAAAAATAAGATTATTAATACTTGAGTTTCGCGAACCCTTAACTAATCATCACTTTCAAAATACGCACAAGCGAGCGGAAAAAACGAGGCGGCGTGAAGCACTTAAGAGCCTTTTTTCTTTAGGTCATGAAATACAACCGCCTTATACCCACCTTATAGTTTGTATTTATCGAGATTAAATCAATTAAGAGTATTTATCTATTTTTCCTGTTTTCTTCCTTTGATCGATACATTCAATAATGACCGAAACGCCCACTATTGAGGTGCTTTTTCACGCGTATTTGGATAGTATTGCATATTAATTGTGCTACGTAAATATAATTATTATTCACAAGAAAAACGAAAACGATCTTTGTGTTAATTGAGTTCAATTTAACACTTATTTATTTATATGGATACTATAATAGAAAAAAGGAGTATGTACGATATAAACACTTCCCAAAAATGGAATGTCAAAAACGTAAATACTCAAACAAACATGAATAATAAATATGGCTAAACACACCTCCCCGGAAGCGGCTCCATTTTGATGAGAGTATTTTTGTATATACTTTATATTAGGAAAAACAAAGCGACAAATGCGGTAAGTATTAAACACTACGCTTTAGGAAAAACGTAAATGCTCGTCATTGAGTTCAATCTCGAAGAGGTATGGTGTTTCTATCCCAAATTTAGAAAGGTTCTTGGCGTTATTACACTTTTGGAAAGTGAAAAGAAAAGAAAACCGAAAACGGATTACGCTAAAATTAAACTACGTCGCGAAACGTGAAGTAAAATTCGATAAAATTTAAAAACATCTGAAAAATCTCAAATAAATCCTAAAGATTCTAACTAAGAAAAAGAAATAAGCCAAAATTTGTGAAATCAATTTTTAATTATTATTAAATTTTTAAGTTTAATAAAAAAACCTAAAAACCAAAATAATTAAATAAAAGTCAAACCCAAAAATTTTCTTTTTGTAAACCTAAAATGTATTTATCTAGGTCGAAAAATCATTTTTTGAAAACTTAAAATTAATTTTTATTATATTTAATTGGTTTTCTAAAAACTGAAATAAAATAAACCTAGAAAATAAATAGGAAAAATGAAAAATATAAAAAATGTCCAGAAAAGTCCTAAACTATAAAAGGAATGTAAGAAATATGAAAAGAGGCAAAATCTATAAGCCAATAAGCTAATAACTGATTATTAACTCACGGCTTAATAATGAATAAGCAAAAACAAAGAGACCTTCAAAATTAAAAAGTGCAAACCATACCAAGACCAAGATCATGGTACAACGGTAAGACCCCTTACTCCTGCTCGACAAGTCGGGGGTTCAAACCATGGCAGGGGAGTTTTTGGTTTTTATTTTTATTTTTTTTCTTGCTTGTTTGGATACACAAGCTTGCGCTTGTGGAGAGTCAACAATAAGCACACATTTTGCAATAATAAGCCAGAAAAAAACACTAACACAAAAAATCAGCTAACCAAATAATCAAAGGTACTTATACTAACGATGGAAACTGGGCACCAATGTCATTGGGAAGATTAGTTTCCACCGACAGTGTTAAATGCACATATAGCAAAATAACAGGCAGTGGGCTTAAATATAACTTTTTGGTGACTTTGGATAAGCTGTTAAGCAACCAATCAGCAATGAAACTGAAAATTACCCATGAGCAGACTTCAATAACTCCTATTTCTAACAGATTACAAGTTTACAATCTTTAACTCTCAAAATCAAACCTTTGAAGACCTACTGATGCTATAGGACTGTTTTATCTGAACTTTTTGCAACAAAAATACTCAACTTCCTAAAGCAAGCATATAAACTGTCAACTCACTTACATGTAAGAACATACCACATCTATTTATGGCAAGAAATACCCTCAACCACAGATTCCTAAAGAAACTGAAATAACACTCAGACTTTTTATCAAACTTGCAAAATTGATTTTTTGTGTTAAACCTACAAATCTTTTGCTCAAAATCAGCTTCCCTAAACCTATTGAGAATGTTTAAGCTATAGAGAGTCCCTAGTGGTAATCCCAACCTCTGAACCAACTAATCCCAAACACCCCTTTATGGCAGTTTTGTTGGGAATAAAATGTAGCCAATACACTTGGACGCTGACAAGAGCAATCGAAGCGTTGTTAAGAAGAAATCAAGCGTTGACAGGACAAGCGTTGACAGGAAGAAGTCAAGTGTTGATAAGAAGAAGTCAAGCACTGATAGAAGACTTAGTCTACAAGTAGTAAAGATATGATCAACAATGTATTTTTTATGTTTATCTTTACCTAAAATAGCTGATACGTAGACTCTTGTACAAGGCTCCTTATGTCTATAAAAGGAGGCCTTTAGGTTTATGTTTGATATACGTTTTACACTTTCATTATACACAAGTTTGATTTATCAATCAAAGTTAAAGTTTGGTTTATACTGTTTGTGTGTTCTTGTTTGAGTATTAATTCCGCATAATACCTAAATTGTTTTATACACACTACAAAGTTTCTCTAAGTGTTTAACTTTATTTAATCTCGTTTACACAAGCTAAATCGATCTAAGTTTGGGATCAACAAGTGGTATCAAAGCTTGTTGAGAAACTTTGATCTTAAGAACACAAAAACCCTAAATCGCCAAAAACCCTAATTTTCAAGAAACCCTAAAAACAACATGTCTACCCTAGAGTTAAACTCCTCCTCCTCAACCCCCAACATCAAGATTCCCATGCTAGACCCAGACAATTTTGAGCTATGGATGTTTAACTTTGAACAGTATCTTCAAATCCATGACTACATCTTATGGGAAATTATTGAATTTGGAAACACATTCAATAAGGCTGAAAAGATTGCAGCTACTATCTTGACAAGAACAAATGTTCAAGGCTCTACTGAAGAGGATCGAAAAGAAAAACCTGAATATGGTAGAGCTGTCTCAGCTGAGGACATAGCAAAGAGAAGGAATGACATGAAAACCCTAAGCATTCTCAAACTCTCTTTGGGACAAGCCAATCAGCACAAATATAGAAGCTACGAGTCTGCAAAAGATCTTTGGGCAGCCCTTGAAATTTCTTATGGTGGTAATGCTGATACTGTACAAGAGAAAAAGAAGCAACTCTTTCATGAGTAGGCTGTTTTTAAAGCTCAACCTAATGAAAAGCTAAGTGGAGTGAGAAGCAGACTTCTTGATATTACAAGCAAGCTGTCCTTTATGGGAACAGTACTTGGTGATGTTGATATCATCGCCACTTTTCTTAAAAGTCTTGGTGATGCATGGAAGATTGAAGCAAGGTCTATAATTGCTAATAATACTCACAAAAGTTCTACTTTTTATGATGTTTACAATAAACTGAGGCTGGTAGAGAATGAAACTCTTTTTGATCAAGGAAGCAAGTCTACCAATGGAAATATGGCCTTCTTCTCACATAGTGAAGGTCAATTTGATCAAAAGGAGTCATACATGCACCCCGTTACTGGATCAACTTGTGTCAACGCTGGATCAAGCCTTGTCAACGCCTCACATTCAGACGCTGACACATACAATGTTGACTCTCCAAGAGTCAAGCCTGCTGGTATTGATCTAGATATTGTTTGTGCATACATTGCTTCATTGCCTAATGGTTCAGTGATTACATATGAGGACCTTGAGCAAATTAGTGATGAGCATTTGGAGGAAATGGACATAAAGTAGAATATGGCTCTTGCAAGTATAAGAGCAAATAGATGGAATCGAAGATTCAAGAAGAAGATGACTTTTAATGCTAAGGACACTGCTGGATTTGATAAATCCAAGGTTGAGTGTTATAATTGTCATCGAATGGGACACTTTATGAGAGAATGCAGATCTCCAAGAAGATTTGATGCTGGAAAACCCTCAAGCCAAATCATCAAGGCTCAGGATTCCAAAGCTATGGTTGCCATGCAAGATATTGATGGTGTTGGATGGGATTGGAGCTATTTGGCCAAGGATGAGGAAGAGAACAAAGGTTTGGTTGCAAAAAAGGAAGAAGAAGAGAATGTTCACTATGCTCTCATGGCACACTCTTCATCTTCATCAGACAATGAGGTATATGATGATGCATTTTGTAGTAAGGATTGTCGTCTAAACACTGAAAAACATAACAAAGAAGTTTTAAAATTGACAACATATGTGGTTAATGAAAGATGCAAGTTGTCTAACTATCAACTTGCTCTTACTCAAACTGAAAAGACTGTAGCTGAGTATAAGAAAATGGAGTTTGACCTAAAAGATAAAATAAATATTTTAACTCATGATTTAAATGCTAGTATTGAGGTTAGAAACATCATGGAGAGAGCTAATACTGCTTTACAGGCTAAATTAGATGAATCTATCAAAAATAAAGATAATATAGATCTTAAAATTCAGAGATTTGATAAAGCTTCACAAACCTAGAAAAATGTGTTAGTGAACAAAGGGATTCTAGGGATATGACTAGGATTGGGATGAAAGAGTATGCTGGTGTTCCACCACCTGCTGGGAACTTCTATGGTGTCCTTAGAAAGGACTTGTCTTGGACTGGTTTACCAGAACTCCAAGAAGAGGAATTTATTCCTCCATCAAGAGTTCTTACCCCAGTAGAGGAATACAGGCAGAAGTTAACTAATTTGGACCAATGGAAGAAAGCCAACCCTACCTTGTTTGTTAAGGGTGGCATGCTTAGTGATATCCCAAATGAGTCTACACCCATCAAAGTGACTAACCGAACCACTGGCAAGACTGTTGACCTTGGCTTAAACGTTGATAGAAAACCTAGTATTAAATATGCAGAAATGTATAGAAAACCTAGGTCACCAAAAAGCCAAATTAGTGATAATGGGACATGTTTCTTTTCTTCTAGACCTAGAGCTATGTCTAGAAAAGCCTTTTATACTTGTGGAAGTTTTTCACATTTAGCCTATAAGTGTGTCAATACTTCAAAGGTCAACGCTGACAAAAAGTCAAACACTGTCAAACCCAAATCTTTTGTCCAGCAAAGTCCACAAGTTGTTAGACCAGCCCTATTCTTTACTAAAGAGTCTAATACTTATGGACAAATACCTTTTCAGAAGACCAATACATGGTCTAATAGACAATGGGTTCCTGTAGCAAACCCTAGGTTCAACGCTGATAAGGGTAATCTCAGCGTTGACAAGACCAAATTAAACGCTGACAGAAACGTTGCCAGACCAAATAATGGTGAATATTGACAAAGGGATCGAGGTCTACTTATATTTAATCATCAGTATAAGTTCTTCATCACATGGATAGTGCAAGACATGGAACACAAGGTTGGGTTATTCTACTTCTACATCAAGAATATTATATTTGTTTTTCTTCAAAATCATTACATAGAGCCTACATTTGGAGAATCTTCAAGATTGCATACATTGTTTACTTCCATGTTGATGTGACAAAAAGGGGAAGAAATACATGCTACACTTGAGGGGAAGCAATTTGAAGATGATGTACTACTTACAAGAGATACACAAAGAGTTTTTCCGACATCAACTAAGGGAAGATTGTTGGGTCAAAAAGTTGATGTGGCAGAAACTCAAAAACGAAGAAAACATGAAGGCATTTGTCTAAGCGTTGACAAGTGTAATCCAAGCGTTGTCAAGAGTAAATTAGGCGTTGACAGAAATCAACAAAAGTCAAACGCGTTAGAAGCTTCTATTTAGGATAAGTATGCAGAATATTATTCTGTATTAGTTATTTAAATAGAAGAGTAACATGTTTATTCATAATTATCTCTTGTAAACCCTAATCCTTAGTCTATAAAAGGAACAAGGGTCTTAGATTTTTATTCATAACATTCATACAAGATGTAAACCTAAAGCGTGCGTCGACTAGATGTGGGATTCAATGTATACACGTCTAGTGATTGTTGATTATTAATATAATTAGCAATCCAATTGTTTAATCCATGTGTTATTGTGTCCAAACACCTTGTTACATAGTTATTGTTCTTTTCCGCTTTGATTGTTAATCATATGAACAATGGCTATGCCTAGTAGCTAAAATATTCGAGGAAACCAAGGTTTCCACACTTGGTAAATATTTGCAACCAAAGGGGAAGGGGTCAAAAGCTTCTTCTAGCTTGACATGGAGACCTAACCAAGATCAAAACCCTAATTCAGATGGGATTTCTATGACCTGTAACAGATTTCATTATATTTCAAAGGTCATAACAAAACCAGTTGGGGTTAATTGGGTGTTTAATCCAAAAAGGGATAAACAAGGGGTTGTCATAAGGACTAAGTCTGTTCTTGTTGAACAACCAAATGAATCCAAGTCTGCTCAGGCTTGGGTTCCCAAAGAAAACTAATTTGTTTTCTTTATGTGCAGGGCATTCAAAAGCAGGTTAATGATTATGGATATTGGGATAGTGGATGCTCTAGGCACATGACTGGGAAGGAAGATTATCTTACAAACTTCACTCCCATTAAGGATGGTGACAAAGTTTATTTTGGAGGCGGATATGGAAATATCACTGGCAAAGGAACTCTTCTCACCAACAATTTATGTTTTGAAAACGTGTTTCTGGTAAAAGAACTTGACTATAATCTGTTTAGTGATCACAGGTTTGTGTTAACAAAAATAAGGTTCTTTTCACTGATACTGAATGCTTGGTGTTGAGCCAAGATTTTAAAATACCAGATGAGAAATTCATTTATTATAGAACACCTAGGCATAAAGACATTTATAATGTGAATCTTAATGGAATTAGGATGAATAATAATCTGTCATGTCTATATGCTAAGGCTTTAGTTGATGAAAGTAATCTTTGGTACAGAAGATTAGGGCACATTAATTTTAAAAATATAAACAGACTTGTGAGACATGGTTTAGTTGATGTTTTGCCTGAAAAGGATTTCCACAATGACCACTCTTGTGTTGCATGCCTTAAAGGCAAACAGCACAAGGTCTCATTTAAGTCTAAACCAGTGCACTCTAGTTCTAAACTACTTCACTTGCTGCATATGGACTTGTTTGGTCCAACTAATATAGAAAGCTTAAATGGTAAATCTTACTGTTTTGTCATCACTGATGATTTTTCAAGATTTACTTACACTTTCTTTTTAGCTTTCAAAAGTGACACTGCTGATACTTTGATTAACTTCATTACCCAAATAGAAAAGAAGTCTGGTAATGAGGTTAAGATGCTTAGAAGTGATAATGGTGGTGAGTTTAGAAATAAGTTATTAGATGACTTTTGTGCCAAGAAATGGATTACTAGACAATTTAGTGTAGTTAGAACCCCACAGCAAAATAGGGTAGCTAAGAGAAAGAATAGAACCCTTAAGAAGCAGCCAGAACTATGTTAGCTGATGCTCACTTTCCCATTACTTTTTGGGCTGAGGCTGTGAATACAGCTTGTTATGTTTAGAATAGGGCATTAGTTAACAAGATTCACTATAAAACACCTTATGAGTTACTTTGGGGAAGGAAACCTAATATTGGTTTTCTTAAACCTTTTGGATGTCATGTAGTTGTGCTGGATACTAGTGATGCCCTAGGTAAGTTTAGTGCTAAAGGTGATGAAGGCTACTTCATAGGTTATTTTGTGCAGAGTATAGGATATAGAGGTTACCTTAAGAAAGAAAAACATATACTTGAAAAAGTACATGTTAGGTTTTTAGAAAGTAAACCTAATGATCCTGAAAGTGGTCTAAATTGGTTATTTGACTTGGATCCTCTATCTATGACATTGAATTATATGCCTGTTACTAATCCAAACATTGTGAAGGTGACTTCAAATGTTGTGGAAGAACCAGTTGTTGATGTTTCAGGTACACAGGTTGATGAAGAGGTTGGATCACAAGCAGACAAATCAGCACCCATAGTTGAGTATATTACCATTCCCATATGGACAGATGCACTTGCTGCTGTTGCTGCTGCTGGAAAGGAAAATGGTGGTCCCCAAGTATCACCATTTAACAACATGCATGATCTTTCAGGCGCTGACAAAGGAAATTCTGGCGCTGACAAGACAAATCCAGGCGTTGATGGCTCAAACGTTGACAGCTTTGGTCCAGGCGTTGACAGATCTTTTGACCATATTTTCTCTTGCAATAATTTTGAACAAGGTGAACCTTCAAACAGAAATGGAGAGGTTCATTGAGATGATGATGGAAGAGTGTCTGAAGAGGATATTGGTAACATGGAAGATGAGATTGAGGACAACACGCTTATTGAGGGAGGAGTGCTCACTTCTATAATCAAAAATCACCCTCCTTCTCTAATTATTGGTGATGTGATGACTCCTGTGCAAACTAGAAGATCTCATCAGAATCTTGGAGGATTTATTGCCAATATTCACAAGAAGGTTGATACCCCTCTTGTTCAAGCATGTTTGTTTGCCTGTTTTCTGTCACAACAGGAACCCAAGAAGATTTTTGATGCTCTCAAAGAACCAAGTTAGGTGGAAGCAATGCTAGATGAGCTTCACCAATTTGTTATCCAGGATTTTTGGGAGTTGGTTGATTGTCCCGGACATGTCAGACCTATTGGGACAAGATGGGTTCTTAGGAAAAAAAAGGATGAAAAAGGCATTGTGGTCAGAAACAAGGCACGTTTAGTGGCTTAAGGATATACACAAGAGGAAGGAATAGACTATGAGGAGGTCTTTGCACCTGTTGCAAGGATTGAGGCTATAAGGATTTTTCTAGTCTATGCTTCCTGCATGGGCTTTATAGTCTATCAAATGGATGTGAAGAGTGCTTTTCTTTATGGCACAATTGCAGATGAGGTTTATGTTATGCAGCCTCCTGGTTTTGAAGATTCAGAACATCCAGACAAGGTGTATAGAGTAAAGAAAGCTATGTATGGACTTCATCAAGCCCCAAGAGCATGGTATGGCACATTGTCCACCTATCTGGTGGAAAATGGATTCAAAAGGGGCACCATAGACCAGACCTTGTTTACAAAGAAGACTGGTAAGGATTTCTTACTTGTACAGGTCTATGTGGATGATATCATCTTTGGCTCTTCTAGTCCAAAGATGAGTGAAGACTTTTCCAAGCTTATGATAGACAAGTTCAAGATGAGTGCACTGGGAGAGATGAACTTCTTTCTAGGGTTACAAGTTCAGCAGAAAGAAGATGCTATCTTCATCTCTTAAGATAAATATGTAGCAGAAATCTTGAAGAAGTTTGGCTTTTCTCCACATGAGAAAAGGGCTAGCACACCTATGGATAGGGAACACCCTTGGGAAAAGTTGGAGATGGAAAAGAGGTGGATGTTAGGCATTATAGGTCAATGATTGGTTCATTGATGTATCTCACAGCTTCAAGACCTGACATTATGTTTGCTGTGTGTGCATGTGCACGCCATCAAGTGACTCCCAAAGAGTGTCATCTTCATGCTGTCAAGAGGATCTTTAGATACCTTAGGTGTTATCCAGACTTGGGACTATGGTATCAAAACGATTCCCCATTAGATCTTATTGCATATTTAGACAGTGATTATGGTGGTGACAAATTTGATAGAAAATCCACAACTGGTGGATGTCAGTTTCTTGGGAGTAGATTGATCTCTTGGCAATGCAAGAAACAAACTGTGGTGGCCAATTCTACAACTGAAGCAAAGTATGTAGCTGTAGCTGCTTGTTGTGGACAAGTCTTATGGATTCGGAACCAGTTGTTGGATTATGGGCATAATTTCATGCATACCAAGATTTTTGTAGACAATAACAGTAGTTTATGCATTATTAAAAATCTTGTACATCACTCTAAAACAAAACACATAGAAATTAGACATCATTTTATAAGAGATTGTTTTGAAAAAGGTTTAATACAACCAGATAGGGTTGACACAGAAGAAAATGTGTCTGATTTATTAACTAAACCTTTTGATACTTGAAGATTTCAATACTTGGTAACAAGTATTTGAATGATCAATCTCACTTAATATGTGTTTTGGGATCATATTGTAAAAGTATGTACAGGATATGCATTGTTATTGGTCTTTATGTGAAATTAGATTTTCCACTTTATTTGTCTAACGCTGACAAAGGTTATCTTAACGCTGATAAGTGTTATCGTGACGTTGTCAGCAACATGTTAGTTTTGTGGTTTTTGATCTAATTGTGCAGGCGTTGTTAGCATTGTACCATTGAATACAGAGTTGCTTATGGATTCTTGGAGCATTATTGGAGCATGTTTCAATTTATGGATGATGGTTGGAATATTTATATTCCTACCTTGACATAAATTTTTATTTACATGCATATTATTTGGCAACTTTTGTATCATAGTTTAAGGGGAGGTTTAGGAACCTTTTAGGACTTTTTGGGTATTCTTATAATACTCTTATCACAATTCTAGATTGTGTCCACTGGTGAGTATGACTTAGTTTACTAACTCATGAGGCACTATAGGATGCAAAGTTGTTATACTATACAAGCTGCCAAGACTTTTTGGCCTAGAATTGGATGTGGTCTGTTGGGAGACTTGGGTATGATTATATTGGGCTTACCTAGGAAGTTACAAAGGGTTTTATGAGATAACTTAACTGTTAAGAATTTTGGTTAGCAAGGGACACTAGAGGACTGTTATGTCTATCTTGTATAAGCAAGCGTGCATGATTGGACAGTGCTTGCCACCCTATAGTAATTTTCAGTTTATAGGTTACCTTCACTAGGATACATTACTTTGTTAAGGTCCTTTTTCATTTTTACTATTTTTATTTTTGGACGTTGACAGATATCTTTCAAATGACCAATTTAGACGTTGACATGGCTTTTTCCAACGTTGATAAGAATATAGCCGTTGGGCGTTGATAGGTTATTTTTTACCGTTGACACTCATTGGGTCCTACCCAGTTATTATTTTTGACGAAAATTGGGGCCGTAATTTTGGGAGTTGATAACTTTTAATTAATGCACAAGATAACTTATTTTCTTTTCAATATTTTCATCATTATATTTTGAAAATACTTGCCTCATTTTTTACCAATCACATGTGCCTATCTCTCCTATAAATTTGGCTCCTTCTTTTTAAACAGGGTACTCTCATATTCTTGTCTAACAACTTTTATCCTATAATTCATCTTTCAAAACCTTTCACAAACAGCTTTCTACATCAATGGCACCTAAGTTTAAACCAAGTGACTTGGTATTGGGATTCAGGAGTCAACATAACATGGTTGCCTATTTGGAGGCTGATGATGCTCTGTTTCCTCAATACACTCAGATGGTGGCGTATTTGAATGCATCCCATTACGGTATGCTCTTTCTCATGCTCCTCTCATTCCTGTCACTCATATTAAACAGTTTTGAAACATTGTCAGTTCCTTAACGCTTAATAATGTGACTACATTAACAGCTATTGTCCATGGGCGTCCATAGGTGGTTACTGAAGCCTTGGTTCGCCAGGCTTTGCATCTTAATAATGCAGATGGCATAACCACTCTTCCCATTGGTGAGATGGAACAGGGACTCCAAGCTTTGGGTTATCCTTTTCCTAAAGAGGGAACTTTAAACAAATATAATAAACAGGAATTCCCCCAGCTTGGAAGTACTTAATACATGTCATCCTTCAATGTTTAAGTCCCAAATGTACTGCACATAATGAAATTAACAGATCTATTGCTAGTGCAATTATGTGTATTACAAATGGGCAAAAGTATAACTTTTCTAAACTGATTTTTGATGGCATGTGTAAAAACAAGGGTAATAAGATGACTTTGGCTTACCCAAGATTTTTACAAATGATTTTTGATGAGCAAAGGTATTGCACCAGGGATCATGATGATTTTTATGCGATCCCTATGTAAAAGAAAGCTATTTTTAGTAAGATGAATTCACCCCCTCACAGAGACTTACCCCTTACCCAAGTCATGCTTGCTGTTATTGCAGCAGCACAACCTCAACCTGACCCACAACCACAACTTGACCCATTGCCTGAACCATCACCTTCACCTTAACACATGGAACTTGACCAAGATCCCTTCAACGCTGACACGTTAAATGTTGGCGTTGATACTTCAAATCCAGACGTTGACACCTTTCTACAACAGACCCAAACACCCCTTAACCTTCAAACTACCACCCAATCCACATCATCTTCTACACCCCCTGAATTTAGGTTGGTAAAACGCCCAAGGACTACTGGAGTGTTCTCCTCTAGTGGTCCTAGCCATGTTGCAGAGAGAACCACCACCACAAGTGTGGTTGGTGATATGGATGAGGCTAGGACTATTGGTGCTAGCTTAGATTGTGACAACCCTGGTTTTGAGGTTCGTCACTTAGTTTTATTTTATGCTAGTTACGTGTCTTTACGTGTTTATGTGCTTATTGGTGTGTATAGATTGTGGTTTGGATATCGTTTTCGGTACGGGGTACCTTGTGAGTGACTATGAAGTGAGATGGTGTTATTTAGTGGTTTTACGTATACATATATGTATTATAGAAAATCGTATTTTTACGATTTACGGTTTAGCATTTGGAGGTCTCGGATGAGGTAATTAGTCATATGGATATTTTTCGGGATGGTTTTAAATCATTTAGGACTTAGTTATAAAGTTTATTTCAAAATTTGAGAGTTTTTATAAAAGTGTATATTTTACGTCTTTTACGATAAAACACGTAAATTTGACTAGTTTTACGGTTTTGTGGTTTTGGAAGCTTTAAGAGCTGAAATAAATTAAGGAAAATTAAAGTAATATTAATAACATAATATTAAATAAAAAAATAAAAAAAACAAACGAATTTAGGGGTGTTTGGGTCGGTTTAGATGCACCAAAGAAGAAAGAAAGAAGGGAAAAGCCCAAAACAGGCCCAATGGACTTGTACTGGGATTAGGGGGCCTTTAGGACTTAACCAAACCCAACTCATAATCATAATAATCAGGTTTTTAACCTCCATAACATCTCCTAGCCGAAATTCATCAATGGTGGCCAATTAGGGTTCTTCAAAAATTAGGTTTTCTTCATCTTCTATTAATTCAAAGGTAAAACCTTCTTAACCCTTTTCAATTTAATTATTTTAATGATGTCTTAATCATCTTATGATGGATTTAGTTTAGGATTTAATTAAAAACAGTATATTAATCATATTATAATGATTAAATAAATTAGGGGTTGTAATTAGAGGGATTAGGGTTAATTAATGAGGTTGATTTTGTTAAACCAGTTTTTAAAAACAGGGCAGAATTTTGAGTCAATTGTTTTGATCATATCGGGAGTTCTAGGAACATTCAAGATGCGATTCAAGTATCCCTGAAAAGGTAATTGAAGTGGCTTTCCAATGCAAGAAACGAGAACTAAAATGGAGGTCGGGAAGTGGGTCAAAAACAGGTTACAACAATCGGAGGTCAAAACAGTTTTGTAATCAGCCTGTTTTCTTTTTAAGTTTTGGGTTGTTTGTGGTACTTAGGGTTGCATTGGGATCTTCTAACGAACATGAGAGATGGTTTATATATTGTAGTGAGTAACTGCACTTGGGCTAAGATTGTGGTTTAGGGTAAGACCCTCTAATGGTAATAAATTTTTCATACGTTTAAAATCAATTCTGGATAGGTAGTAATATATACACATATTGGGGCCTTAACAGTAGCTTTAAGGTTAGGGCAAGTGGGAGGTTTTAACTAACATGTATAAAAGTGTGAATATTCCTTTTACAGAAACCATGGGTATATTTAAGTGGACGTTTGACTTAACGTTTTGAGACCTAAAACTGGGACTGTTTTGTGTAAAATTATGAACGGGATAGCTATTAAACTTAACCAAGTTAGGGACTTGTTAAGGAAAGGTAATGGGGTGATTAGAACTTAACAATGAGGTAATTATATGGGAATAGGCTAGATGTCCATCATAGGTTGATGAGCCATCTTGGTGGTTGGTTCGGGTATTGATTGTGTGTTTCTGGTTTGTTAGCTCGTTACTAAGTGCGAGGACTTGTGAAGAAGCAATCAGGTGAGTTTCATAGTCCCATGTTTAATATCAATTTTGACTTCCATATGGGATGGAAGAGACACTGTGTTGAGTTATTTTCTAAATTGATGTTGTGAATGTGTTTGTGATTTGAGATGGACTTGTGTGTACATTATGTGATTAACTGCTATGTGATTTTTGATTGTGAATGATTTGGATCGGGGGACACGTGCCGTCTCAGTTCTTGTGGTTTGACAAGGTAGTGGCCTTGTGGTTTGACAAGGTAGTGGCCTTGTGGTTTGACAAGGTAGTGTCCTTGTGGTTTGACAAGGTAGTGGCCTTGGGATAGGTACATAGTGTGATCATCTATGATACCATGTTGTTTGGCAAGGTAGGAGCCTTGGATTTTGGTTTGGTATGATTAATATTGAATGTTAGTTGTTAATGCATATTTGTAACACATTGTCCATATGTTCTTTTGTTGATGGTGGTTATTCACAGCTTATAACTATTTTGGCGTTGGAGTATAAACCTATGACTCTCACCAACATTATGTTGACGTGTTTTAGTGTCTCTTTCAGGTGTGAATGTGGTTAAGCGTGAGGATAGAAGTGGCTAGACTTGGATGCCTTAGGATTACATATAGAAGGAGATCACCGTTCCTTCTTAGTTTACCTTTATGTTTTTTTGAATTAGTGATACTGTTGGCACCTATATGTTTGTTTTGTTTGTGTTACTTGTTTGTCTTAGGTAAGAGGTAGGACTGTTACCTAGTTACCTAGACTCCTGCATTGTTGAGATATTGTCATGACATTTGTGTCACCATTTTATGACATTTCTTATATCATTTAGTTATCTCTATAGACACGCTATTGTTGTGATGATATCCATACGTCGCGCCCCATATTCCGCCATGGTGGGGTGTGATAGAATGGTATCAGAGCCCAATGGTTATAGAGAATTAGGTTGCCTAGTCACGTAGCCTAGTCTATAGCTTAAGGGTCCCTGCATATAGGCGTCATAGGAGTATGTGTGCATTTTATAATAATTGATGTGTTTGGATGTTATTTATTGCGATGTTTTGACTAGTATGAATTGAACCGTAGTATGTTCATAGTTAGTCACATGTTATTTTTTTTCGGGTTTGTGACTAGTGCGGGGTGAACCATAATCGTCCACGCTAGTCACTGTTGTATTTTGCTTAAATTGTACGTTATAGTACATAATTTAGTACAAGGTAGTTTCTATCTTATATCGAGTTATCTTACATACCTAAGGTATGTTATTTTTCTTTTTATGTTTAAGTCATGTTCCCTAAGAATTGTGTGGTGGTTCGAGTTACTAGGAGTAGGTGGATAGGAAGGGTTTTAAGTTGTTTCCACTCTTACAGGCAACATGACTTATAACTGATTATGTTTTTGTTTTGGATTTGGTATAGGCTGTTTTAGCTAGACTATGGATTTCTGTATTCCAAGAGTTTATTATGTTATTTTTATAGATAGAGTTTTGGACCTTATTGGTTATGTGGTTATGAGCTTATGTGAGTAGATAGATTTATGTGTTATATGTTGTATTGAGTCTTATAAGTGTCATCATAGGAGGGAGTGCATTGGGGAAAGTGTAATTGTATAAGTATGGTGGCCAACATAGTTATACAAGTACCACAACTTCAATGGATTCTCAAGTATGATTGCATGAAAGAGGGTTAATACATGCTTGTATATGATGAGATGTAGAATTTGGATATACGTATATATATGGGTTTATGTAACGGCTGCCTACGATATGGCTATATTATTAGTGTGTTATATGTTTTGAGTTATAGTTGTGTTGTGTGATGATGAGGTCACACGATAGGGGTTGGTTTTGGTATTGGGTTTTGTGCCTTGTTGTGGCATGGTGAGATGGTGAGAAGGTGATTACTCGTATGGAAAAAACGAGCGTATAAAGTGATCGATTGACTTGACATGTATGATAACGAGTATTTTTAGGAGATTCGATAGGTATACGTAGGCGGATGTATATATACTAATAGATGTTATGTTATGATTTACGGTCGTTCAGTAGTTATTATAACTTGAACGTACCTAGTACTCTCTTGTGTTTAAACAATTTGTTAGTGCTCGAGTTTGGTGGAGTCTCAACGACGTTTTGAATTTTTTTTAAGTGTGTCTTGTAGCGTATTCTTTGAGTTTCGTATTTCACGTGTACGTTTTAAAATGGTGTTCTTGGTTTTAAGTCTACTGAAATAACTTGGGATTTCTTTTGAGATAATGAAATCTTTTGTGTTGGGTCTTGCATTTCTTTTGGGTCGGTATATATTAAGAAAAAAGGGGACTTGGAAATCTATTATAGGGTTAGATAGTTGGTTGTATTCGGTAAAATAAGGGTAAGGTGTTGGAGTCGTGTTTGAAACAAGATGTAACGTAAGATTTCTTTTAATCAACACTTATTTATTTCAAATTTTAAAAGATTTTCTTTGAAATAAAGCGAAGTAAAAATTTCTTTCTACCTACATAGTTTATATAATTGAGTTTGACCGATTTATGTCATTTTTAATTATTTATACAAGGTTAAATTGAGTTTATGAAGATTTCACATACAATCATATCTGTCATTTAAAAGGATTGCATTAATCACTAAGTTTATTCTTTAGTTTTTAAAACAACTAGTATAAAATTGTTTTGGTCATAACTTGTTCGTTTTTAGAGCTTTTTGAGTGATTCAAAAGCCAAAAATTATGTACTCGGAACGTACTTTTCAAATATTCAGAATGTATAGTCATGGGAGGTCAGTATCTTGGCCGGAATTACTGTACAAGTGTCGGGTTAAAGGTTGAGTTTGAATAGTAGTTTATTTTTATGATTTGGGATGCACGTGATACCTAGTTTTTGAGTTGAGTTTTGAGTTCGTTAAGAGGGTTGTTTGTAGATTGTTTGAGTCACATAGATGTAGGAGGTAATAATAAATAGATAAAAAAAAGGATATATATTCGTTTGGAAAGGTCGGTCTTTTGCACGGTTTAAATAATATGTCGCGGGGCGTAATATGTTTTGGTTGCTATTGGGTGTTTCTTGGATTATTTTTCGTTGTCATGGGTCATTTTGAATTGATACACGTTTTGGGTTTGAGTTTTCTTTTGAGTCTCGTGGTTTTTGACTTGTTTTAACTGGTGCACGTGAAATGTCGTTAGTTATTCGTGGGTTGATTCGTTGATCGTATCTGATGGATTCAGGATGTAGTTTTGGTTTTGTATTGTTCGGGAGCGTTGAGGTAGTCATATGAAAGACTTGGTCGCGCCTACACACTTAAGTAGGTGACCATGAGAGAACGGTCAGAGTACCCTTAGTGGGGAGGAAAGAGGTTCGTAGACGAACTAATGTGGTCATGAGGTCTAATAGGAGTGCCAAGGGAGATGAATAGAGATTTGTGAAATGTATCGATATTAGCACAAGTAACACGCCATAGAGAGTGTTGGAAAGGGATATTGTTCATAAGGCATGTATGTTCTCTAAAAAACTTCCTGAAAGTTAGTAGGTTTGCCTATTATTTTGAGGAAGAACCATAAATAGAGCAAGTAGGAGAAGTGAGATGAGTTGTAGTTAGTGCCTTTCCAAGGCAAATTGTTGATGGAATGATTTAAAAACAAGAGTTATTAGAAAATGCAACGGATGCAAGGTAAAAGTTGAGTTGCTTAGTAGTAGATTGGATGTGGAATGCGGTTGAGTGGTCTGATGAGAGGAAGCATTGGTCTTTTAAAATGCGTACAGAATTTTGCAAGTAGAACGAGGTAAGAATTTATTCGTATTGCCGCTAAGAGAGGGTGCAAGGAGGACATAGTTGAAATTGCTAAGGATGTTGTATCAACGCTTTGTGTTTACGGTTATGCATTAGGCTTCGCCAAAGCACTAGCGGATTACACGGAGTCAATGAAACGAGTGTGCCTGAACGTATATAAATGAGTGGTCATCGGGAGTATCGACGACATCTTGATCTACTCAAAGTCTAAGAAGGAGAGTGAGGCGAAGTATGTGTTGGTTTTGAAGTGTAATTATACGGGAGATTTTCAATTGTGAGTTTTAGTATTAAGTCTACCATGATGAGTAGTTAGAGATGATGGCATATCATGGAACCCGCAAGGGGCGAAGTGAAGAAGGATGAGGAAGCATTTTGGAGGCTGAAGAGGTGGATTGGATAATGAGCCGATCTTGGCATTATCAGAAGGACTGGATGAATTCGCGAAGCATGACGATACGTGGATCAAGGATTTGGACGCGTACGAGGACGACAAATAAAGGCGATCGCTTAAACATTGCAGGAACTAAAGATTTGGAAGAACTGGATAGACTTAGTTAGTGGAGCTGGGCTGTTATATCTGCCTAGAATGCTAGAGGCATTTGGGTGTACGAGACGTGGAGAATGATCTATACGGATCATGAACGTCTCCAACACATATTCAATCATCTTAATTGAACATTTGTCAAAAGTGATGGGTGGAGTTAATTGACGAAAGAAAAATTGCAAGGCCAAGTACCATCTGGGAAAGGCAAGCATGATTGATAAGACATGGAATAAGAAAAATGAAGTGAAGCTGAGACGAACTTGAACTATAGGGATGACGTATTAGGGTGGTTTGGATGAAGGATGTAGGTTACGCAAGTTGAGTTGTCTAAAGCAGTGAACGCGTCAACATGTATGTTGCGTGGCTTGGACAATCATGTGGAGAAAAGGGACGTAGACTATACTTCCTACATAGATAAGAGTAGCTTAGAAAGGGGGATGTAAGGACGAAATTTGGGAAGGTGACGAGAGTTGGGTGATAGTCGATAGACTGACTAATTCATCTCATATTTCAAGAGGAATGAGAAGTCACGTAGTTGAAAAGTTGGAAGGATTACGTACGAATGTGATGGAATAGAGGGTGATGCATAAAAGTTAGCCTAATATGTATGGAATGCCTTATAAAGGGTTATGGCAAGGGAAGAAACAATGGGAAGCATCACATCGTGATGTATGGTATGAGTTGAGGAAAAGAAGGAAGTATGTATAGGAGCGAAGCAAGAATAAAATAGGTCGAGATTGGAAAAGGAAATGGCACTGATCTATACTGATTGTTTGGGAGGATTAGTATCGATAATCGAATGGATGAGGAGTTATAGGTGTGATATGCCACAGGGACGAAGGGATTGGTCTAACTGAGATAACCACCCTTTTGAGGATGTGTATAGATCGTAGGTTGATTTGGACTGGAAGAACTAATGGGTATGTGAAAGACCGTCATAGGTCCCTTTGCAAGGAAATTGGAAATTTTAAGTAGTTTGGGGTACAGACTAAAGGGAGTTTCACCCATAGTAACAGGTGGTATGTTTTGGTAAAATGGAAGAGCTGATGTAGAGTTTTGTAGGTCCATTTATGATCTTTGGAAAGATCGGACAAGTAGTTTATGAGCGTAGAATTACCTGGGGAAAACGAGTGGTATACATGTTATATTTCGTGTATTAAGATTGGTAAAGGTTGTTTGAGAATGCATTTTGCATGTACGGTTATCCGAGACTTGTGTTAATAAGAGTCTTTGTTTTATCAAAGATCATTTGTGAGATTATTGACTGTGAGGTCAAGAGTTTGGCAATGAGTTTAATTATTTTTGGTTTGTATATGTGGTATTTTGAAACTTGAACTAAAGTTCACGTGGAAATGAAGGGAGTTCGTTTAGAACAAGTATCCTCATGTGATTTGTTGTTTGTATGTTTGATCCTAAGGAGTAAATCTCGGGACGAGATTTCTATTAGGAGGGAGTGATGTGACAACCCTGGTTTTGAGGTTCGTCACTTAGTTTTATTTTGTGCTAGTTACGTGTCTTTACGTGTTTATGTGCTTATTGGTGTGTATAGATTGTAGTTTGGATATCGTTTTTGGTATGGGGTACCTTGTGAGTGAAACGATGTGTGATGATTTCATGTTCATGAGTTCACATGGTAGTGACTATGAAGTGAGATGGTGTTATTTAGTGGTTTTACGTATACGTATATGTATTATAGAAAATCGTATTTTTACGATTTACGGTTTAGCATTTGGAGGTCTCGGAAGAGGTAATTAGTCATATGGATATTTTTCGGGATGGTTTTAAGTCATTTAGGACTTAGTTATAAATTTTATTTCAAATTTTGAGAGTTTTTATAAAAGTGTATATTTTACGTCTTTTACGGTAAAACGCGTAAATTTGACTAGTTTTACGGTTTTGTGGTTTTGGAAGCTTTAGGAGCTGAAATAAATTAAGGAAAATTAAAGTAATATTAATAACATAATATTAAATACTAAAAATAAAAAAACAAACGAATTTAGGGGTGTTTGGGTCGGTTTAGACGCACCAAAGAAGAAAGAAAGAAGGGAAAAACCTAAAACAGGCCCAATGGACTTGTAATGGGATTAGGGGGGGGGGGGCTTTAGGACTTAACCAAACCCAACTCATAACCATAATAATCAGATTTTTAACCTCCATAACATCTCCTAGCCGAAATTCATCAATGGTGGCCAATTAGGGTTCTTCAAAAATTAGGTTTTCTTCATCTTCTATTAATTTAAAGGTAAAACCTTCTTAACCCTTTTCAATTTAATTATTTTAATGATGTCTTAATCATCTTATGACGGATTTAGGTTAGGGTTTAATTAAAAATAGTATATTAATCATATTATAATGATTAAATAAATTAGGGCTTGTAATTAGAGGGATTAGGGTTAATTAATGAGGTTGATTTTGTTAAACCCGTTTTTAAAAACTGGGCAGAATTTTGAGTCAATTGTTTTTATCATATCGGGAGTTCTAGGAACATTCAAGATGCGATCCAAGTATCCTTGAAAAGGTAATTGAAGTGGCTTTCCAATTCAAGAAACGATAACTAAAATGGAGGTCGGGAAGTGGGTCAAAAACAGGTTACAACAGTCGGAGGTCAAAACAGTTTTGTAATCAGCCTGTTTTCTTTTTAAGTTTTGGGTTGTTTGGGGTACTTAGGGTTGCATTGGGATCTTCTCACGAACATGAGAGATAGTTTATATATTGTAGTGAGTATCTGCACTTGGGCTAAGATTGTGGTTTAGGGTAAGACCCTCTAATGGTAATGAACTTTTCATACGTTTAAAATCAATTCTGGATAGGTAGTAATATATACACATATCGGGGCCTTAACAGTAGCTTTAAGGTTAGGGCAAGTGGGAGGTTTTAACTAACATGTATAAATGTGTGAATATTCCTTTTACAGAAACCATGGGTATATTTAAGTGGATGTTTGACTTAACGTTTTGAGACCTAAAACTGGGACTGTTTTGTGTAAAATTATGAACGGGATAGCTATTAAACTTAACCAAGTTATGGACTTGTTAAGGAAGGGTAATGGGGTGATTAGAACTTAACAATGAGGTAATTATATGGGAATAGGCTAGATGTCCATCATAGGTTAATGAGCCATCTTGGTGGTTGGTTCGGGTATTGATTGTGTGTTTCTGGTTTGTTAGCTCGTTGCTAAGTGCGAGGACTTGTGAAGAAGCAATCAGGTGAGTTTCATAGTCCTATGTTTAATATCGATTTTGACTTCCAGATGGGATGGAAGAGACACTGTGTTGAGTTATTTTCTAAATTGATGTTGTGAATGTGTTTGTGATTTGAGATGGACTTGTGTGTACATTATGTGATTAACTGCTATGTGATTTTTGATTGTGAATGATTTGGATCGGGGACACGTGCCGTCTCAGTTCTTGTGGTTTGAAAAGGTAGTGGCCTTGTGGTTTGACAAGGTAGTGGCCTTGTGGTTTGACAAGGTAGTGGCCTTGTGGTTTGACAAGGTAGTGGCCTTGTGGTTTGACAAGGTAGTGGCCTTGTGGTTTGACAAGGTAGTGTCCTTGTGGTTTGACAAGGTAGTGGCCTTGGGATAGGTACATAGTGTGATCATCTATGATACCATGTTGTTTGGCAAGGTAGGAGCCTTGGATTTTGGTTTGGTATGATTAATATTGAATGTTAGTTGTTAATGCATATTTGTAACACATTGTACATATGTTCTTTTGTTGATGGTGGTTATTCACAGCTTATAACTGTTTTGGCGTTGGAGTCTAAACCTATGACTCTCACCAACATTATGTTGATGTGTTTTAGTATCTCTTTCAGGTGTGAATGTGGTTAAGCGTGAGGATAGAAGTGGCTAGACTTGGATGCCTTAGGATTGCATATAGAAGGAGATCCCCGTTCCTTCTTAGTTTACCTTTATGTTTTTTTGAATTAGTGATACTGTTGGCACCTATATGTTTGTTTTGTTTGTGTTACTTGTTTGTCTTGGGTAAGAGGTAGGACTGTTACCTACTTACCTAGACTCCTGTATTGTTGAGATATTGTCATGACATTTGTGTCACCATTTTATGACATTTCTTATATCATTTAGTTATCTCTATTGACACGCTATTGTTGTGATGATATCCATAAGTCGCGCCCCATATTACGCCATGGTGGGGTGTGACATAGATGTAGGCCAAGCCAGTCCTAACATCTTTAAGACCTCATCCATGCCCCATGACTCTATTTTGGGAGGTCAAATCCCCACTCTAGAGGAGGGCAGATTGGAACCATACACAATGTTGGAATTGACGGCTGTCTGCATTAGCTTGCAAAAGCAAAATGCAGACCTGGTACAAACAGTCAGTACACAAAGCCTTGAACTCAAGCAATTAAGAGAGAGGATTGTTCTTTTAGAATATGCTCACAATAGGCGTGGTATGGAGGATTCTTCCAAAGGGGAGGATGAGCAGATACATGTGATTGAAAAAGGCTCACATGATGGAGAATCTTTGGCTGTTTCTGAAGCTCTTACAGAATTGAAGAAGCAACCAGGTTTTGATGTCTCTTTGGTTACTTCTACAAATTTGAACTTATCCTTTACAGCAATGATGGAGTAGTTCACAAGAAGCGCTGACAAGAATAAGGTGAGCGTTGACAAGCAGATTTTGGACGCTGACACACCAAGCGCTAACAAGAGTAAGTTGGGCGTTGACACACAGGATTTGAATGTTGACAGACCTGTAGATATGGTTGATGTATTCCAGTCATCAACTATCATCAAGGAAGTGTCTTCACAGGTACCATCATCATCTTTACCCATCATTGATTCATTAGATAAGGGTAAAGGAATCATGGTAGAAACAGAGGTTCCAAAGGATGCAGCACAGGTACAATTTGATTCATTGTTGGCTGTACAACTCATGAAACAAGAAAATAAGAAGGTTGTTGAATCACCATTTGTAGTTACTTCTGAGGAGCAAGAAGGAAGTAATGATGAAAGTTCAGATTCAAGTGTTACGATTATTGAAGAACCAGAAAGACTTGAATATGGTGATGAGTTGGCAAAGGAGAAACTTGCAGAGTTGAAATTGAAGGTAGATTATGATACGCTAGAAGTTTCCTAGATGTACCATGCTTGGGAGAATAAGGTTATGGAGAATCCAGACATGATAATTTCAGATCAAATTTGGGGTTTGGAGATTCTTCTAAGAGTTCAAAGGGACTGCAAGGTAATTTTGAAGTACAAGGCTAGCAAAGTTTTCTCCTAGTTGAAGAGAGATATAAGGGAGCTTTATTACATGTTGCTCAGATGTCATCAAGGAGGATGGACTTTTCAGAAGTTGCAGGGGTTGTCCTTTGAAGAATTGGAATATAAAGATTATCCTATTTGGGCAAGAGTGCAAGAGATGAACACTATCAGACTTCTATCAGATGAAAGGAAAGAAGAACTTGCAAAAGAGATGGCGATTCAAAAGGCTATGATTGTTCCAAGGCCATTGAAGAAGGGAGTTCCACTTAAGTTTCCTTCAGATTTGAATAGAGTGAATCCCACTGAAGCTGTTATTAGAAGGAGTATTAAGCTCTCATCCATGAAAGCTTCAGATATGGTAAAAGTATTACCTCATGATGCCAGAGACCCTATCATTAGCTATGAAGAAGATGCAAGTGGGTTTTGGATGATTGGCAGCTATGGGAAAGAGGTACACACTTTTACTACTCTTATGTCTTCGTTTGCAAGTATGGATAGGGAAGACTTGGCAGACCTTTGGAGGTTACTGCTGGCCAAGTATGAGACCGAAGCACCTACTTCAGTCAATGGAATAAAGCTTTGGTCAACATTCAAGAGAATGTGTGTACCAGAAGAAGAAGATCCTGTTTGGAAGGATCTTGAGGATGATATCAGTGGACTTCAATGGCGTTTATATTCAGCAGCTGGTGTGTCTCATTTGAGTTCTACAAAATTTTCTGAGTATCTTCTTGTGGATGCTGAGTATCCCATATTCAAAGAAGTTTTTGAAAAGATGAAGACAACACAGCTGGAGATTGACTACTCAAGTGACGTGGCCAAAGATTTGATTAGACATGTTTATTACCAATTTGATAAGATTTGTAAGAATCCTCCTAGTTCTTAGTTTTTATTCAGAAACTTGATTACTAGAGTAGATATCAAGTTTAGGGGAGGATTGCTGGGAATAAAATGTAGCCAGTACACTTGGACGCTGACAAGAGCAATCGAAGCGTTGTTAAGAAGAAATCAAGCGTTGACAGGACAAGAGTTGACAGGAAGAAGTCAAGCGTTGATAAGAAGAAGTCAAGCACTGATAGAAGACTTAGTCTACACGTAGTAAAGATATGATCAACAATGTATTTTCTATGTTTATCTTTACCTAAAATAGCTGATACGTAGAATCTTGTACAAGGCTCCTTATGTCTATAAAAGGAGGCCTTTAGGTTTATGTTTGATATACGTTTTACACTTTCATTATACACAAGTTTGATTTATAAATCAAAGTGAAAGTTTGGTTTATACTGTTTGTGTGTTCTTGTTTGATTATTAATTCCGCATAATACTTAAATTGTTTTATACACAACAAAGTTTCTCTAAGTGTTTAACTTGATTTAATTTCGTTTACCCAAGCTAAATCGATCTAAGTTTGGGATCAACAAGTTTAACTAATTTTATCATAGAAACTTTGCCCAAATAACATTCAACTCTCAAATCTAGCATTAACACATTCAATAACACTAACTAACAAGAATTTCACACAAAGTTAACAACGGAACAGCAAGTACTCTTAGATAACATAGCACATTTTTTAGACAAAAAAATGAAGATGAAACTTACCTCAAGGGTGTACTTCCACACCTTTGAGATTTGTGAGCTTATGTGCTAGCAAAGAAGCACAAGCTTCCACTTCCCTGTGATAAAACAAAAACAACAAACAACCAAGACCTATGGTCTTGAATCTGTTAGCCACAAAAAGAAATAAAAAATCTATTCACAAAAATATTGAAAGCTTAAAACTTGATAAACTTAAAAACTTCTTTTCAATGAAACTTTACTATGGAATTATATCCAACAACTTCAATCTTACTCAATGGAACACACAAACAGATACATAAAACAAAACCAAGATTTTTGGATCAAAACTTACAAAATACCAACTTTTTCAGTTTTTTGAAAAAAGAAATTATATTTGACAAGTAAGAACTCAAACAAGAAACAAGAACATTTGGAACTCATAATTTTCTCAATTTTTACCAAGTTTTTACTTAATAGAATAAAAAGGAATTACAAAAAGAGGTAAGTTCTGGAACAAAGATAAAAACTAAGACCTATGCCCTTTTATATACGGGTACATATTTCTAGAAACAAAATAAAAGTCCTTAGACCTAATTACAGTGAAAGCCAGAAAAACCCTTGGCTTTTGAATTTGGTCAAGAGGTCAAAGTTGCTTCATGTGATTTGCCAAGAGGAGCATGTGATAGCTAGCTTGCAAAAGAAATCCTAGACGTCCAAGATCAATTGGGGAACAAGTTTTCATTGCCAACCATATGATTCTCTATTATCTTGGTATTGAGGGAAAGGGACGGGGCAATGGAGCCTCATGAGGGGTCCCACAGTGCTTAGGTGGAGGTTTTGTGGATAGGATTATAATTAAGTGATGGTGAATTAGCAATCTGGCAAAAGAATTACCATAATTCATAAGTTTGAGTTGGTTATGAAATTAGGATTTATGGGTTCATGTTTAGGGGTTTGATTTGTTTTGTGGGGTTAATAGGTGTTTGCGGTGCTTAATTAATATTATTAAAACTTTTGAAAAGTCTAAATAATATTAATCACGGTTAGTGGAGGGGTGAGGTGGCAGATTGTTTGGGCCGGTTTGGGTTGTGGGTCGGGTAAATACAGGGTTTGGTTGTGGGTAATGGGTAAACATATTTAATTTGTACACAAGTACCTCCCAGTCTTCTCAAAAGTTGATATCCAAAATCTTTGGCAGAATATTCTTATTCCCTTTGATATTATCTTTAGGCTAATTCCATTTTCAGTCCTTGTGACTTTGTAACATTAACAAGGAACTGTTTAGCAATTGTTGGAATCTTCAAGGGCCATTCTTGTTATAACTTGGAAGTTCAAGGACTAATCTTGTATAACATGAATCTTTAAGGACCTATTGTGACAAATCTTCAAAGTTAAGGGACCAAACTTGTCATTTCTTCAAACTTGAGGGACTTTCTTGGAAAATCAACAATCGGGTCCGGTTCTTTGTGCGGCTTCGTTTCCCGTGTTTGTTTTTTGCTTGTTTCTTGTGATCTTTTGTCCTTTTCATGATATTCGTACCTAAAATACACAACAAACGAATACAAGCATATTTCACGGTATTTTATGACATATTTAAGCATTTTAAACCCGTTTTGGACGATGAGACTATGTATAATTGTGGTCTCATCACCCGCCTATTTATCTCGCCCTTTATCCTGTACCTGTTTATCCCGCACCCGTTTATCTTGCCATCCGTTTAGCCCGCCCGCCAGTTTTGCCACCTTTATTTGTAGGTCACAAAGAAGTCGTTAAATTGGTTTTGTGAGGAAGAAATAAAGAGTGTATGGGATTTATTTTGTGTTCGATGGAAAATGAGATGAGATGATTGCTATGTCTTGGTGATGCGTCTCATTTGGGACTGGATGGGACATCTTTGGGAGTATCGAAAGAAAAAGGGGTGGAGTATTATGCGATATGTTATTAGGTCTTAAAAATGAGAGAATGATTAGGGCAGTATTTCTTTATAATCAGTTTAGTGGGTATTAGGTTACCACAAAAGTTATTTTGGAACTTTGTTTTTAATGGAATCTAAATCCTAGCCATCCACTACATAAGATTAAAAAAACACAGTGGGACCATTTTTGCCAAAATGTCCAAAAGTTGTAAAAATGCGGCTGAAGGACTAAATTGTAAATATGACAAAAAAATGGTTATCACAAGTGATATTCACTAGTGATAAAAACAATGAAATATCACTATTGATAAATTAATGAAACATCACTAGTGATATTTCATTAACATGGTTACTGCGTAATATCTCAATAATATTTCACTACTTTATCAATAGTGATATTCCATTAATTTTCGCTAGTGAAATATTGCTAGTGGTAAATCATTAATTCGTTATATTTACAACTTTGGTACCTCCACTCATTTTTACAACTTTTGGATAATTTGGCCAAAAAAATGACCCCTTCGTGTTTCTTTTAAATCTTAGGTTTCTTCACCATTAGATCAAAATAAATGGAAGGTGAAGATTTGTCCCTTCGTTTCTAATAAAAAAACAAGGATGCAAAATAACTCAACTTATTAGGTTACTACAACATGGACTGGTCGTTCTTTATAATGTGATATGACCTAATTTGTTTTGTGATACTGATAGTCAAAGTACTGATTGGTTAAAGAATGAGAATGGGCCAACAGTATGTCTTTTGCCTATAAAAAATGGTAAACGTTGTATTACATATGCTTTGAATATATGTAAGGTGGAGTAATGAGACTACAATTATACATAGTCTCATCGTCCAAATCGGGCTTAAAATTATAAAAATATCATAAACCGTGCAAAAACCTTTGTATTTGTTCAATGTGAGATTGTAGGTTCGGATATCGTGAATTCAACAAAATATCAAAAGAAACAAGCAAAAACGAATACGGGAAATGAAGCCACACAAAGAACTAGACATGATCATTTATTTTCAAAAGAAGTCATTGAAGTTTGAAGATTTGTCCAGAATGGTCCCTCATATTTTAAAGACTTGTCATATTATACCCTTATAAAACTCAAACATTACATGGGGTTCCCTAATATTTCAAGAAATGTCAATTATAGCCCTTGGAAAATGTCAAATGTGCAATATTGGTCCTTGTTCAAAGTTATGAAATCACATGTGCCATATTTGACAAGTTACCTAACGTATAATACAAAAGGGAATAAAGAAAAGCTGTTTTAAACTTCATATGTACACTCTTACAAAACCAGGGGATCACTTATGCCATATCATAAACCCATACCCATGTTCTACCTGGTTTGAGCTCGACTTAACACACCATAAGCCCATACCAAATCCACACCTTAATCGTACAACCACCCAAAGCCCAAACCAATGTGTACCCAGTCCACACCCCCTCTTCACGTCACCCCCTTTCTTTAATACCATTCTTAGCCTTTTTTAACCCGAGCCTCACACCACTGTTACCTAATCCCAAAGATTATCAAATCAAAGGGTTAATCAACCATAAACTACACATAAAAAATTCATCTCAACCTAAGTCAAACCCCACCCCTTGTTTACTTGCCACATCACCCCAGTGTGTAACGCTCGATAATTTTCTCGACCTTGCTATATATACAGTTCTTACCCTCGAGTATGCTATATGTCGTTTTATGTGCTAAACTGATTTTTAGTCGCAGAATGCGCTCAGTCAATACCAGTGTGAACACCTTGTGTGTTAAATTTTGATCTCGTACGCTCACGAGCTATACCCGTTATCGTTAAATTTTTATTGCATAGGTTATAGGACCTGTGTGTTATGTGCCTTACGTGAACTATATTAAGTACTAAGTATGACGTGCGAGAAACCGTTGGAGTACACGACCTCTTGGCGAGGTCGCCAAGAGTCTACCACGAGAGCTCAACCCACCGTGTACCAAATTTCTTACATTGTTACATTGTTATACATACACTGATACTTTATTTAACCCATGACTCCATTATTCCCATCAAGCAACTTGCACTAAAAACAACTTGCTAACTTTATATCCAAAATCATTATATCCTTTCTTTTACCCGCCGGATATTGTGACACAAGAGAAATTCAAATTTGGTCAACCCACAATCTTTATTTAACAATACAAATATCCACATATTCACACAAAAGTGACCAGAAAACTTCTAAGAACTAAATATAACTAAACACGCTCCTCTTTACATACCATCCTCATTTAACAGAACTTCTGGGTTACGGTTCATCTGAAGAGTTCAAAGACGCGAAGTGGTACTAGTTAAACGTGAAAAAGATAGTTCGAGAGATTTACTGTTGGTTTTAAGCACAGGTTGATGTTGTAGGAGTGTTCATAGTCTATTTCTGTCGATTGTATCGTCGTCGTGCCAAGAAGAACTCGAGGTCTAAACCCTCACCTTTGTTTATCACTCCTTGCATATCTTCTTTTTATATGTATGCAGTGGCGGACGCAGGATATTCAAGTGCGGGGGCAAAAAAAAATTTTGACAATAGCAAAGTGAAAAAAACAAAAATCCGTATAAAAAATAAAGTATTTTAACTTAAAACGGAATATTTTTAAGTTTTCGAGTGTCAAATGTTGTACTTAAATGTGTGAGTGGGGGCAAATTATGTTTCTAGTGGGGGCATTTAAAAAAAACTATCGAAATTGAACAAAAATTGCACTGTAATCTCGTCGTTTTGGTCGAGCTATGGGGGCGCCGCCACCCCCAACCCAACAAGTACATCCGCCCCTGTACGTATGTTAATGTCATCTTTACCATATTTTTCACAAAACAAAGGTTTAAAACGTGGCTTTGCAAACTTAAAACTTAACAATATCGGGTTTCATTCAATGTACTAAACACACTTCTTTTATGTGGGTTTTTACGTTGAGGTCAGGCATATGTCGAGGCTTATGTTAGTAAACGTTGGTGTGAGAAGAGAGAGATGGTTTGATACTTGTTTTGTTGAAAGTTTGTTGTGAGTCTTATAATCTCGTTAGGCTGATGAGTGTATGCGATGCTTATGCGAGAGTTTCAATTCGCTAGAGCTTGTGAGAGTTTTGTAGAGGGATATGAAATGGGTTTTGGTTGAGGTTTTGTGAGAGTATGATTTTGAGACGAGGGTGAGAGAGTTGATGTCGTTGTGAGATTTACGAAGGGTTTTGATGAGGGCTGTTGTGAGACGAGAGAATGAGGAAATTGATGTTATTGTGAGTTTTACTAAGGGTGGTGATGAGGGTTGTTGTGAGACGAGAGAGTTATGGATGTGATGTTGTTGTGAACTTGGCCGAGAGGAATGTTTTGGTATGTGTTGTGACGTGAGACGGGAGATTGTTGAGTTTTGTTGTGAGTTTGTTGGTGAGACGAGGGAGTGTGTTGAGATGTTTTGCTGAGAGTTTTCTCTCGTTGTATGCATGGTTACGAGATCGAGTCAGAAATATTTTTGTGTCGTTCGTTGAAACTGGTTTTGAGCTGGTATGGGGTTCTTGCATCAAGTCTTGTGAAGGTGAGGCTCGAGTCCAGGGTGTTGTTTGTTCGTCGAGTCAAAAGTCACTTTGGAGTCACTGGTCTTGGGCAAACAAAAGAGTTTTCTTACTGTTTTCAAACGAGCAGGCTGGAGGGTGTGTCGTACGTTCATACTAGTCTGGAGATTTTGTTGAACTTTGTGTTTTATCTATGTGTGTCTAAGTGTCTTGTATGTGTGGTATTGCGTCTAAGTTTGAATGAGAAAGAGACAGAGAGTTATGAACATGAGGATGAAGCAAATATTGATGGTGAAAGTGAAGGTGGGATGCATGAATATTTTAGACGAGAGAAGTGAGAGTGGAGGTGGGATATAGTATTAAACTAGAGAGAATGGATAGATTGAGATTTGAGGTATAGCACCTATATATATAGATATTGGAAGTGTAAGGTGATCAAGATGAATTTTGATAATTATTGATAGTCCCGAGAGTCAAAGAGCCAGATGGAAGGAAATTGTATTTTTATAAAGGGCAAGGTTATAAAGACCCCTCTTTTTCATCATATATACCCCCCCTATTTTTTATTTTTTATTTATTTTTTTTTATATTTTTTTTATTTTTATAATTTTGTATTTGTTATAAAACTGTGAAACTGGAAATACCGGAAAAAAATAATAAGTTTTTGTGGCTCAAAAATATTAAACAGACAAAAAACGCGGAACAGAAACTGATAAAAACTGTATCTGACTGAAGCAGGGAGGGGACAAAAGGCATCTAAGTGGGGTAGGGGGGGTATTTATAGTAGAACCCATGATAAGACTTGTGGGCAGGGAGTGAGTAAAGAAATACTTTTGAACAAATGATCATTTCAAGTTTTAGAATTTAATAAGTCCATAGGCTCACTGTTTTGTGTACACTCGGTAAATACATTTGATCATGGTTGTGTATTAGTTTGATCAAAATGTTATTTTAACTAAACTCGTTTGAGCATGTATTCATTTTATAAATTAAACCTGTGATAAAGGTTGACATATATGTATGACATTAATGGCATTTCTTGCACTATAGATTGTAATCCCATCTAAAATTATTTTAGGTTGGATTGTGCGTGACCTGATTCTGTGATTATTAGTTACATGCTGTGATAGCTTGCGTTGCTAAGGTGAGTCATAGTCCCTTATTAAACTGCTTCGATTGTTTAATTGTATTGGGATGAGATAATGCTTCTTTGATTGCTTGGACGCAAAATGTGCTCTCGTGTATGCTTTGATGATAGTTTATGGATATGCCTAAGTAGTTTTAAACCCATGTGCTTTAGTCCCCATCATGAACCGTTAATCACTTCTGGATGACCGGTAAAATGAACCTTATGTTATGGATAGATCTATTGAGGTTTTGCCAACCTCCGTCCGGGGATTGTAAATTGCCACTGCCAAACGGACGTATACCATTTGTTATGTGCTAGGTGGTCTTGGGTTAGACACCTATTTGGGCAACTTGTGTGATTATGTGTGCGATATTTCAACGTACTTGTCATAGTTCGGTTTTCATGAGCTTAGTGTTATCATAAACTTAGTGTGGTACCCAATATGCTTGACATTATACCTCCCATAATGGTCAAGTATATCTATTAACTATGTTTTTGCGGTCCAATGCTTGCTATGCTTTTAAATTTAAACCTATGCACTCACCAACTTTATGTTGACGAATTTAAGCATTTATCTCAAGTGTGTGATCTGTTTTGCCTGCTTCATGATGATAGGAGTCAGCATTCATACGTGGCTATCTTGTGGATGTTTCTTCTTGCATTAAAACTTTAAATCTCGTTGTCACTTAAACTATTTTATTTTTCTGTTGCATTACTTTTGACTAGGGATGATTATAAGACTTTAACTATTCCAATCTTTGCAACGAGGTATTTTCTTAAAACGTCTCATTTAGAGTCGTTCCCTTTACTTTGCACTTTGGTATTATGATGTAACAACCCTTAAGCTTACCGCTTCCATTGATCCATTTTGGGGGGTGTTATAGATTGGTATTAGAGACATGGTTATAGGGAACTAGGTTGCATTTTAGGGCCTAGACTATAGCCGTTAGCTACCTAAGTGCATTATGTGATTGCTACTTGAATATGTGTGGGTATAAGTATTACGTATAACTATTATGATACATTGTACTATAGGCGCATACCGTGTATTGACTGCCTTACTATATTAGGTCTCAACTACATGGTTACTATGATACATTATATATACACATTCGCATACTGCATTGTACTATAGGCGCATATCATGGCATGTTTGTCTCTTGTGTAGAAATCCAGTTGCATTATTACTATTTGCATTGCTTACTATTTGCACATTCTACATGCATACCCTACAACAACCTTATACATGGAGTACTTATAAACGTCTGGTTGTTGCAGGGATATGACATCATCAGATTCTACCATCACCTATCGTAGGGACGGCCAGATTGATTGGTCTGATGAGGAGATCGACTTGGTACATGCTGTCATTGCTGAGCCTGACTAGGTGGAGGACCCACCTTTGGGTAACCAGCATGACTTAACTGTTGAGGATTCCGATGAGGATCCGAAGAGGACATGGAGGTGGATCTTGAGGACGATAAGAGTTTGGAAGACGAGGTGGATATTCACCTACCAGCTGAGATTAAGGGATTGGGAGATGATGATGAGGCTGGACATTTTGTTAGAGCCGAGGGTGATACACCTGAGGCCGCTTTGGTTGGAGTTGTTGTCCCAGCACAGGGACGTCGACGTGTACGTGCCTTAATCATACCTGAGGGAGAGCCAGTGCCTGTGGGTCGTTTGTTTCGTAGGACCCCGAGAGGTTCCTTGATGGCGCACACAGCTAGGAAAGTTGTGAGACCACCACCTGCATTAGTCTTAGCTAGGAGGGATGATGCACCGAGAGACTCTACTGATTCTTCTTCATCATCAAATGATTTACCACTCGTTTCACCTGTTGCTAGAGCTAGGGCACTCGGTAAGAGGCCTGTGAGACACATTGATTCAGATGTTAGGCGTGTTCATTCACCACCGTGGGGCCAGAAAAGGCACCACGCTCATGTATCAGACTCCACATCTGGTGGATACACACCACCCCCATCTTCGAGGACACGACAAATGGATCGTATTGATAGACACTTTGCTAGGAGGAGTGCGGTTAGGATAGCCGCTACACAACCTTTTAGATTTCATGCTTATCACCATGGAGAGAGCTCTAGGGCTAGGGCACCCACACATGTCATGGAATTTACTGAGGGTCCAGAGGAGGGTCGTATCCGTTATTGGGAGGATATGGTTAGGTTTTTAGTTGGGAGAGTGTAGGTTTAGGGTTTCGAGTTGGCTACTCAGCGAGATAGGACTACTACCATGTGGCGAGAGCTAGAGAACGCTAGGTATTGAGAGCGAGAGGCTGGTTGGAGCACCATGAGAGGCGACCCACTGCAGTTCCAGGGTCGTGACTATCGCAGACAGTTCTAGTTGTTTTATTTTTAACAAATCATAGAGTAGTTTTCGATTAGACCAATTTTGGGTATTGTGACCATTAACTTGAGTAGTCTCGGTAAGGGAGAAATAATGGATGTAATCAAAACATATATTTAACCTACTTTGTATGAAAATTTTCTATGATGAAATGAAGATGTGATTTTGCTATTTGCGTTGTGAGTAATATTAACATCTTTTGCACAATCATCTTAAATCATAGAAAATTTATACCGAATCTAACGATATACCTATTGATCTAAATCTAGGAAGATAATGGTGACCACATGGACTGGTATGAGCGATGAACAAATTGAAGAGATGATTGCCCAACGTGTGGCTGCTGCGATTACAAATCTCCCCATCAATGGACAAGGGGCACCGCAAGCTAGAAGAAACAATGAGGCAAGGGTTGCACGTCGTGAGTGCACCTATGAAAATTTTGAAGTTGTGACCCACTAAATTTTAGTGGAACTAGAGGAGTTGTTGGGCTAGCACGCTGGATTGAGAAAATGGAGATGGTTTTCTGTATGAGTGAATGCTCGGTTGAGAACCAAGTTAAGTTCGCCACGTGTACGCTTGCTGTTGGGGCACTAACTTGGTAGAATACTCATGTCTAGTCGGTTAGGATTGATGAAGCTTTTGGGGTGACATGGACTAAGCTTAAACGTCTGCTAACCAAGGAATACAGCCAACGAACTGAGATTTAAAAAATGGAAACCGAGTTGTGGAACCATATCTTGAAGGGAACTGACATTGGTGGTTACACTCGTCGATTTCAAGAATTGATCCTACTATGTCCCGGGAAGGTTCCCGATGAAGAAAGCAAAGTGGAAAGATACATCGGCCGTTTAACTAAAAACAGACAAGGGAACGTGACTTCCAATGAACCAAAGACACTAGGTGATGCCATCTACATGTCTCAAAGCCTAATGGGTCAAGTGGTGCGGTCAAATGCTGCTAAGGCTGCTGGCAACAAAAGGAAGTAGGAGTGTTAGAAGTATTTAAAGGTGATTGTCATATAATATACCATTGCGAAGCTCGTGGAAAATTCTATTCAACGGTGTAGAGAGTTCTATGTTATTGTTATGTATGTAACGGGAATTAGTCCCGAACACACAAATGAGGAAGGCCTCCTAACCTTGTAAGCCTTAGTATAGAAGGCACATCCAACCTCATTTGTGTGTGTGTCTCCCATAGTGTTTTCTATTATTCTTGTTTTAGAGAGAGAAACTCTCCTTAGTTTCTCTCACTAGGAACACACTCCTTGTATCTTTCTTCCTTCTTCTTCATCTAATCTAATATTCCATTCTTTGTTTTAATCTTGTTCTTCATCATCTCTATTTCTTGTTCTATAAGTCGTGTGCATAAGTCTTACAAGTGGTATTATTCTCCAAGGGATTCGTGGATAGCTCTTGGGTGTTGTCCGTGTTTTTGTTATTCCAAGTGATCCATATATCTTCTACATAGTCGTGGTAGAGATTTGGGTGCTTTGGGTTGGTTAAAATCACGGATTTCTTGTAAAAAATCCCATTTTTTACCTATTGTCTCGGAACAGTACTCGTATTCCGACAGAATCCATCGGAAAAGGGTTTATACATTCCGACAGAATCCATCGGAAAAGGGTTTATTATTCCGATACATATTCCGATAGGTGTTGAACTCAGTTATTCCGACGGTTATTCCGACAGAGTATTCCGACAGGTATTCCGACAGACATTCCCACAGAGTATTCCGACAGGTATTCCGACAGACATTCCGACAGGGTATTCCGACAGCATTCCGATCGTACATACCGATGACACATTCCGATAGATATTCCGATGGACATTCCGATAGATATTTTGTTCGAGTATTTTTCAGACTTAGCCACTATCTAGACTAGTCCCGAAACATAGTTTGGCTGGAAAACCATAGTAAAATTTATTTTTTCCTAGACCATTTTTAGGCCATTTAAGCTTCAATTTCAAATTTTGGCAATGCGAAAAAATTGTCGACCAAAAATTCAAATTTTCGGACCAAAATTCAAATTTTTAGGCGAAATTTCAAATTTTTTAGGTTTTATTTTTCATTAAAAATTTCATTTTTTTCAAAATTTTTCCCTACTAGTTATTGGATATTTCTAACTCGATTTCAAAATTTAGTGTTTCAAAATTTGTTTCGGCTTACCGTTTTGTCGGACTGAGGAATTTTTTGGCGGGATGGAAAATTTAGGCAAAGCTTGATTTTGTTGACACTCCAACACACGCTTTCTACGAATTGAGATCCTGTTTTTCACACCACTTCTACTATGACTTATCAACAAGACAGTGATGTTTTGGGTTTTGAGCATCGTGATAGCCATGTAAGAAAGAAGAGGAATGTTGCCCATCTCAAGTCTCAGCTTCTTATAGCACAAAAGGAAGAAGCAGGAATTCCACTTCTAGCTGAAGAGTTTGATCTCATGGCATCTGCAACAGCATATGATGAGGAAGAAGAGGTGACTACCGACTCTATCTTGATGGCTAATTCGCAACAATCATCCACATCGGTAGTTTAACCTGACAGAGCTCCTGTGTATGATTCAGACGGTTCCTCTGAGGTACACCCACGTCTCAATGATAATGAGTTATATAATATGTCTAATCAGGAGGAAGAGTATACTGAGTCACTTGAGCCTTCCACTGAGACACACGGGGTTCAAACGAATAATAGCAATATTATTTCTAATGTGCCCAGTGTGGACCTTAGTGGAGATCAAGTAGCGCAACCTACAACCCTTCCTGACGAGACGCATGCGTATTATAAATCATTATTTGATAAGCTTGCCAAGGATGTTGCTCATGCGAATAAGGTTAATAATAAGTTTAGAGAAAATAATGCCAAATTGACCACTGAGCTTGCAAGATATAAGGAACGGGAGAAAAGCTTTGAGATTCATCATGCTAAAATCAAGGAACTTGAACAAGCTCATGCTACATCCGTTTATCAAGAAAAATGCACCACTAAGAAATTAAATGCCTTACATTTAAGTAGTGCTAAAAAGATAAGCAAATTGAATGATGAAATCACCTCTCTTAATAAACAGCTTTCAACTGAAAAATCTATTGTTTCTGATTTAAAAGAAGAAAGGAAAAAGCTGAAACATGATTTCAAAATTCGAGAAGATGGGATTCTTGAGGATTTTTGCAAAGCTCAGGATAGGATTAGGGAATTAGACAACCTTTTGGTAAAACGTGGCCAAACTATGCAAACGATAAATATGCTCGCACCTAAAGTGAATGAGATAAATTACACCCGTTACAAAATGGCTTTAGGTTGTCCTCTTCCTCCCAATTCCGAATATCTTAAGCAAGTTCAGGCCACAAATCAAACTCTATATAATGGTAGTGTGCTCTTGTCTGAGGAGCATGATCCTCCTAGTGTTCATGATTCTGAGGAAACTACTGAACTAGTAGTAGAGACTCGTTTAAGAATGAAAAAGCTTGATAAAGAAGTGACATTCGTTTATTATCCAAAAGTTAATCCTCCAACTATTTTTGTTCGGTCTAAAACGAGTACTGAAATGCTTTTGATACCGAGTGAGGAATTGTCGGATGATCCTCCTAAACCGAGTGTTTCACGACGATTTCTTAACGAGCTAAAAGATAACTTTGTCATTCTCAAACGTGTTGTTAACTCAAAAATTACTAGAAGAAACTTTACTTCACCCGTTCAGATTGAAGTTCAAAAAATTCTTCACAACGAGATTAATCCGATCATTAATCAAGTTGATGCTAGGATAAGCAATCTTGAGAATCATTTTCTAAAAGAACTAGCCAAATTTGTTGAAGACTTTAAATCTTTGGCGAAGGTGGCTGATGAATCTCTTAATAGAATTAATGTTTTGGAAAGCAACCTTGCATGTCTCTCGAAATCAAATGACAGTGGTGATTGTGTTGATAGTAACCCCGTTGCGGTAAACATCTCTGTGTCAGACAATGAAACCCTCCAAAATGAGCTTGATCGTAAGAAAGAAAAAATCGAGTCTTATGTCATCAAAACGAATTCACCGATCTTTAGAATAAATATGTCAAAAGATGTGGTGAATGTAAGGATGACAAACTTTCGTATGATAAAGCTTACAGTGAAATGCAACAAGCAATCGAACAGTTGCATGCTCAGTTAGGAGGCGAATGTCGTGACAATGAGCCTTCAACAAATGTTAATCAAAAAGAGTTCACGATTCTTCAACACCGATATGATTTTCTTCACAAACATTGTCATTCTCTTGAACTTGCTTTGCAAAACAAAGTTGGAAAAGTTCCTGATGACAGTAATTTACAAGTAAAGCTCTCTGAATCATTTCGTGAATTGAATGAAAAGAGTAAGGATATTTCTGATCTGAAAGCTCAGTTGCAAGACAAAGACATCGCGATTGCTGAGTTGAAGAAACTTGTTGGAAAGATGGATGGAAAAACTGTGGAACCTAATGTTGTAAAATCAGTTGTTAGACAACCTAATGCGTATAAAGTACCAAAGCCATCTATCTTAGGAAAACCGCCTTCTAATGTTTCTAGGTTACCTCCGACAATCAAGTGTTCTAAAACCAGCCATATCACCCTATGTTCCACTATTTAGAAAACCCACTCTTGCTAAACCCAACAATGTGAATGCACCTTCCACTACTCCTAAGATTACTCCCAAACATGTGATTCTTACGCCCACAAAAGAATCTAAAGGGTCAAATGATGTTGTTCAAACCAACAATCTAGGGAAGGGTATGCCGAAAAGGAACATTCAGAAGGTAAACCTTGTGTATTCACCACATAGTAACCAACCAACTGCTAGAGTTCCACACACTCCTAATGGTAGTCAACCAAAACCTAGGATCCCTTACCAGCAACTGATACATGGCTTTTGGCCAGGTAAAAATTAAAGTTCTTTGTCGTGGTCTATTCGAATTGATCCTGGTTAACTATGCGACTCAGTCGTTCTTTGGTGGAAACAATAGTTGTGTCGTTGTAGTATATTAAAAGGTGCAAGACGTAAATGAAAATGACGTTAAAGTAAATCTAACTCTAATTTAAAACAAATGGCGAGAATTTAAAAGCGTGACGGGAAATTAAAAGGCACTAAAAGTAAATAACGCAAACTTAAATCTATCTAAGGCAAACTTAAAACGCAACTAAAACTAAAACTAAGGCAAGGGTAAAATAAATCTAAGGCAAATAAACTTAAAGTGCAACTAAGGAAAAAGGCGGGAAAAATATAGTTTGAAATTAAAAATAAAAACAGAAACTAAAAATAACCTGAACACAACTTATCCGGAATAATCCTTCGTTCGGAATAAACATTCATCCGGAATGTCACCTTCGTTCGGAATGTTCTTCTTCACTCGGAATATTCACCAAAACCCTTGATCCGGAATAAATCCTTTATCCGGAATATGTCACTTATCCGGAATAAAGTCTTGATTCGGAACTTAAGCTTGATCCGGAATGTTGCTGATCCGAATGTTGTGCTTGATCCGGAATGTCTCCCTTGATCCGGAATGTTGAAGATTCCGGATGAAGACCTTGATCCGGAATAATTAATTATTCCGAATAAAACTCCTTGATCCGGAATATTTGGTATTCCGAATGAAAGGTTTGATCCGGAATGTTAAATTATTCCGAATAAACAAGACTAGTCCGGAATATCTCCTTGATCTGGAATGTTTCTTCACAAAGCCTTGATTCGGAATGTGTGGTTGATCCGGAATATGTCACTTATTCCGGATGGAAGCCTTTGACTCGGAATATTCAACAACAACCTTCACTTGGAATAAACTGGGCTTTGATCCGGAATATACCTGGGAGACAGATGAACAACGAAGAACACCGGATACACAAAGCTACACGAATCTAACCAAAACTTAATCAAATCAAACAAAAGATTAAATCAAACTAACCAAATAACATCTACTAATCATAAACAAACAATCCAAATCAATCAAACTAACAAAACTAATCAAAATAATCAAAACCCACTTTAATCAATAAAAACTCAAAAACATAAACATGAACATAAACATAAAAACCAAAGATTAAAGAAAGGTAGATAGGAGATGAACAATAAAAATAAAGATTGACAAGAATTAAAAGGAAACTTACTTGAAATTAAAGGTATTTAAGGTGCAAGACAAGTATTTAAATTTGACATGAAAAGTAAATGACAAGGTAATTAAAATTGGAAGAACTAATTGTCACTATTAGCCAACAAGAGAAAATGAAATAATCCTAATCTATTTATAGGGGAGGATTAGGAGGTGCTTAGGAAGCTTCCTCCCCTCTTTCTTCTTTTCCTTAATTGCAAGATTAAGTCCTTAATCTTCTTAATCTTCTTAAATCTTGGACTTTAATGACTTTGTCTCGGGATTTCTTTGAACTCGTCTTGTAATTTTTCAATAAATTAGACTTGAGTTCTTCGGCTTTAAGTAAACTTCCGTCTTTTGACTTTTTCTTCGATAAATCTTCAGAATTGGTCTCGGACTTCCGTTCTTTTTGCACTCTTGACTTCTTGACTTCGTCTTTCGTCTTTTTCTTCGATAAAAGCCCGTGAATGCCCGTGTTTTCTCCACTTTTCACCTTTTCGTCCTAAATCACAACAAAAACACAAACCACGCATAATTCTGACATAAATGACATAAAATACACGTTTTGGCTCGGTTATTATTGTAATTAAGTGGTAAAAAGGATGGGTGTTTACACACCTATCAAATCTCCTACACTTAACCATTGCAATGTCCTCATGCAATGCATTAGTTACAAAGCACGTTTACATTTTTCATCATAATCAATCCACGTTGGCCTTTATTAAAGAGATATAAAATTATAAACATTCAAAGTTAAGAAATCAAAAACATACCTTCGGGTTTTGGAAAGTTTATGAATAATCATCATCCTCAAGTTTTCACTTTCTCCAAACCAAGCTTAAAAACGAGATCATTTTTATTATAAGTTAGCAAACTAATACGAACTCATATGGGCCAATTATTCACTTAGAATCCCTTATTCCTAGGTGTATCTCTTATATTTTATTATTGTCTTGAATGATCACGAGGATGCATTGTTGACTTATTTCGATAGTTATTAGGCTGAAAATAAAGTGGGACGATTAATCAATAGTTAGCTAAAGGACAAAATCTTTTAAAACTGCTTCTCGGGACCTCATAAAGTTCATATCTTGGCATAACTCTCTTCGCGATTTGAGACCTTTCTCGGACCGATATTTGGCAGCGACTTCATACTTCAAACCTTGAGAGACGTTCATGAAATTATGGTCTTCTCTTAATATAGGAGTTTCTTCACTTGAAGTTTTGAGAGATTCTTCATATTTGGACCACGACTTCTTCATTTTTCTCCAATCTTTATTTTGGACTTTGATATACAACGATCCGCCTCCTTTTTTGACTTGGATCTATTTATCCTCATACCTTGTTAGGGCCTTTTCGGATAGACTTCTCCATGACTTTTGGGGAGTTTTTGCTTTTCGTCGTGTGTCTCGATCCTTCATATTGATTTTCGATAAATGATTCTTCACATCACTTGGGATCTTTAGCAACAAAATATAGCCTTCATGCCTTGTTAGGACCTTTTTGGACTCGCCAATCTTCGCATCCCGCTTCAATAAGTTATGCCTTGGCTATGAACTCTAATCCATACCGAGCAACTTTTAAACGATCTTGGGCTAGAAGCTAAGTAACTTTTCAAATCATACAACCTTATTTATTGCAGATAAATTTATTAGCAAGCGATGGGAGAATAGGCTCATAATTAACCCACATAAATTCACGAAAGAATACCAAACTTGTAATTGACTCTATCATCCCTCGTTCTCCACAATTTAAAATCTCAAAGAATGAGACTCGTGGATGCTTAGCCTATTAAATCAAAGTTTTGGGTTTTCGAGTCGCCTATAGGATCTTGCAAATTCTTAGACTCTTTCAAGTTTAGAAATCGCATTTTAAAGTTCCCTTGATAAACGACTCTCTAGGATCAATTATAGGAACTTGCAAAAAGTTCTTGTTCTTAACCCGTGAGAGTTAAGACTTTCGCGTTTTAAAGCTCCCTATATAAAAGCCTAGCAAAACTTGACTTAAACACGTTAAGGATACTAGCTAGAGTAAACTAAGATAAGTAAGCTCGGGTTGAGTCAAAAGATTCACAACGTTTGAAAATTAAAACCACTTTATTAAAATTTTATTCTAGTAAGGAAAGAAAATAACTATACAAAGGGAAAAACTAATGGGCCAAAATAGATCAAAAATTTTGAAAAATGTCCAAAAATTGATTTTCCGGTTAAAATGAGGACAAATACAAGGAAAAGGCCACTTAACTTCGATAGAAGTCCCCCCTACACTTAATATAAACATTGTCCTCAATGTTTAAGCATGTGGGAGTAAACTCCCCTACCCTTAGGACATTGTGCACGTTGTTTAAATCTCGCTAAGGAAAGGACAACTAAAGAAATTCCTATTTTAATATTGAAAAATATAAAATAGTGAATCGAAAAGAGTTTAGGATAGAACCGGGAAAATGGGAACACGGAATCACGGGTCATCAAGAATCATCAAGAGTGGATCATTGAGCGCTCGAATCCCTGAATAGAAGAAGAGATGAAATAGCAAACACCAACGGGTCTCCCCTACACTTAGGATATAGATAGCTAAAAGATAGATACATGGGTTGCCTCCCAAGAAGCGCTTGTTTTTTGTTAACCGAGTCGTGAGCCTGACTCGACCTTGATTATCATAGGAAACAACATGAAACATATCCACCGGGATCAAAGACATAGTTTTCGTCCATCAAATAGCATAAGCTTAAGGCGAACAAGGCAAGCCAAAGAAGTGTAGGCATTAAGCAAAGATGGAGTACGGTGGAAGCATGTATGGTGAGGTGCAAGCATATCTTCAGTAGTTCCAAAAAAATTTCCTTTTATTTCATCAGGTGGATATTGAGATGGCTGAAGAATATCGATACCGGGGTCGAACACCTTTTCCTTTAGGGGAAAATAGCACTCAGGCTCAGCAGAATGTGAAGAAGATCCGCGAAGAAGATGCACAACCTCGTCCTCAGAAAATGGACAAAGAAGTGTTAAATCATACGTGCTGCGGATGTTGGTGTCGACCGGTTGCTTCTCCTTTGAAAGAATTTTCTTAAAATCCAAAGTAGGATTGAAACTAGGATTTTTATACCCTTTTTTTTTATCTATTTATCGTTCCTCGACTCACTCGAATTGAAATCCAATTTTAACGTAGAGATTAGTTGTTTTTGGTTAAAGAAACTTAATTGGTATCTATTTTTAATTAGCACAAAGCACGTGAAAAGATAAAAATACTATATATGTATACGTACTATTCTAAAAAAAACTAAGTGCACGTACCGCAAAGAAAATATAAAATGCAAAAGTAAAATGCAAACGAGAATTATTAAAATGCTAAGCGAAAATAAAAGTACAAATGCAAAATATTAAAACGCTAGAATGTAAATGCAAAATTATTCTAAAAATGAAAATGCCAAATTTACTCGAAAAATGTAAAAACTTATTTTTATACTTTTTATATTTTTTTTTCTATTTATAAAACTACTTCTTTTTTTTTATTAAAGCTAAAAAAAAACTATTTATTTGAAAATAATTGATTTGAAATGAAATATCTAAGAAACAAAAATGCACCCCATTTTGGCAAGTAAATACGCAGCCTTTATCAAATTGTAAGCCCAATTGTGATTTTGGCCCAACAACAATACGTTGGAGATGAGATAAAGAAAGGAAAGCAGGGACTACTGTGCAATGACTACAAATAACAACTATTTGTAAAATGAAGGACTAAGTTGCAATTTTTGAACTTTGAAACCCAAAAACGGGCTGCAGCTTATTTATAAGCTCGTTCGAGCTTATTTTCGAACCATTTAAGCTCGTTTTCGATTCTACTTGTTACTTATCAAATATAAGCTATGAAAAACGAATTTGAGCATATAAAGTGGACTCTAGCTTATTAAACGAAAATTGTAGCTTATGCAATAAGTTGAGTTGGACTTATTGGCTTAATCTCTTGAGCTATAACTTTGCAAAAATTAATATGAGCTGAGAAAAATAAGATTCATCAAAAAATATTTTCAAAAAGCAAACTAGATAAGCAGTAACAATTGAAAACCAAAAAGTGCTTATTAATAAGCACTTTAACAAATTTTTGATTTATTGAAAAATGATTTATGCTGACTTATATTGACTAAAGATCTGATATTAAACAACTTTCGAAAAAGAAAATTAAGCGAAAAACATGAAATAAGCAAAATGGAAAACTAATTACAGTAACTTGTTTTAGAACTCTCTTCTAACTAGCTTACTTTTAAGCCTAATAACTACTTATCTAATAAGCTAGAGTGAAAATGCTTAACTACAAACTTATTGCCACTAGTACAGGCTTCCTAAAACACTAACGCACTAGACCTAATTCTAAATGAGCTGAAAGAAAAATGATAGTGAAGTTGGCTGTTTAAGCTAAAGTCTGACCCAAACCTATTTAAGTGCCATTTGCCTTTTTGACCTTATGAGCTGACTTTCAGGACTTATTGCTGGCTTATTGACTGAACTAGGGACAAATTTATGAACTAGAAAGTTGAAAACAGTACTTTAATCTATCTAGAAAACCAAACCTAAAGGCCTAACTCCAAAAATTAAACGAGTTATGAGCTAGAATAGTTGACTATCTAGGATTATTTCATGACAGTTAACCATAAGCACAATTTCATTTTGATCTTTTGGTTCCTATGACTTAGGCTTAATTATGACAGAAATAAGGATGCTATAAGAATACAAACTAAATGATAACAAGTAACAAAACTCACTTCTAACAATACTCCTAAATTTAAGCTGATCCAAACACGACTTAAGCTAAAATGGTGACTGAATATTAAAGCTACTGAAAACCTAGAAAAGCTGAGCACAAACTGAGTAACAAACAAATGAAACAGATCAAATGCAATGCAAATGCACAGATAAACAGCACTAGTATTAGCAGATAACAAATATGCAGTTTAAACCTAAAAACTATCAATCCTAGAAGAACTTAAAACCAAATAAGCAGATTTAACACTCCCCAAATAAAAAGAAAACAAACCGATTCAAAACTTGATAAAACAAATAGCAGATTATACCAAATCCTACAAACTGAATACCAAATAAAATCAAAACATAAGCGGATTACTCAAAACTTAAATCAAATAATAAACTAAAACAAGAAGAATAAAAAGAGACTTGAAAAACCTATTGATGATTCCGTTGCGACGAAGATTGGCGCTGAGCCATCTTATTGATCTAAACCGAAACCCCAAACACCTCCTTCGAACATCACATCATCAACACCAACAGCTTTTCCTCGAATCATACAAATTCTTCGAACAGTAACTATATATATTTTTTATTTTTTATTTTATTATTTTTTATTTTTTTTATAACAATAATTATACCGAGACAGTAACAGTAGAAAATAAAAGAGATTAAGGAAAATTATAATTAAACTTGAAAGAGAATAAAAAAACGAGATGAATTAAAATAATTTTTTCTTCATTAATAATAAAAAAAGTACAATTGACTGGAAATTAAAATTACAATAAACCTAATCTAATTTTGCTGAAAATTAAATCTAATTAGACCTACTCCTAATTAATTAAAAAAAACTGAAAAATAAAGGAAAAGCTTCCTATTGAATTACAAGTGAAGGGTTTTTATAGGGAAACCCTAAAACTATTTCCTTGGTGCCTACGGCTTCAAATCATGGCCATCCATTCTTCTCTCTCTTTATCTTCACTTGATCAACGGTTGATATCACTCTTGTGCCACGGATTGATGATGTGGTGTATTTTTATTGGTGGGATTGGTGAGATGTGGTGTTTCCACCAATCAAAAGATGGGGATTGGCCATGTTGGATGGAGATTAGGACCACCATGAGTGTTTACCCGAAAAATTGGGGGAATTAATTCCCTTCGTGTGAATCACACGTTTGAAACAAAAGCCCTAAAATTTATTGAGTAATTTTTTTGATTTAGTGAATTAGGGTTTTGAGATTGGTAAAAGAAAATGTGTCTGTGTATGTTTAGGTGAGAGAGAGAGTGGAAATATGTTTTTATCAAAATGAAAGTGAGGGTAAAAAAAATGGATTTATTAAAACCGTGTATAGGGACACGTGTGGGGAGGAGTTGAAAATGGAGTAAAATACAAAAACGTGTAAATGGGAAATGGTTGACCAAGTTTTGAGTAAATTAAACTTTTGATTAGCAAAACCTTTCCTCCAATTCGTGTATTGTAATGTGATTGGGCTTGTGGCCCATTTTAGCTAATTACTTCCATCCATCCCATTTGCTAATGGTAATGGGCTCTAGTAATTTTTAAATAAGTGTAATATAACTTAAAATGGGCCTTTGAGCCCATTAACCCAAATGTGGGACCCACAAGCCCGTTTTATCTCCATAACTATTAAATCCGCTAAAATGAGCTCAATTTCGGCTTCTTGTTCAAATCCTCAAAACCGTATCGATTTTGTCGGGTTTCGTGAATTTCGGCACACTTTTGGTCTTTTGGTCTTTTGACTTTGTCTTCGTCTCTTTTTGGACTTTTCTTCAACATTTGACCGTGAAATCCCGTGTTTTCTCTTCTTTTGATCATTTGTACCTATTTTAACACAAAAACACAAAACCACGCGTAATTCCGACTTTTACGATATAAAACACATGATTAGGTCTTGTTTTTCCTTGATTTTAGTGGCAAAAGGATAAGTGTTTACACACTTATTAAATCCCCTACACTTGACCATTGCAATGACCCCATGCAATGCATTATTTCAAAGCATAAAGTTACATTTTTCTCGTAGTTAACCCATCTCGGCCGTTATTACTATTATTACTACTTAAAAAGATAAAAACTTAAAAGGAAACAAAAGTTAAAATAATATTTGAAATTATTAGATGGAAGAAACTCGTAAAGAAATCTAAGACTTAGATTAGGGCTTTTGTGTCATGAATATTAATCACCCTCAAGTTTCACGTTCCCCATACCAAGCTCAAAAACGAGATCATTGTTTTACCATAAGTTAGCACAACTAACACTTACTCATGTGGTTTAATTAATCACTTAGACCCCCTTATTCCTACGGTGTATCTCTTATTTTATTTTTGTCTTGAATGATCACGAGGATGCATTTTTGACTTATTTCGATAATTTATTAAGGCCGAAAATAAAGTGGGACGATTTAATCAATAGTTAGCTAAAGGACAAAATCTTTTAAAACGGCTTCTCGAAACCTCATAAAGTTCATATCTTGGCATAACTCGTCTCACGATTTGAGACCTTTCTCGGACCGATATTTGGCTTGTACTTCAAACTTCAAATCTTGAGAGACGATCTTGAAATTATGGTCTTCTCTTCATTTTGGTATACATCTTCATAAGGAGTAAAAGATGCTTCAAACGTTGACCACGACTTCTTCATTTATCCTCTTCTTTATTTAGGATTTTGATATACAACGATCCGCCTCCTTTTCGGACTTGGATCTATTTATCCTCATACCTTGTTAGGGTCTTTTTGGATAGACTTCTCCATGATCTTTAGGGGAGTAATTGCTTCTCGTCGTGTGTCTTGATCCTTCATATTGATTTGGATTAATGATCTTCACATCATCTTAGGATCTTAAGCAAAAAGTGAATCCTCATTCCTTGTGAGGGCCTTTTTGGACTCGGGTATCCTCATGCCTTGTTAGGGCCTTTTTGGATAAGCCAATCTTCGCGTCCCGTTTCAATAAGTTATGCCTTGGCTATGAACTCTAATTAATACCGAGCAACTTTTAAACGATCTTGTGCTAGAAGCTAAGTAACCTTTTAAATCGTACAACCTTATTTATTGCAAATATATTTATTAACAAGTGATGGGAGAAAAAGCTCATAACTAACTCACATAAGTTAATGAAAGAATACCGAACTTATAATCAACTCTATCATCTCTCGTTCTCCACATTTTAAAATCTCAAGGAATGAGACTCGTGGATGCTTAGCCTAATAAACCAATTAAGGTCCATATGGTTAAGGATACTAGCTAGAGTAAACTTAGATAAGTATACTCGGGTTGAGTCAAAATATTCACGACGGGCCTAATATATCAAAGATATCTAAACTTATTAAAACCATTTTATTTATTTATTTATTTATTTTTTACTTTATTTTTGAATTGGAAATTATTATGATGATGCAAAAAGGAAAGAAAATAAATGAAAAATACTACAAGGCCAAAATAGATCAAAAATTTGAAAAACGTTGAAATTTTTTTTAAATTTTCCGGTAAAATGGGGTCAAATTCATGGAAAAGGCCACTAAAATTCGATAGAAGTCCCCCCTACACTTAATATAAACATTGTCCTCAATGTTTAAGCATGTGGGAGAATAAACTCCCCTACACTTAGGACATTGAGTACGTTGTTTAAAATCGAGCTAAGGAAGGGACAACTAAAGTGATTGCATTTATTCGTTTTATTTATATACAAGATTGAATCACAATAGCAAAAACTTATCGAAGGAACCGGGTACACGGGAAACACGGGAACACGGGTCTCGTCAAAAGCACCAAAAGTGGATCATCAAAGCACAAGTACCTACACAATCACAACACACAAAACAAACAACCTACACGGCTCCCCTACACTTATTGTAGAAAATAAATAAAAGATAGATAATCGGGTTGCCTCCCGAGAAGCGCTTGTTTTTGTTAACCGAGTCACGAGCCTGACTCGACCCCAAATTAAATGGTCCATGGGGAAGCCTCGAATGTGATACCGGGATCAAAGATCTTGTCCTCGGTCCCGGATGAACATAATAAATGAGAGGCAGGAGGATAAGTCATAGAAGGTAAAAAGGTCCTCTCAACATGCGAAAAGTATGTGAGGTCGTGATCCACGGGAGGTGGGGTGGGTAAAGGAGACAAATTGTCATCCCCCAAAGACAATGGATGGTCACTATTCAGCAAAGTCGTAAAGGTGTCAATAATAGATTGGTCAATGTCACCTCCCGGGTCAACGCATTCATCCTCATGAACGTGAATCTCTTTGATTTCTTCATTATAGATAGGCTCGTCAAACAAAGGTTTGTCGTTCCCCTCATTTAGGATTTTAGAAATTCTCTCGAAAAGATCACGATCAAGTACGAAACCATCATTCATTTTTGGGATTTGTTGATAAGTTAAATCCTCACGAATGTGGTGAACGTAATTCTCATTAGAGGAGTGTTGATTAGGTAACTCCTCGAGAATTGGATGTGTGGTCATGTGAGTTGGTTCGTCCTTATTATTAAAAATAAGACGTTCCAACTCATCAAGTTCGGCATCGATATTGGAAAAATCGACCTCACTTGTAGGTGGAAGTGGAGGTAAAAGAGCTAGCTCTCGGTCGATAATTTCCTTAATCTCGGGCTCGAAGACGAAATCATCATACTCACCACATATAGAACTCTTATTGGAAGAATCAATTATCGCATTTGGATTTGTGAGTATGTGATCATGGACTAGCGGAACGACCGTGTCCGTAAGCTCAGCAAAAATCGGCACATCACAAACTTCAGCAAAGAATTTGTCGAGCCCAAAATCACTAATCTCACTCGATGTATCAAAATCCTTAGATGCATTTGGGATATTGAGAGAAGGAATTACAATTGCACTAGGACATTGAGCACAAAGATCATTCCAAGAAATAGTCTTCTTGTCGTCATCATCATCATAATAGTAAGAACGCACAAGAGGAGGAGTAGAAACACTAAGAGTAGATACTTGCTCTTGTTGTCTTTCGTCATGCAAGCTAATTTTGAGTTGTTTTAAGCGTTCTAAAATTTCATCCAAACTAGTGCTTTGTTCCGTAAAAGAAGGTTGATGAACGACGGAGTTTTGTGGGGGTTCAAAATTTTGAAAACCGGAATTGTGGCACGGTTGTGGCTCATAATTCATCGGTTGACAATAAGAAGTATCGTGAGGGCCCCATAATGATTGCAACACGGGTATTGAGAAAAACCCGGTGCATGTTGAGGATAGGGATTGTCATAGACGGGAGGAGGGGAGAAATTTGTGTAAGAGGAGAAGAACGAATTTCTAGAATTGCACAATGGACAAAATCCAAATTGTGTATTGTTGATATCGGAACCACACTTCGCACAAGTACACCATGGACATATTGGAAAACCAAGCCATGGTCTCCCACACCGAACACAAGACAAATCCATGAAGAATTATAAATAAGAGGGGTTGAGAAAAAGAATTAAACACAATAGAGGATAAAGAATAATATTTTTTGTATTTTTTTAGAAAAATATATATGCAAGAAAAATTGATAGAAATCGAACTAAAAATTAACACTAATACGTAATATTTTTGGTGTAATACTTTTAGGAAAAAGTATTACTTTTGATTTTTTTAATTTTTTTGGTGCAATTCTTAGGAAAGAAATTGCTTTTGTGATTTTTTAATTTTTTTTGTAATTTTATGTTTTTGATTTTTTTGTATTTTTGATTTTTGTTGCAAGAAACGTAACGTTCAAAAAGAACGGATCCAAAAATCCAAACGTCTTCACGAAAAATCGTTAATCGTACGAGCGAAGCGGCAGCGGCGCCATTTGAAACTAGAATTTTTATACCCTTTTTTAATCTATTTATCGTTTCTCGACTCACTCGAATTGAAATCCAATTTTAACGTAGAGATTAATTGTTTTTGGTTAAAGAAACTTAATTGGTATCTATTTTTAATTAGCACAAAGCACGTGAAAAGATAAAAATACTATATATGTATACGTACTATTCTAAAAAAACAAAGTGCACGTACCACAAAGAAAATATAAAATGCAAAAGTAAAATGCAAACGAGAATTATTAAAATGCTAAGCGAAAATAAAAGTACAAATGCAAAATATTAGAACGCTAGAATGTAAATGCAAAATTATTCTAAAAATGAAAATGCCAAATTTACTCGAAAAATGTAAAAACTTATTTTTATACTTTTTATATATATTTTTTTTCTATTTATAAAACTACTTCTTTTTTTTATTAAAGCTAAAAAAAACTATTTATTTGAAAATAATTGATTTGAAATGAAATATCTAAGAAACAAAAATGCACCCCATTTTGGCAAGTAAATACGCAGCCTTTATCAAATTGTAAGCCCAATTGTGATTTTGGCCCAACAACAATACGCTGGAGATGAGATAAAGAAAGGAAAGCAGGGACTACTGTGCAATGACTACAAATTACAACTATTTGTAAAATGAAGGACTAAGTTGCAATTTTTGAACTTTGAAACCCAAAAACGGGCTGCAGCTTATTTATAAGCTCGTTCGAGCTTATTTTCGAACCATTTAAGCTCGTTTTCGATTCTACTTGTTACTTATCGAATATAAGCTATGAAAAACGAATTTGAGCATATAAAGTGGACTCTAGCTTATTAAACGAAAATTGTAGCTTATGCAATAAGTTGAGTTGGACTTATTGGCTTAATCTCTTGAGCTATAACTTTGCAAAAATTAATATGAGCTGAGAAAAATAAGATTCATCAAAAAATATTTTCAAAAAGCAAACTAGATAAGCAGTAACAATTGAAAACCAAAAAGTGCTTATTAATAAGCACTTTAACAAATTTTTGATTTATTGAAAAATGATTTCTGCTGACTTATATTGACTAAAGATCTGATATTAAACAACTTTCAAAAAAGAAAATTAAGCGAAAAACATGAAATAAGCAAAATGGAAAACTAGTTACAGTAACTTGTTTTAGAACTCACTTCTAACTAGCTTACTTTTAAGCCTAATAACTACTTATCTAATAAGCTAGAGTGAAAATGCTTAACTACAAACTTATTGCCACTAGTACAGGCTTCCTAAAACACTAACGCACTAGACCTAATTCTAAATGAGCTGAAAGAAAAATGATAGTGAAGATGGCTGTTTAAGCTAAAGTCTGACCCAAACCTATTTAAGTGCCATTTGCCTTTTTGACCTTATGAGCTGACTTTCAGGACTTATTGCTGGCTTATTGACTGAACTAAGGACAAATTTATGAACTAGAAAGTTGAAAATAGTACTTTAATCTATCTAGAAAACCAAACCTAAAGGCCTAACTCCAAAAATTAAACGAGTTATGAGCTAGAATAGTTGACTATCTAGGATTATTTCATGACAGTTAACCATAAGCACAATCTCATTTTGATCTTTTGGTTCCTATGACTTAGGCTTAATTATGACAGAAATAAGGATGCTATAAGAATACAAACTAAATGATAACAAGTAACAAAACTCACTTCTAACAATACTCCTAAATTTAAGCTGATCCAAACACGACTTAAGCTAAAATGGTGACTGAATATTAAAGCTACTAAAAATCTAGAAAAGCTGAGCACAAACTGAGTAACAAACAAATGAAACAGATCAAATGCAATGCAAATGCACAGATAAACAGCACTAGTATTAGCAGATAACAAATATGCAGTTTAAACCTAAAAACTATCAATCCTAGAAGAACTTAAAACCAAATAAGCAGATTTAACACTCCCCAAATAAAAAGAAAACAAACCAATTCAAAACTTGATAAAACAAATAGCAGATTATACCAAATCCTACAAACTGAATACCAAATAAAATCAAAACATAAGCGGATTACTCAAAACTTAAATCAAATAATAAACTAAAACAAGAAGAATAAAAAGAGACTTGAAAAACCTATTGATGATTCCGTTGCGACGAAGATTGGCGCTGAGCCATCTTATTGATCTAAACCGAAACCCCAAACACCTCCTTCGAACATCACATCATCAACACCAACAGCTTTTCCTCGAATCATACAAATTCTTCGAACAGTACCTATATTTTTTTATTTTTTTTATTTTTTTTATTTTATTTTTTTTTATTTTTTTTATAACAATAATTATACCGAGACAGTAACAGTAGAAAATAAAAGAGATTAAGGAAAATTATAATTAAACTTGCAAGAGAATAAAAAAACGAGATGAATTAAAATAATTTTTTCTTCATTAATAATCAAAAAAGTACAATTGACTGGAAATTAAAATTACAATAAACCTAATCTAATTTTGCTGAAAATTAAATCTAATTAAACCTACTCCTAATTAATTAAAAAAAACTGAAAAATAAAGGAAAAGCTTCCTATTGAATTACAAGTGAAGGGTTTTTATAGGGAAACCCTAAAACTATTTCCTTGGTGCCTACGACTTCAAATCATGGCCATCCATTCTTCTCTCTATTTATCTTCACTTGATCAACGGTTGATATCACTCTTGTGCCACGGGATTGATGATGTGGTGTATTTTTATTGGTGGGATTGGTGAGATGTGGTGTTTCCACCAATCAAAAGATGGGGATTGGCCACGTTGGATGGAGATTAGGACCACCATGAGTGTTTACCCGAAAAATTGGGGGAATTAATTCCCTTCGTGTGAATCACACGTTTGAAATAAAAGCCCTAAAATTTATTGAGTAATTTTTTTGATTTAGTGAATTAGGGTTTTGAGATTGGTAAAAGAAAATGTGTCTGTGTATGTTTAGGTAAGAGAGAGAGAGTGGAAATATGTTTTTATCAAAATGAAAGTGAGGGTAAAAAAAATGGTTTTATTAAAACCGTGTATAGGGACACGTGTGGGGAGGAGTTGAAAATGGAGTAAAATACAAAAACGTGTAAATGGGAAATGGTTGACCAAGTTTTGAGTAAATTAAACTTTTGAGTAGAAAAACTTTTCCTCCAATTCGTGTATTGTAATGTGATTGGGCTTGTGGCCCATTTTAGCTAATTACTTCCATCCATCCCATTTGCTAATGGTAATGGGCTCTAGTAATTTTTAAATAAGTGTAATATAACTTAAAATGGGCCTTTGAGCCCATTAACCCAAATGTGGGACCCACAAGCCCGTTTTATCTCCATAACTATTAAATCCGCTAAAACGAGCTCAATTTCGGCTTCTTGTTCAAATCTTCAAAACCGTATCGATTTTGTCAGGTTTCGTGAATTTCGGCACACTTTTGGTCTTTTGACTTTGTCTTCGTCTCTTTTTGGACTTTTCTTCAACATTTGACCGTGAAATCCCGTGTTTTCTCTTCTTTTGATCATTTGTACCTATTTTAACACAAAAACACAAAACCACGCGTAATTCCGACTTTTACGATATAAAACACATGATTAGGTCTTGTTTTTCCTTGATTTTAGTGGCAAAAGGATAAGTGTTTACACACTTATTAAGGATCAAGACCATAATCATCAAAGTCCAAAGGAGGTGCATCACTCTCATGAGGGAAATAAGTATTGAGAAAAGTAGAGAAGTCTTCCTCAAATGAGTAATCATCCAAAGTAGGATCAAGTGATGGCGGAGGATCTTCATCATGTGAAGAATCACTCGAAAGAGTATCGGCCTCATCAAAATCATCATAAATGGGCATGTCGGGATACTCGGAAGTAAAATCATCAAAATCATCCGTATCTGAGCTAGAATCATCATCATAAGCATCAAAGATCGGTGGAGAATCATAAATGGGTGAAGGTTCCACATTGGAGAGAGAATCATCCACATCATCTTGAAAAAGTGGATTATCAATGCAAGACTCGAATAAAGGATTGTTGTAGATGACAAAATCATCGAGCACATTAATCATATTCACTGATTCTCGTCCATAGGATTTGCTTGTAAGCTTCCCTATTTCAAAAACTTGTGCATCATCCCCGACTCTTAAAATTAATTCACCTTCGGCAACATCAGCTAAAGCTCGTCCGGTTCTTAAGATTGGCTGACCAAGTATTAAAGGAATACGAGGGTCCATTTCATAATCAACAACCACAAAGTCGACCGGAAAAGTGAAGGTGCCAACTTTAATGAACACATCTTCGGCAATACCAACGGGGTAAGCGAGAGTGCGATTGGCAAGCTCAAGAGTCATCTTTGTTGGAGTAAGGTCGGGTAATGATAGTGTTTTCCAAACACTTAATGGCATCAAATTAATACTGGCCCCGAGATCAGCTAGGGCAGTGAATTCTTCGGTTCTGTTAAAAATGCAAGGCAACACAAAACGACCGGGATCTCCAAGTTTTTCCAGAAGTTCTTTAAGAATAACTACAGAACAGTTTTCATTTAAGCGTGTGTTGGCGAGCTCAATCAACTTCTCCTTCTTGTTAAGCAATTCCTTGAATGCTTTGACAAATTTCGGCATGTGGACAAGTGCTTCAACAAGGCTAATGTTGAAATTCATTTGAGAGATCATCTTCAAAAAATTCAACACTTGAGAGTCATCCTTGGTTAGCATTGTGGCCTTGCCTAGCCGTGAAGGATAAGGGATATTGGGTTTAGGTGGTGAAGGTGTAGGTGTAGCAGGTAAAGGTTGAGATGTTGAAGGGTTCTTCTTGGGTACATCTTCGTGACGAGGCGGAGACGGTAATGGTGTACTAATACTAGGTGTGGGAGGAGTAGGGATAAATGGTGGTGGAGGAGGTGTAGATGATGGGGGCGGGATAGGTGGTCCTACTATGGTAACTCCACTACGGGTAATAATAACACTCACATTCGCTCGCGGATTGGTGATGGTGTTTGAAGGTAGAGAACTCGAGGTAGAGGGTTGAGTTGTGGGCAAGAAACCAGCCAGCATATTCTTTAAAGCATTCGTTTGATTGCTGAAGGAGGATTGAATATTATCTCGAAGCTCGGATCTAATGTCATTCCCTTGCTTGGTAATATCTCCTATCAAATTGATAATTTGGCTCTGCAGATTCTTGATTTGCTCTCCTTGGGTTCTCATTAAAGCTTCAACATCTTGATTCATGGGTGGGGCTTGTTGAGCGGGTGGGTGATAAGGATTAGAAGCTCTTGGTGGGATTTGGTTGCTTCTATTGTAGTTGTTGTTGGGGTTTTGGTTTTGAGGAGAAAAACCGGGTGAAAGGTAGTTGTTTGACCGGTAACTCAGCAAATTTCGATCCCCTTGAGGTCGAGCTTGGTAATTTTCCGGTGAATAATTACCATAAGCTGCATACATGTTTTCCGGATTTCCTTGAGTAGAAGGACAAGCAGTGTATGAGTGTGGACCGCCGCATGTCTCACAAGGATTGGCAACCGCTTTAACTTGTTGTTGGTTTGTAGCGAGAAGCAAGATATTTTTGTTCATTTCAGTCATCATGCGGGTGAATTCGGTCATATCGGGGTTTGCTGAAGTGGAAGAAACATTGACTCTCGGGTTGTTCCTTGAAGAAGCGGAGGAATCCCAGTTTTTATGATGAGTAGTCATGTTTTCAATAAGCTCTCTACACTCCTCGGGTCTCCTTTTCATAAATGTGCCACCGGCAGCTGCATTAATCGTATCACGATCACGAAAAGTCAAACCGTTGTAGAAAGTATCAATTAAGGTCACAGGGAGCATGTTGTGGTTTGGACAACGATCGATCAAAACATTATATCTTTCCCAAGCATCAAAAAGAGATTCATCGAGTTCTTGCATGAAACCGCTGATTTGATTGCGAAGGCTCGTGACCATGGATGGTGGAAAGTAGCGCGACAAAAAGCGTTGAGTCATGTCATCCCAAGTATGAATTGAATTCTTCGGGAGACGATCAAACCATTTCTCGGCGTGGTGTGATAAAGTATTTGGAAAGAGTTGAAGGCGTAGAACATCCATTGTGGCACCGGGCAACTTCATGCTTTGAGTGATTGTAATGAATTTGTCGTGGTGTTTGTTGGCATCATCATCGGGCATACCTCGAAAAGGATTTGTTTGCACTTGCTGAATCATGTGGTGCTTCAACGAAAAATCCGGAGCCGTGATTTGCATCGGCGCAATCGGTCCTCCTCGTCCAAACATGGTAGGTTGACAAAGCTCCTCCATTGTCCGAAGATCGGGCTGTGGATGAACATTGTTGTTGTTATTAAGGTGCGGTGGATTATTGTTGTTATTCACACCTGCCATAGCTAAATCTTCACGAGTCTCGGGCTCTTGATAATTTGAAGATCTAGTACGCATACACCTACAAAGGCAAAAGAAAAAGAAAACCAACACAAAGACAATATATATACACAATAAAAATAAAATCTTTTTGGATTTTTGAAAATTTGTAATTTTTTTGGATTTTTAACAATTTTTTATTTTTTTGGATTTTTGAAGATTTTTAAGCAAGAAAAATAACGCTCACGAGTGAACGGATCCCAAAAAGCAACGAGTCTCTCACAGAAAACCGTTAATCTTTACGAAAAGAGCCGGCAGCGGCGCCATTTGATACATGGCTTTTGGCCAGGTAAAAATTAAAGTTCTTTGTCGTGGTCTATTCGAATTGATCCTGGTTAACTATGCGACTCAGTCGTTCTTTGGTGGAAACAATAGTTGTGTCGTTGTAGTATATTAAAAGGTGCAAGACGTAAATGAAAATGACGTTAAAGTAAATCTAACTCTAACTTAAAATAAATGGCGAGAATTTAAAAGCGTGACGGGAAATTAAAAGGCACTAAAAGTAAATAACGCAAACTTAAATCTATCTAAGGCAAACTTAAAATGCAACTAAAACTAAAACTAAGGCAAGGGTAAAATAAATCTAAGGCAAATAAACTTAAAGTGCAACTAAGGAAAAAGGCGGGAAAAATAAAGTTTGAAATTAAAAATTAAAAACAGAAACTAAAAATAACCTGAACACAGCTTATCCGGAATAATCCTTCGTTCGGAATAAACATTCATCCGGAATGTCAACTTCGTTCGGAATGTTCTTCTTCACTCGGAATATTCACCAAAACCCTTGATCCGGAATAAATCCTTTATCCGGAATATGTCACTTATCCGGAATAAAGTCTTGATTCGGAACTTAAGCTTGATCCGGAATGTTGCTGATCCGGAATGTTGTGCTTGATCCGGAATGTCTCCCTTGATCCGGAATATTGAAGATTCCGGATGAAGACCTTGATCCGGAATAATTAATTATTCCGAATAAAACTCCTTGATCCGGAATATTTGGTATTCCGAATGAAAGGTTTGATCCGGAATGTTAAATTATTCCGAATAAAAAAGACTGATCCGGAATATCTCCTTGATCCAGAATGTTTCTTCACAAAGCCTTGATTCGGAATGTGTGATTGATCCGGAATATGGACTTGATCCGGAATATGTCACTTATTCCGGATGGAAGCCTTTGACTCGTAATATTCAACAACAACCTTCACTTGGAATAAACTGGGCTTTGATCCGGAATATACCTGGGAAACAGATGAACAGCGAAGAACACGGGATACACAAAGCTACACGAATCTAACCAAAACTTAATCAAATCAAACAAAAGATTAAATCAAACTAACCAAATAACATCTACTAATCATAAACAAACAATCCAAATCAATCAAACTAACAAAACTAATCAAAATAATCAAAATCCACTTTAATTAATAAAAACTCAAAAACATAAACATGAACATAAACATAAAAATCAAAGATTAAAGAAAGGTAGATAGGAGATGAACAATAAAAATAAAGATTGACAAGAATTAAAAGGAAACTTACTTGAAATTAAAGTTATTTAAGGTGCAAGACAAGTATTTAAATTTGACATAAAAAGTAAATGACAAGGTAATTAAAATTGGTAATTGTCACTATTAGCCAACAAGAGAAAATGAAATAATCCTAATCTATTTATAGGGGAGGATAAGGAGATTCTTAGGAAGCTTCCTCCCCTCTTTCTTCTTTTCCTTAATTGCAAGATTAAGTCCTTAATCTTCTTAATCTTCTTAAATCTCGGACTTTAATGACTTTGTCTCGGGATTTCTTTGAACTCGTCTTGTAATTTTTCAATAAATTAGACTTGAGTTCTACGGCTTTAAGTAAACTTCCGTCTATTGACTTTTTCTTCGATAAATCTTCAGAATTGGTCTCGGACTTCCGTTCTTTTTGCACTCTTGACTTCTTGACTTCGTCTTTCGTCTTTTTCTTCGATAAAAGCCCGTGAATGCCCGTGTTTTCTCCACTTTTCACCTTTTCTTCCTAAATCAAAACAAAAACACAAACCACGCATAATTCCGACATAAATGACATAAAATATACGTTTTGGCTCGATTATTATTGTAACTAAGTGGTAAAAAGGATGGGTGTTTACACACCTATCAACAACCTAGGAATTGGCAACCACCAATGAGTAGTCGTGTATCGAACAAGGTGCCTGAATGGACAGCAAAACCTATGTACACAAGGACCTTTGAGAATCCCAAACTCCATGTATGCCCCACATGAAAAAAGGGCATTCACCATGGAACCATGCTCATTGCATTCTGCAATACCTCTATGAGGTAAACTCTCGTGCCTTCTCACAGAGAAAGAATGCTGAATCCCATAAGACAACAAGGAGATTCACACCTTTCACATAGAACAGAAATGACAAGAAATCTTCAAGACGGTTCAATGCAGGATCTAGTTTCTCTCCAAAGAAGCCTTCCGTTGTGCAAGAGAACACTACTCCTCGCTCTAGTCTTCATTGGAAACCAACGGGCAGGATCTTCAAGGCAGTTGGTCTTAAGTGGAATCCCATCGAGATAACTGATGAAACCTGCTCTAGCACTAATGCGAGTGTTCTGAATGTAGAAATCGAATTTGTTACTCCTAACACTAGTATTTGTGCAAATTCTTCTTCTGTCATTGCAGGTTCTTAAGCGGATTCTGAATCCATCTCTTCAACGGGTTCCAATTCTGTACATTCGACATCACCTTCTTCTGTTGTACAAAGGTCTATCTTAGATTATTTTCGAAAAAATTGAAAAAAATCAAAAACAAAATAATAATATATAACCTAGAAAACAAAATAAAAAACGAAAAAATCTTTCAAAAATACCAAAAATATTCTTCTCGACATGTCTTTTAGTTTCGATAATATGGACGCGCCTAGAAATGTCGCTCAATAACGACACGGGTGTGTACATAATGCTCGAATGAAAGTTCAAATGTTTTCAAAACATGTCATTTCCTTTTTCTTTAAATGATTTACAATTACTTCAGATTGTGACTCGTTCCTCAAAGAAAGGAAAGTTAATCACGGGTGATAACTTATCCTTGACAACGGGAAATTAATTTTTCTCGGTCATGGGCTTATATTAAAACATTCAAAGTTTTAAGCTCATGAACTCAAGGAAAATGTTCACTTATGTACATTTTTCCTCAACAACGGGAAATTAAATTTTCTCGGATTTGAGCACAATTTTTCAAGATATTATCAAAAGATTATATTCAAATTCTTTCAAAATTATGTGCTCATATACTCTCCTGTTTTTATCAGTATCCTTTTTCGAGGGGGTATAAAAATCTCATAACATATAGTTCCAAATTTTCATGAAACATTATTCTCTCCATGTTACATCACTAGTATATCAAAAATTTCACAAACACATGCCATTTTTGAGGGGGAGAATAGTGATTAAGATGTGATCAAAATGCTTCATTTTTGGATAAGATCTTTGATTCAAGTGCTTTCTGTCATAACATGTGCAAAATGTTTACTTAAATGATTTCGCATTTTGAAGCACATTAGTATGGGGAGCGTTTTTGGTGATTTCGAAAGTTTTTCTGGTTACGATATATATACCTTCAACACAGCTATTCATGACGATATTGGTGTCAAAAGGTGGTTAGGTATTCGTCCTACGATCCAACCAGAACCGGAGGGATCTTCCCAGGGATAATCCATTAGAACTTAGAAGTCCTTAGGAAAGATGGAGTAGTAGTGTGTACGGGAAAAATGCCAAACCAATTACTTAAGCTAGCACTGGAATAATCACAACAAGGTGCTAGTTATGACGTATTGGTAAGCATTGAAGGGGTTGAAGAATGAAAAAGAAATGTAAGGATAAAGGGTGAAAAGAAATAGCCCTCCATACAACTTAGGCAGAAACCGGGCCAATACATCTACTATCAGAATCACGTTGATGATTTCTAGTATTGAAGACAAAGCATCATGGACCCAGTGATGCAAAGCACAACCCTTCCCAGTCTACTCAAGCTTCTCTCAAAATAAGTTTGTTTTATTGTCACGGAGTTCAACTCATTTCTATCAACTTTCTCACTCCGAGATAGTAGATATTGAAAAGGTGGTAGTTTGCTCCAGCCTCCGATCACCAAATAAACGTGCACTTATAGAGTCTAGAGCCAACGAGATTCATCAAAAATCTCATTAGGACACTTATTCCATTTATCAATTGTTGTTCATCATTATAACACAAGCGATAGTTCACAGAGTCCTACGCTCTATCCTTGTGGTATTGCTAGAACATTCATAGTGATACTCTCCAGTATTCACAGTGATGAATGGAAATCCTTCCAGTGTTAACATCAAACATCACTGCGGTAGGTCATATGTAAGATTCACCTAAATTGAACATATGTTAACTGGAAAGCAACAGTGGTTTGTTTCTCTCTTGATTCAGACTCGTTCCAGGTCTCGACGCAATATCCTTATGATCTTGCCAGAGCATTCAGAGTAATACTCCTTAGTATTTATAGTGACGAATGGAAATCCTTCTAGTGTCATCATCAAACAGCACTGTGGTAGGTAACTTGTGAGATTCTATAAGAATTAAACTTGTGTCAACTAGAAAGCAACGATGGTTTGATTCTTAATTGATTTAAACTTGTTCCAGGAAATTTGAATTGACGACTTAATCAGCAGAATGGAACTGCATGATTCACTCCTTACTATGAATTATCTTTTGATATATTCAAGTATTGAGAACGGCTATCACAGCCGGAAACCTTGTCAAGGAAGTCCTTTGAACTTACCTAATCACAGGTACATTATTCGTACTGTATAACGGGAAACCGGAGGAACGCAAACGGTGGCGTAACCTCAAGAGTCGTAATTCAAGACCACATGCTCATGTAAAAGAAGAAAGCTCAAGGACATCTAAAGACAAAGACTTCCGCTACTCTGATTACCAATGGAGATTGTTAACAAGCATTCAAGACTATAAAAAATATGAGTATGTGGGAAAAGACACAAGAACACAAGTTGGCAAAGTTTAAAGATCAAGTCAAGGCAAAGATCAAAGATCCAAGATCACAAGTCATGAAAGGAACGATGAAAGAACTCTCTAGACAACGAGCTTCAAAGTCTGCAACAACAAAGAAGTGAAGTCACATAATACATGACCACCACTTAGGGGGAGATTGTTAGAAGTATTTAAAGTGACGGTCAAAGAAGTGAAGTCACATATTATATGACCACCCCTTAGGGGGATATTGTTTGAAGTATTTAAAGTGATGGTCATATAATATTACCGTTGCGAAGCTCGTGGAAAATGCTATTCAATGGTGTAGAGTTCTATGTTATTGTTATGTATGTAACAGGAATTAGTCCCGAACACACAAATGAGGAAGGCCTCCTAACCTTGTAAGCCTTAGTATAGAAGGCACATCCAACCTTATTTGTGTGTGTGTCTCCCATAGTTTTCTATTATTCTTGTTTTAGAGAGAGAAACTCTCCTTAGTTTCTCTCACTAGGAACACACTCCTTGTATCTTTCTTCCTTCTTCTTCATCTAATCTAATATTCCATTCTTTGTTTTAATCTTGTTCTTCATCATCTATATTTCTTGTTCTATAAGTCGTGTGCATAAATCTTATAAGGAGAATACTCAAAACAATAACAACTATGTGCACCAGCCTAACAAGAGGAATGGGAATGGAAACAGAAATGCAAGAGCATTTACTAACGGACTGGGAATGGTAATGGTAATAATAGGAACTATGCTGGAGAACACCCTTTCTGTGGGAAATGTAAGCTGCATCACATTGGTGATTGCTTGGTGACTTGTTATAATTGCGGGAAGGTTGGCCATATCGCTAAGGATGTAGGTCGCCTACTAATGGGAACCAAAGGGGGCCTAATGCACGAGGGGGATCAAACATGACCCAAAAGGCCAATGCGACCTGTTATGAGTGTGGAGTGAAGGGACACATCCGCCCGGAGTGCCCCAAAAAGAAGAACAAGGGACAAGGGATCCAGAACAAGGTTAGAGAGGATCGTGGGAGAGTGTATGTCTTGGGAGAAGGGGAGCAGCCCGACACAAATGTCGTTACGAGTACGTTTCTCCTCAATAACCGATATGCTTCTGTTTTATTTGATACTGGTGCCGATAAGAGTTTTGTGTCAACTGCGTTTAGTGCTGTAATTGATCATGCCCCCTCACCTTTAGACACTAAGTACACAATTGAACTAGCGAATGGAAAACTAATAGGGTCCGACACTATTTTGTGTGGGTGTACATTAAATTTACTAGGACACCCCTTTAACATTGACCTTATGCCGGTTGAGTTAGGAAGTTTTGACGTCATTATTGGTATGGATTGGTTGTCGAAATACCATGCGGTGATTGTGTCTGAGGAGAAAGTCGTCCGTGTACCGTTCGGTGAAGACATTTTGGAAGTACAAGGCGATCAGAACGAGGGAAGGAACAAGTCCCGATTGAACATCATTTCGTTTACCAAAACCCGTAAGTACTTGCTAAAAGGTTGTCATGTATTTTTGGCGATTATTACCAAGAAAACTGTGGAAGAAAGGAAACTAGAGGATGTGCCTGTGGTGCGGGAATATCCGGAAGTATTCCCTGATGATTTACCAAGCTTACCACCCGTAAGGCCGGTAGAATTTCAAATCGACTTGATGTCTGGTGCTGCACTCGTAGCACGCGCACCATATCGTCTAGCCCCTGCTGAAATGCAAGAATTGGCCACGTAATTTGATTGTGGTAAAAATACGTCTTTTAGGAAAAAGAGCGTATAAGCGGTAAGTATTAAGTGCCGATTAATGAAAATCAAACACTAATGACCCAATGGTGTGTGAAAAGTTCGTTTCCCAAGGAGTTTTATTCTGTGTGAAAAACATGTATGATTTTGGATTAATATTTTGAGAAAGAAAAGATGAGAAAAGAGAATGACGGATATGATAAAATTAAACTACGACGACAAAACGTAAAACCGTAAAAATAGACAAAACAAAAACTTGCACTAAAAATTACCGAAAAATTTCCAAAAATTCCTAAAAATCCAATTAGCGTTTTTAAAAGATCAAAACTTTTTCAAACCTTTTATTTAATTAATATTTAATTTTTTAAAGCTAATTAAAGCCCTAAAAATCAAATAAATTAATAAAAAGCCCAAATAAAGATTTTTCAATTTGTAAAACTCTAAAATGACTTAATTAAACTAAAAAGTATTTTTCCAAAATTTTAAAACTATTAAAACTATTTAAAATGAATTAAACTAAAAATAAAATATTAAAATAATATTAAAAATTCAAAATTTATAAAAAAATTCTAAAAACTTGCAAACTAGTTTATTTTAACCTAATTAAAAAGAAAATAAAGTTGAAATTACCAAAATACCCCTATTGGGCCCCCAAATGGGCTAAAAACAAAAACAGACTACTTAATGGGCTTTTTAGCCCAATAAAAATCAAACTTAACCAAATAAGCCCAAATTCACCGGAATAGCTTAAAATTAAATTTTAAACAAAAAACTCTAGAGGCCTAAAAGCTGAAAATGAGCTTATCACAGCTTAAATATCACACAGCTTATTCTTATTGGGCCAATAAGCCTAATAAGCTATAAGTTGATGCCATAAGCTCTAATTCAACACACATTCTTCTTTTGTGATTATAAAGCAGTTTGTAAAAAGAAATTTTGAAAAATCTCAACAAATAAGCCATAAATAAGCAAAGTACTTTTTCACAAAACGACAAAATTGTCAGGTTTGAGTTCTAGAGGGTTTCAAAAGCTGATTCTTTTTGAAAAAGCTCACAAATAGCTTAACTAAGAATAATCAACAAAGAAAACACCAAAAAGCTAAGTGAAATAAGTTGTAGAAGAAAATAAGCACACTAAAAAAGCCAAATAAGCTAGTTTTCTAGCAAAACCTTAACCAATTAAGCTGAAACCTTCCAGATATGATAATAAGCTAATAAAAATGACACCTGTTACAAAAATAATTTGTTGCATGCACCAATAAGCAGAACTGAAAAATAAGCCAGATTGAGCTTATTTGACCAAAAGTCAAAGTGCACCAAATGTTACCAAATTGCCAGGACTTGTTTATGAGCTTGTTTTGAGCAACTTTTGTGAAGGAATCAAGGATGAATCCTTTGAATCAAAGAGGCCAGTTAGCTAACTTGATTTTAGTTTTGGAAAATATTAGCTATAAGCCAGTTAGCCTATAAGCCAGCAAATAAGCAAACCAAGTATCCAAATACACTCACAAGCAGCTACCAATGAAGTATCAACAGAGAAAATAGGATGGCATAAGGGGTGCAAGCAATGTGGAGGTCAAATCTCAAGTGCCTTTTGCTTATGCAATTGACACTTGCAGTGACTTTCAAAAGCTTGTAGCTTATCAAATAAGCCACCAAATCACACAACCAAATACTGCAGAGATGCACACCAACAAGAACTATTTCCAAACCAAATTTCAGCCCTTAATTCCAACTTATGAACAAGTTATCTCTTTTGATGTGTTTGACCAATTTTAAACCAATTATGACAGATTTTTCCAAAACATGCAAATACTTTTCCAAACTTTTAGAAACTTAACCAATGACCAAAACAACCTACAAATGACTTGTTTAGAGTAGAAAAACCCTAAGAACCAACGCCACAAGGCCTTTTGTTCCCAAAATCCCAAACAGACTTATTTTAGTCCTTTTTCAAACAAACTTTTTGTTTTTACAAATGACCTACTGATTTTATGGATCCTAGAGGTCTACTAGATGACAACTAACATATGTAAACAATAAAACTAATAATTCAACCACAAGAACTCAAAATCACTTAGCAAATAACATAGCAGATATTTAGCCAAAACTTATAAGAGAGAAAAGAGACTAGATAGTGCACCTATCCTCCACAACTTCCTAGGAGGATTCAGCTATGCTCCTTGGACCACTCTCAACAACTAGAGAGTGACCAAGGTCCTTGAACAAAGGAGAAGGTCTATTGATGGTTCAACAGCTGAACCAAGACCTCCTATCAATGGATCTTCAACACAAGAGAGCAAACAGCCTATCCAAAGGCTTAAAACCCTTCACAAGCTTGGTGTTATCAAGCTTGAAAGAGCTTAAGGCTTTTGGTTAGGGGTTAGTACAAGTTATAATACAAGCATGGGTATATCAAAACAGAAGGGGTATTAACCACCTTTCAAACTCTTGTAAAATCTTTTCCAATGAAAATCTAAGCTAACCACTTAATAACTAAGGTCTTAGGTAGCCAGTGAGTGGATCTAAACACCTAGAATCCAAGGGCTTCAACTGGTAAAGCCATGAATCCTTGGATCAAAACTGCTTTCGAAAACCTTTTTGAAAAACTTTGAAACCTTAACAAAATCAAACGTATCAAACATAAACCAACAAAACAACTTCAATATGATTGTGGAACACAGATTCAAGCAACTAATACCAACTTCATTCAATATAAATGAATTACAATTGCATAAATGAAAAATACACAAACTTGATATGAAAGGAATTAGAAGTAGATTGCAAGGAAAATGGAACAAAGGGACTCTCACAGGCTGAGGTCTCCTTTTATAATGCTAATGGACTATTCTAGAATACATAAACCCTAGCTAATGATTTCCAGAAATGCCCTTGAACGTTTTTGAGTGATGAGTTGTCCAAAATAACCTTGGTCATTCATTTTATGCCTTTGGGACCAAGTATGAGGTGTGGGTTGTTGATTGAGCCACATAGAATTTCTTGGAGAGGAAGTCGTCCTCTCATTGGCTGTTAGGTGAATGGGTAGGGTCCATGAGTGATGGGACGTGTGATCTTAAGTGTGGGATAGAAGCGTGGGGGGGGGGGTTAATCAAACATGGGTGAGGGTAACTGGGGTGATGGTGAATAGTAAAATGGTTTGATCCGTTTTTGTAGGAAAGGTAAAGTGTTTCGCGCAATTTTCAGATTTGAAAGTTTGGTGCCCATGTTTAGCCCTTATTCTTTGGTAAAAAGTGTATAACACGTTTTCCAGCCCTAAAACTCCATATTCTTTGTTATTGAAGTTTGGTTTTTTACATTTTGGGCATAAAACTTTCTAACAAGGGTTTCACGGACTTGTTTTGAACTTTTCTAGATTTTTCAAGGGCTGATCTTGTACATTCTTGAACTTTGAAGGTCTTCTAAGTATGTTTGACATTATGGAGGACCATTGTTGAGAATTCTTCAATCTTGATGGACTATGTTAGCCTTAAAATGTGTGCGACTAACGGAATTACATTAGTTTCATAGCCGGGACTTACAGGGACTAATATTGTCATATGTAAAGTCCAAGTCTCGTGCTATATAAACCCCTCCATACTTTCATAGAGTGGTGAGGCTTATCATTTCATTCTTGTCTTACCTTTCTCTCACTAGAATAAAACACACACTTTTATTCTTACTTGTTTCTCTCACTAAAATGGCTAAACACCACTTCTATCCTCCCCGACCTTCGGATCTTTTACCCGTGTTTATAGTGAATCCAAGATTAAAAATTGGCATCAGAGCTAACCGGGGGTGTTTCGTGTTTTTGATTCGTGATCTTGTTCGTGTTTGTGCTTGATTCGTTCACGGTTTGATTCCTTTATCTTTCTTTAAATCTGTCAAAATTTTGTGTCTTTTGTCCTATATGTTCTTTTCATATCTATTATACATTGAATCTCTAAAAGTCACGAAATTTTTGTCAAATCCATTTCTTATATCTTTTTATATATGTCCCTTGATATTAGTTTCATTTCTCTGTCCACATCTGTCCTTTGTCCCATCATTCCCTTCAAAAAGTTTAATTTTTTATATATATTTCTGGGTTTTTGGTGACAGTCTTTGACGACGATCAACACAAAAAAATTACATGGTCCAGTTCCATCACTTTCGGTATCCACAAAAGTTGGTCAAAAACCTTTCACGATGGTGAGTTACGATGGGAGACTACGATGGCTATTTTTGATCGCATTGAGTGCGATGGAGGAATACGATGACTCGCTGCGATGTCACGCTGCGATGTCACGCTGCGATGTCCCGCTGCGATGGCTTCAATCATATTGCGATGGATGTGGTACTAGACTGCGATGGGAATGCGATGGACTCAATTTTTTTTAATTGCGATGGGACTGCGATGGTGTCCATCAGGGTGCGATGGAACCATCGAGTTGATGTGCAATAAGACTGCGATGGACTCATTCTTTTAGACATACATGCGTTGACTGGTTCTTTTAGTTAGACAAACAATGAGACTCGTTAACATAACTTTTGTTTCTGAAAAAAGCTTTGACCAAACCAGGAGTTCTACTTCACTCACCGAGTCAACTCGGTAATTACCGAGTTGACCAGGTCAACTCAGTGTGTCGAGTATAACACCAAACCTCAACCACCCTTTTAACTCCTCAACACCATTCAACATCTTTCAACTTAACCCATCGACACCTAATCCTCAATCTAGACTCATTTAACAAAAACAAAATGGATCTCAGTTTATTAAACGATTTTTCAAAATCTTTTGAAGATTATGGTTCGTTTAAAATAACATCATCATAGATCCCATTTAAAAACCGACATGCATGACCAATTAAACCTTACCCGGGAACTTTTCAAGATCAAGAAATGATCTATCCAAACCGTATCAATCATCACGGATCTTGTAAGAGTTTTTTTAGCTCTTGATTGCTATTCGAAAAGTTAAGAAAGATTTATAACATAACTGTTATACTCTGTTCTTTGTTTCGACCATACTCAAACCTACCTGAGACCTATGAAATAGATCTTGGTGCCATATCTTGGTGCTCACTGTGCTTAAAACAAATCGAATAACAGGTTTTGGATTGAGATGTTCTCTATCATATGGTGGTCATGTGTCGATTTGTTTCAGGAAGGAGAGAGTTTATCTGATTTCTAGTTTTGAAATTAGATAAATATTGATTGGGTATATGGGGCGGAGAGTACGATGGAAAGAAAAAAAAGGGGGGCGGATGGAACGGTGTGATTAGAATGAGAATAGTTAGGGTTTGTGGTGATTTATATCTCAATATCATTGGATCGGGTTATATAACATCAATATGGACCGGTACTTGGGCTGATTTAATTACACTAGCTTGGTCACATGTTGTTGGGTTGTGATATTTGTAATGTTAGATAGGCCGACAATACATATGAACCGAACTAGTATTAGTTACGGATATGATCACATTAATTTGTCGGGTATTCGTTATTGGTCAAAGAAAACCCTCGTTTTGAAACCCTATTTTTTCGGAATTTTTTTCGACGACCTCAAACCAAGTTTGGGTATATGATTAGTTTTGGGCTTCAAAGTCAAGTTTGCTAGACGACGTTGACGACCTCTCTTTCTCTAGTCATCGTTGGTTCCCTAGTTAACGACACTCACTCATACTCAACACACACAACAAACACGAAGACAAAAACAAACAAACACCAAAACGATCCTTTAAGATTCACTAAAATTGTCACAACGGCTAGTATTCGGGCAAAGTAATGTCAAGTGATTACGAAGTGGATTTGGTATTTATTATTTGAAGGTGAAGTGGAATATCACGAAGGCGTCTACTCAATTCATCATCGAGCCTTTTCACCCCCCATTCGCTTCAGCATTAATGATTCAGACTTGATTTATCTAGTTTCCACTGTCAAGGGGTGGATGGTCGACGACATGGACGACTATCACTTAAGGAGTTTCGTTGTAGTGCTCAGTGTCACACTCACCGGGTGTTGTGGATACTTCAAGAGGTGTTCTACATCTTATACCTCTCTCTTTATGTATAAGATTCTAAGAGACGTTTCTCTGCACCGTTCTTCAATCAACACAGTGCTAAGCGTAAGTAACAAATTAGGGAGATTGTACTTTAGTTTCAAGTTTGGAATATCAGGTTTACTTCACCAGTGGTCACTACAGATAGCCGAAAGAATACGAGGTTGGTAAGTTTAGCCAGAGAGTACAAGAGTAGAGATGTGATCAGCAACCAATTCTCACGAGCAACTTGAGCAACAGAATGTCAACAAAGATTTCTGATTCAGACATGAATATCTCGCGATTCTGATTGTACTTGTCAAATGATGCTTCCGAGTGTTCTTAACCACCATACTTCTGACAAGAATGCTACCGAGTGTTCTTAACCACCATTCTTTTGACAAGAACGCTACCGAGTGTTCGTCACCATCATACATTCGATAAGAACATCTCGCGATTTGGCAGTACACGTGAGATGATGCTTCTGAGAGTTCGTCACCATCATGGGGGAAGAACTTGTACTTTAGAGACTTAGTTCCCACTCTGGAGTACTTAGTTCAACTTCCAGGGGGAAGTATTCTACAAGCGTGAGAAGATTTGTTGCTGATTTCTTACATGTTCCCCCAAACTCATAATCATGAAGACCAAAAATGTTAAGGTAGCAGTTACTTGGTGGGGTTTACTTCTTCTTCTACAAAATTCCGCTGTGTACTTTAAATGTCAAAGATAGAAGATTGCTCAAGCTACAGGTTCTGCTCAAGACAGGGATATTGGTTTGGGGGGAAGCTGATTCAGAAGCTTCGTTAAAAAGAAGTCTATGAAGAAAGATTTTCAAGACATGTGGTATGAATTGGGGGGAAGTTAATCGAGTTCATACATGATACAATGGTTCCTCAACAAGCAAAGACAGAGAGGATTCAAACTGGGGTATAAGTTTTTCTAGAAGACTTGAAGACAACGGTGTCACCCTCAGCATTGGAAGCAAACTTAATACTGTCATATTTTTGTTGTATATGCATTTGTTAGGAACATTGTAAGTAATTCCGTATGTCACCACATTGGGGGAAGATTGTTAGCCTTAAAATGTGTGCGACTAACGGAATTACATTAGTTTCATAGCCGGAACTTGCAGGGACTAATATTGTCATATGCAAAGTCCAAGTCCCGTGCTATATAAACCCCTCCATACTTCCATGGAGGGGTGAGGCTTATCATTTCATTCTTGTCTTACCTTTCTCTCACTAGAATAAAACACATACTTTTATCTTACTTGTTTCTCTCACTAAAATGGCTAAACACCACTTCTATCATCCCCGACCTCCGGATCTTTTACCCGTGTTTATAGTGAATCCAAGATTAACAGACTAAACTTGCCAACTCTTCAAAGTTGAGGGACCTTTTTGTAATTTTGACAAACTTAAGGGACCAAACTTGTAATTATTAATATACAAGGGTATTAAGTGTCATTTCTTTGTTGATGAGGGATCATTCTTGAACATCTTCGATACTTCAATGTCTTTTCTTGGAAAAATCATAATTAGGGCCCGGTTCATTGTGTGGCTTCGTTTCTCGTGTTCATTTTTCCTTGTTTCTTATGATCTTTTGTCTTTTTCATGATATCCATACCTAAAATACACAAGTAACAAACACAAGCATATATATGGTATATTTATGACATTTTATGCTTTTAAAGCCTGAAAAGAACGATGAGATCATGTATAAATGCCATCTCATCACAAATACAAGAATTGGCGGATAAGGGATTCATAAGACCCAGCTCTTCCCCTTGGGGAGCTCCAATCTTGTTTGTCAAGAAGAAGGACGGAAGCTTCCGAATGTGCATTGACTACCGCGAATTAAACAAGCTCACTATAAAGAATCGCTATCCCTTACCCATAATTGATTTGTTTGACCAACTACAAGGTTCGAGCGTGTACTCAAAAATCGACCTTAGATTGGGATATCACCAATTGAAGGTTCGCGAAGAGGACATCCCTAAGACCGCGTTTAAGACGCGATATGGACACTATGAATTCCAAGTGATTCCATTTGGTTTGACTAACGCACCGGCCGTATTTATGAACCTCATGAATTGGGTGTGCAAACCATACTTGGATAAATTTGTCATCGTGTTCATTGGCGACATTCTAATTTATTCCAAGAACAAGGAGGAACATGAAGGACATCTCAGATCCGTGTTTGAGCTACTTAATAAGGAGAAGTTGTACGCAAAATTCTCCAAGTGTGAATTTTGGCTCTCAAAAGTACAATTTCTCTCTCATATCATTGATATTCGAGGAATACACGTTGACCCCGCCAAGATCGAATCAATCAAGGATTGGACGACCCCAACTAGCCAATACTGAGATATGACAGTTTTTAGGCATTGCTAGGTGTTGATCCCAAACTTAGATCGATAAGCTTTCTGTTAAACGAGATTGAATCAAGATTAACACTTAGAGAAAATTTGTGTATTTAACAATCTAAGTGTTATGCGGAATTAACACTTAGAACAAAGAACAAACAAACAATGTAAAACAAACTTCCACTCTTGATTGATAATGAAACTTGAATACAATGAAAGTTTTAAAACTTGTGAAAACTTATTAAAACTGGTATCAAACTATGAATCCTACGACCTCCTTTTATAACACAAGGAGTCGTGTACAAAGGTCTACCTATCAACCATTCTAGGTAAAGATAATTATAGAAAATACAATATTGATCATATCTTTACTTCAAATATAGAACGTGTAGACTAAGTATTCCTATCAGTGGTTGAACATCTTCTTGCCAGCGCTTGAATATTTCTTGTCAGTGTTCATCTATCAGCGCCTCGTTTACTCTTGTCAGCGTCCAAGTTCCTCTTGTCAGCGTCCCAGTGACTTAGCTAATTTTATTCCCAACAATCCTCCCCTAAACTTGATATCTACTCTAGTAATCAAGTTTCTTAATAAAAACTAAGTACAAGGAGGATTCTTACAAATACAAACTATCTTTTAATTAGAAAATGAAGAAATCTAATTAAATATTTGCTAACATCACTAGTATAGTCAACCTCTAACTGTGTAGATACCATCATCTTCAAAACATCCTTAGACATAGGATATTCAGCATCAACCAAAAGATATTCTGAAAACTTTGAGGTGCTAAGATGGTATACACTAGCAGCTGAATGTAGACGCCACTTCAAACCACTAATATCATCCAGATCCAACCATATTGGATCAGCTTCATCTGAAGAAATCATTCTCTTGAATGTTGTCCAAATATTTATTACATTTGCTGAAGAAGTCTCTTCAGCTTCATACTTGGTCTTCTTCAACTTCCACAAATCTACCAAGTATTCTCTATCCATACTTGCAAACAATGAAATCAAAGAAGTAAAAGTATGTACCTTGTCACCATATCTGGTGATCACCCAGAAACCACTTACATCTTCTTCATACTTGATTATTGGGTTTATGAAATCCAAAGGTAACACTTCTGCAACATCTGAAGCCTCCAAAGGTGAAAGCTTTATACTCTTTCTTATCACAGCTTCACTTGGATTCAATCTATCAAGTACTAGAAATTCAATGGTAATTCCCTTCATCACTGGCCTTGGCACAATGGAATCCCTCTTGATCTGCATGTTTTCTTCAATTTCTTCCTTCCTTTCACCAGAAAAACGCCTGATAGTAGCCTCTGATAGTAGTAGAAATACGTGTTTAGGAAAACAACGTATAAGCGGGGCAAGTATTAAGTTGCACGTTTTAGGAAAAACGCGAAACCGAACAAATGCGGGTTCGTTCTCGAGGAGGTGTGTGGATTAATGTGCCAATAAGTATAATCAAAAGTTTGGGGTAGTGAAGTTTTTAGATGAGAAAAGAAAGAAAGAAAAACGAAGACGAACTACGATTACAGTTAAACTACGATGAAAGACGTAAGACGCGAACGTAAGTACGTAAAACGTGAAAATTTAAAAATTTTAAGCTAAAAACAAATTAAAAATGAAAAAGTAGTTCAAAATATTATAAATAAGGATAAAAATCCAATAAATATATTTTTAAAACTTTTATTAATTAAATATTCAATTTTTAATGCTAATTAAAGCCCAAAAATTAAATATAATTAAGAAAAAGCCCAAAATATTATTTTATTGGACAAATAACTCACTTATATTACTAAAAAACTAAAAAGTATTTTTCCTAAATTTTAAATACTATTTTTAAAACTCTAAAAAACTATTTTTAAACCAAAATAATTATAAAAAATAATAAAATAATGCTAAAAAATATTTGACTATTTTAAAAATCCTAAATTACACTAATGAACAATAGAAAAATGAAAAAGTTTGAAAAATCAAATATTTTTCACTAAAAGACAAAATAGTATACAATTAAAACCCTAATTAAATTAAATAAATCTAAAAATTAATAAAAAAGGGAACAGTACAATATTTTTGGACTAAAAACCTTAAAATGTTTTTCTAAATATAAGAAAATTTTTAAAACTGAAAAATCTTACAATTTTACACTAAAAGACAAAATTCAGAAACTTAAAAAGTAATTAAAATAGCTGTTTAATCTAAAAAATATCAAATGAACAGTAAATAAAATTTTAACTAAACAGAAAAATCATAAATTAAATAAGAAAAATAACAAAATTGGTTTTAAAATCTAATTCCTATTTTTCACCACTAAAGACAAAAAATTTTGAAAACTGAAAGTGACATTTGGTCACTTTTTGTCTGCTAGCTTAGCAGTGCCAACCAGAGCACTAGCAGGGGAAAGTCAGTTCCCACTGCTAGTTATATAAAACGGTTCTGGGCAATTTTTAGCTTGCATCTTGCTTTTTTCTTGGTTTTGTGGGCAAACAAAGGCACCCCCACAACCAGCTGGGTTGTGGGGAGTCAATAGATAGCTAAAAACAACAAGTTGATTCACAAAATGAAGCTCAAAAAGCCCTTTAAAGTTACTGTAAATCAGAAAAAGAGGCTTAGGCAGTTTTGCTGATGTGTTTGGCAGTTGGGTGAGTTTTGGTTGGCCAAAACTCACTCAACCCACTCACAAACTCCCTCAAAGCACATACAAATCCTAACTTACCCTGATTCCTAACAGCCTCTAAGATTTATATGGCAAAAATTCACAAAAATCATGCAGTTATAGTCTTAAATGATTTTGAGCTAGTTTCCAAGAACTTATGCATTCAAAACTTACCAAATGGTACCTAATCCAACACACTAAGCAGAATAAACACAAAGTTACCAAGATGAATGAATTAAAACTGATTTCAACACAATTGTATCTCACAATATGCTATTAAAACCTGAATCCAAACACCCCTTTAAAACTGAAAAATGAAATTTAACAAGTATTTTGCATTATAACCTACACCAAATCCAGTCAATTCATTCCTAACATGTTTCAAATCATCCAGTGTACAATATCTAACATTTGTCCCTATCATCCACAAACATAATCCTAAAATCACTCTAGCTAAAAACCTTTTTCAAGCAAGTATAGGAGAGCAAGTTTTATACCTTGTGACCCTACATCCAGGGATCACCAAGGCAGCTTTCCCTTTTCCATCAAGCCCGGGCTTGAGCTGACCAAGTTCAGGAAGTGGGTTGTTGGTATGAGTAGAGAGTGATGATGGATTTCACAAGAAAACAACCACCACCTTCAATATGCCAGATTTGTTCCTGCCAAGATATCAAACAAGGAAAAGAGAGTGACCTGTAAAAACAAGCTTAAATGAGTATAAGCCAAGCTTATTTATTAAGCTGGCTTATCTCCATAGCTTATAAAAATAAACTTTTAAAACTGATTTTTCTTCCAAATTTTGGAACCAAACAAAGGACTTGAGGCTTCTTAACAGAAACTTATCAAAACAGGTTAACCAATGAGGAATTTCCACTTTCACTTCATTTCCTAATTGGTGTTTAATTTTGACAGATTTTGTCCAAGAGAACTTCAAGAAATCGTTTTTATAAAACTACTCATTCAAAATGATTTTTCAACTTTTGAAACTCAAGAACAATTTGGAACTCAGAATCTAGCTAATCCAATACCAACTTTTAAAAAAAATAAAAGGAATTACAATTTAATTTCAAAAAACACCAACTTTATATTTCTAAAAAGGCATTACATGAACTTAGCTTAAAAACTGGAACAAGAGGAGACTCACAATCCGAGTTCTCTCTTTATAGTACTACTAAGAACTATCTAGAATAAAGTAAACCCTAGTTACAATGATTCCCTAAACTGCCCTTGGTCAATGAAGTTTGAAAATCATCAAATTGGCTCCCATGTGATGGAAAGTGATGGCTAGTTGTCCTGACTAATCATGTTCGTTCATCGGAAGCTTTGGGACCAAGAAATGATAAATGGACCTTGATTTGCTGTCAAGATTCGAGTTGTGCCATTTTTGAGGGAGAAAGGTTGTCACGTGTGGGGTCCAGGGGTCACGGGAATATGTATTGGAGGTGGGGTAGTATGGAGGGGTGAGTGAATTAGTGAACTAGAGACTTGGGGGTAAAACCCCTTTGTTTTGATCACTATTTGGATTAGGGTTTATGTGGTGATAGGTGATAGAGATTAGGGGTTTTAATCCAGGTTTAGGGATTAGTTTTTTTAAAATTAGTGTTTACCTCCCAAAACCTAAAACTGAATTTAATCAGTTTTATAAAACGAAAGTGGATCATGACGTGGGGGAAAGGGGTGAATTGATTGGTTGAGATGGTTGATGTGTCAAAATGATAGGTTGTGAAAAATTGTGATGTCTTGGCAGATTTGGCCCTTGCACTCCTTCTCTCTTGTCTCTTGATGAATAAACATTGACAACGCCCAATTCACTCTTAACAACTTTTGCCAACTTGCTGAAAATGGCCCATCATAGTTTCAAACTTTTTCCAAGGACCACTCATGTAATTTAAGCATTCTTTAAGGGCTAGATATGCATACTCTTGGTAATTTAGGGACCCCAATGTAATTATGAGTTTTACAAGGGTATAAATTGCCAAGTCTTCAATAGTAGAGGGACCATTCTTGCCAATCTTCAAAACTTCAAGGTCATTTTTGGAAAATCCATTCTTGGGCCCGGTTCATTGTGCGGCTTCGTTTCCCGTGTTCGTTTTTGAATGATTCTTGTGATCTTTTTATCATTTCCTCAATATCCGTACCTAAAATACACAAGCAACAAACACGAGCATATATTTGGCAGTTTTAATGATATTTTATGCATTTTAAGCCCGATTTAGACGATGAGACTATGTATAAAAGCAGTCTCATCACTCCCCCATACTAAACCATTGCCGTGCCCTCACGCAATGCTAGAATAAAGTATCATAGCACCTCCAAAATTCATTTTATTCACTTTATTAAATGATAAACTAGCTACACTACTACTATTACTACTACTTGTGTTTTAGACATAATGTATGATTTTCATCGCAAAATGAGACGTTTAGGTTCATATAATAAGAACACGTGAATGCTTCGTTAGAAATAATTTCATCGTCCTCGATTTTCACCCCAATTCCATGCCAAGCGTGCAACGAGATCATTGTCATTATAAGTTAGTAATGCTAACACTACTCATATGCTCTAATCACGTACTTATCCTCCCATTATTCCTAAGTTGTATCTCTTATATTTTATTTTGTCTTTGAATGTTTCACGAGGATACATTGTTTGACTTATGCGATAATAGAGATTTAGGTCTAAAAATAGAGTCCTAACGGTGTAACTAAGACCATCAAATCAATAACCCCTCCTAATAGACAACGATGTCAAAAAATTAAGTTGACAAGAAGAATCGATAAACACGGTTTTATAACGGTTTTGAACATGAGACTTATTACCAAGACTTTTATACGCCCCCTAACGGAAGGGCCTTATTATCTTTGGTTTACCTCCATCTTTTATTCAACTTCGCCATGAAGCTTTTATTATGACTTCGGTCTTGCCTTGCCTTTTATTATCCGCCTCATCGGTGGTTTTATTAGCCAAAGACGTATATCCTCAAGCTAAGGTGAATTTTGGATCTTTAAAGCTTCGAAGATTAAGGCTTGATTTACTTTCAATTTTGCATAGATTTTTCGGCCTTGTGGGGCTTTAAATTGTTTGCTAGATTTAGGTGAGCACTTGAAATCTTATTATTGGGTGAAGCTTTTGATTATTTGGGTGCCAATACTTCAAAACCGTGACGCTGGCGATACCTTAATGTCTTCCTAATTTAATTACACGGAAGCTACTAGAAAAGACTAGAAACCCAACAATCCTAACTAAACCGCTAAGTCAATATTTATTAAGCAAAAAATATATACATGCGAAGGGAGAATAAGCAAACAACGAGAACACATGAGTTTTTGAAAGAATACGAGTACTCTACGTTTAGCATAGTAACTTATAATTAACTCTATCATTTCTCATCCTCATTTAAGAGACTTAGCCTAATGTGTAGTTAAGGAACCAAAGCTAAGTGCTCAACACGCACGGTCGAGTCAAAAATTACTCTTATTCTCGCCATCGGAAAACCTACATTCATGTCTTAAACACTTATAAAAAATGAGAAAATTTTAAAATTTGGCCATTTTTAGCCTTATTTTGCAACAAAACGATAAACAAAAAGATAAACTTTGGAAAGCGTGAAGGTTTGGCAAGGCAAGTATCTATTCACCCCCCCATACTAAAGTTAAACATTGTCCTCAATGTTTCGAGTCTAGGGGTGCAAACACCCCCATACTAGAGACGTAGTCGAATGCCTAATTTAGCATGGAAAGGGTGTAACCAAGAAATTAATAGCCGTTTATGAAGTGTGCTAAAAACCTAAGGTTAGAACATCAAAGGATATATCATGGATATTGAGAAAGTCTTCAAAGCAAATGATCGAGTGCTCCCATAAAACGAACACGAGAGGCTCCAATCGTGAAGATCATGATCTAAAAACCACAATGCACAAACAACCACGGAACAAAGGTTGGAAGGGCACAAATCCCCTCACATTAAACTAATTAGAAAGAAATAATATGTACATGGATAAGCATGGGTCTCCCCCACGAGGCACCTTGTTTTTGATAACCGAGTCAAAAGCTCGACTCGAATCCCCATAAATTTGATCATTTAGGGATATCATGGTATGGTCATTTTTTAGTGGGGCTTACATGATAAACAAGGCCCAAAAACAACCGTGAATAAAGGCAAAGCCTTTATACCGGGATCGAAGATCGTATCCTCACATTTTGTTGAAAATAAAACACGTAAAGCCGGAGGATACGTCTTGTAAGGAAGAAAACTCCTTACAACGTATGAAAACTCATTATATCCGAGGGGATGGGTAGGGATAGTTTGAAACGAAGGTAAAGTTGAAAGAGAATTGCTCAAAATAGGAGTTTCAAAATTTCCCCCCGGATCGAAGGCAAAAGCCTCATTAAAATCCTCATTCTCATCGAGAGGCGGTCAATCGGCGAACCCCTCGAGAATGGAAACATCACAAGTAGAAAGAGGAGTCTCAACCGTATGAGACTTCGGGTGGGTGACTAGCAAATCCGGCTCATCGAGTTTAGGATCCTTAGAATCCTCACTCTCGATGTCCTCGAACGTCTCATCGAAGAGAGGATTTACGTCACCAAAAATGAACGCGTCATCAAATTCGAATAAAGGGTTCGAAAAGATTTTAAAATCGGTATTTTGAACGTCCTCGGCGATTAGTGACTCGTCATCACTAGCGGATAAATCATTGTCATTGAAAAGCGGGTTCGAAAAAGTCGTTGATTCTCTCCTCGAAGTGTCAATGGGAGAGACACCATCACGTGATATAGAATCACACCCACTATTGTGATTTGCCTCGCTAGAATCTTCGTGGAATAATTCATCGAGAGCAAAATCACTTACCTCATCTTCGGAGAAAACCGTAGGCTCACTTTGGATTGGAATAGGGATCTCGACACTAGGATTAGTGCTAAGATTCATCTCCCCCATGCTTAGAGAGGCATCGGTTTCCGTAGTGGGTATAGGAGTAAAAGGCTCTTCATTTGAAGATTTTGCCTTAGTGGTTTCGACATCAGCGTCGAAAAACGTATCAATATGAGCAAGGCCATCGGCGGACTTCTCACATGATAAATCCATAATCTCACACGGTGTGGGGTTAGGAATAAAAGGCTCGTCACGAGACGTTGTAGCCTTGATGGTTTCAAATTGGTCCTTCGAAGGGATCGAACGTGGGTTTTCAAACATTTTAGCAGAATTACTAACACGTCCCTTCGGAATTAATTTTCGTTCATCTTGTAAAAACGAGGGTTCAATGCTTTCCTTAAAAACCTTTTCACATTTTTCTTCTTTAAAATCATTTAATGGAATTTCTTCGTCAAAATTAAGTGTAAATTGATTTAGAAAATCCTTAATAATTTCATCCTCATTACAAAAATTAGGTTCACAAGGTATTAGATTTAATACTCCCAAGTATCCTACGAGTTTTTCCTTTGGTTTATTTTCACAAACATTTTTCAAAACTTCGTTAGATGACTTTTTCGTTTCCTCTATGGTTTTACAAGACGATGAAGGTTGCACGACTCTAAAATTCGAGAGATATGGATCAATACGAGACGTACGAGTCTTAGGAGTCGAAATAACTTGAACCTCTCCCACGGGATTAGGATTGGTTACATTTGACAACGAATTAAATTTTTCCACTAAGCCCTCGAACATTAAAAGAATTTTATCTTTCTCATTGGCGTGATCATTCTTAATTTTATCTACGTATTCACTCCACATCACTTGACTTTGGTCATACAAACGTTGTTGCTCTTCAAAAAGGGTATCATAATCCTTTTCCATTTTTTGAAAGTTTCCCCTTGGGTTGCCAATTTATCTTTGTAATACTTATCGAGATCTACCACGTGTTCTTGAAGTGACGCTATAAGTTTGTTATGACGGCTCATATAATCACAAAAAGATTCATCTTGATTCATTTTATTATTTTGATTTTCATCACAATTAAAAGACGAATAAGACGAATATGGTTGGTGATCTTGGTCATTAGATTGAATATTGTCACCATAACCATGTGGAGGAGAGTTATAGATATAACCCTCATGACCTCCAATAACCTCACAATTGAAACAATTAGCCCCATCGAGTGGGCCTCCACAATATGGACACGAGTAATAGCCCTCATCATTTGACATGATGCAACGAGAATGGCGTTACGAGAATTAAACACTAGAGGGTTAGAAGTAGAATTAATGGATAAGGGTAAGAAGAATATTTTTGATTTTTGATTTTTGATTTTTTTTTTATTTTTGATGTATTACGTAGACTCAAATCTACAAATCTCTCCTCGAATCGACTTTCTCGATTAAAGGAGCCTCAAGGAATGAAAACGATCACGTGGAGTGAACGCCTTCGATGACTTTAGAACGTTGGTGGAACACCAAAACGTTCAAGAGGGTTTAATCTTGAAAACAAGCAAATATATACGTAGATAATACTTTGGTTGGCAAACCCTCGATTAGCCCTTTTTCTCAAAACACTCACAAGCAAGCGGGGGAAACGAGGCGGCTCTAAGCACTTAAGAGCCTTTTTCCCTTAGGTCGTGAAATACAACCGCCTTATACCCACCTTATAGTTTGTGTTAATTGAAATTAAGCCTCACGAAAGTATTTATCTATTTTGCCTTTTACTTTTGCTTTGGATTCGAATACAATGATCGAGTGATGAAATCCCAAATCAAGGTTGTGATTTCTCACGTATTTGGAGTACTTGTATTTTTATTGTTCTACGTAAATACAATATATTAATAATATTCACAATAAAAACGAAAACCAATATATCTACATTATAGTAAAATGATTGTTGTGTGTTTAATTTAGGAAAACTAAACTTAATTTATTTGGATATTATAATATATTAAGGAAAAATAACAAAAATGAGTATGTACGATATTCACGCTTTCCAAAAATTAGAAAAGCAAAAACGCACCACTCACAAAAACACGATACTAATAATGGCACACTAAAAACACCTCCCCGGCAGCGACGTCATTTTGATAGTAGTAGAAATACGTGCTTAGGAAAACAACGTATAAGCGGGGCAAGTATTAAGTTGCACGTTTTAGGAAAAACGCGAAACCGAACAAATGCGGGTTCGTTCTCGAGGAGGTGTGTGGATTAATGTGCTAATAAGTATAATCAAAAGTTTGGGGTAGTGACGTTTTTAGATGAGAAAAGAAATAAAGAAAAACGAAGACGAACTACGATTACAGTTAAACTACGATGAAAGACGTAAGACGCGAACGTAAGTACGTAAAACGTGAAAATTTAAAAATTTTAAGCTAAAAAAAAATTAAAATAGAAAAAGTAGTTCAAAATAATATAAATAAGGATATAAATCCAATAAATATATTTTTAAAACTTTTATTAATTATATATTCAATTTTTAATGCTAATTAAAGCCCAAAAATTAAATATAATTAAGAAAGAGCACAAAATATTATTTTATTGGACAAATAACTCACTTATATTATTTAAAAACTAAAAAGTATTTTTCCTAAATTTTAAATACTATTTTTCTATTATTAAAACTCTAAAAAACTATTTTTAAACCAAAATAATTATAAAAAATAATAAAATAATGCTAAAAATTATTTGACTATTTTAAAAATCCTAAATTACACTAATGAACAATAGAAAAATGAAAAAGTTTGAAAAATCAAATATTTTTCACTAAAAGACAAAACAGTATACAATTAAAACCCTAATTAAATTAAATAAAATCTAAAAATTAATTAAAAAGTGAACAGTACAATATTTTTGGACTAAAAACCTTAAAATGTTTTTCTAAATATAAGAAAATTTTTAAAACTGAAAAATCTTACAATTTTACACTAAAAGACAAAATTCAGAAACTTAAAAAGTAATTAAAATAGCTATTTAATCTAAAAAATATCAAATGAACAGTAAATAAAATTTTAACTAAACAGAAAAATCATAAATTAAATAAGAAAAATAACAAAATTGGTTTGAAAACCTAATTCCTATTTTTCACCACTAAAGACAAAAAATTTTGAAAACTGAAAGTGACATTTGGTCACTTTTTGTCTGCTAGCTTAGCAGTGCCAACCAGTGCACTAGCAGGGGAAAGTCAGTTCCCACTGCTAGTTATATAAAACGGTTCTAGGCAATTTTTAGCTTGCATCTTGCTTTTTTCTTGGTTTTGTCGGCAAACAAAGGCACCCCCACAACCAGTTGGGTTGTGGGGAGTCAATAGATAGCTAAAAACAACATGTTGATTCACAAAATGAAGATCAAAAAGCCCTTTAAAGTTACTGTAAATCAGAAAAAGAGGTTTAGGCAGTTTTGCTGATGTGTTTGGCAGTTGGGTGAGTTTTGGTTGGCCAAAACTCACTCAACCCACTCACAAACTCCCTCAAAGCACATACAAATCCTAACTTACCCTGATTCCTAACAGCCTCTAAGATTTATATGGCAAAAATTCACAAAAATCATGCAGTTATAGTCTTAAATGATTTTGAGCTAGTTTCCAAGAACTTGTGCATTCAAAACTTACCAAATGGTACCCAATCCAACACACTAAGCAGAATAAACACAAAGTTACCAAGATGAGTGAATTAAAACTGATTTCAACACAATTGTATCTCACAATATGCTATTAAAACCTGAATCCAAACACCCCTTTAAAACTGAAAAATGAAATTTAACAAGTATTTTGCATTATAACCTACACCAAATCCAGTCAATTCATTCCTAACATGTTTCAAATCATCCAGTGTACAATATCTAACATTTGTCCCTATCATCCACAAACATAATCCTAAAATCACTCTAGCTAAAAACCTTTTTCAAGCAAGTATAGGAGAGCAAGTTTTATACCTTGTGACCCTACATCCAGGGATTACCAAGGCAGCTTTGCCTTTTCCATCAAGCCCGGGCTTGAGCTGACCAAGTTCAGGAAGTGGGTTGTTGGTATGAGTAGAGAGTGATGATGGATTTCACAAGAAAACAGCCACCACCTTCAATATGCCAGATTTGTTCCTGCCAAGATATCAAACAAGGAAAAGAGAGTGACCTGGAAAAACAAGCTTAAATGAGTATAAGCCAAGCTTATTTATTAAGCTGGCTTATCTCCATAGCTTATAAAAAAAACTTTTAAAACTGATTTTTCTTCCAATCTTTGGAACCAAACAAAGGACTTGAGACTTCTTAACAGAAACTTATCAAAACAGGTTAACCAATGAGGAATTTCCACTTTCACTTCATTTCCTAATTGGTGTTTAATTTTGACAGATTTTGTCCAAGAGAACTTCAAGAAATCGTTTTTATAAAACTACTCATTCAAAATGATTTTTCAACTTTTGAAACTCATGAACAATTTGGAACTCAGAATCTAGATAATCCAATACCAACTTTAAAAATAAAATAAAAGGAATTACAATTTAATTTCAAAAAACACCAACTTTATATTTCTAAAAAGGCATTACATGAACTTAGCTTAAAAACTAGAACAAGAGGAGACTCACAATCCGAGTTCTCTCTTTATAGTACTACTAAGAACTATCTAGAATAAAGTAAACCCTAGTTACAATGATTCCCTAAACTGCCCTTGGTCAATGAAGTTTGAAAATCGTCAAATTGGCTCCCATGTGTTGGAAAGTGATGGCTAGTTGTCATGACTAATCTTGTGCGTTCATTGGAAGCTTTGGGACCAAGAAATGATAAATGGCCCTTGATTTGCTGTCAAGATTCGAGTTGTGCCATTTTTGAGGGAGCAAGGTTGTCACGTGTGGGGTCCAGGGGTCACGGGAATATGTATTGGAGGTGGGGTAGTATGGAGGGGTGAGTGAATTAGTGAACTGAAGACTTGGGGGTAAAACCCCTTTGTTTTGATCACTATTTGGATTACGGTTTATGTGGTGATAGGTGATAGAGATTAGGGGTTTTAATCCAGGTTTAGGGATTAGTTTTTTTAAAATTAGTGTTTACCTCCCAAAACCAAGAACTGAATTTAATCAGTTTTATAAAACGAAAGTGGATCATGACGTGGGGGAAAGGGGTGAAATGATTGGTTGAGATGGTTGATGTGTCAAAATGATAGGTTGTGAAAAATTGTAATGTCTTGGCAGATTTGGCCCTTGCACTCCTTCTCTCTTGTCTCTTGATGAATAAACATTGACAACGCCCAATTCATTCTTAACAACTTTTGCCAACTTGCTGAAAATGGCCCATCATAGTTTCAAACTTTTTCCAAGGACCACTCATGTAATTTATGCATTCTTCAAGGGCTAGATATGCATACTCTTGGTAATTTAGGGACCCCAATGTAATTATGAGTTTTACAAGGGTATAAATTGCCAAGTCTTCAATAGTAGAGGGACCATTCTTGCCAATCTTCAAAACTTCAAGGTCATTTTTGGAAAATCCATTCTTGGGCCCGGTTCATTGTGCGGCTTCGTTTCCCGTGTTCGTTTTTGAATGATTCTTGTGATCTTTTTGTCATTTCCTCAATATCCGTACCTAAAATACACAAGCAACAAACACGAGCATATATTTGGCAGTTTTAATGATATTTTATGCATTTTAAGCCTGATTTGGACGATGAGACTATGTATAAAAGCAGTCTCATCACTCCCCCATACTAAACCATTGCCGTGCCCTCACGCAATGCTAGAATAAAGTATCATAGCACCTCCAAAATTCATTTTATTCACTTTATTAAATGATAAACTAGCTACACTACTACTATTACTACTTGTGTTTTAGACATAATGTATGATTTTCATCGCAAAATGGGACGTTTAGGTTCATAGAATAAGAACACGTGAATGCTTCGTTAGAAATAATTTCATCGTCCTCGATTTTCACCCCAATTACATGCCAAGCGTGCAACGAGATCATTGTCATTATAAGGTAGTAATGCTAACACTACTCATATGCTCTAATCACGTACTTATCCTCCCATTATTCCTAAGTTGTATCTCTTATATTTTATTTTGTCTTTGAATATTTCACGAGGATACATTGTTTGACTTATGTGATAATAGAGATTTAGGTCTAAAAATAGAGTCTTAACGGTGTAACTAAGACCATCAAATCAATAACTCCTCCTAATAGACAACGATGTCAAAAAATTAAGTTGACAAGAAGAATCGATAAACACGGTTTTATAACGGTTTTGAACATGAGACTTATTACCAAGACTTTTATACGCCCCTAACGGAAGGGCCTTATTATCTTTTGTTTACCTCCATCTTTTATTCAACTTCTCCATGAAGCTTTTATTATGACTTCGGTCTTGCCTTGCCTTTTATTATCCGCCTCATCGGTGGTTTTTGCCAAAGACGTATATCCTCACGCTAAGGCGAATTTTGGATCTTTAAAGATTCGAAGATTAAGGCTTGATTCACTTTCAATTTTGCATAGATTTTTCGGCCTTGTGGGGCTTCAAATTGTTTGCTAGATTTAGGTGAGCACTTGAAATCTTATTATTGGGTGAAGCTTTTGATTATTCGGGTGCCAATACTTCAAAACCGTGATGCTGGCGATACCTTAATGTCTTCCCAATTTAATTACACGGAAGCTACTAGAAAAGACTAGAAACCCAACAATCCTAACTAAACCGCTAAGTCAATATTTATTAAGCAAAAAATATTTACATGCGAAGGGAGAATAAGCAAACAACGAGAACACATGAGTTTTTGAAAGAATACGAGTACTCTACGTTTTGCATAGTAACTTATAATTAACTCTATCATTTCTCATCCTCATTTAAGAGACTTAGCCTAATGTGTAGTTAAGGAACCAAAGCTAAGTGCTCAACACGCACGGTCGAGTCAAAAATTACTCTTATTCTCGCCATCGGAAAACCTACATTCGTGTCTTAAACACTTATAAAAAATGAGAAAAAATTTAAAATTTGGCCATTTTTAGCCTTATTTTGTAACAAAACGATAAACAAAAAGATAAACTTTGGAAAGCGTGAAGGTTTGGCAAGGCAAGTATCTATTCGTCACTTTTTGTCTGCTAGCTTAGCAGTGCCAACCAGAGCACTAGCAGGGGAAAGTCAGTTCCCACTGCTAGTTATATAAAACGGTTCTAGGTAATTTTTAGCTTGCATCTTGCTTTTTTCTTGGTTTTGTGGGCAAACAAAGGCACCCCCACAACCAGTTGGGTTGTGGGGAGTCAATAGATAGCTAAAAACAACAAGTTGATTCACAAAATGAAGCTCAAAAAGCCCTTTAAAGTTACTGTAAATCAGAAAAAGAGGCTTAGGCAGTTTTGCTGATGTGTTTGGCAGTTGGCTGAGTTTTGGATGGCCAAAACTCACTCAACCCACTCACAAACACCCTCAAAGCACATACAAATCCTAACTTACCCTGATTCCTAACAGCCTCTAAGATTTATATGGCAAAAATTCACAAAAATCATGCAGTTATAGTCTTAACTGATTTTGAGCTAGTTTCCAAGAACTTGTGCATTCAAAACTTACCAAATGGTACCCAATCCAACACACTAAGCAGAATAAACACAAAGTTACCAAGATGAGTGAATTAAAACTGATTTCAACACAATTGTATCTCACAATATGCTATTAAAACCTGAATCCAAACACCCCTTTAAAACTGAAAAATGAAATTTAACAAGTATTTTGCATTATAACCTACACCAAATCCAGTCAATTCATTCCTAATATGTTTCAAATCATCCAGTGTACAATATCTAACATTTGTCCCTATCATCCACAAACATAATCCTAAAATCACTCTAGCTAAAAACCTTTTTGAAGCAAGTATAGGAGAGCAAGTTTTATACCTTGTGACCCTACATCCAGGGATCACCAAGGCAGCTTTGCCTTTTCCATCAAGCCCGGGCTTGAGCTGACCAAGTTCAGGAAGTGGGTTGTTGGTATGAGTAGAGAGTGATGATGGATTTCACAAGAAAACAGCCACCACCTTCAATATGCCAGATTTGTTCCTGCCAAGATATCAAACAAGGAAAAGAGAGTGACCTGGAAAAACAAGCTTAAATGAGTATACGCCAAGCTTATTTATTAAGCTGGCTTATCTCCATATCTTATAAAAAAAAATTTTAAAACTGATTTTTCTTCCAAACTTTGGAACCAAACAAAGGACTTGAGGCTTCTTAACAGAAACTTATCAAAACAGGTTAACCAATGAGGAATTTCCACTTTCACTTCATTTCCTAATTGGTGTTTAATTTTGACAGATTTTGTCCAAGAGAACTTCAAGAAATCGTTTTTATAAAACTACTCATTCAAAATGATTTTTCAACTTTTGAAACTCATGAACAATTTGGAACTCAGAATCTAGCTAATCCAATACCAACTTTAAAAAAAATAGAAGGAATTACAATTTAATTTCAAAAAACACCAACTTTATATTTCTAAAAAGGCATTACATGAACTTAGCTTAAAAACTGGAACAAGAGGAGACTCACAATCCGAGTTCTCTCTTTATAGTACTACTAAGAACTATCTAGAATAAAGTAAACCCTAGTTACAATGATTCCCTAAACTGCCCTTGGTCAATGAAGTTTGAAAATCGTCAAATTGGCTCCCATATGATGGAAAGTGATGGCTAGTTGTCCTGACTAATCTTGTGCGTTCATTGGAAGCTTTGGGACCAAGAAATGATAAATGGCCCTTGATTTGCTGTCAAGATTCGAGTTGTGCCATTTTTGAGGGAGCAAGGTTGTCACGTGTGGGGTCTAGGGGTCACGGGAATATGTATTGGAGGTGGGGTAGTATGGAGGGGTGAGTGAATTAGTGAACTGAAGACTTGGGGGTAAAACCCCTTTGTTTTGATCACTATTTGGATTAGGGTTTATGTGGTGATAGGTGATAGAGATTAGGGGTTTTAATCCAGGTTTAGGGATTAGTTTTTTTAAAACTAGTGTTTACCTCCCAAAACCTAAGACTGAATTTAATCAGTTTTATAAAACGAAAGTGGATCATGACGTGGGGGAAAGGGGTGAATTGATTGGTTGAGATGGTTGATGTGTCAAAATGATAGGTTGTGAAAAATTGTGATGTCTTGGCAGATTTGGCCCTTGCACTCCTTCTCTCTTGTCTCTTGATGAATAAACATTGACAACGCCCAATTCACTCTTAACAACTTTTGCCAACTTGCTGAAAATGGCCCATCATAGTTTCAAACTTTTTACAAGGACCACTCATGTAATTTAAGCAATCTTCAAGGGCTAGATATGCATACTCTTGGTAATTTAGGGACCCCAATGTAATTATGAGTTTTACAAGGGTATAAATTGCTAAGTCTTCAATAGTAGAGGGACCATTCTTGCCAATCTTCAAAACTTCAAGGTCATTTTTGGAAAATCCATTCTTGGGCCCGGTTCATTGTGCGACTTCGTTTCCCGTGTTCGTTTTTGAATGATTCTTGTGATCTTTTTGTCATTTCCTCAATATCCGTACCTAAAATACACAAGCAACAAGCACGAGCATATATTTGGCAGTTTTAATGATATTTTATGCATTTTAAGCCCGATTTGGACGATGAGACTATGTATAAAAGCAGTCTCATCAGCCTCACAAACACGTTCCCAAATAGGATATGCATAAAACTCCAATTCTTCAAAGGACAGCTTCTTCAATTTCTCATAGGTCCACCCCCTTGATGACACCTAAGAAGCATACAATAGATCTCTCTTTTATCCCTTTTGAGCTCAGAAAGTACCTTACTAGCCATATATTTCAAGATCACCTTGCAATCCTCTTGAACTCTCAATAGAATCTCCAAACCCTAAATTTGTCCAGTAAGTGACATGTTTGGATTCTCTACAATTGAATATTCCCATGCAAAATACATATCTACTACTTCAGGCATATCAAAGTCTACCTGCATCTTCAACTCCCTAAGCTTTTCCCTAGCCAATTCATCCTCCCCATACTCCAACATTTCTGGTCCTTCAATTATCATTACACTAGAACCAGAACTCTCATCATCACTACCATCTTTATTGCTTTTAATGGTAGTCTCTAACCTATCCTATTCCTCAAGGTGTGCAGCCAAAATAGAATAAAAATGTACCTGAGTTGCATCCTTAGGTACTTGAACCTCTTCTATAATCCCTTTACCCTTATCCGAAGCTTCAATAGTTGGTAAAGTGATTGATGGTACCTGTGTAGAAATATCTTTGATGATAACTAGTGGTTGGGATACACCAGTCATACTTGTAAGTCTGTCAGCGTCTGATTTATTCTTGTCAGCGTTCAAATCTTGAATGTCAACGGCTGACTCTATGACTTTCTGCATCATCTCTACAAATGAAAGCTTTTTGGGAGTGACCAAAGAAACATCAATAGTTGGCTTCTCCTTCAAACTTGTCAATGCCTCAACTATCTCCACACTCCCATAAGAACCACCTTCTTGTGAGCCCTTGTCACTCGTATGTACATGTTCATCCTCCCCTTTGGAATAATCCTCCTACCTCCTTCTAGTATTAGCAGCCTCCAAAATAATGATCCTCTCCCTCAAAGACTTAAGTTCAAGGCCTTGACCTGTGACAACTTGTACAAGGTCTGCATTTTGCTTTTGCAAGCGCATGCAAACCGCCATCAATTCCATTGCTGATAAAGGTTCTAGTCTGCGCTCCTCTATCATGCGGATTTGACCCCCCCAAAAGAGATTCATTGGGCATGGATGTGGTCTTAAGGATGTTAGTATTGTCTTGACCTGCTTCTAAGACAGTATCAATAGTCCCAGCCCCACCCATGTCACCAACCACACCTGTGGTGGTGGTTCTCTCTGCTACATGGCTAGGACCACTAGAGGAGAACACTCTAATAGTCATGTGGCGTTTCTTAAACCTATAGTCACGGGGTTCAGAATATGAAGTGGAATGGGGGTCTGTTTGGGTGTGGAGGTCTGTTTGGGTTCGGGGAATATTGGTGTCAGCGTTTGGATTGGCTGTGTTAGCGCCTGAGCGTTAAGGGTTAAGATCCATGTGTTGTAGTGATGGAGGTTGTTCTGGTAGTGGGTCTGGTTGTGGTTGAGGTTGTGCAGCTGCCTCAATGACATCTAGCATGGCTGGGGTGAGGGGTAGGTCTCTAAATGGTGGGGTATTCATGTTGCTAAACATAGTTTTCTTTTGAGTAGAGACCTCATAAAAATTGTCATGGTCCCTACTGCAATACCTTTGTTCATCAAAAACCATTTGTAAAAACCTTGGGTAAGCAAGAGTCATCTTGTTACCCTTGTTGTGACACATGCCATCAAAAATCATTTTAGAAAAATTAAACTTTTGCCCATTTGCAATACAAACAAGAGCACAACCGATGGTTCGATTATTTCATTGAAAAAAGAGCATTTGGGACTCAAACATTAAAGGATGACATGTATCAGGTACTTCCAGGCTGGGGGAAATTATTGTTTAGTATATTTGTTTATAACCCCAACTGGGGGAAAAGCATAACACAAGCCTCGAAGCCCTTGCTCTAGCTCTGCTAGGGGAAGGGTTGTTATACCATCAGCATCATCAAGGCGTAATGCCTGACGAATTAGAGCTTCAGTAACAACCCATTGAACCCAATGAACAGTACCAACCAATGTAATCAATCCATCAATTGTTTTGGAACTAAGAGTGTTCCAAAACTGCTTGATGTGTGTGATAGGGACAAGTGGAGTATTAGAAAGCACATACCTTAGAGGAGAATCCTTCAAATACCCAATCATCTGAGTGTACTAGGGGTGCAAAGTATTATCCTCTTCTAAATAAGCCACCATATTGTGTTGGCTTCTGAACCCCAATTCCACACTAGCAGGTTTAAACTTTGGTGCCATTAATAATGATTTGAGAAAACTGTGATATGTTAACAATGGAGGTATGAAGGTTTGAGAATTTTAGAAGACAAGAAATAGTAGTTATCCTGTCTGAAAGAAAGAGCCAAAATTATAAGAGAGGTATAAACACACGATTGGTTGAAATATGAGGCAGTTATATTCAAAAAGTAATCATCACAAACTTGAAAAATAGATAACTTATCTCATTCATTAATTAAAAGTTACCAACTCGCTAAAATTACGGCCCATATTTTCGTCAAAAATACCAATTGGGTTGACCCTAATGTTTTTCAAAGGTCAAAAAGTAAACATCAGCGTGTAACAACTATATTCTTGTCAGCGTTGAAATTTTTCCTTGTTAGCATTCAAATTGGTCTTATCAGCGTTGGAAGTAAACTATGTCAGTGGCCAATAATAAAAAAAATAAAAAGACCTTAACAAAGAAGTTTACCCTAGTGAAGATAACTCTTATATTGAAAATGACTATAGGGTGGCAAGCACTGTCCAATCATGCACACTTGCACAAGATAGACATAAATGTCCTCAAGTGTCCCTTGCTAACCAAAGTTCTTAACAATGAAGTAATCTCATATACACTCTTTTGTAGAAATGTAAATCTTGCTTATGTTTTAGAGAGAGAAAGAGATAGAGAGATGGTGGATTGCACACAATTCTAGAGAGAGAAACAAGAATGAACTATGTGAAAATATGAATAACCATACACCCTCTCCATCTAAGGAGAGGGTTTATATACCCAAGCCCATGAGATGGGCTTGGGTTTACATTAGGCCGCCGGCCCATACAATCCATGGGCTCGGTTTTGGGCTTTGTTTAATAAATGTAAATAACTAAACTACGAGCTATGACATGGACTATTGTTGGAGTGATCGATCCTTTCTAATACGTAAAACGTATTTCCAACAATCTCCCCCTAAGGGAGGTCACTCCAATCAAGGGAATTACCCAAGTTACAATAATAAGAAACCTAGCATACTATGCTTGTCTTGAGCTCGTAGTCTTCGTCTTTCTTTTTCTTTTTCTTTTCTGGTGAACATGTTGATGTGATCTTTGATATCAATCATGTGAATTAATCTCTTGCCTTGATCTCGTGCATCCATCACTTGTGATCTTCGCCTCTTCGTGACTTCCATGTCCCACATACTTATACCTTCGTAATTCTTGAAAGCTTCAGAGTTCGATACAGCGGAAGACTTAACTTTTAGGCTTTCTTGAATTAAATGAGATATTAAGTGCATAAAGTATAAGCATGCAGGGACGACTTTTTCTCGGATTCCGCAATGCCACCGTCTTCAAAAGCCGCAACATAAGTACACACGAACGAAATGGCTTTGAACATTTCATTCTAATTCGGTAGCATTTCACCTCCGGTCGGTGAAAACCGTTGGACGATATAAAATATCGTACTTGTGGCAGGTAGATTTAATTAAAAATCTCCTTGACAAGATTTCGCGGGTAAACCCGTTCTCTTTACTCGACCGTACAAAGCTGACTGCGAACATAAAGAGTGAATCATTTGGATAAAATTATCCGCATGATTGAAGCCTTCAATTCTGATTCTTGGAACAAGTTTGATTCATTAAAGAATCGCACCATCGTTGCTTTCCAGTTGTCACGAGCTTGATTTGTATAGAATCTTTCAAGTTACCTACCAAGTGCTGTTTGAGGTTAACACTAGAAGGATTTCCACTCATCACTGTGAACACTGAGGTATCACTCTGAGTGTTTTGGCAAGATCAATAAGATATTGCGTAGAGGCCTGGAACGTGTTTAAATTCAGTTAAGAATTAAACCACTGTTGCTTTCTAATTATCACAAGTTTGATTCATAAAGAATCGCACAAGTCACCTACCATGAGCTTTTTGATATTCGCTCAAGAAGGATTTCCATCTTCATTGTAAATACTTTCGTATTACTCGAATGTTCAGGCAAGATCATGAAGATTTTGCGTAGGACTCTTAAAATCTTTCTTACTTTTCACAGTGTATGAAGAAGCAAGGAATTATGAAAGCGTGTCCTAATGAGATATTTGATGATCTCAAATGGCTCTAGACTCGATCGTGCATTTTAGATTTTAGTGATCGGAGGCTGGAGAGGAGTGCCACCATTTCAATACCAATTTATTCGGAGTGAATAAATCGATAGATACCGTGTTGTCTCCGTGTGATTAAAACAAATATCTTTTAAGAGATATCTGAGTTAGTTGGGATGGGTTGTGCCTTGCATCACAGGGTCCATGATGTCTGTCTTCAATATCAAGAATCATTAAACAATGATCTTAATAGCATATGTATTGACCCGGTTTCTGCCTAAGTTGTAAGGAGGGCTTCTTTCTTTACACCCTTTATCATTACAATTCTTTTTCATTCTTCAACCCCTTCAATGCTTACCAATACGTCATAACTAGCACCTTGTTGTGATTGTTCCAGTGCTAACTTAAGTACTTGGTCGACATTCAGCTACGTTCATAATCTTTCTCCATCTTTCCTAAGGACTACTATTTCTAGCTATGGAATGTCCTTGGGAAGATTCCTCTGGTTCTGGAAGAATCATAGGACTTAACCTATCCTACCATCCTTATGTCACCACAATCTTCATCGTCGTGAAATAAATGGGTTTTGGGTAAGTATATGTCACCATGAAAATCCATTTTGATACAGCAAATCCATTTTGCTCCCCCTTAACATATGCCACGATATTCGAAAACATTTCGTACATGTCGGGATGAGCCAGCACATTAAGTCAAACCATTTGTGGTAATATCCCATATTAAATCACATTTTCTCCCCAATATTAAAAATATTAACCCAATCGATGTTTTTAATATCAATTGATTTAATGAAGTTTTAACAAAGGTTTGGGGAATAAAAATGCAAGTCCGTTTTATCTTCATGATATCAAACGTATGAGATATGATATCGATTTGTAACAAGATCACATATTCACCATATTAAAAAGAATTGACAAGGTTGGACCTGATTGACGAGAACATCATATGATAAGATCAAATGGTTCTTGGCAGCATATGTTGGTCGCCTCGTCATGTTTGAAGTCATCTCTTGACACCACGTGTACGATTGGTATTCTTGTCTTGACACCAATTAGTGAGCTTGGCACGTTCGGCATCGAAGATTCTGAATGCTTGACAATTGCTCCACCTCAATTCTTGACCCGTGTTCTATTGAAAGAGCTATAGTCGTCGGCTGAGTAGTCGCATCGTCGAGTATGTAGATACCAATTGTAGATTGCTATGGTTGTAGAGATGATAGCTTCATAAAACAAGACTTCTCTTGTTTTAACAAATAAATGCACAGAGGCGTACATAGATTTGTGTTAGACCAAGTTATAAAGTAAACTTGATCCCTTGCAAGGTTTTAAAGTAAACCTTGTACGAGAAACTTAATTCCCGTTGTGGGCCAAAGCTTTCATAAGAAATACTTGACTTTAATGTGAAAACCGGGTTGCAGTCTGAAATAACTACAAGCCATATAGGCATGTTTTATGAAATATTTACAACTTTTGTACGAATTCTATTTATGGCGCCGTGTCAATATTAATCGACATTTCTAAGGCCGTAAATATTATCGTACCAAAAGACATGCCTTTGAAAAATAAAGTAAAAATATTTTTGGATTTTTCTAGATTTTTCAATTTTTATGGTTTTTATTTGGTTTTATATTTTTGTATTTTGCTTTTGTGGATAAAAATATAAACAATATATACAAATGATCACCAAGGATACGGAGAATAGTTTACCATCACTATTCTTTCGCTTCATCTGCCAATTCCTTTAGAGTCTCAGGCGAGAAGGTTCTCATTCCTAGCTTGTCGGCCAAAAATTCAATTCGAGCGCGATCTAAAGCCTTCGTGAAAATATCTACCAATTGATACTCAGATCGGACAAAGTAAAGCTCGATTACTCCATTTTCCAGTTGCTCCTTGATGAAGTGGTAGCGAATGTCAATATGCTTCGACCGGGAGAATTGAACGTTGTTGCAGCATAAGGCAATTGCACTCTTGTTGTCACAGTACATCGGAATTTTGTTGAAACCTAGACCATAGTCGGTTAATTGCGATCTCATCCAAAGAATTTGAGCACAGCAACCGGACATAGCTATGTATTCTGCTTCCGTACTTGAAATTGCAGCGCTTTTCTGCCTTTTCGATGCCCAACTGATTAGTCGATCTCCTAGTAGTTGCAAAGTTCCACTCGTGCTACGCCTTGTATCTTGACAACCCGCGTGATCCACATCTGCATATGCCATTAGTGCAATAGAAGAGTCCTTCGAATACCAAAGTCCCCGATTAATGGTTCCTTTAAGATATCGAAAGATCCTTTTAACAGTAGCTAAGTGTAACTCAGTAGGCCTAGTTTGATACCTAGCACACATACATATAGCAAACTGAAGATCAGGTCGACTGGCTGTGATATACAGAAGGGTACCGATCATTCCACGATAAAGTGTCGGATCAACGGCAACTCCATGTGGATCTGCATCAAGCTTAGATTTTTTCACCATTGGAGTATCCATAGGGTCGCAAGATTCCATCTTATATTTCTTTAGCAATTCAAGGGCATACTTGGATTGATTGATAAAGATGCCTCTAGGACTCTGAGATATCTGAAGACCTAAGAAGAATGATACCTTGCCCATCATTGACATCTTAAACTTGGAAGACATGAGTGTCCCAAACTCGTCGGATAAGGTTTGGGTCGAGGCTGCAAATATAATATCATCAACATATATTTGTACCATAATCATATCTTTACCTCGTTTCTGAATGAACAGCGTGGGATCCACCTTGCCTTTAGCGAAGCCTTGTGTAATGAGGAATTGTGACAATAGATCATACCATGCGCGTGGAGCTTGCTTCAACCCATAGAGAGCCTTCTTAAGCTTGTACACGTGATTAGGATAATTAGGATTCACAAAACCATCCGGTTGTTGAACATAGACCTCTTCCTTGAGTTCACCATTAAGAAATGCCGTCTTCACATCCATCTGATAGACGATCATATTCATATGGGCTGTATAAGTGAGGAATAGTCGAATAGCTTCCAAACGAGCAACAGGTGCAAAGGATTCCATAAAGTCGATGCCCAATAATTGCTTGTATCCACGAGCTACTAGTCGAGCTTTGTTCTTCAATATTCCGCCTAACTCATCGAGTTTCACCTTGTAAACCCATTTCAAAGTGAGTAACTGCACTTGATCCGGGCATGGGACAAGTTCCCAAACTTCAAGACGTATGAATTCATTAAGTTCTTCTTGCATAGCTTCTATCCAACAGGATTGAGTAAAAGCTTGTTGCCATGTCTTAGGTTCTACTTCAGTGAGAAACGCATCAAAATGACAAAACATGGCATCACTAGTATCTAAGATCACTACATGACATCCAAAGGATTTAAGAAAGTCTATATTAGGCTTCCTTTTCCAAAATAGCTCATAAGGTGTCTTATTGTGGATTTTGTTGACCAAGGCACTATTTTGAACATAGCAAGCCGTGTTCACATCCTCAGCCCAAAAAGCAATGGGAAACTTAGCATCTGCTAACATGGTCCTAGCTGCTTCTATTAGAGTTCTATTCTTTATTTCGGCTACACCATTATGTTGTGGAGTTCTAGCTATGCTAAACTCCCTAGAAATTCCCTTATTGACACAAAAGGCATCTAAAAGATTGTTCCTAAACTCACCACCATTGTTACTTCTAAGAATTTTAACCTCATTACCTGTTTTCTTCTCAATTTGTATGATGAAGTTAATTAAAGTCTTAGCAGTACTCTTTAAGTCCAAAAAGAAAGTTCAAGTAAACCTAGAATAATCATCAGTGATAACAAAACAGTAAGATTTACCATTTAGGTTTTCTATATTGGTTGGGCCAAATAAGTCCATATGTAGCAAGTGAAGTGGTTTAGAACTAGAATGCACACTTTTAGACTTAAAGGAGACCTTATATTGTTTGCCTTTAAGACATGCAACACAAGAGTGGTGATTGTGAAAAGCCATTGAAGGCAAACCATCAACAAGATCATGTCTCACAAGTCTATTAATGTTCTTAAAGTTAATGTGCCCTAACCTTCTGTGTCATAAATTACTTTCATCAACTGATGCTTTAGCATAAAGACATGACAGATTTTTGTTCATCTTAATCCCTTTTAGATTAACATTATAAATGTCCTTATGCCTAGGTGTTCTATACTCAATAAACTTCGCATCAGGAATCTTAAAATCCTTACTCAACACCAAGCATTCAGTATCAGTAAAAAGAACTTTATTTTTGTTGTCACAAACTTGTGACACACTAAACAAGTTATAATCAAGTTCCTTTACCAAAAAGACGTCTTTAAAACGTAAATTGTTGGTGATAAGAGTGCCTTTGCCAGAGATGATACCATATCCTCCACCAAAGTACACTTTGTCACACTACAACAAAATGAGCCTAATATAACACTTAACAAGCAACACTTCTGAAATATGTTGCCTATTTGATAACCTTGATGTTAAAACAACATTAAAGAAATAAGTGTTGCATATTCCAATATAAATCAACACTTTTAGAGAAGTGTCGCAACTTTGATACATAAAGAGAACACTTGATAAAAAGTGTTGCACATTTCACAAAGATAAAGTTCTTAAAAAAATGAACAATTATGTATTTTAGATGAATGACTACCCGCTTGTTGTTCCCTCTAAATATTTCCTCAAAAATTAAATTAACCCTCCACACTTTTCCTCAAAAAATAAATTAACCCTCCAATTTTTTTCCCTAAAAATTAACTTAATCCAGATCTAATTTTTATCTCCTTCTCCGTATTTAAAAAAAAGTCAGATCTGATTAAGAAACATCCTTCTCTAACCCTCTTTAATGGGCCTCAATGATTTCTTCTCATCTCCAAAGCTATTCCTTGATCTCACAACAATATTTCATATTGTTTTGCTTTTGCACAGACATATATTTATATTGAGATATTATATTCTGGGATTTGTGTTCAGGCATGTAGCAATGTGATGTTCCGATCATAGGTATCATCGGTAAACTTCTCTTGTATACATATAAATTCAAAATCTAGTTCTATTGTGAGGTTAGAAATGTTTTTTCATATTTATTAAGTACTAGTATATGATTATATTCTAATTTTGTACTTCATATATTTTTGTAACATGATTAAGAAAATAACAAGGATAAGAGATGATAGATCGAGTCGCAATAATGCCAACTAAAACTAGTTGTATTAAAAAGAGAAAGAACCCACCTAATTAAGTAGTAGTTTTTATTAGGATGACATATACTTAAAATTTGTGTTTATGGAAGTAAGCCAATAAAATCAAGGAATAAGATGATGCTATAATACTTTAAACCACTTAGTTTCTTCGCTAGTTATTTACGTGCACCCTAATTTATCCATATAGTGTTAGAGAGTGGATATATTGACATACACCTTACCCGAGTTCGAAAATCAACTTATTGATTCATGGAGACTAAAAGAAGCATCTATCGTAACTAATAGCTATTCGCTTAGTTTAGTAATAAAATTAAATCTCAAACCTGTTTTTGAAATAGAGAACATTGCATGAAAAAGTAACAGGCTTTGGATTGTATTATATTTTGGGTGATAAACTTTAGTTGCACACATATAGGCTCGAACTCTCGGAAAGTTCTAATTAAGCATCTAACATATTATAACCATCTTTCATGCGCCGTATCAAAAAATCAAATATAGTCAATGGCACAAATAGGTCGGCTCCATGTCATTATTTTGTCAATGTAACTGGGTTAAAATACCTCAAATCTAGTTATTTGTAAGTTTGAGTGTTTTTAGGGTTATCGTTAATTAGCACCTTTGCATATTTGAACCTAATATGCGTTGAAGTCCTTGTTTTATCAGGGGATTCAGTCTTCTAAGAAACATTGTATTATTTGAAAGTATATATTTGATAGGTTTTCCCCGAGCGACGATTTTAACCACAAAGGGGTGACCCTTGTGGCCACGGTGGTTCACATGCGCTGACTCGGGGCTATCGATAAAGGTAGTCGCGGTCGCAATGTTGAGTAAAAAAAGAAATATATTTGGAGGACCAAATCAATCTAAAAACTGAATCGTGGACTTAACAGCATTTTCTATAAAAGCATGTAGGATTATATGATGATAACACTTTTTTATCATAAGTATAAAAGTTGGTACCTCCTTTATTTTCATTAAAAACAAGTCTGGCTACCCAAAACACGAATCTATTAACAAAGTTCTTTACCTTTAATGTGCATCAATTATTAACATAAAGTATGCCGATATTCATAATAGGTACACTACATTGCAATTTAACTGGATGTCCGATGTAGCAAATGATATTACACTAGATACTAATCACCAATTATTTTACACTATAAAGTAATATGCTATTGATCTTTTACTAAAGCTCATTTTTCCCCTTGTAAGCGATTGGTTATGCATCGTTTTTTGGTCAATATGTCAATGATTTTAGCACTATGTGGTTTTGTCTACTGTTTACTACACTTGGATTAGTGTTATCGACATATATTAGCGAAAAAATCACACATTTAAAAACTTTGAAACGGTAAATCACTTCTCATCTTTACGAGCATCATCTCCTACTTGCCTTCATCATTTAGTAGAACTGTTATGTTCAGGTAAATTTAACTTTATACCAATTAGGATGTTACAAAATATCAGTCCCACTTATTTGGAAATGAAGATAGAATTGGATTTTTTGGTAAATTGTCAATAAGCCGAAAGAAAAATTCCTATCGATTATTCTGCAAGATACAATAGTAAATCAGGAGGGCTTTAGAAATCTGCTTATTTTCCCTTTAATGTTTGTGTTTATTTATTTATATATGTCGTTAAATAGTTCATCATGATAACTCCTTTTTTACTAATTGTTTATCAAAAATAATATCACAATTCAGTTAGGTTAATAGTTCAGGAGTAATGCCAATTATATTTTCCAAGTGATCGTTAGCACTTGGGGTGTCGAAAAAGTCGACCCAACCCGAACCCGAACCGGAATAACCCTATTCGTGTCGGGTCACTCGGGTCCAAAAACGTATTCGGGTCAATTCGGTTTGACCCGAATTGACCCGAGTTCTAGTTAGGCTCAGGTTCGGGTTTATATTTTTTAGCCTTGACCCGATTTGACCCGAACCCGACCAACCCGACTCGAATAACACTAGCTACATTATATTTAAACTTAACTAAGCCAGTTTGTACACTTTTTCATTATACCCGGGTTGACCCAAACCCGAATCGACCCGACCCGAGTGATCCGAGTTCTAATTAGGCTCGGATTCGGGTATGAATTTTAGCCTCAACCCGATTTGACCCAACCCGAGTTTACCCGAACCCGACCGGGTCAACCCGAGTCACAACCCTAGTTAGCACTTCCTGCCATTCTAGCACAGTCTGGTTTGAACTTCCTAAAAAATGTTGTTGGATTGGTTCCTGGGGTAAGAATGTTGTGTGGACCAAAATTTCTCTTGTAACTGTTGATAGTTTTGTAGATTCGTTAACTAACTATATTTTGTATCTGTACGTACTTTTTAACTTATGAATAATATTGTATTGATAAGTTTATTTAAGTATTACTACACATTCCTAAAATTGGACCCGGATGATGCGAGTAATTGAAGCGTCAAGGTGCCTCCACTCCTGTTGTACGACAAAGGAAAAGCATAACCGCGCTCATCGGAACCGTACGCTCGATCTCATGTAGTTCTTTTTATACTAAGAAAATAATAGAAACACATGATCAACACTTCTATTTTATATTTTCGCCAGTATGGTTTGAAACAAAAAAACTATAACAATCATTAAAAAAACTAATACTTTTGTTATGGGATCCAGGTTCTGAGTAGGATATTAGTTTAAGGGTGAGTATTTTTGGTGATTCTTGCAGCTGGGATAAGTTCGAGCGCACACACCAAAAGGAAGGACATTTATATGTTGATATATATGGTGAAGGATCAACGATTATATTGTAAGATGATGTTAACAATTTAGTTTTTAATTATGCTATTTGTTACTTTGCATATTTAGAGGAATTATTTCATTTGTGTATATTCAATGAAAGAATAATGAAGAACTAGATGATGGAAGTGCTTAAGAATCATTTTCAGGATGCGACGAACAAAAAGCTTAAAGGCCGTTATAGAAGTCAGGTTGTTTATATGCAAAATATTCTGTATCGGGTCATGACTAAAAGAAGATTAAGTTAGCATAATATCATGAAAGAAACGGAACAAGTTAATGACCTGCAAGACAAGTTAGTTGGAGATGCGGTGCAGAAGCATATACAAAATATTGTCGCCTGGAATTGGTATACTCTTTTAAACACGAGTTATTGTGTATGTCTAGTAAAAGGTATGAGCCATTACTATTCTATTTGATTCTATATGTTCTAGTATAAGTATTTTTTTTAACTTAGCTCGAGTATAAGTAACTAGCAAAAGTAGTATAAGTAATTATCAAAAGCAGATGTTGCAGTATTATAAGTAACTACTAGTTTGTGAATTTCGCTATCCCTTGAGATTAGTTTCATCCAAAATTTTGATAAATGAGAACATAAATCATTAGATGCTTTTATATGATTATAAAAGATAACCATTTTATTATAGTCCATCCTCGTAATGACCCAAAAAACTTCATCTATGTAGGAATAGATGTGTATTCCAATAAAGACAATAAAGAACAACTGAATTTATGTGAACATGAGGAATAGGCAACCGAGCCATTTTATCCTTTCAAGTAATTTATCAATTGAGCCTTACAAAAAAATAGCTTGTATCCAATTACATACACACCACTAGAGTATTGGCAAGCAAGTCACCCAATCTCAAACCAAAAAGCAAACAGTTAGAATGTTAGATTGTTCCGACGAGTTGCCCACACTTTTTCTTTCTTGACCCTAATGTTTTGTAGTGTACAAATACTAGTTTTACTTTCTATACTGGAATATCCATTAACACGGAAATTAACTTACTAACCTTAACTTGTCATTGTCTTTAATTGTTACTAACAAAAGAAAGACACGTAACTATTCTTCATGAGATTAATGTACAACAACCAATCTTGTTGACCTTCTTAATTCTCACTTCTTGATTGCTATAAGGTATAGTGATTTGTGTTTGTGTTGATTGTATTTTTTCGAATATTATATGAACACTATTACAGAGATTAATTAGAGTTTTTTTAGTGTAGGTTAGAACTGTATACTAATCCTAGCTAGCCTTTTTATTCCACCCTTAGAAGAAAAAGCTAACTTATTCATTTACATGTGCTGCAGGATATGTTGTTTTGGTGTACTATAAGCTGCGAGTGGAAGAGAATTGCAAAGATGGCAAGATTAGATTACCTTTCTTTTACCATATATTGTTTATGAATTATCTACATCGAACAAGTTTGTAAAAATACATTGTAATACCTTATTGTATATATAATATTTCAGTGTGTTATAAAGAAATACGTATTTTTCTTTGCAGCAATACAAATGTTACTCGATAAAAGAAAAGTGCTGCATAGGTATGATAGAAACGACAAAAAAATGTTTCACTTGATACAATAAACTGTTGCAAACCTAATGATAGTATAAGAAAAAGTGTTGCATTATTTTGTAGAAAGTGTTGTATTACGATCTAAATATGTTGCATTTGCATGTAAAAGTGTTGCGCATCAGAATATACGTATTGCAGTTGATTGTATTAAGTGCTACATTCAAGTTTAAAAAGTGTTGCACATTAAACGTGTGTTTGCTAAACAAAGGTAACACTTTAAGAAAGTGTTGCACATTCCGAAATTAAGTGTTGCTTATAGCTAAAGCGACGTTTCATAAGATGGAACTTACTAAAGTGTTACATTAGGCATAATGTAACACTTTATAAGCATAATACAACACTTTATGAGTGTTTCCTTAACCTCATTTTGTTGTAGTGTCACCATCTTTAATGGGGATAAAATCTGTCAAATAATTATCCTTCCCCGTCATGTGCCTAGAGCATCCACTGTCCCAATATCCATGATCATTGACCTGCTTTTGAATGCCCTGTACATAAAGAAAACAAATAACTTTCTTTGGGAACCCAAGCCTGTGCATACTTGGATTCATGTGGTTGTTCAACAGAACTGACTTATTCCTTGTAACAACCCATTGTTCATCCCTTTGTGGCGTGAACACCCAGTTTACCCCAATTGGTTTAGTAATGACCTTTGAAAGATAATTAAATCTGTTGCAGGTCATAGATTTTCCATCTGAATTAGGGTTTTTGTCTTGTTTACGTCTCCATGTCAAACTAGATGAAGCTTTAGACCCCTTTCCCCTAGGTTGTAAATACCTATTGTTACTTGGTCTAACACAAGATCTAACAGCAGCTAGCTGTGGCATTTTCTACCAAACTATTTGTTCCTGTCAGCGTTGAATGTGTTTATGTCAGCGCTGAATTTGTTCCTATCAGCGTCCAAATTAGGGTTTGCTACAGGAACCCATTGTCTGTTAGACCAAGTGTTGGTCTTTTAAAAGGGCCTTTGTCCATGAGTATTAGTCCCTTTAGAAAAGAAGGGAGCTGGTCTAATGGCCTGTGGACTTGTTTGGACAAAAGGTTTGGGTTTGACCATGGTTGACCTATTGTCAGTGGTGGATTTAGATCCACTGACACACTTATAGGCCAAATGAGAAAAACTTCCGCATGTGAAACAACCCTTTCTAGACTAGCCTTAGGTCTGGATTGAAAGAACCCTGTCCCATTAACACTAGCTTGACTTTAGGATGACCTAGGTTTTCTATACATTTCAGCATATTTAACACTAGGTTTTCTCTTAATTGGTGAGCCAAGATCAATGGTTTTTTTAGTGGTGGGGTTGGTCACAGTAATGGGTGTAGGTATAATTGGACTCTCACTGAGAATTCCACCCTTACCAAAAAGAAAAGGATTGGCTGCTTTCCATTGTTCACGATCAGTCACCATTTATTGATATTTCTCAACTGGGAAAGCACTCTGGGTGGAGGAATAAATTCCTCTTTTTGGAGTTATGGGATACCAGTCCAAGAGAGATCCTTTCTCTGGACACCATAGAAGTTCCCAGCAGGTGGTCGAACAGCAACATACTAATTCATCCCAATCCCAGACTTGTCCCTAGGGTATCTTTGTTCACTAACACACTTTTCTATGATTTGAATAGCTTTATCAAAATTTTCAATTTTAAGCCCTACATTTTCTTTATCTTTAATGGTTTCACTTAACTGAAGTTGCAAGTCAGCCCTACATTTCATTAGAGACTCTCTAGCTTCATTACTGACATTCAGATCTCTAGTTAAAATATTAATTTGATCTTTTAGGTCAAATTCCATTTTCGTATATTCCTCAATCGTCCCTTCATATTGTACAAGTGCCATTTGATAGTTTGCAAGTCTAGTGCTTATATTTATAACATCTGATTTTAACTTTAAATTTTCTTTGTTAAGTTTTTCAGTGTTTAACCTGCACCCTTTACTACAAAAAGCATCATCATATACCTCATTATCTAATGAAGATGAGGAGTTGGCCATGAGAGCAAAGTGACCATGCTCTTCTTCTTCTTTTTCAGCAATCAAAGCCTGATTCTCAACCACATCCTTTGCCATATAGCTCCAGTCCCATCCAACACCATCAGTATCTTGCATGGCGACCATAGCCTTTGGCTTAGCATCTTCAGCCTTGATGATTTGGGTTGAATTCTTTCCAGCATCAGATCTTCTTGGAGATCTGCACTCCCTCATGAAGTGTCCCATCCTATGGCAGTTATAGCACTCAACCTTGGATTTGTCAAATCCATCTGTGTCTTTAGCATTAAAGATCATCTTTTTCCAAACCTCATGTTCCATCTGTTAGCCCTTATGCTTGCAAGTTCCATATTCTACTTGATATCCATCTCTTCCAAGTCAGCATCACTGATTTGCTCAAGGTCCTCATAAGTAACTAAGGAACCATTGGGTAATGCAGCAATGTAGGCACATAATGTATCCAAATCAATACCAGCAGGTTTAAGGCTTGGTGAACCAACATTGTATGTGTCAGCGTCAAAATTTGAGCCGCTGACAAAGGTTGATCCACCGCTGACAAAAGTTGATCCAGTAATAGGATGTACATTCATTCCATTGACATATGAGTCTTTGTCAATGGTTTGAGATTCGCTATGCGAGATGAAAGCCATGTTCCCAGATGTTGACTTGCTTCCATGTTCAAGTAAGGTCTTACTCTCCAAAATCTTTAGCTTATTGTAGATATCATAAAAGGAAGCACTCTTATGGGCCTTGGTGGCAAGGATTGATCTAGCTTCAATTTTCCATGCATCACCAAGACCTCTAAGGAATGTAGCAATGATATCAGCATCATCATGTTCTGTTCCCATAAAAGACAACTTGCTAGTGATGTCTAGAAGCCGACTTCTCACCTCACATAGATTCTCATTGGGATGAGCCTTAAACACAACATATTCACTCAAAAGTTGCTTCTTCCTTTCTTTTGTTGTTTCTTCATTACCACCATAGGTAACTTGAAGAGTTGCCCAAAGATTTTTAGCAGAATCAAAATTTCTGTATTTGTGTTGATTCTTTGGACCCAAAGAGAGTTTAAGAATGTTCAACGCCTTCAAGTCATTCCTTCTTAAGGCTATATCAGCAACTGAGATAGCTCTTCCATCTTCAGGTCTTTCATCAAGATCTGCACCAGTTGAACCAGCTGTAGTTCTTGCTGCAATAGCAGCAGCAATCCTAGCTGCTTTATCAAATTGATTGCCATATTCAATAAATTCCCAAAGAGTATGGTCATGAACTTGAAGATATTGTTCTAAATTATACTTCCATTGTTCAAAGTTGTCAGGGTCGAGCATAGGGATTTTGAGGTTGTGATTTGATGAGGATGAAAACTCTGTGGTAGACATCTTGTTTGGTTTTAGGGTTTCTGGTGATTTAGGGTTTACCGTTCTTTTAGATCAAAGTTCCTCAACAAGCTCTGATACCACTTGTTGATCCCAAACTTAGATCGATTAGCTTTGTGTTAAACGAGATTGAATCAAGATTAACACTTAGAGAAACTTTTTGTATTTAACAATCTAAGTGTTATGCGGAATTAACACTTAAAACAAAGAACAAACAAACAATGTAAACCAAACTTTCACTCTTGATTGACAATGAAACTTGAGTATAATGAAAGTTGTAAAACTTGTGAAAACTTATTAAAACTGATATCAGACTATCAACCCTACGACCTCATTTTATAAGACAAGGAGTCCTGTACAAAGGTCTACCTATCAACTATTCTAGGTAAAGATAATTGATATGAGTGATTTTACTCATATCATATATATATTATAAAACGATGAATAAATGCATATAATGAATCAAAAATGCCTTGTATATGTTTGTTTGTCGTTTCATGTGTGTAGGTACCGATGATCTCGAAAACCGGCAAAAAACGGCACGAGTTTGAAGAAAAGATCGAGGAAGCCAAATACAAGCTCGATTTTAGCGGATTTTATCTTAATGAAGGATTTTGGGCTTGTGGGTCCCACTTATGATTAATGGGCTCAAAAGACCATTTGAGAAAATATATTATTTACCATTGGGCTCAAAAGCCCAAAAAGGGCCCAAGTTCCTTTTCTTAAAAATTATATAAAACAGATGGAGTAAATAACTAATTGGATCCAAGGCCCATTATCAAGTTGGATTCGCTCAAAGGCCAAAAAACAAAGCCCATTTGTTTTCATATTAAACGAATGGAAAGATATATTACAAGTTTTATCTCAACTTGGTCAAACCGTAACTCACATCTCACAATTTTCTTCGATACATCCAATGTATCCTTCTCTCACCTTTCAACCCAAATAAACCAAACACCACCATTTTCCTAACCCTAGATTCAAAATAAATAATAATTGGGGGTTTCTTACTTCAAGCGCGTGTTACACACGGCTCTTAATTAATTACCAAGTTTCTCGGAGAGGAAGAAGATGCCCATAACCATAGTGACGTGGCCCCATTCTCGCTCCTGATTGGTGGAAACACCTCACCCTCAAAGATCCTCCAATAAGATGAAGCCATCTCAGCACTAAACAAACACAACTAGCATAATCGATTGCCACACTGGCGATCCGTGTGCTAGTGTGTATATCTCCCCAGTTAGATCAAAAAGAAAGAAGAAAGAGAAGAAATCGAAGGCTGAAATTGAAGATGCTCCTCAACAACCTTCCACCAAGGGCCTTGGGGGTTGGCTATAAAAACCCCCCTATTTCCTGTAATTGATGATCCCATTCTTAGTTTTAATGTTATTATGCTAAATTAGTTTTAGGGTAATTGTATTTCTCTTTTCAGTATTGTAAGCATCCTTGTTAATTAATAAAAGTTAATTTGGATTTAATTAAATTCGTGTTTTACTTTTCTGTCTAAATTTAATATTTGCAATTTATTCTTTACACTGATTAGCTATAATAATGATAAAAAAATATTTAATTAAGCTGAATAATAGCTTGTATTAAATATTTAAAGATTAAATTTGGGGATAAACTTTCCCCATTGGGATGTTTAAATCAATCTGGTTCGAATGATGATGGTGATGAAGATGGTGGTTCAATGATGTTAGATGAATGGTGAAGTTTATTTGGTTTCAAAAGATTGCTCAGCGTAAATCTTTGTCTCAAAGGATATCTACAAAAGGTTTTAATTCCTTTTCTTTTATTGTTTAAGTTTTATGTTATGTAGTAGTTTACAATAAATCTGTTTTTGAGTTTATTGATTAATGGATTAGGGTTTGAGGATTATGTTATAGATTTAATTAAATCTGTTTGGAAAATGTTTAGTTAGTTTTACTGTTCGGATTTTTGTGTATGGTTTAAGTAAGCTGTTGTACATGAAAGTTTATTTAATCTGTTTAAAAGGGTTTTGATAAACTGATTAAAATGAGTTTTTAATTCAAGTCTTTTGCTGATATTGAGAACTTTTATCCGATTGTGGTGAAGATCTGCTTAACAGGTTACTTTGCAAGTTTTTTTATGATCTGATAAAAGTTTGGTGATATTCTTTTTAAGTAGTAAAGTTATTTTTTTAAACAGATTTGAGTAAACTGATTTAAATAGAGGTTTTGTATTAAACTGGACATGAGAGGTTTGGATGCAAGTATTGAGCTATCTGATTTAGAAGTCTTTTATTATAAGTAGTAATCTGTTAGCTATCTTTGAGATTTGAGTTTATTATTTGAATCTTATCAGCTTGTGATTTTAACTGATAGTAGCCTTCACTTGTTACTGTTATTCAGTAGTAATTTTGCTGATAAGATTAGTTTGCTGATTTTGTAAATTGTTGATGAATGCTATATTGTTTTTGTAGCTAATATAAGCTTTGTAGGTTTCATGTTACTAATTTTTAGTAGTATATTTGCTGATATATATGTTAGCTTTGTTGTATTTGTCTGTTTTGCTGAACTGTAATTGCTATCAGACTAAATTGGTCTGGTAGTTTATAGCTGATATCTATCAGTTCCAAATAAGATATTTATCACATTTAGTCACCCCTGTGACTTTGACATTTACTTTGTAAAAAAAAATTCTCACAAAAACTGTCCCCAATGGGACTCGAACTCATGTCCTTATGGATAACAGCCAAATGCGTTTACCAGTTGCTCTAGTTAGCTGTTTTTGTTATAATACCAAATTTGAAAATAATATAGCTTGACAGTAGGCTGTCAGCTTTAGTTTTGTTTAAATAAATAGATTTACCTTTATTTAAATTCAAATTATTTTATATAATTTTAAAATAATAAATAAATAATAACAAAATAATTTTTTTTTATTAATTTTATAAAACTAATTAGTTATAAAAGTTAGTTTTTAAATAAATTAGATTTTTAATAATTAGATTTTAATTAAGTTAGTTTAAAACAAAATAGTTTTAGAAAATAGATTTATTTTTAGTAAAAAGTAAAAGTTATTTTTTTAAAATAGATTTTTAATTTAATATTTTTTAATTTTTAATATTGTCTATTAGATTAAGTAATGGGGAATGATTCATGCACTTAGGTTTTAAAATTGTAGGAGTAATTTTTAGTTAAAAACCAAAAAACTCATTCGAATCAGTTGTCCAAATCAAAACAAAACGTCTCAAATTCACTCGATCTTCGTGTACAACGAACTTGGTTCATCATCGTGTTTAATTAAATCCGTCTTTGGTATTTTTAGTCTATTACTTTTTCCTATAGGTAATTTTCTATTTTACCCTATAACGTATCTAATTAACATATACATTCCACGACACATCAAAAATTTTGGCGCCGCTGCCGGGGATCTTGTGTACGATTCGTCTTGTTGAGATTTGTTGATCGTTGATTTGAAGACCCTTTCCGTCCTCGGAAAGTTTTGTTATTTTTCTATTATAGTATGTATCGTTTTTCGTGTTTTTTGTGATTACTATATTATATTACGTAGAACAATAAATTTACCTACTACCAAATAAGACCTTAGTTGGGATTTCATCACCTAGCTATTGTACTCGAATCTAAAATGAAAAAAGGCAAAATAGATAAATACTAATAAAAAGTTTGAACTCGATTTATACAAACTATAAGGTGGGTATAAGGCGACGTGCAATAAAATGCCGTCTAAGGAAAAAGGTTTTTAAGTGCTTTGTGCCACCTCGTTTCCCCGCTTGCTTGTGCGTATATTGAGAGGGACGACCGATTATTGGTTTGCCAACTCAAGAAGTATTATTTCTTATTTTTGTAGTTTACTTATTGAACCTCGAGACGTTTAGGTTTTCACCTATCGTTTCAAAGTCGACCGAGGGTAGATTACTTCCATAGTAGTTATCCTTATTCTTTGTTTTTATCGATCTTTTTGGTTGAGCAATACCAAATAAAATACCAAAAATAATCTTCTTCTTGTCTAATTTCTTTTCTTCAACCCTCTAAAATTCTCGTCACTTTGGTTTATGCAATTACGATCTTCTCGACTTTCGATTGATTACAATAGGCTTGAAAATATTCCTAGTAGAAATAGAAATCGTCAACAACGAATAGTGGAACCCGAGTTTCCACCTATTGTTGTAGAGATGGCCGATAACCGAACAATGGAGGAATTGCTCTGTGCACCCACCGAAGGGTATGGGGAAGCAATCGTTGTGCCGGGTATTTTAGCGGATCATTTTGAGATTAATTCTGGTCTTTTATCGCTCATTCGTGCCGACCAATTTCGTGGCAATGAGACCGATAGCCCGCACTCCACATTCGAAATTTTCATCGTATTACCTCGACTCTCAAGTTTAGAGATGTGACGAATGACGCGATTAAGCTCATGCTTTTTTCGTACTCGCTCGAGGGTAACGCTAAGATTTGGTATGAGAAAGAACCACCGGGTTCGATTTTGACATGGGATGATTTAGTGTCTAAGTTCATGAATTACTTCTTTCCACCATCCAAAACAACACACTTTAAGAACGAGATCACTAGATTTGAACAAAAAGTGCATGAATCGTTTGGGGTTGCTTGGGAAGGGTTTAAAGATTTGTTAAGAAAATGTCCACACCACGGTTTTGCGGAATTACACCAAATCAATACTTTTTATAATGGACTTAATATGGTTGAACAAGATTCTTTAAATGCCGCCGCGGGTGGTAATCTTTTAAGAAAAACTTCGAGAGACGCGTGGAGTATAATTGAGAATAAGTCTAGATTGCAATATTCACGAAACACACCGGTTGTTTCCAATGTGAATTCATCTAATACCGAGATTGCTAGATTGGACTCTAAGATTGATAATGGATTTGCTACATTGTTGAATGAGATTAGGAAGAATCCTCATGGATCGATTAATATGGTTGAGAATTTTTGTGTATCATGTGGTGGAGCACATCCTAATTATGCTTGTTCAACCACGGGGTTTGATCAAGCTAATGCTTTTGCCGCGACGGGAACTTATGGCTCCAACGGTCAAGTTCCTCGTCAAAATCATGTTGCTCCACCGGGTTTTCCACCGGTTCAAAATAGGTACAACAATGGAAATAATGGGAATAACTTTAACTGTGGTAACCAAGGGAATTACAATCAAGGAAATGAGTTTAATGCTAATCAAAACAATCAAGGTTTTCAAAACAATAACCAAAATGATTTGTCAAGCTACATTAAAACAAATGAGGAAAATTTGAAAGCTTTTCAAAACAATGTTCAAGGACAAATGGAAACTTTAAAAAATGAGTTTCAAAATACGATCAAGGGGCAAAATAACAAGATTGAGCTTAACCAACAAAGATTTGAACAAATACTAGAGCAAAACCAAAACCGTTTTGAGCAAAGATTAGAGCAAAGTCAAAATCGTATGCAACAATGTTTGGAAAAAGGTCAAAACAAATTGCTTTCGATGTTTGAGTCTTTTATGAGCAAACCCTCCTCTTCTTCGGGTGACTTACCTAGCAACACCATTCCAAACCCGAAGGGTTAGATGAAAGCTATAACTACACGTAGTGGGAAGGCTTTAGACGGACCTTTGCTTCCACATGTGAGTACCTCTCCGGTGAGGGAAGTGGAGCAAGAACCCGAGGTGGTTAAAGAAAAGGAAGTTCCTATTCCACCAAAGGTAGACCAATTGCCTATTCTGGAACCCGAGCTTCCGAAGACTAAACCCACACTACCCTACACTTCGAGACTTAACAAAGAGAAGCTCCACGAAAAGACCAATGCTCAAATGTCTATGTTTCTTGAGGTGTTTAAGAAAATGTATATTAATCTTAGTTTCGCGGATGCATTGCTTAACATGCCTAAGTTTGCTTCGACAATAAAAAGGATGATGAACAATAAAAAGAAATTGGTTGAAGTATCTACATCTTTAAATGAAAGTTGTTCCGCGGTTCTCTCTAAAAAGTTTCCCAAAAAGCTTGGAGACCCCAGTCAATTTGTGATACCATGTGATTTCCCTAATATGGAAGAATGCTTAGCATTAGCCGATCTTGGCGCTAGCATTAATTTGATGCATCTTTCCGTGTGGAAAAGGTTATCACTTCCCGAGCTTACACCTACTAAGATGACTATCAAGCTAGCGGATCGATCGACCGCCTTTCCAAAAGGTATAGCCGAGAACGTGTTAGTCAAAGTAGGAAAGCTCATCTTCCCAACGGATTTTGTAATTTGTGATTATCCAGAAAATTCTCGTGTGCCTCTTATTTTGGGAAGACCGTTTTTAAATACGGCTAGTTCTATAGTTGACATGAGAGCGGGGAAATTGACTTTAAGTTTTGATGATGAAAGTATCACACTTTATGTTGGTAATATCTCGAGACCTTCTTCAGATTGCGACGAGGAATCAATCAATCAAATCGATGTGATTGATGTTGCTAGTGAAGACGTTTTGCAAGATATGCTTGGTTTTTCGGATATTTCCAAAAGTTGCAATCCCACTTCATCGAATCCGATTATCTCTTTGGCTAAACCTCCACTCACTCCATTTGAGGGAGGGGACTTCGTTCTAGAAGAGCTCAAGGATAATGGTCATTAAAAAATCGATAAGGAAATTGATGATTACCTTAGCAAACCATTCGATCCTAGTGAGTTTGATAGTAAGAATTTTGATCCCGAGGGAGATATTGCGTTGATTGAAAAGTTGTTGAATATGGATCCTTTTGAATCACCACCTATGGAATTAAAAGTTGTGAATGAAAATGAAACTAAAGTGAAAACATCTATTGAGGAAGCACCCGAATTAGAACTTAAGGAACTTCCCACTCATTTGGAGTATGCTTTTCTTGAAGGAATGGATAAGTTACTGGTGATTATTACCAAGGGATTAAAGGAAAATGAAAAGGATGAACTTATTAAAGTGCTTAAGAAACATAAACGGGCCATTGCATGGAAAATCTCCGATATTAAGGGTATAGATCCAAAATTTTGTACTCATAAAATTCTAATGGAGGAAGATTATAAACCCGCTATCCAAAATCAAAGAAGGGTCAATCCAAAGATTCATGAGGTGATCAAAAAGGAAGTTACTAAACTTCTAGACGCCGGAATGATCTACCCTATCTCGGATAGCCCATGGGTTAGTCCCGTGCATTGTGTTCCAAAGAAAGGAGGAATGACGGTTGTTACAGATGGATAATGAATTGATTCCTACTAGACTTGTAACCGGTTGGCGTGTTTGTATTGACTATAGAAAGCTTAATGATGCTACTAGGAAGGATCATTTTCCATTACCTTTTATGGATCAAATGTTAGAGAGACTAGCGGGGAATGAATTCTATTACTTTTTGGATGGATTTTCTGGCAATTTCCAAATTCCCATTGACCCTCGTGATTAAGAAAAGACCACATTCACTTGTCCTTATGGAACATTTTCTTATCGTAGAATGCCTTTTGGATTATGCAATGCTCTGGGGATGTTCCAAAGGTGTATGATGTCTATTTTCCATGATATGATCGAAAAAACCATGGAAGTCTTCATGGATGATTTCTCGGTTTTTGGGGAATCTTTCACTTCATGTCTCTCTAACTTGGAAAGAATGTTTCAACGTTGTGAGGAAACAAATCTTGTGCTTAATTATGAAAAATGTCACTTCATGTGCAAAGAGGGAATTGTGTTAGGACATAAGATCTCTAAGGCCGGTATTAAGGTTGATAGGGCTAAAATCGACGTGATTGCCAAATTACCTCCACCCACCACCGTTAAGGGAGTTAGGAGTTTTCTCGGCCATGCCGGCTTCTATTGACGTTTTATCCAAGACTTCTCTAAGATAGCTCGGCCTATGACCCATCTTTTAGAAAAAGAGACTCCATTCCTCTTTTCGGATGAGTGTATTCAAGCCTTTGAGATACTTAAAAAGAAATTAACCAAATCACCAATTTTAGTTGCTCCGGATTAGAACCTACCTTTTGAAATTATGTGTGATGCTAGTGATTACGCGGTAGGTGCGGTTTTGGGGCAACGTAAGTCAAAACATTTCTTGCCTATACACTATTGATACACTGGATTAAATGGGGTTGTAATGGGGTTCAGTATTAAATCTCGGAATCTTCTCGAATCGATCACAGCTCAAAATGGAATAGTTGTTCTTGGTGACAAATAGGGGGTTTGGTTTTCTATTCTACTAAAAGGGTAAATGTGTGAAGTAAATAAGAGTAAACTAGAAGTAATTAATTAATTAAAATAAAACTTGAATTAAAATTAAAATTAAACAGTAACTGTAAATACCCTGAAAAAGTGCTTCAATCGGAATGTATTCTTGATCCGGAATAAATCAGACAAAATCCTTCATGCGGAATAAACTACTCATGCGGAATATCTTGCTCATGCAGAATATCTTGCTCATACGGAATATTAGGTTCATGCGGAATGTTCTTTCATGCGGAATAATCGCTCATGCGGAATAATAGGCTTGATCCGGAATAAGTGCTTCATGCGGAATAACTTGTTCATACGGAATAAGTGCTTCATGCGGAATAAATAGATTATGCGGAATAAGTGCTTCATGCGGAATAACTAGTTCATACAGAATAAGTGCTTCATGCGGAATAAATAGCTTATGCGGAATAACTGCTTCATTCGGAATAAAATGCTCATGCGGAATAAATGGTCATGCGGAATAAACTGTTGATCCGGAATAATGGTTATTCCGGATGAAGGACACTGATCCGGAATATTGGATATTCCGGATGAAGGAGTTTGATGCGGAATATGAAGGTTGATCCGGAATATTGGATATTCCGGATGAAGGAGCTTGATGCGGAATGTTACTTTGATTCGGAATACTGGGAATGAAGAACAGTTAACAGACGAAAAACAGGGTAATAGATTTTAAGCCAAAATCAACCAATTATTTTAACCAAAACTTAAACAAAACTAATCACCAATCATCTACTAACCATAAACATCAAATCCCAATAATAAAAAACATAAAACCCAATAACTTTTGAAGATTAAAATCAACCAAATAAGAACTTGAAACTTTAAATGAAAAAGATGAAGATGAACAAGATTGATGAAAGGATTATATTGAAAGATTAATGTAGAGTAAACAAAAGGAAAGATTTAACACTTACAAAATTAAAGATTTAACAAGAATGAAAAATCACCAACACCTTAATGGTGTTGGCTTCCTACGAAAGAAAAGAAAGAAAACTGGGAAAATGAAAACTAGCTCAAAAAGTGTGAGGGTGATTTCCTTTTATAGGCCAAGTGGTTGGTTGGTGAGTGGGCTTTCTTCTGTCTTTTCGTCTTCTCGTCTTTTCAGTAAAGTTGACGTTTTTGTTGGGAATAAATTAAGTCCAGATCACTTGAGCGCTGACAAGAGTAAAACAAGCGTTGACAAGAGCAAAACAAGCGCTGACAGCTCAAGCGTTGACAAGACAAAGTCAAGCGTTGATACATTAAAGACAAGCACTGATGGGAAGATATACTCTACGCGTTTATTGTATTCTAGATTACTTCTAGTGCAGGAAGCAAACACTCTCAGACTTCTTTCTGATGAAAGAAAGGAAGAACTTGCAGAAGAAATGGAGCTCAAGAAAGCTATGTTTGTTCCCAGACCAGTGAAAAAGGGAATTTCTCTTGAGTTTCCCAAAGATATGGATCCACTATGTCCAAGTGAAGCTGTCATAAGAAAGAGCCTCAAGCTCTCACCATTAGAAGCTTCAGATATGGTGCAAGTGTTACCATTAGATTCCAGAAACCCAATTGTGAGCTATGAAGAAGATGAATGTGGGTTTTGGAAAATTGGCAGGTATGGCAAAGAGGTACACACTTTTACCACTCTCATATCTTTGTTTGCAAGTTGTGATAGAGAAGACTTGGTTGATCTATGGACGTTGCTAGAGACCAAGTATGAGGCTTAAGCACCAACTTCAGCTAATGGAATAAATCTGTGGTCCATATTCAAAAGAATGTGTGGACCAAAATATGAGGATCCTGCTATTTGGAAGGATCTTGAAGATGACCTCAGTGGTCTTCAATGGAGATTATATTCAGCTGCTGGTGTTTACCATTTGAGTTCTACAAAGTTTGCTGAGTATCTACTTGTGGATGGTCAGTATTTCATATCCAAGGCTATTTTGGAGAAGATGAAGGACACTCAGCTGGAGATTGATTATCCGACTGACGTGGCAAAAGATTTGATCAGATTTATTCATTACCAATATGAGAATGTTTGTAAGATTCCTCCTAGTCCTTAATGCTTATTCAGAAACTTGATCATAAGAGTGGATATCAAGTTTAGGGGAGGATTGTTGGGAATAAATTAAGGCCAGATCACTTGAGTGCTGACAAGAGTAAAACAAGCGCTGACAGCTCAAGCGTTGACAAGACAAAGTCAAGCGTTGATACATTGAAGACAAGCACTGATGGGAAGATATACTCTACGCGTTTATTGTATTCTAGATTACTTCTAGTAAAGATAGGAACAACAATGTATTTTCTATATTTATCTTTACCTAGAATAGCTGATACGTAGATTATTGTACAAGGCTTCTTATGTCTATAAAAGAAGACCTTTAGGTTAATGTTTCATATAAGTTTTCATTCGTAAACTACTTTCATTGTAAGCAAGTTTGATATCATTAATCAAAGTGAAAGTTTGTTTATATCATTGTGTGTTCTTGTTTAAGTGTTAATTCCGCATAACACTTAGATTATCATAAGCATATACAAAGGTTTCTCTAAGTGTATTACTTGATCTAATCTCGTATACATAAAGCTAAATCGATCTATGTTTAGGATCAACAAGTGGTATCAGAGCTTGTTGAGGAACTTTTGATCTTAAAGAACACAAGAACCCTAAAAATCACCAAAACCCTAATTTTCTCAAAAACCCTAACAACATCATGTCTGAAGCAATAACAACCTCCTCCTCATCTTTACCAAACATCAAGATTCCCATGCTTGATGCAACCAACTTTGATTTGTGGAAATTCAACTTTGAGCAATATCTGGGGATCTATGACTACACACTCTGGGAGATCATTGAATATGGAAACACATTCGATAAAGCTCAAAAGATTGTTGATGCTATTACTCAAAGATCAGCTGTTGTTGGATGTTCTGAAGAAGATAAGAAAGAAAAACCTGAAGATGGTAGAGCTGTGTCTGCTGATGACATAGCAAAGAAAAGGGTCGACATGAAAGCCCTAAATATTCTGAAAGTCTCTTTGGGACAAGAAAACCAGCATAAATATAGAGGCTATGAATCTGCTAAAAACCTTTGGGAAGCTCTTGAAGTTGCATATGGTGGCAATGCAGACACTAAGGAAGAGAAGAAAAAGTAACTCATGCATGATTATGCTGTCTTCAAGGCTCAACCCAATAAGAAACTGAGTAGTGTGAGAAGCAGATTGCTTGACATTATGATTGTAATGTTTTACTACTCTTTAGGAAAAGAGCGTAAATAGGGAAAGTATTAAATACGACGGTTTAGGAAAACCGTGTACAAATGACCCTAGATGCAGTTCCAAGTTCGTTTCCCAAGGAGGTATATGTTTGTGAAAAACTTGTTAAATGTTTGTGATTAATGATTGGTTTAAAAGGGGATGAGAAAAGAAAATGACGAAGACGTAAAAATTACTACTAGAAAGTTAAAACGTAAAACCTTAAAAACTTCAAAAATAAAAATTAATTCTAAAAATTACCAAAAATTCACCAAAAACCAAAATAAATAAACTAAGAGTTTACCAATGATCAAAACTTTTTCAAACCTTTTAAATAATTAAATATTGAATTTTAAATGCTAATTAAAGCCCTAAAAATCAAATAAATTATCAAAAAGCCCAAATAAAGATTTTTCAATTGGTAAACCTCTAAAATGACCTAAAAAGATTAAAAACTATTTTTAGAAATTTTTAAACTAATAAAAACTATTTAAAATGATTTAAAAACTATTAAAACTTAAAATAATTATAAAAATTAATCTAAAAGTGATAAAATTATTCTAAAAGTTGCTAAATTCCTATTTTAATGTAATAAAGCTAAGAAAAATGTAAAAAGTTGGAAAATGTGAAATTTGAAAAATAATAATAAAATAATATTAAAATAATATTAAAAATCCAAAAATTCTAAAAAATTCTAAAAACTTGCAAACTAGTTTATTTTAACCTAAATAATCAGAAAATCAAAGTGAAATGACCAGAATACCCCTACTGGGCCCTCAAATGGGCCAAAACAAAAAACAGTCAAACCAAATGGGCTTTTGGGCCCAAAAAGTCAAACTTGGCCCAATTGACTTGGAAAAGCCCTATCTGACTCAAAATTTAATTCTAAGAACAAAACTCTAAAGGCCCAAAAGCTGAATGTGAGCTTATCACAGCTTATTAAGCAAGCAGCTTATTCTTATTGGGCTTTTCAGCCCATTAAGCAATAAGCTAATGCCATAAGCTCTAATTTGACACACAACCTTCTTTTGGGATGCTTATGAGATCTGTAAAAAGAAATTTTGAAAAAGCACACTCAATAAGCCAGAAATAAGCAAAGTAAAAATTCACTAAAAGACAAAATAGTCGGGTTTGAGATTTAGGGCACCTCAGAAGCTCTAGTTTGTTGCAAAAGCTCACAAATAGCTTAACTAAGAATAATCAATCAAGAAAATCACAAAAAGCCAAGTATAATAAGCTGTATGAGCAAATAAGCTGGCTGAAAAAGCCAAATAAGCTAGTTTTCTAGCAAAAGCTTAACCAAAAGACTTGTAAACTTCCAGATATGATATTAAGCTAAGAGAAATGATTTCTATTATGAAAGATAAGTTGTTGCATGTGCCAATAAGTAGTTCTCAAAAATAAGCCAATAAGTGCTTATTTGACCAAAAGTCAAAGTACTCCAAAATGCACCAAATGATCAGGAATGATACAAGGGCTTGTTATAAGCAAATTTTGTGAAGGACTCAAGGAGGAGGCCTTGTGAATCAAGAGGTCAGTTGACCTTTTGATGACAGATTTTGCCAATAAGGACTTATTAAGCCAGTTAGCTTATATGCCTGATACAAAGCAATCCAAATAGCAAAATCCAATCACAAGCAGCACATAAACAAGTTCCAAGCAGCAAAATCACAAGGCATACACTAGAATAACAAATGCAAGCACAAAATGAGGTGGTCACTTTGCTGATGCAAATGACCACTTCAGCAACTTTTGATAAGCTATAAAATCCACAATAAGCCACCAAATTCAACAACCAGACAACCAATAGATAGCTTATCACCTAAACTATTCCCAAACCAGATTTCAGACCTTAGATCCAACAAACAAAGAAGTTATTGGATCTGATGTGTTTGACCAATTTCAAAACCACTTTTATCAGATTTTTGCAAAACTTCAAATCTCTTTTCCAAACTTTCAGAAAGTAAACCAATGACTAAAACTTGAATATTAGGACTTGTTTAGACCTCCCAAACCCCGAGAACCAAGGGCACAAGGCCACAAGGCCTTATGAACCAGTAATCCCAAACAATCCTTTATCAACCACTTTTCAAACAAACTTCTGATTTTTAAACACAACCTATTGATTTTAATGATCAAATAGCTACACTAGGTGACAACTAACACAATCAAACTCAAAAATAACCAGCACAAACACAAGAACTCAAAATCCAAGTACCAAATCCAAATCAGACATAAACATGAAATTTTTAGAGGAATCTCAAAATACCAACTTTTATAAATTTTAAAAAGGAATTACAAGTTTTAAAAGGTAAAGACTGGAACAAAGGGACTCTCACATGTTGAGGTCTCCTTTTATAGGCAAATGCCAGGCTACACTATTCACAAACCCTAGAAGTGAATTCTCTAAAATGCCCTTAAGTTCTTCTAGACGTTTTCTGCATTTGAGCTGTCCAAGTTGATCAAGGCTGTTCATTTTAGCTTTGAAATGAAGCAAGGATCCTAGGCTGTTGATTTGGACATGTAGGATGACTTGGGGGTTAAGTTGCATTCTGATTGGTTGAAAGGGAATTGGGGGTGGGGTCCATGGTGATGTGATGGGTGAGTTCAAGTGTGGGATGTATACGTGTGAGGGTTAATCACTTTTTGGTCAAGGTAATTTGGATTAACCCTTTGTTGGGTAAAAGTAAAATCTGGGTGGAAGAACATGAATAGTGGACCCATTGATCCGTTTTTGGTGGAGTGGAACCTGTTTGGCGCATGTTCTTTGTTTGAATGTTTAACCTTGGCAACTTTGGTCCTTGTATTTTGATGAAACATGTATAACACGTTTTTCAGCAACAAAACTCTATTCCCTTTGCAAATAAGTTTCACACTTTGGCAGATTTGGCACAAAACTTTGGAAAAAGGTTTTCAAGGGTTGTTTTTGCCATTTTGAGATATTTCAAGGGCTGATCTTGGATATTCTTGATCTTAAAAGGTCTTCAATGTATCTTTGGCATCATGAGGGATCATAATTGACAATGTTGAATAGTTGAGGGACTAAACTTGCCATTTCTTCAAAGTTGAAGGACCATTTGTGTAATTTTGACAAACTTGAGGGACCAATCTTGTAATTATCAATATACGAGGGTTTTAAGTGTCATTTATTCAATAAATGAGGATCAATCTTGTATGTCTTCAAGTCTTCAAGGGTATTTGTTGAATATTCTATGATTTAGGGCTCGGTTCTTTGTACGGCTTCGTTTCTCGTGTCCGTTTTTCTTTGTAACTTGTGATCTTTTGTCTTTTTCACGATATCCATACCTAAAATACACAAGTAAACAAACACAAGCATATATATGGTATTTTATGACATTTTTATGCATTAAAAGCCCGAAAAGAACGATGAGATCATGTATAAATGCCATCTCATCACTCCCCCATACTAAGCTATTGCCGTGCCCTCACGCAATGCTAGAATAAAGTATCTAAGCATCACCAAAGTTCAATTTTATTAACCTTTATTGAAAAGTAAAAGACTTGCAACATACTACGAAGATGTGTAAAGACATAACATATGATTTTCATCACGAAAGTGACTTTTAGGGTCAAAGAATAGAAACAAGTAAATGTCCATTAGAGTAAACTTCGTCATCCTTGATTATCATGCATTCCATGCTAAGTGCAAAAACGAGATCATTGTTGGTACAAGTCACAATGCTAACACTACTCATACGTCCAAATTGTGTAATACTTTTTCTCCCCGCAATCCTAGTTATTATAAAAGGAAAAGGGTTACTAGCATTTTTTATCTATTTGTCATGGATCACAAGTGATTCATATTGACTTATTTGAGTAGTTATTAGTCCGAAAGCAAAGTAGCACGATTTGATCAATAGTTAGCCGAAGGACAAAATCTTTTAAAACGGCTTCTCGTGTATCTCCTTAAGCTCATATCTTGGCATAACTCGTTTCACGATTTGAGACCTTTCTCGGACCGATATTTGGCATGTACTTCATACTTCAAATCTTGGGAAGACGTTCTTGAAATTATGGTCTTCTCTTCATATATTTGGAATTTCTTCACTTGACGTTTTTGAGAGATTCTTCATATTTGGACCACGACTTCATCATTTTTCTTCAATCGTTACTCTGGATTTTGATATACAACGATCCGCCTCCTTTTCGGACTTGGATATATTTATCCTCATACCTTGTAAGGGTCTTTTTGGATAGACTTTCTCCATGATCTTTAGGGGAGTAATTGCTTTTTGTCGTGTGTCTCGATCCTTCATATTGATTTAGGAATAATGATATTTCACATCATCTTTGGATCTTTAGCAAAAAATAGATCTCCTCATGCCTTGTTAGGGCCTTTTTGGATGATCGCCAATCTTCGCGTCCCGCTTCAATAAGTTATGCCTTGGCTATGAACTCTATTAAACCCCAAGCAACTTTTAAACGATCTTGCGCTAGAGGCTAAGTAACCTTTCAAATCATACGACCTTACTTATTACAATTATGATTTATTCCTAATGCATTGATCTTATGGGAAGAAAAAGCCACAATTAAAAACATATGAGTTTTTGAAAGAACATTTTCATGTTCTACGTTTAGCATGATCACTTGTCTAACTCTATCATTTCTCGTTCTTCACTATATGAAGACCTCTAATTAAAGAGACTCGTGAATACTTAGCCATGCAAGTCAAAATTAAGCCAAATTTAGATTAGCTTTCATTAAGACTATATCACATCAAAGTTTTGGGTTTTCAAGCCACCTATAGGATCTTGCTCTTTCTTGGACTTTTTCAAGTTTAGAGAATGCATTTTAAAGTTCCCTTGATAAGTGACTTTCTAGGATCAATTATAGGAACTTGCGAAAAGTTCTTGTTCTTAACCCATATGAATTAAGACTTTCACGTTTTAAAGCTCCCTATATAAAAGTCTAGCAAAACTTGAATTAAGCGGGTTAAGGAATGTAAATGGCTCCAAATGCCCATCAAGTCAAAAATTAACTCTTATTCTACCCAACGAAAAATATATATTCGTGTCTTAAAAACACTTATGAAAATTAAGAAAAAATTTAAAATTTTGCCATTTTTAGCCTTATTAGCAAAACATTGAAAATTGGAAAGCGTGAGGGCGTAGCAAAGCAAGTACCTATTCACCCCCCATACTATAAGCAAACATTGTCCTTAATGTTTCGAGTCTAAAGGTGGAGCACCCCCATACTAGAGACGAAGAGTCGAATGCTTAGGATCTAGCATGGAAAGGGTGATCAACAATATATCTAAAGCCGTTTATTAAGTATGCTAAAAGATAATTGTTAGAACAACAATGGATATGTCATGGATTCGTGAAAAACTTCTTCAAGCAAACGATGGAGGCTCACGTAAACGAACACGAGAGTCTTCAATCGTAGATGATGATGATCTTGATAACACAATCACAAACAACCACGAGACAACGAGTTGAAAGGGCACAAGTCCCCTTATTAGTGAATAGTAAGCATAAAGGATAAGAATGGGATCTCCCCCACGAGGCACCTCGTTTTTGATTACCGAGTCATGAGCTCGAATCGATCCCCTCAATGCTAATTATCATTGGGGAAAGTGACTTGGTCGAGGGCAACCATTGAAGGAATTTCCCCACCAAAGTAGTGCTTAAGCCTATGTCCATTCACCTTGAAATTAGGACCATCATCTTGAGCTAGCTCGATGGTCCCATAAGGAAACACTTGTGTAATGGTGAACGGACCCGACCAAAGAGATTTCAATTTTCCGGAAAATATCTTAAGTCGAGAGTTAAAAAGCAACACTTGATCACCAACGTTAAAAACCCGGTTTTTAATCTTTGAATCATGAAACTTTTTAGTCTTTTCTTTAAAAATCAATGAATTTTCATAAGCATTATCTCTTAATTCATCCAATTCATTCAATTGTATTTTCCGGTGATCTCCCGCGGTCTTCAAGTCAAAGTTTGTATGCTTAAGGGCCCAATATGCCTTGTGCTCCAACTCAATGGGCAAATGACAATTCTTCCCATAGACTAACTTATAAGGAGTGCAACCGATAGGTGTCTTATAAGCGGTCCTAAAGGCCCATAAAGCGTCATCAAGTTTGTCGGACCATGAAGCACGGTTTTCTCCAACTGACCTTTCTAAAATCCTCTTCAAAGCTCGGTTCGAAACCTCGACTTGCCCACTCGTTTGCGGGTGATAAGCCGTAGAAAGACGATGAGTAACTCCATATTTCTTTAGAATCTTTTCGAATTGGTCATTACAAAAATGGGTTCCAAGATCGCTTATAATAGCACGAGGGGTTCCGAACCGAGAGAATAGTTGCTTCAAAAACTTCACTACCACACGAGCATCATTAGTAGGCAAAGCTTTAGCTTCCACCCACTTAGAAAGGTAGTCCACCGCGACGAGGATATATTTGTTGCCGTGAGACGATGGGAACGGCCCCATAAAGTCTATTCCCCATATGTCGAAAATCTCACACACTTGAATTATGTTTCGCGGCATTTCATCACGTTGAGACGATTTTCCTTGACGTTGGCACGAATCACACGACTTCACAAGTGCGTGTGCATCACGATAGATAGAAGGCCAAAAGAAACCGGCATCGAACACTTTCTTAGCCGTGAGATTAGCACCGTGGTGACCACCCGTGGGTCCCTCGTGACAAGCTCTAAGGATATTAGAAGCTTCGGCACCAAACACACAACGTCGAACGAGTTGATCCGCACAAACTCGAAAGAGATAAGGGTCGTCCCAAAAATAGAACTTGACGTCACGAAAGAATTTTCGTTTTTGTTGTGTCGTCATACCCTTGATTATGAAATTGCCCGCATGGTAATTTGCAATGTCGGCAAACCATGGGGTGGTGTCTTTAGAATTCACTACACCGAGAGTCTCGAGAGGAAATGTTTCGGTGATTTCCTTGTTCTCGAAAACATCTTTGTGAGGATCTTCTAGACGAGAGAGATGATCTGCCGCTAGATTCTCGGCTCCTTTTTTGTCAAGCACGGTGACATCAAATTATTGTAGGAGGAGCATCCAACGAAGCAATCTCGTCTTAGCATCTTGCTTAGCTAAGAGATACTTGATAGCCGAATGGTCGGTATACACGATGCTTTTAGTCAAGACAAGATAAGGTCGGAATTTCTCAAAAGCATAGACCACGACAAGGAATTCCTTTTCCGTTGTGGTGTATTTTAATTGAGCCTCGGTCATCGTCTTACTAGCATAGTGGATAGGACGGAAATGCTTGTCATAACGTTGCCCTAAGATGGCCCCTATAGCATAATCACTTGCATCGCACATGATTTCAAAGGGTAATTCCCAATTAGGAGCAACAAGAATGGGAGCTTCGGTAAGTTTCCTTTTGAGAGTTTCGAAAGCTCTAACACAATCCTCATTGAAGTTAAACGGAGCATCCTTCTCGAGAAGGTGTGTCATAGGTCGAGAGATTTTCGAAAAGTTCTTGATGAAACGACGATAAAAGCCCACGTGGCCTAGGAAACTCCTAACTCCCTTAACGGTTTTGGGATGAGGTAATTCGGCGATGACGTCTACCTTAGATTTATCGACCTCAATCCCCGCTTTCGACACCTTATGTCCTAAGACGATTCCTTGTTTACACATAAAATGACATTTTTCCCAATTAAGCACAAGATTGGTTTCTTCACAACGTTTTAACATTTGCTCGAGATTAGATAAACATGACGTGAACGAATTGCCAAACACCGAGAAGTCATCCATAAACACTTCCATCGACTTCTCGATCATATCGTGAAAAATCGCCATCATACACCGTTGAAACGTACCCGGTGCATTACAAAGTCCGAAAGGCATCCTACGATAAGCGAACGTTCCATAAGGACACGTAAACGTAGTCTTCTCTTGATCACGAGGGTCGATAGGGATTTGAAAGTAACCGGAAAAACCATCTAAAAAGCAATAGAATTCATTTCCCGCAAGTCGCTCCAACATTTGATCCATGAAGGGCAAAGGAAAGTGGTCTTTACGAGTGGCGTCATTTAACTTTCGGTAGTCAATGCACACCCTCCAACCGGTCACAACACGAGTGGGAATTAACTCGTTGTTTTCATTAGGCACAACGGTCATTCCTCCCTTTTTAGGGACACAATCGATTGGGCTCACCCATGGGCTATCGGATATAGGATAAATCATTCCCGCGTCAAGGAGATTAAGGACCTCCTTTTTAATGACATCGTGAATTTTGGGATTCACCCTTCTTTGACTTTGAATTGCGGGTTTGTAGTCCTCCTCCATTAAAATCTTGTGAGTACAAAATTTTGGGTCAATACCCTTAATGTCGGATATTTTCCACGCAATTGCCCCTTTATGAGCCTTAAGAACTTTCAAGAGCTCGGTTTTTTCATCATTAGCAAGAGCTTTTGCAATAATAACCGGCAACTTGTCATCGCCTTCCAAGAATGCGTATTCAAGGTGAGAAGGAAGATCTTTCAATTCAAGGATAGGTGGTTCCTCGATTGAAGATTTTGGTTCAACACTCATAACTTCCATCGGCGGAAGAAATGGTGGAATAGAAGTATCATCGCTAATCAACACCTCATCTTCATTGTCAATTTCATTTGAAGTGAGATCGCCTCCTTGGAATGGAGTGAGATTTGGTGTAGAATTAGCAAGAATCGGATCCAAAATAGTGGGATTGCCACTTGACGAGCTATCGGAAAAACCTAACACTTCTTGTGAAAACTCATCGCAAACCACATCAACAATGTCAATGTGATTGATGGTAGCGATTTCATAAACATGAGAAGGTTTCGAGTTTTGAGTAGCGTTTATAACAAGTTCTCTTTGTTGAATCTCAAAGTGATAGTTCTTGCATGAACATCGATAAGCGATCTCGAAGTGTATAAAAATGAACGACCTAAAATTAGAGGAACTTGAGGATCCGCGGGGATGTCAACTACTATAAAATCAACGGGATAGTAGAACTTCCCCACTTTCACGAAAACATCTTCGGCTACTCCACATGCTAAAATCGTAGAGTGATCGGCCATCTCGATAGACATGTTCGAAGGAATAAGAGCCGGAAGCGAAAGCGATTTCCAAATGGAAAATGACATTGTTGGAAATACGTTTTACGTATTTATGAAGGATCGGTCGCTCCAACGATAATTATGTAATGGGCTCGTGGTCCACTTTAGTAATGTATAGTCCATATAGCCCACATGTAGGGTGGGCTATATATATACCCCTCCTAGCATGTTAGGAGGGGTTGGTTAGTTCATTAATTTACACTTATTCATTCAATCTAATCACTTTCTCTCTCTACTTTTCTTCCCTCTCCTTTCTCTCTCTACACTTCATCTTCCTCCTTCCCCATTTCCACCATCAAATCCATAGATCAATTCATCATTTACTAAATCCTTAGAAATCGTAGACCTTCAATTGGTATCAAGAGCCATGGTTGAATCTTAGGATTTGCATTTTTTTTTTATCTTTTGATTTGGTGGTAAAAATCCTTTCTTTTCTATTTTTTTATCAATCTTTTCATCATTGAATCAACTTTTTATCAATTTTTATAAATTTTATCAATTTTTATTCTATCTAATCAGTTTTTATCAAGTTCTTTAATCACATTTTTTTATCAGTTTTAATCAATTTTTATCATTTTTTTAATAATTTTTTTAATCAATCATTTTTTTTACTCAGTTATTTTTTTTATCAAATTTTTAGATCAGTTTTTTTTAATTAGTCCAAATCCGTCCAAATTTTCATCTTTTTCATATATGTCCAAAGTCTCAGGTTTTTGATCCAATCTGTCGAATCTGTCTACTGTTTTTTGTCCTTCAATTTTTTGTCCAATACAGTCCTGTTCTATCCCGTTTTCTGTCCATAAAAAGTGGCATCTGTCCTTTAGTCCTTTTTTTGATCCATCCCGTTAACAGTTTTCCGTTCTATTCCGTATAAACATTCCGTATGGACAAACCTTGAAAAACTTTCCGCATAGACACATCTTTCAGAATAGAAAACTTTCCGTATAGGATTTTCTTTTCCGAATAGGAGGACTTTTCCGAATAGGAGGACTTTTCCGAATAGGAGGACTTTTCCGAATAGGAGGACTTTTCCGAATAGGAGGACTTTTCCGAATAGGAGGACTTTTCCGTATAGGATTTTTCCATATAGGATTTTTTTTCGAATAAGACTTTTTCCGAATAGCCTTTTCTAACAACTCGACTCGACATCACATTCAAGAAAACAAACACCTACACCTCTCGAATACAAAGACTCGAAGAGCCTGGGACTCACTCACAACGAACTCGACTCATTTTTTTGTTATTATACAACTAAAAACAAAATCTTGGGTTTGACTGAGACTCGATTCAAACCAAAACAAACAAAACCTATACGTACACTCATCTCTCGACAGCTCAAAACACAAACCAACTTACACGACATCCACACTCAGTATTTTTAATTGACTCAAACAAAAACATCCAAATCTTTTACACGACACACTCCCTCACCTCTCAACCGACTCTCATACCATCCTCACCAACGCCTCGAACACTCTCGAATCACAAACACAAACACTCATTTTTTTACAGACCCTCGAACCTCACCTTCGTTTCTTACTTTCGACCCTCACTCCCTCACCAGACTCACTCCCTCACAACTCTCGACCTCTCACTCTCGACTCACCCTCACACCACCCTTACCCTCACCCTCGTCCCACTCACTCTCGAACAAAACAGGACTCCAATTCAACTATCACACCCACCACAACCCAACTCTTTCCCCTCACGACACTAAAACCCACAACCCACCCACCCTCGCTCGACACTCAACTAATCCTAACACCAGACTCGACCATCGACTCCCTCACCACTCAAATATCATCATCTTGACTCAAACCCAAAAAGACATCATCTTGACTCAAAGATCCAACACAGACTCACAAGAAAGACACAACAGATGAAGAGAGGGACTCAATTAACCAACATGCAACATCATTAAAAGGAGATACCTACCTGAGATCTTAAATGATCTTAAATCGGGCTTAATTGTTTTTCTTGCTGCTGTTGGGTTTGATTGACGGGAGTTTGATAATGGTTTGGGTGATGTATAATTGAGGAGAGTTGTTTGGTGATCAGTATTGGAAAGAGACGGAGGAGTATCATTGGTTTTGAGGAGAGATCGATCTATATGTGGGCGGAGGAAACAAAGAGATACTGAGTTTTTATTTGTATTTGTAAAAAGTCAACGAGGAGAGGGGGTTATATATATCTGGGCGGATACATAGTGGGGTGGGCGGTGGATCGATTGTTGATTGGCCCACGTGTTGTGGTTAGACGGAGAAAACAAGGGCAATTTATTTTGGGACACGTTTTTGGCAAATGTATTTTAATCAGATATTGACTCTCTAAAAAATATATCCGATTTTTTTTAATTTGTTTTATTTCTTTTACTTTTACTTTTATTTTCTAAGTTTAAGTTAACTTTTTAATTTAGTTAATTAATATTTTGTCACTAGTTAGTTTTTGGCAAATGTGTTGAGGCGGGTATTTTAAAAAAAAAAAAAAAAAAACGAATATCAGATTGTTCTTATTATTATTTTTTATTATTATTTTCAGTTACATTATTTTTCTTAAGCCAATTTTTTAGTTAAAAAAATTTTGTTTATTAATTTTTGGTACGTCATATTAAGGCGGGCATTCCGTTAAGAGTTAACGTGAACAAACATTTTTACGGGTTTAACATTTTTGTGGCCGGATTTGAAAGACAAAAGTGACGGACTTCATTTCTAGTGACTACGAATTTTTGATCGGGTTTAATTTCTTCATCATCTGAGACCGACAACATTTTTTTGAGCCGAGTCGACTTGTAAAAACCCGACTACAACAACATCTTTCCTTGATTTTTCAATGGATTCGTTCAATTCGACACTTAAAGAGGGAGAATTGCATCAAGTGCAAACCAACGCTAGGGAAAGTGGTATAACTTCATTTCAAATGCTCCAATCTCATCTTGTCACTCTTTCGGGGATTCAAGGAGGGAGCGAATTTTTGACAATCTTTGGACAAGATCGTCATATATTCATCGACTCAATTTTTACCATCTTGCCCCAACTGGCAGAACAACTCAACAATGAAAACTTTAATCACTCTGCATCGGCACTTGCTTATAAGGCTCTTGTGACACAACTCACGCCTTTCCTCCGATTCAATATCATCCAACCTGAAAGTTCATTGATTTGCCAATCATTTCTTCGAGATACACATACCGAGTTTAGAGCTTTCCGTGATACAATTTTGAAACTCATGACATCGGTCTCGTCTTCGATTTATGAAAGATCTCGACTTCAGCAAGGATATGATAATGGAGTGCAAGACTCTTCGATGCAAGAGGAAACTGGTTATACGGTTGACAACTTGGAGCCTAACGATGGTACGAGCACAGAATCAGGAGGACAACATGATGCCGGTGGCACGTCAGGGAATGTTCACGAGATTTCTCTTGATGACACCTTACCCATTTATGACGCAGAACCTGCAAACATGGCACAATGTAATGTTGTTTATGATGTATATGCTGATGATATGCCGCATATTGAGAATTCTGAACCTAATTATGACAAACATGGGATGGAAACGAGTGATAGCAATACCACTTCTGATTCATCCGATGTAAGTCATAATGGGGGAGAGATTGTTCAGAATGCTAAACATCATGATAATTATCCTATAACTGCTTCATTGATTGCTTCTGATTCCAAGATTAGAGAGCTCGAAACGATTGTAGCTCAACAATCAAAAGATCTTGAGGATGCCAAACTTGAATTTTCTAAGAAAACGGTCAAATTTGAAACATACTTTGAAAAACTTGAAAAATCAAACGTTGTTCTTGAAAGAAAATTGGATCAAACTGTTTTAGATTCTAAAGCTGAAAAGGATAATCTTTTGAAACAAATTCAACTTCTTGAATCTAAGTTGGCATCCCAAGATAACTTGCTCAAAGAGAATGAGACTTTAAAGGCCCAAGTACAGGAAAAGGTTTTTGCTATAGCTGCGTTGAAAAACGAGTTAAGGAAAAGTAAAGGACCTAGTGTGGACACTAAGCTTGAAAAACCATCAATCTTGGGGAAACCGCCTACAAATCAGTTCGTCAAACAACCAACTGTCAGACAACCTACTGCATTTGGATCCGAGCGATCACAATCCTCGAGACCGCGGTTTGCCTCCCAAGTTGATTTGGGTCATATTTCTAGAACTGTCACTCCACCAACTAGGCCTAATGTGACTAAATCAGTTTTAGCAAGACCTAATCACATGATTGCCTCTAATTTCCCTAAGAATAGTTCAAATGATGTTTGCCATAAATCTGGTCTTGGGGAAGCTAAGCAAAAGACACATGCAAGAGATAGCAATGTCCAACCTAGTCAGATGCCTTCTAGATTACCCAACACTGCTAACCATAGCATGCCATCTTCTAGGAGCATCGATCAATCATCTAGGGATTATTCAGACATTAAATATGCTACTTGTAAAACATGTAGAAAATGTGTCTTTACGGCAAATCATGATGCTTGTGTCAAGAAATTACTTGATGAGGTGAACTCCCGTGCTAGAATTAAGTCCCAGTGGATAGCTAAAATCAAACCCGTTGGCAAAATGTGGCACCCCACTGGTAGAACTTTCACTCTTGTAGGAAACGAGTGCCCTTTAACTAGGATAGTCTCTGATTCTACTAAGTCTCCTAGGGAGGAAATTGATAAAGATGATACTTCACTTACGCCTAAACTTAAGGTTTTCTATAAAAGGAAACGTTTGCCAGCCAAGACTAGTGAATCATCTACTCAGGTCGCCTCTGAAACAAGTAAAGCCAACTGTGAACCCCCAGGTGCTTCCATAATTGATATCGCTAACCCACGTCAAAGCATGCAAATTACTAATGAGATTGCAGGTACCAAAGTTGATGTTCCAAAAGAACGAAGCGGTCCAATCGTTGTGTACCGTTCAACTAAGGACACTCTTAGAGTTTGGTTGCTGAAGAAGCAGATATCAGAGAAACAAATGTCTCAGGGGATTCATGGTTAAGCTGCATCAAGGACTTATAGTCACATCACAGACTATAACTCGATCATCAAAGAAAGGAAAGTTTATCGCCGATGATAAACTTATCCTAAAAACGAGAAATTCATTTTTCTCGGGCATGAGCTTATATCAAAAACATTCCAAGTTTTTAAGCTCATGCATTATGGCTCCTCGTTAAATGACAGACGACGACCCGGACTTCAGAGACAGGGAAGTTTATCTACGCAACGATAACTTACCCTCTTAACAAGAAATTAAGTTTTCTTGGACACGAGCTTATTCTAAAACCATTCAAAGGTTTTAAGCTCGTGTAAAAGGCTTATAGATAAATGACAGTCTATAACCCGCTCTTCAAAGGCAGGAAAGTTTATCGCCGATGATAAACTTATCCTTACAACGAGAAATTAATTTTTCTCGGGCATGAGCTAATATTAAAAACATTCGAAGTTTTTAAGCTCATGCACAATGACTTACAGTTAAATGTCAGACTGTAAATCGAACTTCAAATAAAGGAAAGTTTATCATTAATGATAAGCTTATCCTCATAACGAGAAATTAACCTTTCTCGGTCATGAGCTTTCCGTTAAAACAGTCAAAGTTTTCAAGCTCATGAAAACGACTTCTAAGTAAATGTCAGCTTAGGACTCGTTCTTCAGATAAAAGGACAGTTTATCGCCGATGATAAACTTATCCTTAACAATGGGAAGTTTACAACTTCTCGGACTTGAGCTCGTTTTATAAGATATTCAACATCTTAAGCTCAAGTAATTGGTTTTCAAAACTTTGAACACAATTTTTTGAGAATTTCTCAAAAGGTTTTTCTAAATCTTTCAAAATTGTGTGTTCAAAAATGTTTTGATAAAAAGAGCATGTCTTCTGGAATCGATAATATTTACGAACCTAGAAATGTCATTCAATAATGACACGGGGTTGTAAATAAAGTTCGAGCAGAAGTTCAAACTTTTAAAACATGCTCAAAATGGTTTGCTATTATTTTAGATAGCAACCCGCTTTTCATAATCAAGTCAAGCATTTCACCGGAAAGCTTTGACTCAACAACGGGAATTAATTTTCTCGGGGACGTGACGAGGTGACCAACATTCGTGAACAAGAACCATGTGCTTCTTTCATATGATGTTCTCCATTATTCAGGTCCAACCTCGTAAATTGCTAATATTGTGAATTCATCATCATATATTGATCTTTGCACGTGTTAAATACCTTACACTTGTGTTTAAAAGGTATTTAATTTACGTTTCAAGTACACCCTCATTAATTTGAGGGGGAGCTTGTTAAAATCATGAAGATAATTGGATTTGCATTTTTTTCCCAAATTTTCTTCAAATGCTATTAAATCAATTGATATTAAAAACATCGATTGGGTTAATATTTTTAATATGGGGGAGAAAATGTGATTTAATATGGGATATGATCAATCATAAATGGTTTGACTTAACGTGTTAGCTCATCCCGACATGTGCGAAATGTTTTCGAATATCGTAGCATATGTTAAGGGGGAGCAAAATGGATTTGCACTTCAAAATGGATTTCATGGTGACATACACTTACCCAAAACATCTCTTTTCACGACGATGAAGATTGTGGTGACATAAGGATGGTAGGATAGGTTAAAGTCCAATGATTTCTCTAGAACCGGAGGAATCTTCCCAAGGACATTCCATAGCTAGAAATAGTAGTCCTTAGGAAAGATGGAGAAAGATTGTGAACGTAGCTGAATGCCGACCAAGTACTTAAGTTAGCACTGGAACAATCATAACAAGGTGCTAGTTATGACGTATTGGTAAGCATTGAAGGGGTTGAAGAATGAAAAAGAATTGTAAAGATAAAGGGTGTAAAGAAAGAAGCCCTCCTTACAACCTTAGGCAGAAACCGGGTCAATTCATATGCTATTGAGATCATTTTTAATGATTCTTGATATTGAAGAAAGACATCATGGACCCAGTGATGCAATGCACAACCCATCCCAGCTAACTCAGATATCTCTCAAAAGATATTTGTTTTAATCACACGGAGATCAACACATTATCTACTGGTTTATTCACTCCGAATAAATTGGTATTGAAAAGGTGGCACTCCTCTCCAGCCTCCGATCACTAAAATCCAAAATGCACGATCGAGTCTAGAGCCATTTGAGATCATCAAATATCTCATTAGGACACACTTTCATATTTCCTTGCTTCTTCACACACTGTGAAAAGTAAGAAAGATCTTAAGAGTCCTACGCAAAATCTTCATGATCTTGCCTGAACATCCGAGTAATACGAAAGTATTTACAATGAAGATGGAAATCCTTCTTGAGCGAATATCAAAAAGCTCATGGTAGGTGACTTGTGCGATTCTATATGAATCAAACTTGTGATAACTGGAAAGCAACAGTGGTTTAATTCTTAAATGAATTTAAACACGTTCCAGGCCTCTACCCATTATCATATGATCTTGCCAGAACACTCAGAGTGACTCTTTATTGATTACAGTGACGAGTGGAAATCCTTCTAGTGTTAACATCAAACAGCACTTGGTAGGTAACTTGCAAGATTCTATACGAATCAAGCTAGTGACAACTGGAAAGCAACGATGGTGCGGTTCTTAATTGAACTTCACTTGTTCCAGGAACATGAATTGACGGCTTCAAATCATGCGGATAATATTATCCAAATGATTCACTCTTTACGTTCGCAGTCAGCTTTGGACGGTCGAGTAAAGAGAATGGGTTTACCCGCGAAATCTTGTCAAGGAGGTTCTTTATTGAAACTACCTGTCACAAGTACGATATTTAATATCGTCCAACGGTCTTCGCCGACCGGAGGTAAAATGCTACCGAATTAGAATGAAATGTTCAAGGCCATTTCATCCGTGTATATTGTTTGTTGCTAACTGTCTTATGCAGCGTAACAAGAAGGTGGCATTGCGGTGTATAATCCAGAAGAAGTCGTCACCACATGCTTATACTACATACACTTAGTACTTCAACAAATTCAAGAAAGTCTGAAGGTCAAGTCTTCCGCTGTATCAAACTCTGAAGCTTTCAAGAATTTAAAGGTATAAGTATGTGGAACATGAAGTCACGAAGAGGCAAATTTCACAAGTGATGAATGCACAAGGTCAAGGCAAGGAAACATGCTCAAGACTAAAGTCAAAGATCATATCAAGCATATTCACAAGAACAAGATCGAAGACTCAAGCATAGATGCTAGGTTTAAGATTTTGTAAAATGGTGTGACCTCCCTTAGGGGGAGATTGTTGGAAATGTGTTTTCCCAAAGAAAGTCTCGGTCACATCATTATTAGCATAGATCACGAGCCATAGAATATTTAGAACTTTGTAACTTGGAGCGACCTCCCTTAGGGGGAGATTGTTGGAAATACGTTTTACGTATTTATGAAGGATCGGTCGCTCCAACGATAATTATGTAATGGGCTCGTGGTCCACTTTAGTAATGTATAGTCCATATAGCCCACATGTAGGGTGGGCTATATATATACCCCTCCTAGCATGTTAGGAGGGGTTGGTTAGTTCATTAATTTACACTTATTCATTCAATCTAATCACTTTCTCTCTCTACTTTTCTTCCCTCTCCTTTCTCTCTCTACACTTCATCTTCCTCCTTCCCCATTTCCACCATCAAATCCATAGATCAATTCATCATTTACCAAATCCTTAGAAAGCGTAGACCTTCAGACATCAAATTAATGCTCGCACCAAGATCGGCCAAGGCGAGGCATTCTTTCATATCTTGTATGTCACAAGGAATGAGAAACTTTCCGGGATCACCAACTTTTTCAGGTATGCGGTTAAGATAAACCGAAGAACAATTAGCAAGCTTTGAAAGTTTTTCCTTATCGCTCATCATACTTTTAAAAGTGGAAGCGAAACGAGGCATATATAACAACGCGTCAGCTAAACTCACATCAAAATGCACTTGTTGAAACATCTTTATAAAAAGCTCGATTTGTTGTTTGTTACGTTCTTGCAATTTCTCTTTGTTTCGTCTCGAAGGGTAGGGTAAAGGTGGTGTGGGATGGTCATTAGGCAACGGCCTTGGAAACTCGGGTTCCACAATTGGTATTGGTTCAACCGTAGGTGTGGTATGAGCGGTACTTCGTGGGATTGTAATGTGCTCCTTTTCGACCATCACCTCGGGTTCTTTCTCGATTTACTTCTCCGTAGAAGTACTTGGACGAGTGATTGGTTCCTTGAAAGTTTTACCACTTCGTGTAGTAATAACCTTCATTTCTCCCTTCGGGTTTGCAATGGTATCACTAGGAAGACCACCCGAGGAAGAGGGTTTACACATGATTGCTTCAAACATCTTAGCCATTCGGTCCTCAATATTTGATTGCCTAGCATCCGCTTTTAATAAATCTTGCTTAATCTCATGTTGTCCTAATTCCATCTTTAGTTGATTTTGTTGAAGACGTTGGACATTTCCTTCCATTTTGTTTGCATGAGTTTTAAGTTCATTAGCAAGTTCATTTTTAGCTCGTTTTTCAACTCGGATCTTAAGCTAATCATCTCACGTTGCATGTTATCAAATTTAGCATCATTTGCTTTAGCATAATCCAAAAACTCTCCTTGAAGATTTTTAGTGTGAGCATTTTGAAAACCTTGTGTAGTGTTTTGAAAATCGCGGTTTTGGTTTTGATTAGTGACTTGTCCATTCCCACTTTGATAATTCCCCTTGTTGTAATTGCGTGAATTGCCTTGGTAATTACCACCTTGGTTGTTGTTTCGATAATTATTAGCATTTTGATTTGGTGGAGCTTGATTTTGGCGGGAACCTTGACCATTTTGGTTGTAAGTTCCCGTTGCTACATAAGCACTCGAAGTGTTACCATCCGCGGTAATGCACTCGGAAAGATCATGAGCTCCACCACAAGACAAACAACCCTTAGCAACCGCTTTACCCGAAGCAGAATTTGAAGCTTCTTGAGATTTCCAATGGGACATAAGATTAGAAAATCTATCAAAAAACCGATTTTCCTCATTAGCTTCATCATGTAAGGCATTAATGCTACAAGACGATGATGACGAAGACGACCCAAATTGGCAACAATCGGTGTGTTACGAGGGCTATAAACCTTAGATCTATTCTCGATGATTTGTAAAGCCTCATTTGTCGTCTTGCACAAAAAATTACCACCCGCGGCGGCATTCAAATAATCTCGTTCATGATCATTAAGCCCATTATAAAAAGTATCAATTTGATGCAATTCCGTAAAATCATGGTGTGGACATTCATGTAACATTTCTTTAAAACGTTCCCATGCCATTGAAAAACTTTCATTATTTCTTTGCACAAATCGTGAAATCTCATTTTTCAAATGTGTTGTTTTAGATGGTGGAAAAAACTTGTTCACAAACTTAGAAACGAGATCGGCCCATGTCAAAATTGAATTTGGCGGTTCTTTCTCAAGCCAAATTTTTGCGGGTCCATCTAAAGAGTATGGAAACAACATCATCTTAATGGCGTCATGTGGAACATCCTTAAACTTGCTAGTAGCGGTGAGACGGTTAAAATTCCTAATGTGATAGTGTGGGTTGTCTTTCTCGTGACCTCTAAACTTATTTGCTTGCAACATCGACATTAAACCCGTCTTAATCTCGAAATTCTCCGCAAGAATGGCGGGAATCACAATAGCCTCTCCAAAACCCTCGGTGGGTGCTTGTAGCAACTCCATCATAGTACGATTAGCCATGACGACTTCTTGTTCTACAATAGGTTCAACAATTGGAGGTTGTTCTTCAATCAACGTCTCTTGATTGGCTTGCCTTTGAAGGCGTTTACGAGCTCGTTTTGCTTGATTATGAGTGATCATAAACTTCACGAAGAATGGGAGGTGAGCAAAGAAGATTCTTTTCGGGTGTTTTGTGAATTTTCAATTTTGTTTGTGTTTTTGATGATATTTAATTTTTTTGGATTTTGGTGTATCTTCGTAGACAACAATCTACAAAATCTCTCCTCGAATCAAACTCTTGATTAAAGAAGCCTCAAAGGAATGAAAACGATCACGTGGAGTGAACGCCTTCGAATGAATTTAGAACTTTGGTGAAAACTAAATTGTTCAAGAGGTTTTAATCACAAAGAAACCAAGCAAATATATTATACGTAATAATACTTTGGGCGGCAAAACCCTCGATTAGCCTTCAATCTCAAAATACTCACAAGCAAGCGGGGAAATGAGGCGGCGCGTAGCACTTAAGATCCTTTTTCCTTAGGGTATATTTTATAATACCCGCCTTATAGCCACCTTATAGTTTGTATTCTTCAAAATCGAGCTTCACGAAAGTATTTATCTATTTTTGCCTTTTTCTTTTTGTTTGAGATTCGAATACAATAATTGAGTGATGAAATCCCAATTAAGGTTGTGTTTTCACACTTTTGGAGATATTGTTTATTTGTTGTGATACTTAATACAATATAGTAATAATATTTTTACAAGAAAAACCAAGAAAACCGATAATACGTATTAGTAGATTTCTACTAATACAAATACTATTTATGGTTAATATTAAAAACAACAATACAAATTAATCACGACACACCTCCCCGGCAGCGGCGGAAAATGATTGTAATGTTTTACTACTCTTTAGGAAAAGAGCGTAAATAGGGAAAGTATTAAATACGACGGTTTAGGAAAACCGTGTACAAATGACCATAGATGAAGTTCCAAGTTCGTTTCCCAAGGAGGTATATGTGTGTGAAAAACTTGTTAAATGTTTGTGATTAATGATTGGTTTAAAAGGGGATGAGAAAAGAAAATGACGAAGACGTAAAAATTACTACTAGAAAGTTAAAACGTAAAACCTTAAAAACTTCAAAAATAAAAATTAATTCTAAAAATTACCAAAAATTCACCAAAAATCAAAATAAATAAACTAAGAATTTACTAATGATCCAAACTTTTTCAAACCTTTTAAATAATTAAATATTCAATTTTTAAATGCTAATTAAAGCCCTAAAAATCAAATAAATTATCAAAAAGCCCAAATAAAGATTTTTCAATTGGTAAACCTCTAAAATGACATAAAAAGATTAAAAACTATTTTTAGAAATTTTTAAACTAAAAAAAACTATTTAAAATGATTTAAAAACTATTAAAACTTAAAATAATTATAAAAATTAATCTAAAAGTGATAAAATTATTCTAAAAGTTTCTAAATTCCTATTTTAATGTAATAAAGCTAAGAAAAATGTAAAAAGTTGGAAAATGTGAAATTTGAAAAATAATAATAAAATAATATTAAAAATCCAAAAATTATAAAAAATTCTAAAAACTTGCAAAATAGTTTATTTTAACCTAAATAATCAGAAAATTAAAGTGAAATGACCAGAATACCCCTACTGGGCCCTCAAATGGGCCAAAACCAAAAACAGTCAAACCAAATGGGCTTTTGGGCCCAAAAAGTCAAACTTGGCCCAATTGACTTGGAAAAGCCCTATCTGACTCAAAATTTAATTCTAAGAACAAAACTCTAAAGGCCCAAAAGCTGAATGTGAGCTTATCACAGCTTATTAAGCAGACAACTTATTCTTATTGGGCTTTTCAGCCCATTAAGCAATAAGCTAATGCCATAAGCTCTAATTTGACACACAACCTTCTTTTGGGATGCTTATGAGATCTGTAAAAAGAAATTTTGAAAAAGCACACTCAATAAGCCAGAAATAAGCAAAGTAAAAATTCACTAAAAGACAAAATAGTCGGGTTTGAGATTTAGGGCACCTCAGAAGCTCTAGTTTGTTGCAAAAGCTCACAAATATCTTAACTAAGAATAATCAATCAAGAAAATCACAAAAAGCCAAGTAGAATAAGCTATATGAGCAAATAAGCTGGCTGAAAAAGCTAAATAAGCTAGGTTTCTAGCAAAAGCTTAACCAAAAGACTTGTAAACTTCCAGATATGATATTAAGCTAAGAAAAATGATTTCTATTACAAAAGATAAGTTGTTGCATGTGCCAATAAGCAGTTCTCAAAATAAGCCAATAAGTGCTTATTTGACCAAAAGTCAAAGTACTCCAAAATGCACCAAATGATCAGGAATGATACAAGGGCTTGTTATAAGCAAATTTTGTGAAGGACTCAAGGAGGAGGCCTGTGAATCAAGAGGTCAGTTGACCTTTTGATGACAGATTTTGGCTATAAGGACTTAATAAGCCAGTTAGCTTATAAGCCTGATACAAAGCAATCCAAATAGCAAAATCCAATCACAAGCAGCACATAAACAAGTTCCAAGCAGCAAAATCACAAGGCATACACTAGAATAACAAATGCAAGCACAAAAAGAGGTGGTCACTTTGCTGATGCAAATGACCACTTCAGCAACTTTTGATAAGCTATAAAATCCACAATAAGCCACCAAATTCAACAACCAGACAACCAATAGATAGCTTATCACCTAAACTATTCCCAAACCAGATTTCAGACCTTAGATCCAACAAACAAAGAAGTTATTGGATCTGATGTGTTTGACCAATTTCAAAACCACTTTTATCAGATTTTTGCAAAACTTCAAATCTCTTTTCCAAACTTTCAGAAAGTAAACCAATGACTAAAACTTGAATATTAGGACTTGTTTAGACCTCCCAAACCCTGAGAACCAAGGGCACAAGGCCATAAGGCCTTATGAACCAGTAATCCCAAACAATCCTTTATCAACCACTTTTCAAACAAACTTCTGATTTTTAAACACAACCTATTGATTTTAATGATCAAATAGCTACACTAGGTGACAACTAACACAATCAAACTCAAAAATAACCAGCACAAACACAAGAACTCAAAATCCAAGTACCAAATCCAAATCAGACATAAACATGAAATTTTTAGAGGAATCTTAACAAGAGGTTATACCTGCCTTCCACAACATCCTAGGAAGGCCAACTATGCTCCTTGGACCTTGTTCAACAACTCGAACAAGACCAAGGTACTTCAACAAGAAAGATGATGAATGCCTTGGTTGATGGTTCAAAGCAGAAACTCAAGGACTTGATGTCTTCAACACAAGCAGCAAACAACTCAACCAAGGGCTCTAATCCCTTCACAAGCTTGGTGTCAACAAGCTTGCAAGAGCTTATAGCTTATGGTTAAGGGTTAGTACACAAAAATAAGCAAAATTAGAACCTTCTTTCAAGCTTTTTCAAACTTTGTCAAACTTGAAAAAACTTACCAAACATAAACGTCCTTGATCCAAAAGGTTCAAGCACACTAATAACAATCAATGGAACTCAGAATCACCCTTTAAACAACACCAACTTTCAAAAACATAAAAAGGAATTACAATTTTCTCAAAATACCAACTTTTATAAATTTTAAAAAGGAATTACAAGTTTTAAAAGGTAAAGACTGGAACAAAGGGACTCTCACATGTTGAGGTCTCCTTTTATAAGCAAATGGCAGGCTACACTATTAACAAACCCTAGAAGTGAATTCTCTAAAATTCCCTTAAGTTCTTCTAGACGTTTTCTGCATTTGAGCTGTCCAAGTTGATCAAGGCTGTTCATTTAGCTTTGGAATGAAGCAATGATCCTAGGCTGTTGATTTGGACACGTAGGATGACTTGGGGGTTAAGTTGCATTTTGATTGGTTGAAAGGGAATTGGGGGTGGGGTCCATGGTGATGTGATGGGTGAGTTCAAGTGTGGGATGTATACGTGTGAGGGTTAATCACTTTTTGGTCAAGGTAATTTGGATTAACCCTTTGTTGGGTAAAAGTAAAATCTGGGTGGAAGAACATGAATAGTGGACCCATTGATCTGTTTTTGGTGGAGTGGAACCTGTTTGGCGCATTTTCTTTGTTTGAATGTTTAACCTTGGCAACTTTGGTCCTTGTATTTTGATGAAACATGTATAACACGTTTTTCAGCAACAAAACTCTATTCCCTTTGCAAATAAGTTTCACACTTTGGCAGATTTGGCACAAAACTTTGGAAAAAGGTTTTCAAGGGTTGTTTTTGCCATTTTGAGATATTTCAAGGGCTGATCTTGGATATTCTTGATCTTCAAAGGTCTTCAATGTATCTTTGGCATCATGAGGGATTATAATTGACAATGTTGAATAGTTGAGGGACTAAACTTGCCATTTCTTCAAAGTTGAAGGACCATTTGTGTAATTTTGACAAACTTAAGGGACCAATCTTGTAATTATCAACATACAAGGGTTTTAAGTGTCATTTTTTCAATAAATGAGGATCAATCTTGTATGTCTTCAAGTCTTCAAGGGTATTTGTTGAATATTTCATGATTTAGGGCCCGGTTCTTTGTACGGCTTCGTTTCTCGTGTCCGTTTTTCTTTGTAACTTGTGATCTTTTGTCTTTTTCACGATATCCATACCTAAAATACACAAGTAAACAAACACAAGTATATATATATGGTATTTTATGACATTTTTATGCATTAAAAGCCCGAAAAGAACGATGAGATCATGTATAAATTCCATCTCATCACATTACAAGCAAGTTGTCCTTCATGGAGACACAACTTGGTGATGTTGACATTAATGCTACCTTTTTTAAAAGTCTTGGTGAGGCATGGAAGATTGAGGCAAGATCAATTCTTGCCAATAATACCTACAAAAGTTCCACGTTTGATGACATCTACAACAAACTAAGGCTGTTGGAAGATGAAACTCTTTTAGAACATGGAAGCAAGTCTACCACCAGTAACATGGCCTTCTTCTCTCATAGTGAAGGTCAATTGAATAAGAAGGACTCTTACATGCATCCAGTTACTGGATCATCATATGTCAGCGCTGGAACAAGTCCTGTCAACGTCTCCTATTCAGACGCTGACACATTCAAGAGTGACTCCCCAAGAGTTAAACCTGCTGGTTTAGATTTGGATACTCTATGTGCTTATATTGCTTCTTTGCCTAATGGTTCAGTGATTACATATGAGGACCTTGAGCAGATAAGTGATGAGCACTTGGAAGAGATGGACATTAAGTGGAACATGGCTCTTGCTAGTATAAGAGCAAACAGGTGGAACAGAAGGTTTAAGAAGAAAATGACCTTCAATGTAAAAGACACAGCTGGATTTGATAAATCCAAAGTTGAATGCTACAACTGTCATCGTATGGGGCACTTCATGAGGGAATGCAGATCTCCTAGAAGATCTGATGCTGGTAAACCCTTAAGTCAGGTTGTTAAAGCTCAGGATTCCAAAGCCATGGTTGCAGTTCAAGGAATTGATGGTATGGGATGGGATTGGAGCTATCTGGCTAAGAATGTTGAAGAGGATAAAGCTTTGGTTGTTGAGGTTGAAGAAGAAGAGCATGTTGAATATGCTCTCATGGCACACTCCTCCTCTTCATCTGATAATGAGGTATACAATGATGCTTTTGGCAGTAAAGGTTGTAGGTTAAACACTGAGAAACTTAACAAAGAGGTGTTAAGATTATTAAGTGATGTGAGTACTGAAAAGTGCAAACTGTCTAATTACCAAGTAGCTCTCACTCAAACTGAGAAAACCGTTTCTGAATACAAGAAAATGGAATTTAACTTAAAAGATAAAATAAATATCTTAAAACATGAGTTAAATGCTAGTATGGATATTAGAAACATCATGGAAAGGGTTAATGGTGATTTACAGGCTAAGTTAGATGAGGCCATTAAGAATAAAGATAATGTTGGCCTTAAAATTCAAAGACTTGATAGAGCCACTCAAACCCTAGGAGACTGTGTGAGTAAACAAAGGGATTCTAAGGACATGACTGGGATTGGGATGAATGATTACTCTTTGGTTCCCCCACCAGCTGGTGACTTCTATGGTGTCCAGCAAAAGGACTTATCTTGGACTGGTTTGCCAGAATTCCAAGAGGAGGAATTCATTCCTCCACCAAGAGTTGTCACTCCAGTTGAAGAGTATCAACAAAAGTTGACTGACCTGAATGAATGGAAGAAAGCTAACCCTACCTTATTTGTTAAGGGTGGCTTGCTATGTGAAAGTCCCAATGAGTCAACTCCCATTAAGGTTACCAACCCAATCACTGGTAAAGCTGTTGACCTAGGCTCAAACACTAATAGAAAACCTAGCATTAAATATGTAGAGATGTATAGGAATACTAGGTCACCCAAGAGTCAAGTTAGCAATAATGGAACAGGCTTCTTCTCTTCTAGACCTAAGGCTGTGTCTAGAAAAGCTTGTTACACTTGTGGTAGCTTTTCACACTTGGCATACAAGTGTGTCAACGCTCCCAAAGCCAGCGCTGACAGGAACAAATTCAGCGCTGACAGGAACAAAGTCAACGTTGTTAGGAAGTCAAACGTTATCAGACCCAAACCTTGTGTGCAGCAAAATCCACAAGTGATTAGACCTGCCCCATTCTTCATTAGAGGGTCTAACACTCATGGACAAAGACCATTTCAAAAGACAAACACCTGGTCAAATAGGCAATGGGTTTTTGTAGCAAACCCTAGATTGAACGCTGACAAGGGTAATCTCAGCATTGACAAGACCAATCCCAACGCTGACAGAAAAGTGACCAGACCTAAATATTTGCAACCACAGGGTAAGGGGTCTAAAGCTTCTTCAAGCTTAACATGGAGACCCAAGAAAGATCAAAACCCTAATGAAAATGGGATTTCAATGACCTGCAACAGATTTAATTACATTTCAAAGGTCATTAAAAAACCTATTGGGGTTAACTGGGTATTTCATCCTAAGAAAGATGAAAATGGGGTTGTTGTGAGAACTAAGTCTGTTCTTATTGAACAACCAGATGAATCCAAGTCTTTTAAGACTTGGGTTCCCAAAGAAAACTAATTTGTTTTCTTTATGTGCAGGGCATTCAAAGACAGGTCAATGATTATGGATATTGGGATAGTGGATGCTCCAGGCACATGACAGGGAAGGAAGACTATTTGACCAACTTCACTCCCATTAAGGATGGTGATAAGGTTTAATATGGAGGCGGATATGGTACTATCACAGGCAAAGGAACCCTTCTCACCAAGAATTTGCGTTTTGAAAACGTATTTCTGGTAAAAGAACTTGATTACAACCTTTTTAGTGTATCACAAGTTTGTGATAACAAAAATAAAGTTCTGTTTACTGATACTAAGTGTTTGGTGTTAAGCAAGGATTTTAAGATCCCTGATGAGAAATATATTGAATATAGAACACCTAGGCATAAAGACATATACAATGTGAACTTGAATGGAATTAAAATGAACAATAATATGTCTTGTTTTTATGCTAAAGCCTCAGTAGATGAGAGTAATTTGTGGCACATGAGACTAGGGCACATAAATTTTAAAAATATAAATAGGCTTGTGAAACTTGGTTTGGTTGATGGTTTGCCTGAGAAGGCCTTCCACAATGACCACTCTTGTGTTGCATGTCTTAAAGGCAAGCAGCACAAGGTCTCATTCAAGTCCAAACAGGTGCATACTAGTTCTAGACCTCTTCATATGCTACACATGGACCTCTTTGGTCCAACAAATATAGAAAGTTTGAATGGTAAGTCATATTGCTTTGTCATCACAGATGACTTCTCTAGGTTTACTTGGACATTCTTTCTAGCTATGAAGAGTGACACAACTGATATTCTAATTGATTTTATCACTCAGATTGAGAAGAGGTCTGGCAATGAAGTTCAAATGCTTAGGAGTGATAATGGTGGTGAATTTAGGAATAATAAGCTAGATGATTTATGTACCAGGAAAGGAATTACTAGGCAATTTAGTATTGCTAGAACCCCACAACAAAATGGGGTTGCTGAGAGGAAAAATAGAACCTTAATTGAAGCAGCCAGGACAATATTGGCTGATGCTCATTTTCCTATAGCCTTTTAGGCTGAGGCTGTTAATACAGCTTGTTATGTTCAAAAATAGAGCATTGGTTAACAAAATTCAGAACAAAACACCTTATGAGTTACTTTGGGGAAGAAAACCTAATATTGGTTTTCTCAGACCTTTTGGTTGTCATGTAGTAGTTTTAGATACTAGTGATGCCTTAGGGAAATTTAGTGCAAAAGGTGATGAGGGTTACTTCATGGGGTATTCAGTTCAGAGCAAGGGATATAGGGTTTATCTTAAAGAAGAAAAACGTATACTTGAAAGAGTACATGTTAGGTTTTTAGAAAATAAACCTAGTGATCCTGAAAGTGGTCCTAATTGGTTGTTTGACTTTGAACCTTTATCTAGAACTTTAAATTATATGCCTGTCACTAATCCAGACATTGTGAAGGTAACTTCAAATGTTATGGAGGAACAAGTTGTTGATGTTTCAGGTACTCAGGTTCATGAAAAGGTTGGATCACAAGCAGAAAAGACATCTCCTATCCAAGAATATGTTACCATTCCCATTTGGACAGATGCTTTTGCTGCTGCTGCTGCTGCTAGAAAAGATAATGGTGGTCTCCAAGTACCACCAAATACAAACATGCATGGTCCTTCAGGCGCTGACAAAGGAAAATCTAGCGCTGACAAGACCAATTCAGACGTTGATGGTTCAGACGTTGACAACAACAGTTCAAGCGTTGTTAGCCCAAGCGCTGACAAACAAGGTTCAAGCGTTGACAACAATTCTGCACATCTTTTCTCTTCCATTTTTGAACAAGGTGAACCTTCCAATATATATGAAGAGGTTCATCCTCATGTTGATGAAAGAGAGTCTGATGAAGAAGATATTGGCAACATGGAGCATGAGGTTGAGGACACCAGACTTTTTGAAGGAGGAGTTCTCACTTCCACAATGAAGAATCACCCCACTTCTCAAATCATTGGTGATATTATGACTCCAGTTCAGACTAGAAGATCTCATCAAGGTCTTGGTGGGTTTATTGCCAATATACACAAGAAGGTTGATACCCCTCTTGTGCAAGCATGTTTGTTTGCCTGTTTTCTGTCACAACAGGAACCCAAGAAAATATTTGATGCTCTCAAAGAACCAAGTTGGGTGGAAGCAATGCAGGATGAGCTTCACCAGTTTGTAATTCAGGATGTTTGGGAGCTGGTTGATTGTCCCAGATATGTCAGACCTATAGGGACAAGATGGGTTCTAAGGAACAAGAGAGATGAAAGAGGCATTGTGGTCAGAAACAAGGCAAGGTTAGTGGCTCAGGGATATACACAAGAGGAGGGGATAGACTATGAGGAAGTCTTTGCACCAGTTGCAAGGATTGAAGCTATAAGGATTTTTCTAGCCTATGCATCCTGCATGGGCTTCACTGTCTATCAAATGGATGTCAAGAGTGCCTTCCTCTATGGAACTATTGTTGAGGAAGTATATGTGATGCAGCCTCCTGGTTTTGAGGATCCATAGAATCCAGATAAAGTGTATAGAGTCAAAAAGGCTATGTATGGCCTTCATCAAGCCCCTAGAGCATGGTATGGTACTTTGTCTACCTATTTGGTGGACAATGGATTCAAGAGGGGCACCATAGATCAGACACTATTTACAAAGAAGAAAGGCAAGGATGTGTTGCTTGTCTAGGTCTATGTTGATGATATCATTTTTGGGTCTACTGATCCAAAGATGAGTGAGGATTTCTCCAAGCTTATGACAGACAAATTCAAGATGAGTGCTATGGGGGAGATGAACTTCTTTCTTGGTTTACAAGTTCAGCAGAAAGAAGATGGTATCTTCATCTCCCAGGATAAATATGTGGCTGAGATCTTGAAGAAGTTTGGCTTTTCTCCACATGAAAAGAGGGCAACTACTCCTATGGATAGAGAACACCCTTGGGGAAAGATTGGAGATTGGAAAGATGTTGTTGTCAGGCACTATAGATCCATGATTGGATCCTTGATGTATCTTACTTCCTCCAGACCTGACATCATGTTTGCTGTGTGTGCTTGTGCACGCCATCAAGTGACTCCCAAAGAATGTCACCTTTATGCTGTGAAGAGGATCTTTAGGTACCTAAGATGCTATCCTGGTCTTGGTTTGTGGTACCCAAAGGATTCACCATTGGAGCTGATTGCATATTCAGATAGTGATTATGGAGGTGATAAATTTGATAGGAAATCCACAATTGGTGGATGTCAGTTTCTTGGGAGCAGGTTGATATCTTGGCAATGCAAGAAACAAACAGTGGTGGCTAATTCTACAACTGAAGCTGAGTATGTGGCTGCAGCTGCTTGTTGTGGACAAGTTTTGTGGATTCAGAACCAGTTGTTGGACTATGGGTATAATTTCATGCATACCAAGATATTTGTTGACAATAACAGCACTTTATGCATCATTAAGAATCTTGTACATCATTCTAAAACTAAACACATAGAAATTAGACACCATTTTATAACAGATTGCTTTGAAAAAGGTTTAATACAACCAGATAGGGTTGACACTGAGGAAAATGTGTCAGATTTACTAACTAAACCTTTTGATGCTGGGAGATTTCAATACTTGTTAACAAGTATTGGAATGGTCAATCTCACATAATATGTGTTTTGGAGTCTTTTTGTAAAAGTATGTACAGGATGATGCATTGTTATTGGTCTTATTGATGATTTAGATTTTCCACTATATTTTTCTAACACTGAAAAAGGTTGCTTGAACGCTGATAAGTGTTTTTGTAACGTTGTCAGCAATATAATTGTCTAACGCTGACAAAGCTTCCCTCAACGCTATCATGTGTTATCGGGGCGTTGTCAGCAACAATGTTAGTTTTGTGGTTTTCAATCTAAATGTGCAGATGGTGTTAGCAGTATACCATTGGATACAGAGTTGCTTATGGATCAATGGAGAAGCATTTGGACGAATTTTTATTTATGGATGATGGTTGGAATTTTAAATTCCTATCTTGGCATAAATTTTTATGTTCATGCATATTTTTGGCATACTTATGTATCATAGTTTAAGGGGAGGTTTTAGGAACCTTTAGGATGTTTGGGTATCCAAATGATACTCTTATCACAATTCTAGATTGTGTCCACAGGTGAGTATGAGTTAGTTTTACTAAATCATGAGGCATTGTAGCATGCAAAGTTGATATACTATGCATGCTACCAAGACATTTTTGGCCTAGAATTGGTTGTGGTCTGTTGGGAGACTTGGGAATAATTTTGTTATGGGATTTACCTGGGAGTAACAAGGAATTTTATAAGGTAACTTGGTTGTTAAGAGTTTTGGTTAGCAAGGGACACTAGAGGACTGTTATGTCTATCTTGCTTAAGCAAGTGTGCATAACTGGACAGTGCTTGCCGCCCTATAATAATTATCAGCTTTTTGGTTATCTTTTCTAGGATAAATTACTTTGTTAAGGTCATTTTTCATTTTTAAACATTTTTATTTTTGGACGCTGACAAGTATATTTCCAAGTGTTGTTGTGACCAATTTAGACGCTGGCATGGCTATAGGCAAACGTTGACAAGATTATAGCCGTTGGGCATTGATAGGTTATTTTTGACCGTTGACACTCAATGGGACCTACCCAGTTGTTACTTTTTGACATATTTTTAGGCCGTAATTTTGGGAGTTGTTACTTTTCATTTAATGCATGAGATAAACTTATAATTTTTCAATATTTTCATGATTACTTTTTGAAAATACTTGCCTATTTTTGGGCCTATCACATGCATTTTCTTCTCCTATAAATTTGGCTCCTACTTATAAACAGGGTATCTATACTTCTTGTCTAACACAACTTTCTCTTATCAACTTCATCTTCACCCATCAAAATTTACAGCTTTCAACAGTGGAATCAAAGTTTAAACCAACAGAATTGGAATTGGGGTTCATAACTCAACACAACATGATCGCGTATCTTGAAGCTGATGATGCTCTGTTTCCTCAATACACACAAATGGTGGCGTATTTGAACGCATCTCCTCTTAGGTATGCTCTTTCTCATGCACCACTCATTCCAGTCACACATATTAAACAGTTTTGGAACACTGTTAGTTCCTCAACAGTTAATAGAGTGACTACATTGACTTCTATTGTTCATGGGAGAAATTAGGTGGTTACTGAGGCTTTGGTACGCCAAGCCTTGCATCTTGATGATGCTGATGGTATAGCCACCCTTCCCATTAATGAAATAGAACAAGGACTTAGGGCTTTGGGATATCCTTTTCCTGATGAAGGTACTCTAAACAAGTATCATAAGCAGGAATTTCCTCCAGCCTGGAAGTACCTAATACATGTCCTCCTTCAATGTTTGAGTCCCAAATGCACTGCACACAATGAGATCAATAGATCTATTGCTAGTGCTATTGTGTGTATTGCAACTGGGCAAAAATATAATTATTCTAAAATGATTTTTGAGGGCATGTGTAAAAATAAGGGGAACAAAATGACTTTAGCTTATCCCCAATTTTTGCAAATGGTTTTTGATGTTCAAGGATACTGCACAAGGGATCATAATGATTTTTATGAGATCCCTGTGCAAAAGAAAGCTATTTTTATGAAGATGAACTCACCACCCCATCGTGACCTACCATTAACCCAAGCTATGCTTGCTGTCATAGCAGCATCTCAACCCCAACCAGACCCCGAACCACAAATTGACCCAATACCTGAACCATTACCTTCACCTGAACATATGCAAATTGACCAAGATCCCTTCAACGCTGACACATTAAATGTTGGCGTTGATGTGCCTATTTCCAACGTTGACACACAACCTTCACAAACCCAAACACCCCTTAACCAACCCATATCCACCCATTCTTCCACACCATCTTCTACACCCCCTGAATATAGGTTGATGAAACGCCAAAGGACTACTGGAGTGTTCTCCTCTGGTGGTCCTAGCCATGTAGCAGAGAGAACCACCACCACAAGTGTGGCTGGTGACATGGATGAGGCTGGGACTATTGGTTCTGGCTTAGATGCTGGCCAAGGCAGTCCCACCATCATTAAGTCCTCATCCATGCCCAATGAATCTGACTTGGGAGGTTAAATCCCCATTTTAGAAGAGGGCAGACTGGAACCAATGAGTCTTATGGAATTGACGGCAGTCTGCATGAGCTTGCAAAAGCAAAATGCAGACTTAGTACAAGTTTTCAGCTCACAAGGCCTTGAACTCAAGCAATTGAGGGAGAGGATTGTTGTTTTGGAAACTGCAAGTGCAAGGAGAGGTATGGAGGAATCTTCCAAAAGGGAGGAAGATCCAATAAATCTGAGTGATAAGGGCAGCCATGATGGTCAATCTTTGGATGTTGCTGAGGCCCTTACAACATTGAAGAAACAAATAGGTTTGGATACGTCCTTAGCCTCTCCTACCAACTTGAATTTATCATTTACAGCTATGATGGAGGAGATTGCAAAAGGCGCTGAGACAGGAAATTTGGGCGTTGACAAGGAGATTTTGGACGCTGACAGAAGAATTTTGGGCGCTGACACAACAAAATTGGGCGTTGATAGACCTGCACATGAGGGTGATGTATCCCAGTCATCATCCATTATCAAGGAAGTTTCTACACAGGTATCACCATCTATCTTACCAACAATTGCTTCATCAGATAAGGGTAAGGGTATTATGGTAGAAGAGATTGTTGTGACAACCCGTCAATTTCAGGTCGTTATTTTAATCTCGACTATTACGTATTACGTGTTTACTTTAATGAGAATTTTAATTTATCGACTAACCGAGAAGGTTATGACTTGAAACTAGCGTAAGAATGTCGATTAGATGAAAACCGACAAGGAATATGTTAGGTATCGATATTATATTCTCAAATAATCATGAAAAAGATTTTTATTATATTTAATCTTTATTTCTCGTATTTTACGTTTTAACGAATGACGATAACTATTAGTGATCGCGATACCGACGGATGCCCAAAAATTTACGTTTTATTATCGATTGTCTCGATATTGTATATTTTCGACGTTTTCGATTTAATTGCGTTTTAAGTCGTGTCGAAGCTTTGTTATTATATTTTGAAGCGTTTTAACTTTCGAAAAGTATTTTTACGAAACCCGAACCCCGTAAATATTTTTAAAAATTTACAATTTACATTTTCTACCTTGTAAACTATTTACTTGCATTTTGGGACCAAAAGAATGCATTTTTGACAAAAACTACCCTACCTTTGGACTATTTAAACATTTTCCACTAACACACTCACATTTAAAAATTCATTTTTAACAAAAACACACAAAATCTCTCTCTCCTTCACCATTTTGCCGTCCACCCCCCTACACCCAAACCCTTTGATTCTTGATTTTCTACCTTGAATCTAAAGAAACTAAGAAAAGACCCACCTTGGAAATTTCATAAGCTTCATATTGGTATAAATTTCTTCCACATGCATCCACTAAAATTTTATTTTCAATTTTTGGTGAAGAACTTGATGTTTGATCCATTTTTATGTTTATATATGGTGTTAATAATATAATATTCATAGTGGGTTTTTGTTGCATGTAAGAATTTTAATTATTTAATTTTTGTGAAATCAAATTTGAGGGTGTTATGAGTTAGTTAGATGTGTTAGTATGATATTAGGATCATATTAGGACTATAGGAATTGTTGGAATGGGTCGAAAAATTGTTTTGGTATGATTTTTAGAATGTCTATTTTAGGCAGTAACTTTAAGGCCGTTTTTGAAATTGTTACTGTGGTAAACTTGGTAAACTAATAAGATAGGGTCGTATAGAATTTCGTTAGCTTCGATTTGAGCTAAGGTAGAGCTTCTAACTCATTACGAGCGAAAAGTTATGCTACTTTTAGTATTTGTGTACCGGGAGACGGGTATCAGCACAATCCGAAAATTGTTGTCGATATTTGGAACGAATCTCGGGGACTATAAAATGAGTTTTAAAAATGTTCAAGGGCTGTGGTAAGTTGATAAACCTCAGGTTATGAGTCTATTTTCACACACGAGTGTCGGTTTTACAAACGGAAATGTTTAGATAAGTCAAAATGGTTTTACAAGTCAAAGGCGTAAAATTGTCCGGTTTTTGTAACACGAAGGTGTGTCGGGCAGAAGGTCTTAGAAGTAATATTTTTGAATGAAATTTAAACTGAGTCTTATTCATATTATGTGTGAGTTTGTCACCAAGTTTCGTCGAAATCGGACATGTCTAGATAGGTTAGATTGGTGCGTACATTTGGAGTGTACATGCTGAGTGGTATTTTGGACACGTAGTTCAATACTTGTATGGTGTGAGTTGAGTATTCACTATTGGACATAGTGACTTACTCGAGTGTTAAGTCATTATATAAATGACTTAGCTACTGGTCCGAGGGAAGTAAAATGAAGGTTTGACTTGCGTTGACTTGGCGTCTTATGACGGGTCAATGTCAAGGGTGTAAGTTTTTAAATGAATAAGTGTTGAATAAAAGGGTATAGAAGTACACTTATATTTTTGTTATTTTTCGGGATTTTCATGGTTATATGAAATTGAGTTTCATATTATTTAAGTATTATTTATACTTGAGTCGTTATTAACGAACGCACCTTATTTGGTAGGTTGCGGTCTTCGTGTTTAACGGGCATCACAAATCGTCGGCAATCGTCACATTTATACTATCGTACCAAGGTGAGTCTATAGCCTCGCTTTAACATGTTTACTTGTCTTATAAAACCCGTGAGGGGGATAACATGCTTGTTTTATTAAAATAAAAGGTGTACAACGAGAAGTTGTGGAAACCCTTATTATTGGAAAAACATTTAGTACAAATGAAGGGTACAACGAGAAGTTGTGGTAAACCCTCTTTCTTTAAAATTGAACACAAAGGACCCGATTGTATGCTTAGATGAAAGTTGTTATACAAGTTTGTTTAGCCTTAAAAGACCCATGAATCGTGAATTGTTAATCGAAAGGAACGCTAATACTATGGATAGATCTATCGGGGTGACACCCAGTCCGGTCGCGACTAGCTATCGCGTGGTGTTGTGATGCACCAGTAATGAAACATCGGATGCAATTGTATAAGAGAAATATACGCACTTGGCTAGGTGTGTTGGGCTGAAATAATATATGTTAACGTTCAATTTCACGAGACTTATGAAATAACAACGATAATTATGTCTGATCCACATGATTGTCAACCACGGAAGGTTTATTCAGAATACTTGTGTTCGTTTATTAAATTTCAAACTCTATAGATTCACTCAACATTTTTGTTGACTTTATAGCATGTTTTATCTCAGGTCCATGAAGAAGGTACTCAGGGAAGGCGGTTTCACGCAACTTGCTAAATTAAAATGTTTTGGCCCGCTTTACTAAACTATGTCCATTCTAAGAAACTTTTATTGCTTGGTTGGTTGTGTAAACTTAAAACTATTTGGGACCGTGTGTGAACTGTTTTATTTTAAACAAATGAATGGATGTATGTTTTGTTAAAACGACTCATTTTGAGGCGTTTTCTATGATATTGAGGTTGAACCATGATAGTAACACCCAATGACCCTTCTGCTGCTATGACCCGAAATTGGGGGTGTTACAGATTGGCATCAGAGCTCAAGTTATAGAGAACGAAAAGATTTTCCAAAAATAAAATTTTGAAATCTTTTGACTATAACATCTGCAAGCGAAACCTCCGAGTTGCCAATGGACGAGAATAAGAAAAGTATATATATATGTTATACATATTTAAATTATTAATTATGCTTAAAGCATAATGAAATTACATTTACTTATAAATGTTAATTATTTGATTATTATAATACTAATACGTGATTTACAACGACGCTGATTGTCACAATAGAAATCCCTGTCTTTTGACTCATTCCTCGTGAATCTTCGTTCCTTGTCTAAATTATATCCTTCGTTCTATCATCCATTCTTGTTTCTTTTCATCTATCTATTCTTTATTTCATGTTATTCATGTTTTGTTATCACAAGCGTTGGATGAATACTCATTTTGATGTGAATTGTGTAACAGGATCATGCCGCCTAAACAGTTGACTGAGACTCAGTTACGTGCTATAGTAGTTGATCAATTTCAGATATCTATGAATGCATTTATGGAAAACTTGAATAATGGAGCTGGTAATGCGGGAGCTGGCAATGCTGGAGCTGGTAATGCGGGAGCTGGCAATGCTGGTGCTGGAACTGGTGATGCTAATAGACCAGTGATTCCTGAATACAAGAAGTGCAATTATACCTCGTTCATGAAATGCAAACCTCCAACTTTTAAGGGTACTGAAGGTGCTGTTGGGTTAATGCAATGGTTTGAGAAATTGGAATCCGTGTTTTGATTTAGTGGAAGTGAGGAAGGAGATAAGGTGATGTTTGCCTCAGCTACTCTTCAAGGGCGAGCATTAACTTGGTGGAATGGAAGAATGGCATCAATGGGTATGGATGCTGCTTATGCTACACCTTACGTTGAAGTAAGAAGGTAGATGACTGAGGAATTCTGTCCAAGGAGTGTTATTCAGAGGTTAGAACAGGAACTATATCAGCTGAGACTGAAGGGTACTGACATCGATGGATACACAAACAGATTCCATGAACTTGCTCTACTTTGTCCAAACAAAGTTAACCCAGAATACTTGAAGGTAGAGCAGTATATTCGAGGCTTACCGACCAACATCCGTGGTGATGTGACCTCATCTAAACCTGCCAATATTGATGAAGCTGTTCGTATGGCCTACCAACTAATGGGTCAAATCATCCAAGACAAGGCTGATGGTGTTTCTGAAGGTAACAAAAGAAGAGCTGAAAATGATAGTGATGATCGTGGTGATAACCGTCAATCTCACAGTAGGAATCAAAACCGAAGGAGGGGTAATGCTAATGCGATGACTGAAACTGCATCTGTTGATAAGGGAACCAGATGTCAACGCTGCAAGAAGTCTCATACTGGTGAGTGTGCTAAGTGTGTGAAGTGTAACAAGTTAGGTCACAAGACTGAAGACTGTTGGGGACTAGGAAAGAAGGGAGTGACGTGTTTTAACTGCCAAGGTAAAGGACACATGAGGAACTAATGCCCTCAACCTCCGAAGAATGCACGTGGTGGAGATAACCAGGGAAAAGCTTATCAGTTGGGTGAAGCCGAAGCGAAGCAAAACCCGAAAGTTGTCACTGGTACGTTTTTACTGAACAACCGTTATGCTACAACTTTATTTGATTCTGGTGCGGACAAAAGCTTTGTGTCTACAAGTTTTAGTACCTTAATTGATATCAAACCGGTCGAATTAGACGCGAGTTATGAGGTAGAACTAGCTGATGGTAAATTAGTGAGTACCAATCGTGCGCTCCTAGGATGTTCTCTTAATCTTCTGAACCGTATTTTTAAGATAGACTTGATGATTGTCGAATTGGGAAGTTTTGATATTATTATCGGAATAGCTTGGCTATCCAAGTATAACGCGTCTATCTTGTGTGGAGAAAAGAAAGTTAGGATTCCCTTGGATGACAAGACCATGGTTATCGAAGGTGATCAACGTAATTCACGACTAAAAATCGTTTCGTGCATTAAGGATCGTAAGTATATCGAAAGAGGTTGCGAGTTATTCCTAGCTAAAGTAGTGGAGAAGGAATCGAAGGAGAAACGTGCTGAAGATGTACATGTTATCCGTGACTTTCCTGAAGTGTTTCCGGAAGATTTGCCTGGACTTCCTCCTCCAAGGCAAGTAGAATTCCAAATTGACCTAATTCCTGGTGCTGCACCCGTGGCTTGTGCGCCATATCGTTTAGCACCATCCGAGCTGAAGGAGTTAGCTGTGCAATTGCAAGAGCTATCTGATAAGGGTTTTATACGACCGAGTTCGTCACCTTGGGGAGCTCCTGTCTTATTCGTTAAGAAGAAAGATGGTTCGTTTCGTATGTGTATTGATTACCGAGAGCTGAATAAGCTGACGATCAAGAATCGTTATCCGCTTCCAAGAATTGATGATTTATTCGATCAACTTCAAGGTTCTCGTGTTTTCTCCAAGATTGATCTTCGTTCTGGTTACCATCAACTTCGCATACGTGAGGAAGATATTCCTATTACGGCGTTTAGAACTCGTTATGGTCATTATGAGTTCCTGGTTATGCCTTTTGGTTTGACTAATGCACCTGCTGTATTCATGGATTTAATGAATCGCATTTGTAAGCCGTATCTTGATAAATTCGTGATCGTTTTCATAGATGACATTCTAATCTACTCCAAGAGCAATGAAGAGCATGCCGAACACTTAAGGATTATCTTGAACTTGTTGAAGAACGAAAAGTTATACGCTAAGTTCTCAAAGTGTGATTTTTGGCTTAATTCTGTACAATTTCTCGGACACGTGATTGATAAAAGTGGAGTACATGTTGATCCTGCAAAGATCGAAGCCATCAAGAATTGGAGTGCTCCGACTACTCCAACTGAAGTGCGACAATTTCTAGGTCTGGCTGGTTATTACCGAAGGTTTATTGAAGGATTCTCCTTGATATCGAAACCATTAACGAAGCTGACTCAGAAGAATAAACCGTATGTGTGGGGCGATGATGAAGAAGAAGCTTTCCAAACCCTGAAGATGAAACATTGTAGTGCGCCGATTTTATCGCTACCGGAAGGAAGTGAAGACTTTGTTGTTTATTACGATGCATCTCTTCGAGGATACGGTGCTGTTCTTATGCAACGCGAAAAGGTGATCGCATATGCCTCTAGACAATTAAGGAAGAATGAGGAGAACTACACTACCCATGACTTGGAATTGGGCGCTGTGGTTTTTGCTCTGCGACTTTGGAGACATTATCTGTATGGTACGAAGTGTACAGTATTCACTGATCATAAAAGCCTACAATACATATTGGATCAAAAGGAGCTGAATATGAGGCAACGTCGATGGGTTGAACTCTTGAGTGATTACGACTGCGAAATTCGTTATCATCCAGGAAAGGCGAATGTGGTAGCTGACGCGTTAAGTCGAAAGGAAAGGGAGAAATCGATTCGAGTGCGTGCTTTGGTGGTGACAGTTCATAATAACTTACCTGAGCAGATTCGGAACGCACAAGTTGAAGCATGCAAGAAGGAAAATATTGCTGCCGAAAGATTTAGGGGAGACGGTGAAACATTTGAGACGCGAGCCGATGGTATCAAATGTTTGAGAGGTCGAATCTGGTTACCATTATATGGTGGACTGAGAGAATTAATTATGTTAGAATCTCATAAGTCCAAGTATTCTATTCATCCTGGATCGGACAAAATGTACCAAGACTTGAAAAAGTTATACTGGTGGCCGAATATGAAAGCTGATATTGCAACATACGTCGCGAAATGCTTAACATGTGCAAAAGTGAAAGCTGAATATCAGAAGCCGTCAGGATTACTTGTCCAACCTGAAATTCCAGTCTGGAAATGGGAGCGAATTACGATGGACTTCATCACAAAACTCCCAAGGACACCGTCTGGGTTCGATGCAATTTGGGTTATTGTTGATCGTTTGACTAAATCCGCTTATTTTATTCCAATCAACGAGAGGTTCGGTTTGGAGAAACTCGCCGATATTTATATGAAGGAAATCGTGTGCAAGCATGGTGTTCCTATTTCAATCATTTCCGATAGAGATAGTCGTTTTGCTTCTGGATTTTGGAGATCACTTCAAAAGTCGTTAGGAACCAATTTGGATATGAGCACAGCCTATCATCCGCAAACTGATGGGCAAAGCGAAAGAACAATTCAAACTTTGGAGGATATGCTACGTGCTTGTGTGATAGACTTTGGAAGTAGCTGGGATAAGCACTTACATTTGGCCGAATTCTCGTACAATAACAGTTATCACGCGAGTATTAAAGCTGCTCCTTTTGAAGCACTGTATGGGAGAAAATGTAGATCACCCGTTAGCTGGAGTGAGGTTGGTGATGCCCAACTCACTGGACCAGATTTGATTAGAGAGACGACGGATATGATTGTGCAAATCAAGAATAGGTTGTTGTCTGCTCGAAGCCGACAGAAGAGTTATGCGGATGTGAGAAGAAAACCATTGGAGTTTAACGTGGGAGATAAGGTTATGCTAAAGGTATCACCATGGAAAGGTGTTGTACGATTTGGAAAACGTGGGAAGTTAAGTCCTCGTTATATCGGACCATTCAAGGTTACATCTAGAGTAGGACCCGTGGCATACCAACTTGAACTACCACAAGAACTGTATGGGATTCATAACACTTTTCACGTGTCGAATCTGAAGAAGTGTTTATCCGATGAAGAACTCATTATACCGTTAGACGAGGTTAAGGTTGATAAGAAGTTGCACTTTATTGAAGAACCGGTCGAGATCATGGATCGCGAGGTCAAGCAACTGAAGCAAAGCCGAATACCTATTGTCAAAGTTCGATGGAACTCTCGAAGAGGACCGGAGTTTACTTGGGAACGAGAAGACCAAATGTGGCAGAATTACCCTCATCTCTTTGATTTCAACAAGCGATCGGGCAAGAACGCAAGTTGATCTTCGAGGGCGAAGATCCTAATTTGGTGGGGATGATGTGACAACCCGTCAATTTCAGGTCGTTATTTTAATCTCGACTATTACGTATTACGTGTTTACTTTAATGAGAATTTTAATTTATCGACTAACCGAGAAGGTTATGACTTGAAACTAGCGTAAGAATGTCGATTAGATGAAAACCGACAAGGAATATGTTAGGTATCGATATTATATTCTCAAATAATCATGAAAATGATTTTTATTATATTTAATCTTTATTTCTCGTATTTTACGTTTTAACGAATGACGATAACTATTAGTGATCGCGATACCGACGGATGCCCAAAAATTTACGTTTTATTATCGATTGTCTCGATATTGTATATTTTCGACGTTTTCGATTTAATTGCGTTTTAAGTCGTGTCGAAGCTTTGTTATTATATTTTGAAGCGTTTTAACTTTCGAAAAGTATTTTTACGAAACCCGAGCCCCGTAAATATTTTTAAAAATTTACAATTTACATTTTCTACCTTGTAAACTATTTACTTGCATTTTGGGACCAAAAGAATGCATTTTTGACAAAAACTACCCTACCTTTGGACTATTTAAACATTTTCCACTAACACACTCACATTTAAAAATTCATTTTTAACAAAAAATACACAAAATCTCTCTCTCCTTCACCATTTTGCCGTCCACCCCCTACACCCAAACCCTTTGATTCTTGATTTTCTATCTTGAATCTAAAGAAATAAGAAAAGACCCACCTTGGAAATTTCATAAGCTTCATATTGGTATAAATTTCTTCCACATGCATCCACTAAAATTTTATTTTCAATTTTTGGTGAAGAACTTGATGTTTGATCCATTTTTATGTTTATATATGGTGTTAATAATATAATATTCATAGTGGGTTTTTGTTGCATGTAAGAATTTTAATTATTTAATTTTTGTGAAATCAAATTTGAGGGTGTTATGAGTTAGTTAGATGTGTTAGTATGATATTAGGATCATATTAGGACTATAGGAATTGTTGGAATGGGTCGAAAAATTGTTTTGGTATGATTTTTAGAATGTCTATTTTAGGCAGTAACTTTAAGGCCGTTTTTGAAATTGTTACTGTGGTAAACTTGGTAAACTAATAAGATAGGGTCGTAGAGAATTTCGTTAGCTTCGATTTGAGCTAAGGTAGAGCTTCTAACTCATTACGAGCGAAAAGTTATGCTACTTTTAGTATTTGTGTACCGGGAGACGGGTATCGGCACAATCCGAAAATTGTTGTCGATATTTGGAACGAATCTCGGGGACTATAAAATGAGTTTTAAAAATGTTCAAGGGCTGTGGTAAGTTGATAAACCTCAGGTTATGAGTCTATTTTCACACGAGTGTCGGTTTTACAAACGGAAATGTTTAGATAAGTCAAAATGGTTTTACAAGTCAAAGGCGTAAAATTGTCTGGTTTTTGTAACACGAAGGTGTGTCGGGCAGAAGGTCTTAGAAGTAATATTTTTGAATGAAATTTAAACTGAGTCTTATTCATATTATGTGTGAGTTTGTCACCAAGTTTCGTCGAAATCGGACATGTCTAGATAGGTTAGATTGGTGCGTACATTTGGAGTGTACATGCTGAGTGGTATTTTGGACACGTAGTTCAATACTTGTATGGCGTGAGTTGAGTATTCACTATTGGACATAGTGACTTACTCGAGTGTTAAGTCATTATATAAATGACTTAGCTACTGGTCCGAGGGAAGTAAAATGAAGGTTTGACTTGCGTTGACTTGGCGTCTTATGACGGGTCAATGTCAAGGGTGTAAGTTTTTAAATGAATAAGTGTTGAATAAAAGGGTATAGAAGTACACTTATATTTTTGTTATTTTTCGGGATTTTCATGGTTATATGAAATTGAGTTTCATATTATTTAAGTATTATTTATACTTGAGTCGTTATTAACGAACGCACCTTATTTGGTAGGTTGCGGTCTTCGTGTTTAACGGGCATCACAAATCGTCGGCAATCGTCACATTTCTACTATCGTACCAAGGTGAGTCTATAGCCTCGATTTAACATGTTTACTTGTCTTATAAAACCCGTGAGGGGGATAACATGCTTGTTTTATTAAATTAAAAGGTGTACAACGAGAAGTTGTGGAAACCCTTATTATTGGAAAAACATTTAGTACAAATGAAGGGTAAAACGAGAAGTTGTGGTAAACCCTCTTTCTTTAAAATTGAACACAAAGGACCCGATTGTATGCTTAGATGAAAGTTGTTATACAAGTTTGTTTAGCCTTAAAAGACCCATGAATCGTGAATTGTTAATCGAAAGGAACGCTAATACTATGGATAGATCTATCGGGGTGACACCCAGTCCGGTCGCGACTAGCTATCACGTGGTGTTGTGATGCACCAGTAATGAAACATCGGATGCAATTGTATAAGAGAAATATACGCACTTGGCTAGGTGTGTTGGGCTGAAATAATATATGTTAACGTTCAATTTCACGAGAGTTATGAAATAACAACGATAATTATGTCTGATCCACATGATTGTCAACCACGGAAGGTTTATCCAGAATACTTGTGTTCGTTTATTAAATTTCAAACTCTATAGATTCACTCAACATTTTTGTTGACTTTATAGCATGTTTTATCTCAGGTCCATGAAGAAGGTACTCAGGGAAGGCGGTTTCACGCAGCTTGCTAAATTAAAATGTTTTGGCCCGCTTTACTAAACTATGTCCATTCTAAGAAACTTTTATTGCTTGGCTGGTTGTGTAAACTTAAAACTATTTGGGACCATGTGTGAACTATTTTATTTTAAACAAATGAATGGATGTATGTTTTGTTAAAACGACTCATTTTGAGGCGTTTTCTATGATATTGAGGTTGAACCATGATAGTAACACCCAATGACCCTTCCGCTGCTATGACCCGAAATTGGGGGTGTTACAATTGTTCCAAAGGATGCAGCTCAAGTTGAGTTTGATAGAAGATTGGCTGCACAAATCATGGAACAAGATATAAAGAAGGTGAAAGAGTCACCATTTGTTGTTACTTCAGAAGAAGGAAGTGATGGAGCTAGCTCAGACTCAAGTGTGATGATTATAGAACCAGAAAGACTTGAGTATGGAGATGAGTTAGCTGAGGAGAAATTGAGAGAATTGAAATTGCAGGTTGACTTTGACATGCCAGAGGTGGTTCAAATGTATAATGCTTGGGAAGAAAGATGTATGGAGAATCCACACTTGACTACTTCAGATCAGATTTGGGGTTTGGAGATTCTCCTCAGAGTTCAAAAGGATTGCCAGGTAATTTTGAAACACAAGGCAAGCAATATTCTCTCAGAGTTGAAAAGGGATAGAAGGGAGCTATACTGCATGTTGCTCAGATGTCATGGAGTAGGATGGACTTATCAGAAATTGAGGGCATTAACATTTGATGAGTTGGAATGTAAGGCTTATCCCATTTGGGGTGAGAGTGCAGGAAGCAAACACTCTCAGACTTCTTTCTGATGAAAGAAAGGAAGAGCTTGCAGAAGAAATGGAGCTCAAGAAAGCTATGTTTGTTCCCAGACCAGTGAAAAAGGGAATTTCTCTTGAGTTTCCTAAAGATATGGATCCACTATATCCAAGTGAAGCTGTCATAAGAAAGAGCCTCAAGCTCTCACCATTAGAAGCTTCAGATATGGTGCAAGTGTTACCATTAGATTCCAGAAACCCAATTGTGAGCTATGAAGAAGATGAATGTGGGTTTTGGAAAATTGGCAGGTATGGCAAAGAGGTACACACTTTTACCACTCTCATATCTTTGTTTTCAAGTTGTGATAGAGAAGACTTGATTGATCTATGGAGGTTGCTAGAGACCAAGTATGAGGCTGAAGCACCAACTTCAGCAAATGGAATAAAACTGTGGTCCACATTCAAAAGAATGTGTGGACCAAAAGATGAGGATCCTGCTATTTGGAAGGATCTTGAAGATGACCTCAGTGGTCTTCAATGGAGATTATATTCAGCTGCTGGTGTTTACCATTTGATTTCTACAAAGTTTGCTGAGTATCTACTTGTGGATGGTCAGTATTTCATATCCAAGGCTATTTTGGAGAAGATGAAGGACACTCAGCTGGAGATTGATTATTCAAGTGACGTGGCAAAAGATTTGATTAGATTTATTCATTACCAATATGAGAAGGTTTGTAAGATTCCTCCTATTCCTTAATGCTTATTCAGAAACTTGATCATAAGAGTGGATATCAAGTTTAGGGGAGGATTGTTGGGAATAAATTAAGGCCAGATCACTTGAGCGCTGACAAGAGTAAAACAAGCGCTGATAGCTCAAGCGTTGACAAGACAAAGTCAAGCGTTGATACATTGAAGACAAGCACTGATGGGAAGATATACTCTACGCGTTTACTGTATTCTAGATTACTTCTAGTAAAGATAGGAACAACAATGTATTTTCTATATTTATCTTTACCTAGAGTAGCTGATACGTATATTATTGTACAAGGATTCTTATGTCTATAAAAGAAGACCTTTAGGTTAATGTTTCATATAAGTTATCATTCGTAAACTACTTTCATTGTAAGCAAGTTTGATATCATTAATCAAAATGAAAGTTTGTTTATATCATTGTGTGTTCTTGTTTAAGTGTTAATTCCACATAACACTTAGATTATCATAAGCATATACAAAGGTTTCTAAAAGTGTATTACTTGATCTAATCTCGTATACATAAAGCTAAATCGATCTAAGTTTAGGATCAACAAGTGGTATCAGAGCTTGTTGAGGAACTTTTGATCTTAAAGAACACAAGAACCCTAAAAATCACCAAAACCCTAATTTTCTCAAAAACCCTAACAACATCATGTCTGAAGCAATAACCTCCTCCTCCTCATCTTTACCAAACATCAAGATTCCCATGCTTGATGCAACCAACTTTGATTTGTGGAAATTCAACTTTGAGCAATATCTGGGGATCTATGACTACACACTCTGGGAGATCATTGAATATGGAAACACATTCGATAAAGCTCAAAAGATTGCTGATGCTATTACTCAAAGATCAGCTGTTGCTGGATGTTCTGAAGAAGATAAGAAAGAAAAACCCGGAGATGGTAGAGCTGTGTCTGCTGATGACATAGCAAAGAAAATGGTCGACATGAAAGCCCTAAATATTCTGAAAGTCTCTTTGGGACAAGAAAAACAGCATAAATATAGAGGCTATGAATCTGCTAAAAACCTTTGGGAAGCTCTTGAAGTTGCATATGGTGGCAATACAGACACTAAGGAAGAGAAGAAAAAGCAACTCATGCATGATTATGCTGTCTTCAAGGCTCAATCCAATGAGAAACTGAGTAGTGTGAGAAGCAGATTGCTTGACATTACAAGCAAGTTGTCCTTCATGGGGACACAACTTGGTGATGTTGACATTAATGCTACCTTTCTTAAAAGTCTTGGTGAGGCATGGAAGATTGAGGCAAGATCAATTCTTGCCAATAATACCTACAAAAGTTCCACGTTTGATGACATCTACAACAAACTAAGGCTGTTGGAAGATGAAACTCTTTTAGAACATGGAAGCAAGTCTACCACCAGTAATATGGCCTTCTTCTCTCATAGTGAAGGTCAATTAAATCAGAAGGACTCTTACATGCATCCAGTTACTGGATCATCATATGTCAGCGCTGGAACAAGTCCTGTCAACATCTCCTATTCAGACGCTGACACATTCAAGAGTGACTCCCCAAGAGTTAAACCTGCTGGTTTAGATTTGGATACTGTATGTGCTTATATTGCTTCTTTGCCCAATGGTTCAGTGATTACATATGAGGACCTTGAGAAGATAAGTGATGAGCACTTGGAAGAGATGGACATTAAGTGGAACATGGCTCTTGCTAGTATAAGAGCAAACAGGTGGAACAAAAGGTTTAAGAAGAAAATGACCTTCAATGCAAAAGACACAGCTGGATTTGATAAATCCAAAGTTGAATGCTACAACTGTCATCGTATGGGGCACTTCATGAGGGAATGCAGATCTCCTAGAAGATCTGATGCTGGTAAACCCTCAAGTCAGGTTGTTAAAGCTCAGGATTCCAAAGCCATGGTTGCAGTTCAAGGAATTGATGGGATTGGAGTTATCTGGCTAAGAATGTTGAAGAGGATAAAGCTTTGGTTGCTGAGGTTGAAGAAGAAGAGCATGTTGAATATGCTCTCATGGCACACTCCTCCTCTTCATCTGATAATGAGGTATACAATGATGCTTTTTGCAGTAGAGGTTGTAGGTTAAACACTGAGAAACTTAACAAAGAGGTGTTAAGATTATTAAGTGATGTGAGTACTGAAAAGTGCAAACTGTCTAATTACCAAGTAGCTCTCACTCAAACTGAGAAAACCGTTTCTGAATACAAGAAAATGGAATTTGACTTAAAAGATAAAATAAATATCTTAAAACATGAGTTAAATGCTAGTATGGATATTAGAAACATCATGGAAAAGGTTAATGGTGAGTTACAAGCTAAGTTAGATGAGGCCATTAAGATCAAAGATAATGTTGGCCTTAAAATTCAAAGATTTGATAGAGCCACTCAAACCCTAGGAGACTGTGTGAGTAAACAAAGGGATCCTAAGGACATTACTCTTTGGTTCCCCCACCAGCTGGTGACTTCTATGGTGTCCAGCAAAAGGACTTATCTTGGACTGGTTTGCCAGAATTCCAAGAGGAGGAATTCATTCCTCCACCAAGAGTTGTCACTCCAGTTGAAGAGTATCAACAAAAGTTGACTGACCTGAATGAATGGAAGAAAGCTAACCCTACCTTATTTGTTAAGGGTGGCTTGCTATGTGAAAGTCCCAATGAGTCAACTCCCATTAAGGTTACCAACCCAATTACTGGTAAAGCTGTTGACCAAGGCTCAAACACTGATAGAAAACCTAGCATTAAATATGCAGAGATGTATAGGAATACTAGGTCACCCAAGAGTCAAGTTAGCAATAATGGAACATGCTTCTTCTCTTCTAGACCTAAGGCTGTGTCTAGAAAAGCTTGTTACACTTGTGGTAGCTTTTCACACTTGGCATACAAGTGTGTCAACGCTCCCAAAGCCAGCGCTGACAAGAACAAATTCAACGCTGACAGGAACAAAGTCAACGTTGTTAGGAAGTCAAACGTTGTCAGACCCAAACCTTGTGTGCAGCAAAATCCACAAGTGATTAGACCTGCCCCATTCTTCACTAGAGGGTCTAACACTCATGGACAAAGACCATTTCAAAAGACAAACACCTGGTCAAATAGGCAATGGGTTTCTGTAGCAAACCCTAGATTCAACGCTAATAAGGGTAATCTCAGCGTTGACAAGACCAATCCCAACGCTGACAGAAAAGTGACCAGACCTAAATATTTGCAACCACAGGGTAAGGGGTCTAAAGCTTCTTCAAGCTTAACATGGAGACCCAAGAAAGATCAAAACCCTAATGAAAATGGGATTTCAATGACCTGCAACAGATTTAATTACATTTCAAAGGTCATTACAAAACCTATTGGGGTTAACTGGGTATTTCATCCTAAGAAAGATGGAAATGGGGTTGTTGTGAGAACTAAGTCTGTTCTTATTGAACAACCAGATGAATCCAATTCTTTTAAGACTTGGGTTCCCAAAGAAAACTAATTTGTTTTCTTTATGTGCAGGGCATTCAAAGACAGGTCAATGATTATGGATATTGGGATAGTGGATGCTCCAGGCACATGAAAGGGAAGGAAGACTATTTGAGCAACTTCACTCCCATTAAGGATGGTGATAAGGTTTACTTTGGAGGCGGATATGGTACTATCACAGGCAAAGGAACCCTTCTCACCAAGAATTTGCGTTTTGAAAACGTCTTTCTGGTAAAAGAACTTGATTACAACCTTTTTAGTGTATCATAAGTTTGTGATAACAAAAATAAAGTTCTGTTTACTGATACTGAGTGTTTGGTGTTAAGCAAGGATTTTAAGATCCCTGATGAGAAATATATTAAATATAGAACACCTAGGCATAAAGACATATACAATGTGAACTTGAATGGAATTAAAATGAACAATAATATGTCTTGTTTTTATGCTAAAGCCTCAGTATATGAGAGTTATTTGTGGCACAGGAGACTAGGGCACATAAATTTTAAAAATATAAATAGGCTTGTGAGACTTGGTTTGGTTGATGGTTTGCCTGAGAAGGCCTTCCACAATGACCACTCTTGTGTTGCATGTCTTAAAGGCAAGCAACACAAGGTCTCATTCAAGTCCAAACAGGTGCATACTAGTTCTAGACCTCTTCATATGCTACACATGGACCTCTTTGGTCTAACAAATATAGAAAGTTTGAATGGTAAGTCATATTGCTTTGTCATCACAGATGACTTCTCTAGGTTTACTTGGACATTCTTTCTAGCTATGAAGAGTGACACAGCTGATATTCTAATTGATTTTATCACTCAGATTGAGAAGAGGTCTGGCAATGAAGTTAAAATGCTTAGGAGTGATAATGGTGGTGAATTTAGGAATAAGAAGCTAGATGATTTCTGTGCCAGGAAAGGAATTACTAGGCAATTTAGTATTGCTAGAACCCCACAACAAAATGGGGTTGCTGAGAGGAAAAATAGAACCTTAATTGAAGCAGCCAGAACAATGTTGGCTGATGCTCATTTTCCTATAGCCTTTTGGGCTGAGTCTGTTAATACAGCTTGTTATGTTCAAAATAGAGCATTGGTTAACAAAATTCAGAACAAAACACCTTATGAGTTACTTTGGGGAAGAAAGCCTAATATTGGTTTTCTCAGACCTTTTGGTTGTCATGTAGTAGTTTTAGATACTAGTGATGCCTTAGGGAAATTTAGTGCAAAAGGTGATGAGGGTTACTTCATGGGGTATTCAGTGCAGAGCAAGGGATATAGGGTTTATCTTAAAGAAGAAAAACGTATACTTGAAAGAGTACATGTTAGGTTTTTAGAAAATAAACCTAGTGATCCTGAAAGTGGTCCTAATTGGTTGTTTGACTTGGAACCTTTATCTAGAACTTTAAATTATATGCCTGTCACTAATCCAGACATTGTGAAGGTAACTTCAAATGTTATGGAGGAACCAGTTGTTGATGTTTCAGGTACTCAGGTTCATGAAAAGGTTGGATCACAATAAGAAAAGACATCTCCTATCCAAGAATATGTTACCATTCCCATTTGGACAGATGCTTTTGCTGCTGCTGCTGCTGCTGGAAAAGATAATGGTGGTCTCCAAGTACCACCAGATACAAACATGCATGGTCCTTCAGGCGCTGACAAAGGAAAATCTAGCGCTGACAAGACCAATTCAGACGTTGATGGTTCAGACGTTGACAACAACAGTTCAAGCGTTGTTAGCCCAAGCGCTGACTAACAAGGTTCAAGCGTTGACAACAATTCTGCACATCTTTTCTCTTCCATTTTTGAACAAGGTGAACCTTCCAATATATATGAAGAGGTTCATACTAACGTTGATGAAAGAGAGTCTGATGAAGAAGATATTGGCAACATGGAGCATGAGGTTGAGGACACCAGACTTTTTGAAGGAGGAGTTCTCACTTCCACAATGAAGAATCACCCCACTTCTCAAATCATTAGTGATATTATGACTCCAGTTCAGACTAGAAGATCTCATCAAGGTCTTGGTGGGTTCATTGCCAATATACACAAGAAGGTTGATACCCCTCTTGTGCAAGCATGTTTGTTTGCCTGTTTTATGTCACAACAGGAACCAAAGAAAATATTTGATGCTCTCAAAGAACCAAGTTGGGTGGAAGCAATGCAGGATGAGCTTCACCAGTTTGCAATTCAGGATGTTTGGGAGCTGGTTGATTGTCCCAGATATGTTAGACCTATAGAGACAAGATGGGTTCTAAGGAACAAGAGAGATGAAATAGGCATTGTGATCAGAAACAAGGCAAGGTTAGTGGCTCAGGGATATACACAAGAGGAGGGGATAGACTATGAGGAAGTCTTTGCACCAGTTGTAAGGATTGAAGCTATAAGGATTTTTCTAGCCTATGCATCCTGCATGGGCTTCACTGTCTATCAAATGGATGTCAAGAGTGCCTTCCTCTATGGAATTATTGTTGAGGAAGTATATGTGGTGCAGCCTCCTGGTTTTGAGGATCCAGAGAATCCAGATAAAGTGTATAGAGTCAAAAAGGCTATGTATGGCCTTCATCAAGCCCCTAGAGCATGGTATGGTACTTTGTCTACCTATTTGGCGGACAATGGATTCAAGAGGGGCACCATAGATCAGACACTATTTACAAAGAAGAAAGGCAAGGATGTGTTGCTTGTCCAGGTCTATGTTGATGATATCTATTTTGGGTCTACTGATCCAAAGATGAGTGAGGATTTCTCCAAGCTTATGACAGACAAATTCAAGATGAGTGCTATGGGGGAGATGAACTTCTTTCTTGGTTTACAAGTTCAGTAGAAAGAAGATGGTATCTTCATCTCCCAGTATAAATATGTGGCTGAGATCTTGAAGAAGTTTGGCTTTTCTCCACATGAAAAGAGGGCAACTACTCCTATGGATAGAGAACACCCTTGGGGAAAGATTGGAGATGGGAAAGATGTTGATGTCAGGCACTATAGATCCATGATTGGATCCTTGATGTATCTTACTGCCTCCAGACCTGACATCATGTTTGATGTGTGTGCTTGTGCACGCCATCAAGTGACTCCCAAAGAATGTCACATTTATGTTGTGAAGAGACTCTTTAGGTACCTAAGATGCTATCCTGGTCTTGGTTTGTGGTACCTAAAGGATTCACCATTGGAGCTGATTGCATATTCAGATAGTGATTATGGAGGTGATAAATTTGATAGGAAATCCACAACTGGTGGATGTCAGTTTCTTGGGAGCAGGTTGATATCTTGGCAATGCAAGAAACAAACAGTGGTGGCTAATTCTACAACTGAAGCTGAGTATGTGGCTGCAGCTGCTTGTTGTGGACATGTTTTGTGGATTCAGAACCAGCTGTTGGACTATGGGTATAATTTCATGCATACCAAGATATTTGTTGACAATAACAGCACTTTATGCATCATTAAGAATCCTGTACATCATTCTAAAACTAAACACATAGAAATTAGACACCATTTTATAAGAGATTGCTTTGAAAAAGGTTTAATACAACCAGATAGGGTTGACACTGAGGAAAATGTGTCAGATTTACTAACTAAACCTTTTGATGCTGGGAGATTTCAATACTTGGTAACAAGTATTGGAATGGTAAATCACACATAATATGTGTTTTGGATTCTTTTTGTAAAAGTATGTACAGGATGATGCATTGTTATTGGTCTTATTGATGATTTAGATTTTCCACTATATTTTTCTAACACTGACAAAGGTTGCTTGAACGCTGATAAGTGTTTTTGTAACGTTGTCAGCAATATAGTTGTCTAACGCTGACAAAGCTTCCCTCAACGCTGTCATGTGTTATCAGGGCGTTGTCAGCAACAATGTTAGTTTTGTGGTTTTCAATCTAAATGTGCAGATGGTGTTAGCAGTATACCATTGGATACAGAGTTGCTTATGGATCAATGGAGAAGCATTTGGACGAATTTTTATTTATGGATGATGGTTGGAATTTTAAATTCCTATCTAGACATAAATTTTTATGTTCATGCATATTTTTGGCATACTTATGTATCATAGTTTAAGGGGAGGTTTTAGGAACCTTTAGGATGTTTGGGTATCCATATGATACTCTTATCATAATTCTAGATTGTGTCCACAGGTGAGTATGAGTTAGTTTTACTAAATCATGAGGCACTGTAGCATGCAAAGTTGATATACTATGCATGCTGCCAAGACATTTTTGGCCTAGAATTGGTTGTGGTCTGTTGGGAGACTTGGGAATAATTTTGTTATTTGATTTACCTGGGAGTAACAAGGAATTTTATATGGTAACTTGGTTGTTAAGAGTTTTGGTTAGCAAGGGACACTAGAGGACTGTTATGTCTATCTTGCTTAAGCAAGTGTGCATAACTGGACAGTGCTTGCCGCCCTATAATAATTATCAGCTTTTTGGTTATCATTTCTAGGATAAATTACTTTGTTAAGGTCATTTTTCATTTTTAAACATTTTTATTTTTGGACGCTGACAAGTATATTTCCAAGCGTTGTTGTGACCAATTTAGACGCTGACATGGCTATAGGCAAACGTTGACAAGATTATAGCCGTTGGGCGTTGATAGGTTATTTTTGACCGTTGACACTCAATAGGACCTACCCAGTTGTTACTTTTTGACATATTTTTAGGCCTTAATTTTGGGAGTTGTTACTTTTCATTTAATGCATGAGATAAACTTATAATTTTTCAATATTTTCATGATTACTTTTTGAAAATACTTGCCTATTTTTGGGCCTATCACATGCATTTTCTTCTCCTATAAATTTGGCTCCTATTTTTAAACAGGGTATCTATACTTCTTGTCTAACACAATTTTCTCTTATCAACTTCATCTTCACCGATTAAAATTTACAACTTTCAACAATGGCACCAAAGTTTAAACCATCAGAATTGGAATTGGGGTTCAGAACTCAACACAACATGATCGCGTATCTTGAAGCTGATGATGCTCTGTTTCCTCAATACACACAAATGGTGGCGTATTTGAACGCATCTCCTCTTAGGTATGCTCTTTCTCATGCACCACTCATTCCAGTCACACATATTAAACAGTTTTGGAACACTGTTAGTTCCTCAACAGTTAATAGAGTGACTACATTGACTTCTATTGTTCATGGGAGAACTTGGGTGGTTACTGAGGCTTTGGTACGCCAAGCCTTGCATCTTGATGATGCTGATCGTATAGCCACCCTTCCCATTAATGAAATAGAACAAGGACTTAGGGCTTTGGGATATCCTTTTCCTGATGAAGGTACTCTAAACAAGTATCATAAGCAGGAATTTCCTCCAGCCTGGAATTACCTAATACATGTCCTCCTTCAATGTTTGAGTCCCAAATGCACTGCACACAATGAGATCAATAGATCTATTGCTAGTGCTATTGTGTGTATTGCAACTGGGCAAAAATTTAATTATTCTAAAATGATTTTTGAGGGCATGTGTAAAAATAAGGGGAACAAAATGACTTTAGCTTATCCCCGATTTTTGCAAATGGTTTTTGATGTTCAAGGATACTGCACAAGGGATCATAATGATTTTTATGAGATCCCTGTGCAAAAGAAAGATATTTTTATGAAGATGAACTCACCACCCCATCGTGACCTACCATTAACCCAAGCTATGCTTGCTGTCATAGCAGCAGCTCAACCCCAACCAGACCCCCAACCACAAATTGACCCAATACCTGAACCATTACCTTCACCTGAACATATGCAAATTGACCAAGATCCCTTCAACGCTGACACATTAAATGTTGGCGTTGATGTGCCTATTTCCAACATTGACACACAACCTTCACAAACCCAAACACCCCTAAACCAACCCACATCCACCCATTCTTCCACACCATCTTCTACACCCCCTGAATATAGGTTGATGAAATGCCAAAGGACTACTGGACTGTTCTCCTCTGGTGGTCCTAGCCATGTAGCAGAGAGAACCACCACCACAAGTGTGGCTGGTGACATGGATGAGGCTGGGACTATTGGTTCTGGCTTAGATGCTAGCCAAGGCAGTCCCACCATCATTAAGTCCTCATCCATGCCCAAAGAATCTGACTTGGGAGGTCAAATCCCCATTTTAGAAGAGGGCAGACTGGAACCAATGACTCTTATGGAATTGACGGCAGTCTGCATGAGCTTGCAAAAGCAAAATGCAGACTTAGTACAAGTTGTCAGCTCACAAGGCCTTGAACTCAAGCAATTGAGGGAGAGGATTGTTGTTTTGGAAACTGCAAGTGCAAGGAGAGGTATGGAGGAATCTTCCAAAGGGGAGGAAGATCCAATAAATCTGAGTGATAAGGGCAGCCATGATGGTCAATCTTTGGATGTTGCTGAGGCCCTTACAACATTGAAGAAACAAACAGGTTTTGATACGTCCTTAGTCTCTCCTACCAACTTGAATTTATCATTTACAGCTACGATGGAGGAGATTGCAAAAGGCGCTGAGACAGGAAATTTGGGCGTTGACAAGGAGATTTTGGATGCTGACAGAAGAATTTTGGGCGCTGACACAGCAAAATTGGGCGTTGATAGACCTGCACATGAGGGTGATGTATCCCAGTCATCATCCATTATCAAGGAGGTTTCTACACAGGTATCACCATCTATCTTACCAACAATTGCTTCATCAGATAAGGGTAAGGGTATTATGGTAGAAGAGATTGTTCCAAAGGATGCAGCTCAAGTTGAGTTTGATAGAAGATTGGCTACACAAATCATGGAACAAGATATAAAGAAGGTGAAAGAGTCACCATTTGTTGTTACTTCAGAAGAAGGAAGTGATGGAGCTAGCTCAGACTCAAGTGTGATGATTATAGAACCAGAAAGACTTGAGTATGGAGATGAGTTGGCTGAGGAGAAATTGAGAGAATTGAAATTGTAGGTTGACTTTGACATGCCAGAGGTGGTTCAAATGTATAATGCTTGGGAAGAAAGATGTATGGAGAATCCACACTTGACTACTTCAGATCAGATTTGGGGTTTGGAGATTCTCCTCAGAGTTCAAAAGGATTTCCAGGTAATTTTGAAACACAAGGCAAGCAATATTCTCTCAGAGTTGAAAAGGGATAAAAGGGAGCTATACTGCATGTTGCTCAGATGTCATGGAGTAGGATGGACTTATCAGAAATTAAGGGCATTGACATTTGATGAGTTGGAATGCAAGGCTTATCCCATTTGGGTGAGAGTGCAGGAAGCAAACACTCTCAGACTTCTTTCTGATGAAAGAAAGGAAGAACTTGCAGAAGAAATGGAGCTCAAGAAAGCTATGTTTGTTCCTAGACCAGTGAAAAAGGGAATTTCTCTTGAGTTTCCCAAAGATATGGATCCACTATATCCAAGTGAAGCTGTCATAAGAAAGAGCCTCAAGCTCTCATCATTAGAAGCTTCAGATATGGTGCAAGTGTTACCATTAGATTCCAGAAACCCAATTGTGAGCTATTAAGAAGATGAATGTGGGTTTTGGAAAATTGGCAGGTATGGAAAAGAGGTACACACTTTTACCACTCTCATATCTTTGTTTGCAAGTTGTGATAGAGGAGACTTGGTTGATCTATGGAGGTTGCTAGAGACCAAGTATGAGGCTGAAGCACCAACTTCAGCTAATGGAATAAAACTGTGGTCCACATTCAAAAGAATGTGTGGACCAAAAGATGAGGATCCTGTTATTTGGAAGGATCTTGAAGATGACGGCTGCTCGTGTTTACCATCTGAGTTCTACAAAGTTTGCTGAGTATCTACTTGTGGATGGTCAGTATTTCATATCCAAGGCTATTTTGGAGAAGATGAAGGACACTCAGTTGGAGATTGATTATTCAAGTGACGTGGCAAAAGATTTGATCAGATTTATTCATTACCAATATGAGAAGGTTTGTAAGATTCCTCCTAGTCCTTAATGCTTATTCAGAAACTTGATCATAAGAGTGGATATCAAGTTTAAGGGAGGATTGTTGGGAATAAATTAAGGCCAGATGACTTAAGCGCTGACAAGAGTAAAACAAGCGTTGACAAGAGCAAAACAAGCGCTGACAGCTCAAGCGTTGACAAGACAAAGTCAAGCGTTGATACATTGAAGACAAGCACTGATGGGAAGATATACTCTACGCGTTTATTGTATTCTAGATTACTTCTAGTAAAGATAGGAACAACAATGTATTTTCTATATTTATCTTTACCTAGAATAGCTGATACATAGATTATTGTACAAGGCTTCTTATGTCTATAAAAGAAGACCTTTAGGTTAATGTTTCATATAAGTTTTCATTCGTAAACTACTTTCATTGTAAGCAAGTTTGATATCATTAATCAAAGTGAAAGTTTGTTTATATCATTGTGTGTTCTTGTTTAAGTGTTAATTCCGCATAACACTTAGATTATCATAAGCATATACAAAGGTTTCTCTAAGTGTATTACTTGATCTAATCTCGTATACATAAAGCTAAATCGATCTAAGTTTAGGATCAACAGTTTTTGATTCTGATTCGGGATTTGTCGACGATTAAATTCAACTCGTCTTTTAATTTCTTCGTTTAATGGACTTGAGTTCCTTCGACATATGTAAATCTTCCATCTTTGGTCCTTTTCTTCGATAAATCTTCAAATAGGCCCATTGACTTCAAATATTTTGCATCTCTTGGACAATAGACTTCGTCTTGAGTCTTTTTCATCGATAAAACCCGTGCAATCCCATGTTTTGTTCAATATTCATCCGGTTGACTCTGAAAACACAATAAACACAAAAACCACGCATAATTCCAAACAAATGATATTAAATACGCGTTTTGGTCTCGTTTTAGCCAGAATTAAGTGGTAAAAGGATGGGTGTTTACACACCTATCAAATCCCCTACACTTAACCATTGCCATGCCCTCATGCAATGCTTAACGATAAAGCAAATTTACACTTTTCTCATAATCAATCAACCTTGGCCTTATTAACATACTAACAAAAGTTAAAGTACTAAGAGAAATTAAAACTTTAAAATAAACAAAAGGATAGAAAACCATTTTCACTAGAAAATAGCTACATGGAAATAACTTGCAAAGAGATCAAGGACTTACATTAGGGCTTTGGTGCTGCGAAGATTTATCACCCTCAAGTTTCACGTTCCCCAAACTAAGCTTAAAAACGAGATCATTGTTATTATAAGTTAGCAAAACAAACACTTACACACATGGCTTAATTATATGCTTAAACTTCCTTATTCCTTAATGTATCTCTTATATTTTATTTTTGTCTTAGAATGATCATGAAGATGCATTTTTGGACTTATTGCGATAGTTTATTTAGGCTGAAAGCAAAGTAGGACGATTTGATCAATAGTTAGCTAAAGGACAAAATCTCTTAAAACTGCTTCTCGGGATATCAAAAAGTTCATATCTTGGCATAACTCGCTTCGCGATTTGAGACCTTTCTCGGGCCGATATTTGGCATGTACTTCATACTTCATATCTCCGAGAGACGTTCTTGAGATAATGGTCTTCTCTTTGTTAATAGAGTTTCTTCACTTGGAGACTTTTGAGGGGTACTCCAACTTTGTTGACCACGACTTCATGATTATTTCTTCAATCTCTAATTGGGATTTTGAGATACAACAATCCGCCTCCTTTTTGGACTTGGATCTATTTATCCTCATACCTTGTTAGGGTCTTTTCGGATAGACTTCTCCATGATCTTTACGGGAGTTGATTGCTTTTCGTCGTGAGTCTTGATCCTTCATATTGATTTTGGGAATAATGCTTTTTACATCACCTTGGATCTTTAGCAATAAGATTGAATCCTCATGCCTTGTTAGGGCCTTTTCGGACTCGCCAATCTTCGCGCCCCGCTTCATAAGTTATGCCTTGGCTATGAACTCTTATCATTACCGAGCAACTTTTAAACGATCTTAGGCTAGAAGCTAAGTAACTTTTCAAATCGTACGACCTTACTTATTGCAGATAAATTATTAGCAAGTGATGGGAGAATAGGCAAATAATCACACCAAGTGAGCTTGTGCAAGAATACCGACTTATAATTGACTCTATCATTTCTCGTTCTCCACAATTTAAAATCTCAAGTAATGAGACTCGTGGATGCTTAGCCTAATAAACCAATTAAGGTCTACATGGTTAAGGATACTAGCTAGAATAAACTTGGATAAGTCTATTTGGGTTGAGTCAAAATAATCGCAACGGGCCTAATATGTCAAAGATTTCAAAACTAGCTACACCACTTTATTAATATTTTTGACTTTATTGCGGGATATATACATATGAAAGAAATGATAAAAATTTAAAAATCACGACTAAATGGCCAAAGTTAATAAAAAATTTGAAAAATGTTGAAAAAGATGATTTTCCGGTTAAATGAAGGCATTTTCATGGAAAAGTACACTTAAAACTTCGATAGAAGTCCCCCTACACTTAAGATAAACATTGTCCTCAATGTTTAAGCATGTGGGAAAAATCTCCCCTACACTTATGACATTGTGCACGTTGGTTAAATCAAGCTAAGGAAGAGACGACTAACGTGATCAATTTCAAATGTGAGTATGAAGAAAATTGAATCACGATAGTTGAGAGATAGAACCGGATTTCGGATAACACGGGAGCACGGTTCTTCAAAGATTCCAAAAGTGCACTTATCCCTGTAATCACATCACCACACAAACACAAACAACCTATAGAGGTCCCCCTACACTTAGGAAGTTAAAATTGAAAAGGATAGATACTCGGGTTGCCTCCCGAGTAGCGCTTGTTTTTGATAACCGAGTCACGAGCCTGACTCGAACCAAAATTAATTCATGGGCAACGTGGTGAGGGATGGAATCATCTCATGAGAGATGTCCTCACCAAAGTACAACTTCACTCGTTGGCCATTCACCTTAAAATTAGGTCCATTAGGTTGAGCGAGCTCGAGAGTACCATATGGAAAAATTTGGGCAATGGTGAATGGGCCGGACCAATGAGATTTTAGCTTGCCCGAAAAGATTTTCAACCGAGAGTTAAAGAGTAAAACTTTGTCTCCAACTTGGAACTCTCGGTTTTTAATCTTAGAGTCGTGAATGAGCTTAGCCTTTTCCTTATAGATCAAAGAATTTTCATAAGCCTCATTCCGGAGTTCATTCAGCTCATTGAGTTGGATCTTGCGTAGGTCACCGGCTTTGTTGATATCAAAATTAGCCCACTTCAAGGCCCAGTAAGCCTTGTGCTCCAACTCAATGGGAAGGTGGCATGCTTTCCCGTACACGAGACGATATGGTGTACAACCAATCGGAGTCTTGTATGCGGTACGAAGAGCCCACAGAGCATCATCAAGTTTATCGGCCCATGAGGCACGATGCTCTCCCACGGTTCTTTCAAGAATTCGCTTTAATCCTCGGTTAGAGATTTCAGCCTGGCCATTAGTTTGTGGGTGGTAGGCGGTGGAAAGACGATGATTTACACCATACTTAGCCATGACTCTTGCAAATTGATCATTGCAAAAATGAGTCCCGCGATCACTAATAATGGCACGAGGCACACCGAATATAGAATAGCGATTTCAAAAAGTTACAAACCACCCTGGCGTCATTAGTGGGTAAAGCTTTGGCTTCAACCCACTTAGAAACTTAGTCAACGGCTACAAGGATGTATTTGTTTCCTTTAGATGAAGGGAATGGCCCCATAAATTCGATACCCCAAACATCAAAGATTTCACATTCTTGTATGAAATTTTGAGGCATCTCATCCTTATGTGTGATCTTGCCTTGTTTTTGGCAAGCATCACAATGTTTAACCATCTCGTGAGCATCACGATAATTGGTGGGCCAATAAAATCCCGAGTCAAACACTTTTTTGGCGGTGTAGTTGGGACCAAAGTGACCACCGGTGGGTCCTTTGTGGTAAGCCTCGAGAATGTCTAAAGCTGCCGGACCGTCAACACATCGGCGAATAATCAAATCAGCATATTGTTTGAATAGATACGGGTCATCCCAAAAGTAAGTCTTAATGTCTTTGAAGAACTTTTTCTTTTGCTGGGATGTTAACCCGTCGATGAGAATTCCACCCGCCAAGTAGTTTGCAATGTCCGCAAACCACGGGGCTTCATCATTACTTGAGTTGATAGACATTAAGGTCTCCAGGGGAAAAGAGTCATTGATCTCTTTGTTCGGATGATCCCCTTGATAAGGATCCTCAAGTCTGCTGAGATGATCCGCAGCTAGGTTTTCAACTCCCTTCTTATCACGAATTTCGATTTTAAATTCTTGAAGTAGCAAAACCCAGCGAAGAATTCTTGGTTTGGAATCTTGTTTAGTTAACAAGTACTTCAACGCGGAATGATCGGTATAAATGATTATGGTGGAAAGGACAAGATAGGGGCGGAACTTTTCAAAAGCATAGACAACAGCTAAAAGCTCTTTTTCGGTTGTCGTGTAATGCAATTGAGCCCCTGTCATTGTCTTGGCAAGGCAAGCAGAGAAAGAATCGCCATAAACCGAGAAATCATCCATGAATATTTCCATAGTTTCTTCAACCATGTCATGGAAGATAGCCATCATACACCTTTGGAACGTCCCAGGAGCATTGCATAAACCGAAAGGCATGCGTTTGTAAGCAAATGTTCCGTAGGGACAAGTGAATGTGGTCTTTTCTTGGTCTTTAGGAATGATGGGAATTTGAAAATACCCGGAGAAACCATCTAAGAAGTAGTAATAGTCATTACCAGCTAGACGCTCGAGCATTTGATCCATGAAAGGAAGAGGAAAGTGATCTTTTCTCATGGCATCATTGAGCTTGCGATAGTCGATACAAACTCTCCACCCAATAACGAGACGAGTGGGAATCAACTCGTTGTGTTCATTGGGAACAATAGTTATTCCGCCCTTCTTTGGCACACAATGGACGGGACTTACCCATGGTGAATCCGAAATAGGGTAAATCAAGCCGGCATCAAGAAGTTTGATAACCTCTTGTTTGATGACGTCATGAATGCGAGGATTAACCCTTCTTTGGCTCTGGATTGCGGGTTTGAAGTCATCTTCCATGAGAATCTTGTGAGTACAAAAGTTTGGATCAATTCCGTGGATATCAGAAATTTTCCAAGCAATTGCCTTCTTATGATCTTTAAGCACGGCGATGAGGCGAAATTTCTCTTCTTCTTTCAAGTCCTTCGCGATGATGACGGGCGACTTCTTCTCGTCTTCAAGGAACACATACTCGAGATGGGACGGCAACTCCTTAAGTTCTAAATCCGGAGGATTTTCGATGGTAGGCGTATTCAAAGTCGGTTCATCGATAGCAATAGCCTTGGGAGATGGTAGAGAAATATGGTCCTCTTTGAGAAGATTCTCAATGAGCCGAATGTCTTCATCCCAATCGGTGGGAGAATCGTCATTTTCTAAGTTCACATCTCCCATGGTGGCTTCCAAATCTTTCGAAAGGAAATCACTTTCTCCAAATAGAGATAGTGATGAACCAATAGAGGAAACGGTCTCAACATTGGGAAGAGAGGTAGGAATACTTTTACAAGCATCTTTGAAGTGTTCTTCACAAGCCTCATCAAGAACGTCAATACAATTAACACTCTCGTATGAATAAGGCTGTTTAGAAATGTTAGAAATACGTTTTTACGTATATTAAAAGTATCGGTCACTCCACAATATTATTAATGTTGTAATAGCTCGTAGTTAGTGTTACTTATTAAGTTAAGTAAGAAACCGACCCATGGGCTTGTCATGGGTCGGCCCAAGCCCAATAAGGGTCTTGGATATAAATACCCCTTTCCACCATGGAAAGGGGTTGGTTGTTATTCATTTCTTGTTTTCACTTGAATAAAAAGACACATAGTTTCTCTCACTTTCTCTCTCTAGTTTCTCTCTCTAGAAATCAACAACCCACTTCATAGATTCATAGGTTATCAGGATTCTACATTTGGTATCAAGAGCTATGGGGTGATTTAAGGTAATGATTTGTGTGGTTTTTTAGTTTTTGATTGTATTAGTGTTCTTTAAGAAGATCCATCTTGATTCTTAGAGTTTTTGGTGTTTTTGTGATTGGGATTAGTAGATAAGTATTAGTTTTTACTTATTATTGTAGAAATCACAAAACTTTTTGGGTTATTTGGTAAAAATCTGGGTTTAATCATCATTTTTTGATCGACTGTTCATACTCGTACAAGTTTCTGTTTACCCAGCAAAGTTCCGAACCAAAAACATCCGGATCAAAAAGTTCCGGATCAACAAAAGTTCCGGACCAAAAAGTTCCGAACCAAAAGTTCAGGATCAAGGAAAGTTCTGGATCAAGGAAAGTTCCGAACCAAAAGTTCCGGATCAAGGAAAGTTTCGGATCAAGGAAAAAGTTCCGGATCAAGGGAAAGTTCCGGATCAAGGAAAGTTCCGGATCAAGGAAAAAGTTCCGAATCAAGGGAAAGTTCCGGATCAAGGAAAGTTCCGGATCAAGGGAAAAGTTCCGAATCAAGGTATTCCAAGCCAAAATCTTCCGGATCAACACTTCCGAATCAACAAAAGTTCCGAATCAAGGGATATTTTACTTGTTTTTTCGACGATTTTTTAGAGGATTTAATCTTGGTATCTTACAACAAAAACTCAACACAATTCACAAGCTTTACTTCACTGCTCGATCAACCGATAATCTTTGTCTCTTTGAAGTGAACAAAATGAATCCAAATTCAGTAATGCCTCAGATGACATCCCTTACGGATATTTCCGTCATTATGGGAACGGATAATCGCCCTCTAATGCTCATCAAAGAAGTTTTTGAAGCATGGCAAGGCGGGATGATGTCTTACCTTAAGGGAAAACCGGTATATGGGAGGCTTATGGTTAAGTCAATTTTAAATGGTCCACTTGACTATGGTACTATCGTGGTTAACAATGTGACTCGACCAAGGGAGTTTGAAGAACTTACACCAGCTCAACAACTTGTTGCCGATGCCGACGAAAAGGCTCTTCAAACCATTCTCCAAGCTCTTCCACATGACATCTATCGAATGGTAAGTCAGTATATGGTGGCAAAGGATTTATGGGAACGTCTAAAGGTGTTGCTACAAGGTACGTCTCTTACCAAACAGGAAAGGGAATGTCAGTTGTATGATCTGTTTGATAGATTCACGTACAACCCAGGGGAAACGCTTCACGACTATTACTTCAGATTCACTACTCTCATGAATGATCTGAATGTATACAATCTCGTGATTGCTCCATTCCAGGTTAACACCAAGTTTTTGAATCCTTTACCTCAAGCTGAATGGGGTGAGTATATTACCGATGTTAAGTTAACCAGGGATTTGCTTAAGTACAATTTGGATCAACTATATGCTTTTCTTCAGCAGCATGAGAAACATGTGATCATGCACCGTTCGCCTCGAGGTATGTACCCTGATTCCTTAGCTTTGATGGCGAATCAACCAAGCTTGTCACACAACAACACTCCTTATATTTTGGGACACCAAGCCTATCATCCATCACCTTACATGACACCAAGCTTCCCCCAATATTCGATTCTACCGCAACCACCCACCTCACATCAGCAACAATATCGGTTTAATGCACCTTCACCACACTATGCTTCACAACATCACCCAGCAAGCATTGCACCTTATGCTCAGTATTCATATTCTTCTTATCAAGAGAATGCAACATATCCAACAAGCTACCCTGACCACATGAGCATTCCTTCTAGTGATTATGCAGCTCAACAAGACCAAGCAATGTATTGTGATGATGATGAAGTTCCCATTCCTGTGTTCAAACAAGGAACTGACCCAGTTGAAGTGTTAACCACTATGTTTGCTTATCTCACAAGGACATTAAGCAAACGAGGATTTAGAGGATCAGCTCCTACTAACAATCAATTGAGGAATTCTTCCAATTCTCGCCAACAAGCTACTATTGAGAATGGCAGGGTAATGGTTCAACCTATTCAACCATATCAGGGGAGACCTACTACATCTACCACCAATGCACGCACGGTCAATCCTACTCCAATGGTCAACACTCCTCCACGAGCTAATTCCACAGGCAAGCTGCGAATGATTACATGCTACAACTGCAAGGAAGAAGGTCACATGTCCAGGGATTGCAAGAAACCCAAGAGGAGAAGGGATGGTCAATGGTTTGCAGAGAAGATTTATCTGGTGAATGCTCAGGCACAAGGAAGGGAACTTGATGAAGAGGAGCTTGCATTTCTTGCTGATCCAGGGATTGCTGAACAAGACGTTGTCACCACACAGAATGCAGCATACCAAGCAGATGATCTTGATGCGTATGACTCAGACTGTGATGAATTTCAATCTGCAAAGGCAGCTCTTATGGCAACTATCTCCAGCTTAGGGCCAGAAAAGAGATCTGAGGTACTTATTAATACCACTGATAATACCACTGATGCTAGTATTCAACCACATCAAGTTATGCAAGAACGTGCTGATTCGAATGAGTCTTCGGTGGTGAGTCTTTCAAATGAGGAGACAACCAATGATAGAAATATCAATGTGAGTCCCCAGACTTTGAATGAATCACAACCGGGAGCCATTTCGCATACGCATACTCCTGCTCAACAAGATTTGGTCATGGTTCCTGCTACATTACTTAGCCAAATGAATGCTGCACTCTTAGAAACCATAGCTAAGAATAAGAATTTGTCTGATGAGCTTGCCTTACGCAACGAGAAAGTTCAAACTTTAGAATTAGTGCCTTCGTCTAGTGTTCTAACTAATCCCGAGTATGATCATTTTCGAAACAAACAAATGGGTCACTTGCAAGAAATCGAAACCTTAAGAGCAGATCTTTCTAACGAACTTAAAGAAAAAGAGTTAGCGGTCACTAATTTTCAAAAACTTCAAACGGATTTTGAATTACTCGAGTCTAAGAAGAATGAAATGGAAATTAATGCAGCTAATAAGATTAGAAGTCTAGATTATTTTCTTTTAAGACAATACGCTGCCTCTCAACTAGTGCATTTATTTGATGCTTCATTTAGAGAATTTAACTTGTCACGTCAAAAAGGCCTTCCCCCTAACCCACGGTATGCAAAACAAGCTTTAAGCCATAGCCCAAGACTCAATAATGAAACCCAATTAGGATTGGTCTTAGACCCGATTGTTATTTTCGATGATCGCACCAATAAGGATCTAGTTGATGAGAATCGGTCATACAATTTTGCAAAATATCCAGATTGTGATTATTTTAAAATGAATCAGGAGCTTGCTAAAACGGATTTTAGAATTCGCTTCCATATGGAAAAAGATCTCATTACAGCACCAACCTACATGTTGAATGAAGAAAACCCTAGTACACTTCCTACACTTGTCAAAATGGAAGGTCCTAAGGAAATTCCAAAGGATCTTCCACCTGTTAGCACTGTATGGTTAAACTTGCAAGAGATTAATCAATACTTTACTAATTTTGACAAGGTCATTTTGGAATGTACGACTTCAAATGGCCTAAACGCCGGAGAATGGGCTTTCGAACACATGAACGAGGTGTTTAAGAATAAGAACAATCCATTTGTCGAAAGTCTAAAAGGAAGTTTTGCATCTCTTAAAGAAAATCTTGAGTTTGAAATTGGAGAAGTTCAAAAAGTGTTTTATGAAATGGACACCGCTTACGAACTACAACTAATTGAAAAGGAAAAGATTTTATCTGAATATGACCGATTCTTGTCCCAAGTAATTTCGTGTGATGTGCTTACTACTGTAAATGTCAATTATTCGAATGAGCTTACATCCGCTATGATTAACTGTGATGCTGTGCATATATGTGATGATGTTTGTGATCCCTCTGTAAATGTTGCTGACACTGTAAATGAGGTAGATAATCATTCTTGTCACGAATCTAACGCTGAATTTTTAAAGCTACAAGATTCTTACAATTTACTTTCAAAACGTTTTAATCAACTAGAACAACATTGTATATCTTTAGAATTAAAACAACAAACTCAAAATGAGGATCTTTTGATAACAAATAGTTGTGAAAACGGTGTTGAGACGAGTGACAAGATGATTGCAATAGTTAAGGCATTAGAGGAAGAGATTATGAGATTGAAGAGAGATGTGTCATCAAATGAAACATTAAAATTGGAACTAGAGGCCATAGAGTCTGAAAACCAGGACTTAGAAATTAGACTTTCGTCTATTCTAGGGGAGATGGATCGGGCAAGACAGGGACTATCCGCTCTTTATGGTTCAATAGAAGAACGCTTAGCTTTTAATGCAGCACAGCAACAATCTTATGTTGAACAACTGAACCAAAAGTGTGAAGAAATCTCTGACTTAAACATCCTGCTCATTGACAAAAACATGGTTTTGGCCGAGTTAAAGGAGACACTTCTTCTCACCCGACAAGAAGTTGTTGATAACTTAGCTACCGACTCTGCACCGTCCACTAGTGCTCCAACAACCAAGTCAGTAGTGCTCTATAAGAACCCGCTCCATAAGAAAAACCCGGTTACCTACGATGATTATATGAGGAATGCAATTAAGCATGTAGATCTTGTTAGGGATATCTTAGACGATCTTTATGCCTTAGATCCCTCAAGTAGCTACTATTATTCAGCCCATGAATATATTAAGCGTGTTTAATATTGCTTAGCCTACTAGCAATACATAGGTAAACCAGGTTCTGCACTACTCACTAATCGTCCCATTGCTGTAACTCCATTCAATAAGACCCCAGGAGCAAAACCGTCATTGGCACCATCAAGTAAGGCACCTTTAAAATCTGTTGCTAATGTTCCCACTTTGCCTTCTACATGAGTAAAAGAGTCTACTAAGGCTAAAGGATCGCCACTCAAGAAAGATAAGATCAAGCCCTCCACTAGTAGTACCAACAAGAAGAAAGTAGAAGCTCACCATAGGAATGCTAGTTCAGATTTAAATAAAAAGAATCATGTTAAGACTAAAAGCTCTGCGCCTGTGCAGAAGCCTAAACCATTCGTGAATTCTAATTTGAATTGTTGGAATTATAATGAATGTATGTTTTCCCAACGTCATGATTTGTGTATTATTGATCATGTGAATGAAATGAATACCATTAGGAATAATCTTGAATGGAAGTCAACTGGTAGAACTCGTGCCCAAGTTGGATGGCAATGGCGTCCCACTGGTAGGACCTTTACATTAGATGGAACAATGTGCCCTTTAACTAGGAATGCATCCATTGAGGTTAGGTCTGAGCGTCCTTTAGTTAGGCACACTATCACTAAAGTATGGAAACAGCGCCCTTTAATTAGGTCAGCCCCCACTATAGTGCCTATCAGTGAAGAAATACCACAGGATTTAAGCCAACTAGAATCTACACCACCAACTAGGAAGAAGAAGACTAGGAAATCTAAGAAACCTAAAGTTAGCAAATCTAAGATTATTAAATCTGTACCTGCTAATAACAAGGAACATTCAGATTCCGATACCTCTACATTGTCTTCGTGTGGTGGTATTTTCAGGTGGTCCAAATCATCCTCTGGTATTTGGACTCCGGTTGTTCAAAGCATATGACCGGAGATCGCTCGATGCTCCGAAATTTCGTCAGCAAGTTTCTTGGTACGGTTAAATTCGGTAATGATCATATTGCAAAGATAATAGGGTATGGTGAATATCAGATTGGAAACGTTACGATTTCAAGGGTATACTATGTAGAAGGTCTTGGTCATAATTTATTCTCAGTAGGACAGTTTTGTGATTCCAACCTAGAGGTTGCTTTTCGACAACACACTTGTTTCATCCGTAACTTGGAAGGAAAAGATTTGTTGAAGGGATCTCGTGGTGCAAATCTTTATACCTTGTCCTTACAAGACATGATGGACGCCTCTCCAGTATGTCTTCTCTCTAAAGCATCTAAGACCAAGTCATGGTTATGGCATCACAGATTATCTCATCTAAACTTTGATGCTATTAATCATTTGGCTAAAAACGAATTAGTTCGTGGTCTTCCAAAGCTCAAATTTCACAAGGATCATTTATGTTCCGCGTGTTCAAGGGGGAAAAGTACCAAGAAATCATACAAGCCCAAAGCTGAAGACACCAATCAAGAAAAACTTCATCTTTTGCATATGGATCTTTGTGGGCCAATGAGAACTGAAAGTGTGAGCGGTAAGAAATTCATCCTTGTTATTGTGGATGATTTCTCCAGGTTTACATGGGTTAGATATCTACGTACAAAGGATGAAGCACCGAAGGCTATCATCACTTTTCTGAAATTCATTCAGGTACGTTTGAATACTACTGTCCGCCGTATTCGTACAGACAATGGAACAGAGTTCGTCAACCAGACTCTTCGTGATTACTATGAAGGAGTTGGTATTTCTCATGCAACATCCGCTGCACGTAGTCCACAACACAACGGTGTCGTTGAAAGACGGAATCGTAAGCTTATGGAAGCTGCTAGGACTATGCTGATTTATGCGAACGCTCCATTGTTCTTGTGGGCAGAAGCTATATCTACTGCATGTTTCACCCAAAATCGTTCTATCATTCGGAAACGCCATGGAAAAACACCTTACGAGCTTCTACATGACCGTAAACCCGATGTTTCATTTTTTCATGTGTTTGGTGCTCTTTGTTATCCAAACATTAATAGTGAGAACTTGGGCAAGCTTCAACCGAAAGCCGATATAGGTATTTTCATTGGTTACTCACCCTCCAAGAAAGCATACCGAATTTACAACCGTCGTCTTGGTAAGATTATAGAAACTATGGACGCAGATTTCGATGAGCTGACAGCGATGGCTTCTGAGCAACACAGCTCTGAACCCGCGCTTCATGAGATGGGAACCGGTGCTATTAGTTCCGGATTAGTTCCCAATAATCCTACTTCTACATCATTTTTACCACCAACAAGGCCCGAGTGGGATAAACTGTTTCAACCGTTGTTTGATGAATTCTTTGATCCCCCGACTGATGAAGTTCCAGCACCTGTAGTGATAGCTCCAATACCTGAAATTGTTGCTCAAGCAAATGAAGCTTTATCTAATGCATCTTCAATTAACATTGAACTGGATGCACCTTTACCAAGTGATTCTCTAACTACACCTGAATCGGCACCCTTACTTGTGCCTAATGATGTGGAAGAGGATTCTATTGATCACGATTTGGAATATGCTCACCTATAAGAGCTTCCCTTCTTTGGTGTAGCGATACCTGAAAACCCTTCAGCCGCGTCTACCTCAGAAGAAGCTCCTTCTATTGTTCACTCCAGACCACCTAGGATTGAAAACCATAGCACTAAATGGACAAAAGATCACCCAATTAGGAATGTCATTGGAGATCTAGATCGAACAGTCTCTACACGCCATCAATTACAAGAGAGTGCACTCTATTGCTATTTTGATGCATTTCTCTCTGAAGTTGAACCTAAAAACTGGCAACATGCTATGACTCAATCATCTTGGATTGATGCTATGCAGGAGGAACTAAATGAATTCCAAAGATTTGAAGTATGAGAATTAGTTCCTCTCCCTGACAAGGTTAACATCCTTACTTTGTTGTGGGTTTATAAGGTTAAACTCGATGAGATGGGTGCAGTATTGAAGAATAAGGCTAGATTGGTCGCTAGAGGATATAAGCAAGCCTTGGGTATAGACTTTGAAGAATCTTTTGCTCCTGTTGCAAGATTGGAGGCAATTAGACTATTCCTTGCGTATGCTGCTCATATGAACATGATCGTCTATCAAATGGATGTGAAGACGGCATTTTTTAACGGTGAACTAAGGGAAGAGGTCTATGTTAGTCAGCCGGATGGGTTCGTTAGCACGGAGTTTCCTAATCATGTGTACAAGCTTAAGAAGGCTCTTTATGGGTTGAAACAAGCTCCACGCGCGTGGTATGATCTCCTTTCAACATATCTCATCTCGGAAGGCTTCTCCAAAGGCAAGGTGGACCCCACTCTATTCACTCTCAAGGAGGACAACGACATGATTCTGGTACAAATTTATGTTGATGATATAATATTTGCTGCCACTAACATAGAATTGTCAAATCGCTTTGAGAAGATAATGTCCACACGCTTTCAGATGTCAATGATGGGAAAAATTTCATTTTTCTTAGGATTACAGATTTCTCAGAATCCCAGAGGCATCTTTATTAATCAATCCAAATATGCTCTAGAATCTCTAAAGAAATATAACTTTGAAAATTGTGACCCCGTGGACACTCCAATGGTGGAGAAATCCAAGTTAGATGAAGATAGGAATGGGATTATTTTCGATCCAAAACTTTACCGTGGGATGATCGGCACCCTTCTATATCTGACTGCTAGCAGGCCTGATTTGTAATTTGCTGTATGTATGTGTGCCCGGTATCAGGCTCGGCCTACCGAAAAGCACCTACATGTTGATAAAAGGATCTTTCGATATCTCAAAGGAACACTTCATCGTGGTCTATGGTATCCGAAAGATTCCTCTATTGCTTTAATATCATACGCAGATGCCGATCATGCTGGGTGTCAAGACACGAGGCGTAGCACTTCTGGATCTGTGCAACTCCTTGGAGATAGATTGATCATTTGGTCTTCAAAAAGGCAGAAAAGCGCTGCAATTTCTAGCACGGAGGCTGAATACATCGCCATGTCCGGTTGTTGTGCTCAAGTCCTTTGGATGAGATCACAATTAACTGACTACGGTTTGGGTTTCAACAAAATCCCGATGTATTGTGACAACAAGAGCGCCATTGCCCTTTGCTGCAACTATGTTCAACACTCCCGGGCCAAGCACATAGACATTCGCTACCATTTCATTAAAGAGCAGGTGGAGAACGGAGTGATCGAGCTGTATTTTGTCACTACTGAGTATCAGCTGGCAGATATGTTCACCAAAGCCTTAGATCGAGGAAGAATCGAGTTTTTGATCGACAAGCTTGGCATGAAATCATTCACTCCAGTGACTCTCAAAGAATTGGCAGAAGAATCAGCTGAATAGTGGTGGTAAACTATTCAGAGTATCCTTTGTTCGTGATCATGTATATTATCGTATATATATAAACCATAAAAAGAAAATACAAAAATATAAAACCAAGAAAAACCATAAAAAATATAAAACCAAGAAAAACCATAAAAAAAAATATAAAACCTAGAAAAACCATAAAAATTATAAAATCAAGAAAAACCAAAAATATTTTTCGTTTTTAAATCGGGCATGTCTTTTAGTACGGTAATATTTACGGCTTTAGAAATGTCGATCAATATTGACACGGCGCCATAAATAGAGTCCGTATAAAAGTTGTACATTTTTAAAACATGCCCATTATGGCTTGTAGTTATTTCAGACTGCAACCCGGTTTTCGCATTAAAGTCACGTATTTCCTTGGAAAACGTTGGCTCACAACGGGAATTAATTTTCTCGGTCATGATTTACAAGCCAAATCATGCAAAGGGATCAAGTTTACTTTACAACTTGGTCTAACACGAGTTAGTGTGCGTCTCAGTGCATTAATTTGTCTAAATAAGAGAAATCTTATTGCCACCACGAATCAATCTTTTTCAAGATACTAATTGGAAAAGCTTTCATCAATATTTGACTCTTTAAACAATGACTACATCTCTTTAAATAGAAAACGGGTCATCGTTTAAGGGGGAGAAAATATTAAATCATCTTCGTCATCAAAACGATTTTCAAAAAAGTGCTTGTGGAAAATTAATTGGCTAAATGGTAAATGAGTGGTCTTGCTTTAGAATACGACTTGGGCTCGTTCAATGTGATAGGAATTGCTTTAAGTTCTTGGAGATTTGCTAATAGGTTGTGATGTTTAAGTTGTGTGAGATTGTCGTGATGAGTTTAGCTAAGCAAGGTTAAGTTGGCTAAGTTTATTGATGGATAGGGAGACGAAAAAGGAAAAATGAAAAGATAAGAACCAAAAAGGAAAAGAATAGAAGAGTATAGCGACTTAAGGTGATATTTGTTGAAAGTTGTAAAATTTGACCTAAGTCAAATCCATATCCCCCGTCTCTTTAACTTATCTTATTCACTGTTTGTTTGCCGCCATTAACACACACATTCACACATACAAGCTTTCATAACCTCTCGTTTTTAATCATCCAATCCATTTCCTTCAATCTAATAGGTAATAACATCAAATCTTTAACTTATTAATTCACCTAATTCATTGAAATCTACTAAAGTAATTCGTTTGAATTAAGATTATCAAATTAGGGTTCGTCTGCCTTAATTTAGGGATAATTAATTAGGGTTTTTGATGGGTTTTGCTCGAAATAGCATTAGAAAGATGTTAAGTTGCTTTAGATTGCCTTAGAACTCACAAACGCGATTAGAATAATCTTTCATAAGTGTGTTTGTAAAGTTCCGGATGAACATGGATATAAAACTTCCGAATGAAGGAATGTTCCGAACGAACTTCCGAATGAAGGAAGTTCCGAACGAACTTCCGAATGAAGGAAGGTCCGAACGAACTTCCGAATGAAGGAAGTTCCGAACGAACTTCCGAATGAAGGAAGTTCCGGATGAACTTCCGAATGAAAGGAAGTTCCGGATGAACTTCCGAATGAAGGAAGTTCCGAATGAAGGACTTCTGAATGAAGGACTTCCGAATGAAAGAAGTTCCGAATGAAGGACTTCCGAATGAAGGAAGTTCCGAATGAAGGACTTCCGAATGAAGGACTTCCGAATGAAGGACTTCCGAATGAAAGAAGTTCCGAATGAAGGACTTCCGAATGAAGGAGTTCCGAGTGAACTTCCGAATGAAGAAGTTCCGGATGAACTTCCGAATGAAGAAGTTCCGAGTGAAGAAGTTCCGAGTGAAGAAGTTCCGAATGAAGAAGTTCCGAGTGAAGAAGTTCCGAGTAAAGAAGTTCCGAATGAAGAAGTTCCGAATGAAGAAGTTCCGAATGAAGGACTTCCGAATGAAGGAAAGTTCCGGATGAAGAACTTCCGAATGAAGGACTTCCGAATGAAGAGTTCCGAATGAAGGAAAGTTCCGGATGAAGAGTTGTTTGATTGATAGTTGTTTGCATGTTATAAGTACTTGTTGAAATGTGTTATGCTTAGAAGTAATAATGATACATATCTATATATCTTTGTGCATCAACCTTTCATGTCTTATCTTAAGCAGATACGATGACTAATCCAACTGTACAAGCAATCCAAGACTCTCGAGCAGCCGCAATTGCCGAAGCACGAACACTCAAGTTCATACCAAACAATTACCGGCTGAAACCAGTTTCAAAATCCACTCACCATGGATTTAAAGTCGCCATAGAAATCCTTGATCAATCTCATTTCAAGAATGCTTTAAGGAGTACTGCCTCGGTGCCTTATGATTACATGTTTGAGTTCTGGGCTACCAAGGAAAGCACTTCAAACAAGATCACCTTCACCATCGACAACAAACAGCAGACACTTACTGTATCAGACTTCCGTAAGATATTTGGCATTCGGGATACACCCAAAGGTATGGTATTTTCGAAGGATCCTACCAAAGACGAACTCATGGAGCTGTTCGAGGCTCTTGGATGTCCTGACATACGAGTTGTGTCAGAGTTTACCACCGCTAAAGTAGGTCAACCTTGGAGAGCACTCTTGGGTATTCTCAGTAGATGTCTTACGCCTAAAACAAGTGGTCATGATGCTTTACGCAGTCCAATTATGAACATCTTCCATGAAATGTATAAAGGCGCAAATGCAGATTATGCATTATTGTTGTGGGAAGAATTCACCTTTCAACTCTTCCAAAACAAGAAGCTGAAGACTAATTTCTTTCCTTACCCTCGGTTTATCAAGCTTATCATTAATTATTGTATGAAGAATGATGTTACTATTGATAGGCGTGCAGCAAGTCGTCATCACACCGAAGAAGCTGATCATACTGTAGATCTAAGGCATGAAGGACCATCTGGTGGTGTGATTCCTGGTCCTATTCCCGATTATCTTCTGACGGATAAAATTAAAGGTTCTGCTGATTACAAGCTACTGCTGCTAGAAATCAAGAAGCTAAAAGCAAACCTTCAGACTGGAGAAGACTCGTCTACTACGGTCAAGAGTAAAGGTAAACGCAAGCAACCAGCTGCTTTACCTGAACCCGAAACCAAGAAGAAGAAGACTGAGGCTAAGAAGGGAAAGGGCAAGGCTGATGAGTTAGTTCTACACGACGAAAAGGATGTTGATGATCCTACTCTTAACAAGGCTGAGAGAAAAGCAATGAAGATAGCTATTGATAGGAGTAGGAAAGATACGGGCGGTAGTGGTTCGGGTGCTCAGATGAATATTGAAGAAGAGTATGAGGAGCCAGAGGATGTTTATGAGTTTGGATCACCTGAACGGTATTCTACTTCGAAGGAGACATCCATTCCTATTTCAGCAAGTGTTGAAAAGGAGTCTGTTGCTCCTACAATCATGGTACCTACTCAACCTTTAGTAACTCAACCTCCACCAATACAACCCTTACCAACCCGACCGGTCTCAACACCATTCCTTCCACCACCAATAACTCCCATCCTTAGTACTGTAGTAACAACCGAGCCTCTTCAACCAACCCAGAGCAGCTCTGCATCGTCTACAATGGCTGCATTTGTAATGGCAGAAATGTTGGACAAACATACGGATAATCACAAAAGAGAGATGGATGAACTTCGCCAAAAGCTATATAGACGAGTTCAAAGTGAAGAAGCATCTAAGAAAGCCCAAGAAGAGATGCTTGCTAAGTTTGCTGCAGAGATGGAGTTGACACGAAAAGCTCATACAGAAGAACTAGCTCAGGTTAAGCAGGCTGAGGCTGATAAGCATGCTGCACGTATCACGAGACTTCAAGCGATGAGGGATAAATACAAGGAGCAAAAAGAAGCACTTGAAGCTTCTGTTGAAGAGAGAGTGAAAGAATCCGTTGAATCCATTATGCCAAAACTGCGTGATGAGTTGAAGACACTCGCGGCTGATAACTTGATGATCAAGTCATCCAATCCTTCACAATCCGCCTACAAAATTGCCTATGACTTGACGGATTTTGAATTGAAGAAGATCCTCAAAGCTCGTATGAGGGAACTTGGATCTTTTGATAAATCTAGGATTCAACGGGCTCTCTACAAATCCCTGAATGACGCTATCATGGAGGATGATAGGTTATTTAAAACGTTTGGAAGTGTGGTACCATACCACATTCTGCCTGAGGAAGAAAGGGAAGAAAGTGAAGAAGAAGAGGGTACTGGTGAAGAAGAAGGTGAAGAAGAAGGTGAAGAAGAAGAAGAAGAAGAAAAGGATGATGACGATGACGATGATGGTGATGATGATGAGGATGATGATGATGATGATGATGATGATGATGGTGATGATGGTGGTGATGGTAATAAGGAAAGTGCTAAAGGGAGCAACGAGGATAGCGATGAGGATGATGATGGTACACAACCTAAAAAGGGGGATAAGGTTGCCAGCACAAAGAAACCTTCTAAGTCTGGAACCAAGTCTAAGAAAGATGCAGCGGCAAAGGAAAAATCTACCTCAACGGAATCAAGACGATCCAAGTGGCGCCACGATGTGAATGTTACTACAGTGTCATCGATTCTAGGTACATCTATTGCTGTATCTATACCTGTTACCACTAACCCTGTTAGTTCTGTTGTTGTTGCTCCTGTGATTGCAGAGTCAGTAACTAAACCTGAAGCTGCACAACACTCGCCCGTTCATGACACCGCCGAGATGCCTGAATCAGAACCAGCAGATGTTCACGTCTCTACTCCTCTACAACAAGAACCACAATCTACTGTTCCTGAGTCAAGCACACGGGACTGGGCAGACACGTTGGAGATTGACGAGACTGCACCGCCACAGGATTGGATCACGGCAGCGGCGCAATATGATCCAATCACACACGCTGATAGAGATGTTTTATATCTCCGTATCCGTAGTCCGATTGACTTGTGCGCATTTCTGGCTCATGAATATAAGACTTTGGTTACTCCGTCTTTGATGAAGAGAGCGCTAAAGGATAAGAGAATTCGCGCCAAAACCCGGTTAACCCGAATGGAGTTCGAGTATTATGCTGATGAGATCCTAAAAGCTCTGAATACCGTTCAACGTCCAGGTCTTCATGAATCAGAAAGAGCTCCACCTCCACTTGATCCTTCTCAAGATAATCAGATTGCTCTTGACTTCTTCGTCACCAATGATCTTGTTTATCTCCTCAAGGGTTCATCAAAGTACGCAACCTCCCTGACCTTGCTGAAAGCTGCCAACTGGGGGACAATACCCTTTATCGAGGAAAAGGTAAACCGACTCTGGGTCCCAAAGGTAAATCGTAATTATGATATGTATGCTGTCATAGGTGCATCACACTGGGACGAACAAGTTCGAAGGGCGTACAGGGGTTGCTGCTTAGCCAATTCAAGAAGTAACGTTAGATCTGATATCCGCATCTCCAGCATTTTAGGGCTGAAAACTGAAGCCAAGAATGGCTATTATCATGTGACGGAGATTCGTCTGAATAGGGAGGATGACAGAGAATACAAAATCCAACAGGGAGATTTTTCTATCATTCTCCTTGAGGATATCGAAGACATGTTGCTTATGATGACCCGGGATCAACTCACACATATTCCTCGTAAAGACATCATTGCCTTGAATACAACACTTCGTATGTTCACACGAAGCGTTGTTATCAAGAAACGAGTTGAAGATCTTCATTTGGGAGTCGAAAGCTACCAAAGGAAGCTTAACCTCACCCGTCCAGTGAACCAAGTTCTACCTCAACATGTCACAAGATGTCCCTATACCGGCATTTCTGTTCCGAATTGCGGGATTTTCTACCTGAACAGCCGTGGGATTATGAAGTTTATGAGGGTAGGAGAACTTTACAAGTACAGTGATGGGACTCTCCTCTACGTCAGAGGAAAATTGGAGCATCTTAATTCAGGTGGGTCTTTACCAGAGATGACTGAGGATTGGCATCAGGGTTATCGGCAGATGGCGAAGTATGTGATCAAGAAGATTGATCAAAAGCTCCGTGAACGTAGATTGATGAGGAGCTTAGAATGATTCGTTGGTGGTAGACCATATTTAGTGCACCACAAGTTACTGCAACGATCCATCTAATGGGTCGTACATTTCAGGTCCACTTTATATTGGTGTTTAATTGTGAATATGTATATTTGTGAATAGTGTGCTTTTACGGCTTGATGTAGTGTTAAGGTATGATAATTTTTCAAGAATTTCTCACGAGATTCTAAATCTTTCAAAATATATCATACTAAAGCACTACAACTATCCCTTATTAAATTAAGGGGGAGCATTAACATGTTCTATGGCCAAACATTGATTTCATTTTTTACCCAAAGACCGGTTAATCCATTCAATATCCCAAATATTAATGGTTAACATTTTGGATAAGGGGAGAAAATGGGATTAAGGAGACTTAAATGATACTTGGCTAAAAGATGAAAAAGACTTAACGATTATCCAACTTAATATGTGTAAAGCACGTGTTAAGGGGGAGCGTTTTTGATGAACAAAACACTTAAGGTACAAAACTTTTGATTTCAATATCACAAGTACCTTAGGTGATTTTCAATGATTTTTCATGGTGGCTATACTTTCCCAAAACACGCTTAATTCACGACGAATGTGGTGACAAAAGGGTGGTAGGAATAGGTTTAGTCCAATGATTCATCAGAGCCGATGGAATCTTCCTAAGGACAATTCCCTAGATAGAATTAGAAGTCCTAGGAAAGTTGGAGAAAGATTGTGAACGTAGCTGAATGCCGACCAAGTACTTAAGCTAGCACTGGAACAATCACAACAAGGTGCTAGTGATGACGTATTGGTAAGCATTGAAGGGGTTGAAGAATGAAAAAGAATTGTAAAGATAAAAGGGTGTAAAGAAAGAAGCCCTCCTTACAACTTTAGGCAGAAACCGGGTCAATACATATGCTATTGAGATCATTTTTGTTAATGATTATCGATATTGAAGAAAGACGTCATGGACCCATTGATGCAATGCACAACCCTTCCCAGCTAACTCAAATATCTCTCAAAAGGTATTTGTTTTAATCACACGGAGATCAACACGTTATCTATTGGTTTATTCACTCTGAATAGACTGATATTGAAAAGGTGGCACTCCTCTCCAGCCATCGCTCACTAAATCAAAACGCACTATCGAGTCTAGAGCCACGAGATCATCAAAAGTCTCATTAGGACACTTTCCATTTATTCCTTGCTTTCTCACACACTGTGAAAAGTAAGAGATTTTTATGAGTCCTACGCAGTATTCTTGTAATATTGCCAGAACATCCGAGTAATACGCAAGTATTACAATGAAGATGGAAATCCTGCTTGAGTCAACATAAAACAAGCTCATGGTAGGTTACACGTGCGGTTCTTTTAGAACCAATCTTGTGAAAACTGGAAAGAAACAGTGGTTTAATTCTTAATTGAACTTAAACTCGTTCCAGGCCTCTACGCATTATCATATGATCTTGCCAGAACACTCAGACTGACTCTTTATTGATCACAGTGACGAGTGGAAATCCTTCTAGTGTTAACATCAAACAGCACTTGGTAGGTGACGTGCAAGATTCTTTATGAATTGAGCTCGTGATAACTGGAAAGCAACGATGGTGAAAATCTTAATTGAAATTCACTTGTTCCAGGTTCCATGAATTGATGGCTTCAAATCACAAGGATAATTTATCCAAGTGATTCACTCTTTATGTTCGCAGTCAGCTTTGGACGGTCGAATAAAGAGAACGGGTTTACCCGCGAAATCCTGTCAGGAAGTTACTTAATTGAAACTATCCGTCACGGGTACGATATCTCACCGACCGGAGGTAAAATGCTACCAAATTAGAATAAAATGTCAAAGCCATTTTATTCGTGTCGTTGTTGTGTACCTGTTAAAGACGGTGGCGTTGCTGTGTACCTGTTGAAGACGGTGGCGTTGCTGTGTACCAGTTGAAGACGGTGGTGTTGCGGTGTACCTGTAGAAGTCGTTCCCACATGCTTATGTTTTTCTGCATCAAAGTTCAGCAAAATTCAAGAAAGTGCAAAATGAAGTCTTCCGCTGTACCAAACTCTGAAGCTTTCGAGAATTCAACAAAAAGACATAAGTGTGTGGAACATGGAGTCACGAGGAGGCAAGTTTCACAAGAAGGCAAAGATCGCACGTGATTGGCCAAAAGAACAATGCTCTCATGTCAAAGCCTAAAAGATCAAATCAAAATATTCACAACAAAAAGAAAGAAGAAAAAGACTACGAGCTGAAGAACGAAGACTTAGTATAGTATGCTAGGTTTAGAACTTTGTAAACGTGGAGTGACCTCCCTTAGGGGGAGATTGTTAGAAATACGTTTTTACGTATATTAAAAGTATCGGTCACTCCACAATATTATTAATGTTGTAATAGCTCGTAGTTAGTGTTACTTATTAAGTTAAGTAAGAAACCGACCCATGGGCTTGTCATGGGTCGGCCCAAGCCCAATAAGGGTCTTGGATATAAATACCCCTTTCCACCATGGAAAGGGGTTGTTTGTTGTTCATTTCTTGTTTTCACTTGAATAAAAAGACACATAGTCTCTCTCACTTTCTCTCTCTAGTTTCTCTCTCTAGAAATCAACAACCCACTTCATAGATTCATAGGTTATCAAGATTCTACAAGAAAGCTTTCCCATGTTGAAGACAATTTTATCGTCACCCACTCTCATGATAAGCTCACCCGCTTCAACATCGATGAGAGTGCGACCGGTCGTCAAGAATAGACGTCCAACGATTAATGGCACATGAGGGTCCATATCGTAGTCGACCACGATGAAATTGGCAGGAAAAGTGAATTTGTCGACTCCTACAAAAACGTCTTCGGCTATCCCCACTGGATAAGCAACCGTACGGTTAGCTAATTCCAAAGTCATTTTGGTGTGGACTAGCTCATGGAGAGATAATTGCTTCCAAAAACTTAAAGGCATTAAGTTAATACTGGTACCTAGATCGGCAAGGGCCATGCAATTCTCTACTCCCGGGAAGTTGCAAGGGATTAAGAAGCGACCCGGATCACCAAGCTTGGTTGTCAATTTCCTTAAGAGCACTACAGAGCAATTCTCATTAAGTTGGGTATTAGCAATATCAAGAAGCTTCTCCTTGTCGCTAAGAAGATCTTTGAACATTTTCGCATATTTAGGCATGTGAACGAGAGCCTCAGCGAAGGAGATGTTGAAATTCAATTGTTTAAACATTTGAGAAAGTTCGAAGCCTGAATATCGTCCTTGCTTTTGAGCTTCTCTTTCCTCAACCTTGAGGGATAAGGTATATCGGAGGAAGGGGAAGGCTTTAGGATCGAAGGATCACTCACATCCTTAGGTGGTGGAGGGGTAGAAGTAAGAGGTGGAGGAATTGGGGAAGTATAAGGATGAGGAATAGGAGTAGGTGACTCATTTTCCTTAGTCACAATCACCGGTGGTGGTATAGGAAGCTCGAGTTCCTTGGTACCTTTGCCACTACGAGTGGTGATAGCTTTCATCTCCCCTCTTGGATTCGCAATGGTGTTACTCGGAAGAGTACCCGAAGAAGAGGTTTGATTACCTTGGAAGAAACCAGCCATCGTGTTCCTTAAGTCATTCGTTTGACTTGCCAAAGTGTTTCGCATATCAGCTCGAAGATCGTTCCCTTGTTTCACCATGTCTGCTTTCAAGTTGAGCACTTCCCGCTGGAGATTTCCACGATCACATCATTGGTCCTCATGTAGGTTTCAACATCTTGGTGTAATGCGGTGGGTTGGTTGGGAGGAGGAGCATGGTAGGCGGGTGGTTGATAAGCAGGTTGTTGGTAAACTTGGTTGTTTCTTTGAGGTGGATATGGTTGTCTTTGAGGTGGTTGGTATGGTGCACGAGGTTGTTGTTGTTGAGGAGGGCGATTGAGGTTTTGTTGTTGGTTTGGGTTGTTAGGAGGAAAACCGGGCGGGGAAAGAAAGTTGTTTGAGCGGTAGCTAAGCAAGTTGCGGTCTCCTTGAGGATGAGCTTGATAAGCGGCCGGAGGATAGGTACCGTATACTGCATTCACATTCTCAGAAGTGTAGTCTTGGGTGGTGGTACAAGTGGTGTAAGAGTGAGGACCCCCGCATATTTCACATGGTTGGCTGACAGCATTGACTTGAGCGTTTTTAGCGTTGATGTTGTTGGTGTTTCTAGCGGTTTGGGTAGCAAGTGATTCAAGAAGCGTAGTAATTTTGTCAAGTCGCTTGTCGTTGTCACTAGTACTAGCACTAGCGGCATTGGTCCGCACACTCTTGGTTTGCACACGAGACTTATTTTCAATAATATCCCAAGCGGCATTAGAAGTCTTAACCAAAATATTACCCCCCCCCCCTCCCCCGAGGCACTATTAAGTGAATCTTGGTCATTCATGCTTAAACCATTATAAAAAGTATTGATTTGGTGCACTTTGGTAAAACCATGTTGTGGGCACTTTCTTAAAAGATCTTTAAAACAGTCCCAAGATTCACTAAAAGTCTCATCGTACTTTTGTTCAAAATTAATGATTTCATTCCGCAAAGCGGTAGTACGAGAGGGTGGGAAAAAGTAGTTGATAAATTTGGTCTCCAAATCCGTCCACGTAAGAATACTTTGTGGCGGTTCCTTTGCAAGCCAATGCCGGGCTTGTCCCTCTAAAGAAATGGGAAAAAGTTTTAAACGGATTACCTCTTGTGGAACACCATTGAATTTGACCGTATTCGTGAGTTGCAGGAACCTTTTGATGTGGTCATGATGATCATCAATGGTACGCCCCAAGAATGGTTGAGCAGAGACCATCTGAATAAAGCCAGATTTGAGCTCAGAGTTGTTGGCTGCAATCGCGGGTATGACTATTGGATCATTGTTGCCATCCACATGTGCTTGTAACAGTTCAATCATAGGGCGATTGTCCGGTAGAGGTTCATTGTTGTTGTTACTATTGTTGTTGTGAGGTGGATTGTTATTGTTGTTGTTATTATTGTTGTTTTGAGGTGGATTGTTATTGTTGTTGTGTACACCGGCCATGTCTAAGTCTTCGAGAGGCTCGGGCTCTTGATAAGACGTTTATCGTGTACGCATGCACCTGCAAAAGAACTAACAAAGCAAACAAGAAATATTTTTTATTTTTATGGTTTTTTAATTTTTTTTTTTTTTGTATTTTTGAGAATTTTTTTTTAGGGTTTTTGAAATTTTTTACGAAAAAAGTAACGTTCACGGCGAACGGATCCCAAAATCTAAGTTCTCACAAAAAACTGTTAATCCTTACGAGAAGAGCCGGCAGCGGCGTCATTTGATACACTAGATTGCATGGGTTTGTAATGGGATTCAGTATTAAATCTCGGAATCTTCTCGAATTGATCACAGCTCAAAGTGGAATAGTTGTTCTTGGTGACAAATAGGGGGTTTGGTTTTCTATTCTACTAAAAGGGTAAATGTGTGAAGTAAATAAGAGTAAACTAGAAGTAATTAATTAATTAAAATAAAACTTGAATTAAAATTAAAATTAAACAGTAACTGTAAATACCCTGAAAAAGTGCTTCATTCGGAATGTATGCTTGATCCGGAATAAATCAGACAAAATCCTTCATGCGGAATAAACTACTCATGCGGAATATCTTGCTCATGCGGAATATTAGGTTCATGTGGAATGTTCTTTCATGCGAATAATCGCTCATGCGGAATAATAGGCTTGATCCGGAATAAGTGCTTCATGCGGAATAACTAGTTCATACGGAATAAGTGCTTTATGCGGAATAAATAGCTTATGCGGAATAAGTGCTTCATGCGGAATAACTAGTTCATACGGAATAAGTGCTTCATGCGGAATAAATAGCTTATGCGGAATAACTGCTTCATTCGGAATAAAATGCTCAATCCGAATAAATGGTCATGCGGAATACATTGTTGATCCGGAATAATGGTTATTCTGGATGAAGGACACTGATCCGAAATATTGGATATTCCGGATGAAGGAGTTTGATGCGGAATATTAAGGTTGATCCGGAATATTGGATATTACGGATGAAGGAGCTTGATGCGGAATGTTACTTTGATTCGGAATACTGGGAATGAAGAACAGTTAACAGACGAAAAACAGGGTAATAGATTTTAAGCCAAAATCAACCAAGTATTTTAACCAAAACTTAAACAAAACTAATCACCAATCATCTACTAACCATAAACATCAAATCCCAACAATAAAAACACAAAACCCAATAACTTTTGAAGATCAAAATCAACCAAATAAGAACTTGAAACTTTAAATGAAAAAGATGAAGATGAACAAGATTGATGAAAGGATTATATTGAAAGATTAATGTAGAGTAAACAAAAGGAAATATTTAACACTTACAAAATTAAAGATTTAACAAGAATGAAAAATCACCAACACCTTAATGGTGTTGGCTTCCTACGAAAGAAAAGAAAGAAAACTGGGAAAATGAAAACTAGCTCAAAAAGTGTGAGGGTGATTTCCTTTTATAGGCCAAGTGGTTGGTTGGTGAGTGGGCTTTCTTCCGTCTTTTCGTCTTCTCGTCTTTTCAGTAAAGTTGACGTTTTCGATTCCGATTCGGGATTGGTCGACGATTAAATTCAACTCGTCTTTTAATTTCTTCGTTTAATAGACTTGAGTTCCTTCGACATATGTAAATCTTCCATCTTTGGTCATTTTCTTCAATAAATCTTCAAATAGGCCCATTGACTTCAAATCTTTTGCATCTCTTGGACAATAGACTTCGTCTTGAGTCTTTTTCATCGATAAAACCCGTGCAATCCCCTATTTTCTTCAATATTCATCCGGTTGACTCTGAAAACACAATAAACACAAAAACCACGCATAATTCCAAACAAATGATATTAAATACGCGTTTTGGTCTCGTTTTAGCCAGAATTAAGTGGTAAAAGGATGGGTGTTTACACACCTATCAACTATGCAAGTAAGACTATGACGGATGCTCAAACAAAGGACAATACAACAGAAAAGGAGTTACTTGCCGTTGTGTATGCTTTTGAAAAGTTTAGACCATATCTCTTCTTGTCTCAAACCATAGTGTATACGGACCACTCGGCTATCAAATATCTTTTTAGTAAACAAGATGCTAAGCCGAGGTTGCTCCGGTGGATTCTCCTCCTTCAAGAATTTAATTACAAAATTCTAGACAAAAAAGGATCCGAGAATCTCGCGGCCGATCATATATCTCGACTTGAGAATCCTCACCAAAGCGATCGAGAGAATAAGGAAATCAATGAAACATTTCCTCTCGAGACGCTTGGTATGATTGCTTTTCGTGGTGATGATAGTACCCCATGGTTTGCGGACATTGGAAATTACCATGCGGGGAAATTTGTGATCAAGGGTATGTCGTCCCAACAAAAACGAAAGTTTTTCAAGGATATATCCTATTACTTTTGGGACGACCCCTGTTTGTTTCGTATGTGCGCGGATCAAGTGATTCGTAGGTGCGTGTTTGGTAAGGAAGCTCAAGATATTCTTAAATCTTGTCATGAGGGACCCACCGGGGGACATCATGGTGCCAACACCATCGCAAAGAAAGTCTTTGATGCCGGCTTCTTTTGGCCTTCCATATATCATGATGCCCAAGACTTGATCAAGACTTGTGATGCTTGTCAACGTCAAGGAAAGAACTCACAAAGGGATGAAACGCCTCAAAACATTATCCAAGTTTGTGAAATCTTTGACATTTGGGGGATCGATTTTATGGGGCCATTTCCATCATAGAAAGGAAATAAGTATATTCTCGTAGCTGTGGACTATTTGTCTAAATGGTTTGAAGCTAAAGCTTTGCCCACGAATGATGCTCGAGTTGTGGTGAAATTTTTGAAACAACTCTTCGCTAGGTTTGGAACTCCACGGGCTATAATAAGTGATCGTGGGACCCATTTTTGTAATGAACAATTTGAAAAAGTTCTAAAGAAATATGGTGTCACTCATCGACTTTCGACGGCCTATCACCCTCAAACGAGTGGTCAAGTGGAGGTTTCAAACCGAGCTCTTAAGAGAACTTTGGAGCGTTCTATTGGAGAAAATCTCACTTCATGGTCGGATAAATTGGATGATGCATTGTGGGCTTTCCGTACTGCTTACAAGACGCCAATTGGTTGCACACCATTTAGGTTGGTCTACGGAAAGGCATGGCACTTGCCAATTGAACTCGAACATAAGGCGTATTGGTCTCTTAAGCATTGTAACTTTGATTTGAGGACCGCGGGTGATCATCGCAAGGTTCAATTGAATGAACTAAGTGAATTAAGGGATCAAGCTTATGAAAATTCTTTGATCTATAAAGAGAAGACTAAGAGGATTCATGACTCTAAGATCAAAAACCGCATTTTCAATGTTGGTGATCAAGTCCTCTTATTCAACTCTAGACTTAAAATTTTCTCGGGCAAGCTTAAATCCCGTTGGTCGGGACCATTCACCATTTCACAAGTTTTCCCTTATGGCACCTTTGAGCTAGCTCAAAAAGACGGGCCTAACTTTAAGGTGAATGGTCATCATGTGAAACATTACTTTGGAAGGGACATACCTACGGAGGTTGTTCTGGATCTTCAAACTTTCCCTAAGGATCAATGAATGCGGGGATAGAGTCGAGCTCATGACTCGGTTAACAAAAACGAGGTGCCTTGTGGGGAGTCTGATACATTCTATTTTCTTTCTATTTTCTAACACTAATAAGGCTTGATCTTTCAAGCTCGTTCTCGTGTTTTGTTGTGTTGTGAATCTTAGGTATGACCCTAATCATTGAAGACTCTCGTGTTCGGTTTTTGCCGGTACACTTGATCTTCCGTTCTTTGATTGTCAAAAAGGGGCACACTCTCTATCCTTTGATTTTTATCGACTAATGTTTTATCTGGAGGCATAATTAATAAATGGCTTATAGATTTGCGTGCTCTTTCCATGTTAGGATTTTGCATTAGACTCTTCGTGTTTTAGCAAGGGGGTGTTACTCTTGAGCTAAGAAACATTGAGGACAATGTTTGATTTTAGCATGGGGAGTCAATCGATATAATCGCTTGCAATTGCCTTTGTCGTGTCTAAACGTAATTGTTTTTCTCATTTTTCATAAAAAATTTAAAATTTTTAGTGTTATTTTAAGTTTTAATAAAGAAAATAAGTGCTTTTGACACAAATGTAGGCTTTCCGTTGGTGAAAATAAAAATAGTTTTTGACTCGACTCGGTTTTTACCTTAGCTTTTCTTTAACGTGTTTGAATTAAGTTTTGCTAGGCTTTTATATAGGGAACTTTAAAACACGAAAATCTTAACTCATACGGGTTAAGAACAAGAACTTTTCGCAGGTTCCTATAATTGATCCTAGAAATTCGTTTATCAAGGGAACTTTAAAACGCAAATTCCAAAACTTGAAAAAGTCTAAGAAGATGAAAGATCCTATAGCCAAAACTTCGATTTAATAGGCTAAGTATCCATTGATTTCACATTTTTGGAATTTTACAATATGGAGAACAAGAGATGATAGAGTTTAATCATAAGTTTCTAAGGTTAATTCTTCTTAGTGTAAGTATTTTTTTGTTTGATTTAATCTCCTCGTGTTTATTTTCCACGCTTGAATAATAATTGCTTAATAAAAAAAGTTTTTAGCGGTTTAGGCTTGATATCTTAACTCGTAACTCCTTCTTTTTTTTCCCTTGTAATTAGAGAACACATTATGGGTGTCAGCGTCATGGACTTTTGATCATAGGATTGCAGAAATTTGGCTTACTATAAATATCATATTAATAAATAAAAATAAATAAAAACATATTCTCTAGGAGCCTTAGGGTGGGAGTCATGTAGAACTAACCTTGTCATTAGAGCCTTAGGGTGTATGGCAATGGGACTGATACAAAGATTTTGCTTGGGGTTCAATTTAGTTCTCGGTATCTTCTCGAATCGATCATGGTTCAAAGTGGAATAGTTGTTCTTGGTTACTAAAAGGGGGTTGGTTTTCTATGCTACTAAAAAGGTAAATGTGTAAAGTGATAAAAATTTAAACAAAAACAGTTAATAAAATAAAGCTTGAACTAAAATTAAAAAATTAAAACAGAAACAGTAAAATACCACTTACTAGAAAAACACTGATTCAGAATACTCAAAAGAAAACTGATCCGGAATAATTTTGTTGATCCGGAATATCCTTTATCCGGAATAATCTTGCTTCATTCGGAATAACTCATGTGGAATAATAATAAATGATTGATTCGGAAAACAATGCTTCATTCGTAATATATTCTGATTCGGAATAACTGATTCGGAACAATGTGTTCATCCGGAATATAAATTGATCCAGAATAATATTCCTTGGTTCGGAATAATGCTGACTCGGAATAACTGAATGAAACCTTGATTCGGAATAATGTTGATCCGAAAAAAAAACTAAACACTTCGTTCGAAATAAATTGTTGACTCGGAATAACTTAAACCTTCATTCGGAAAAAGTGACTCATTCGGAACAATGGCTCATTCGGAATATGATGTTCATTCGTAACAAAACCTTCATCCGGAATAATTATGACAAAAATGTTGATTCGGAATATCCCTTCATCCGGAATATTGATTATTCCGGATAAAGACACTGATTTGGAATGACTGAATGAAATTTGCTGATTCGGAATATTTTAACAAACCCTTTATCCGGAATAAATTTTCTTCATTCGGAATCTGGGCTGATGAAGGGTGAAAAAAACAGGGAATCAATAAAGCAACGAATTTAACCAAAATCAACCAAGTTTTTAACCAAAACTTAAACCAATTTAACCACTAATCATATACTAATCATAAACATCAAATCAAAACAATAAAAACACAAAACCCACTTACTTTTAAAGATTAAAATCAACCAAATAAGAACTTAAGACTTTGAATCAAAAAGAGAAAGATGAACAAGATTAAAGGAAGGATTATATTGAAAGATTAGTGTTAAACAATCAAAAGGAAAGATTTAAAACTTACAAGATTTGTGAATCAACAAAAATGAAAAATCACCAACACCTTAATGGTGTTGGTTACCCTACGAAACAAAGAAAGAAAAAGACTGGAAATGAAAAACTCGTTGAAATGTTTGAAGGGAGGTCCTATTTACAGGCCTTGTCTTTGGTTGGTGAGTGGGCTTTCTTCCTTTCTTTTTATTTTCTCGTCTTTTCAGAAAAGTTGACGTTTTCGATTTCGATTCGAGATTTGTCGACGAATAAATTCAACTCGTCTTTTAATTTCTTCGTTTAATAGACTTGAGTTCTTTGACATATGTAAATCTTCCATCTTTGGTCCTTTCCTTCGATAAATCTTCAAATAGGCCCATTGACTTCAAATCTTTTGCATCTCTTGGACTATAGACTTCGTCTTTTCGTCTTTTTCTTCGATAAAACCCGTGCAATCCCACGTTTTCTTCAATATTTATCCGGTTGGCTCTGAAAACACAACAAACACACAAACCACGCATAATTCCAAACAAATGACATTAAATACGCGTTTTGGTCTTGTTTTAGCAAGAAATAAGTGGTAAAAGGATGGGTGTTTTCACACCTATAAAATCCCCTACACTTAGCCATTGCCATGCCCTCATGCAATTCTTAGTGATAAAGCAAATTTACACTTTTCTCATAATCAATCAACCCTGGCCTTATTAACAATAACCACTACAACTAAAGAGATATATAAAAGCTTGAATGAAACAAAAGGGATAGAAAACCATTTTCACTTAAAAATAGCTACATGGAAATAACTTGGAAAGAGATCTAAGACTTACATTAAGGCTTCGGTGCTGCGAAGATTTATCACCCTCAAGTTTCACGTTCCCCAAACCAAGCTTAAAAACGAGATCATTGTTATTATAAGTTAGCAAAACAAACACTTACACACATGGCTTAATTATACGCTTAAACTCCCTTATTCCTAGGTGTATCTCTTATATTTTATTTTTGTCTTAGAATGATCATGAAGATGCATTTTTGGACTTATTGCGATAGTTTATTTAGGCTGAAAGCAAAGTAGGACGATTTGATTAATAGTTAGCTAAAGGACAAAATCTCTTAAAACTGCTTCTCGGGATATCAAAAAGTTCATATCTTGGCATAACTCGCTTCACGATTTGAGACCTTTCTCGGGCCGATATTTGGCATGTACTCCATACTTCATATCTTTGAGAGACGTTCTTGAGATAATGGTCTTCTCTTCGTTAATAGAGTTTGTTCACTTGGAGACTTTTGAGGGATACTCCAACTTTGTTGACCACGACTTCATCATTATTTCTTCAATCGTTATTTGGGACTTTGAGATACAACGGTCCGCCTCCTTTTCGGACTTGGATCTATTTATCCTCATACCTTGTTAGGTTCTTTTTGGATAGACTTCTCCATGATCTTTATGGGAGTTGATTGCTTTTCGTCGTGAGTCTTGATCCTTTATATTGATTTTGGGAATAATGCTTTTCACATCACCTTGGATCTTTAGCAATAAAATGGAATCCTCATGCCTTGTTAGGGCCTTTTCGGACTCGCAAATCTTCGCGCCTCGCTTCATTAGTTATGCCTTGGCTATGAACTCTTATCATTACCGAGAAACTTTTAAACTATATTGGGTTAGAAGCTAAGTTATTCAATAAAATCGTACGACCTTACTTATTGCAGATAAATTATTAGCAAGCGATGAGAGAATAGGCTTATAATCACACCAAGTGTGCTTGTGCAAGAATACCGACTTATAATTGACTCTATCATTTCTCATTCTCCACAATTTAAAATCTCAAGTAATGAGACTCGTGGATGCTTAGCCTAATAAACCAATTAAGGTCTACATGGTTAAGGATACTTGCTAGAATAAACTTGGATAAGTCTATTCGGGTTGAGTCAAATTAATCGCAACGGGCCTAATATGTCAAAGACTTCTAAACTAGCTACACCACTTTATTAATATTTATGACTTTATTGTGGGATATATACATATGAAAGCAATGATAAAAATTTAAAAATTACGACTATATGACCAAAGTTAATTAAAATTTTGAAAATTGCTGATAAAGATGATTTTCCGGTTAAATGAAGGCATTTTAATGGAAAAGTCCACTTAAAACTTCGATAGAAGTCTCCCCTACACTTAATATAAACATTGTCCTCAATGTTTAAGCATTTAGGAAAAGTCTCCCCTACACTTGTGACATTGTGCACGTTGGTTAAATCAAGCTAAGGAAGAGACGACTAAAGTGATCAATTTCAAATGTGAGTATGAAGAAAATTGAATCACGATGGTTCTTCAAAGGTTCCAAAAGTGCATTCATCCTTGTAATCACATCACCACACAAACACAAACAACCTATATAGGTCCCCCTACACTTTGGAGGTAAAACAGAAAAGGATAGATACTCGGGTTGCCTCCCGAGGAGCGCTTGTTTTTTATAACCGAGTCACGAGCCTGACTCGACCCAAAACTAGTTCATGGGAAACGTGGTGAGGGATGTAATCATCTCATGAGAGATGTCCTCACCAAAGTACAACTTCACTCGTTGGCCATTCACCTTAAATTTAGGTCCACTAGTTTGAGCGAGCTCGAGAGTACCATATGGAAAAATTTGGGCAATGGTGAATGGGCCGGACCAACGAGATTTCAGCTTGCCCGAAAAGATTTTCAACCGAGAGTTGAAGAGTAAAACTTTGTCTCCAACTTGGAACTCTCGGTTTTTAATCTTAGAGTCATGAATGAGCTTAGTCTTTTCCTTATAGATCAAGGAATTTTCATAAGCCTCATTCCGGAGTTCATTGAGCTCATTAAATTGGATTTTGCGTAGGGCACCGGCTTTGTTTATATCGAAGTTAGCCCACTTCAAGGCCCAGTAAGCCTTGTGCTCCAACTCAATGGGGAGGTGGCATGCTTTCCCGTACACGAGACGATATGGTGTACAACCAATCGGAGTCTTGTATGCGGTATGAAAAGCCCACAGAGCATCATCAAGTTTATCGGCCCATGAGGAACGATGCTCTCCCACGGTTCGTTTAAGAATTCGCTTTAACCCTCGGTTAGAGATTTCAGCCTGGCCATTAGTTTGTGGGTGGTATGCGGTGGAAAGACGATGATTGACACCATACTTAGCCATGACTCTTGCGAATTGATCATTGCAAAAATGAGTCCCGTGATCACTAATAATGGCACGAGGCACACCGAATCTAGCGAATAGCGACTTCAAAAAGTTACAAACCACCCTTGCGTCGTTAGTGGGTAAAGCTTTGGCTTCAACCCATTTAGAAACGTAGTCAACGATGACAAGGATGTATTTGTTTCCTTTAGATGAAGGGAATGGCCCCATAAAGTCGATACCCCATACATCAAAGATTTCACATTCTTGTATGAAATTTTGAGGCATCTCATCTTTATGGGTGATATTGCCTTGCCGTTGGCAAGCATCACAATTTTTCACCATTTCGTGAGCGTCATGATAAATGGAAGGCCAATAAAATCCCGAGTCAAACACTTTCTTTGTAGTGAAGTTAGGACCAAAGTGACCACCGGTGGGTCCTTTGTGGCAAGCTTCGAGAATGTCTAAAGCTACCGGTCCATCAACACATCGGCGAATAATCAAATCAGCGCATTGTTTGAAGAGATACAGGTCATCCCAAAATTAAGTCTTAATATCTTTAAAGAACTTTTTCTTTTGTTGGGATGTTAACCCGTCAATGAGAATTCCACCCGCCAAGTAGTTTGTAATGTCCGCATACCACGGGGTTTCATCAAAATTCGAGTTGATAGACATTAAGGTCTCAAGGGGAAAAGAGTCATTGATCTCTGTGTTCGGATGATCCCCTTGATAAGGATCCTTAAGTCTACGGAGATGATCCGCGGCTAGGTTTTCAGCTCCCTTCTTTTCACGAATTTCGATTTTAAATTCTTGAAGTAGCAAAACCCAGCGAAGAAGTCTTGGTTTTGAATCTTGTTTAGTTAACAAGTACTTCAACGCGGAATGATCGGTATACACGATCGTGGTAGAAAGGACAAGATAGGGGCGGAACTTTTCAAAAGAATAGACAACAGCTAAAATCTCTTTTTCGGTTGTCGTGTGTAACACCCCCAAATTTACACAATTCAGTACAGCGGAAGACTCGTTGGTGTTACGGGATAGCACATTACTCACATCATAGACAACGCTTAAAAATCGCGTCGTTTAATAATAAAGCATTTCCATTCATAAATATCAAATTTACATAGGTCCTAAGTCATAGTCATTTCATACAATTCTACAAAAGATTTGAATGGAAATTGTTATTTAAGTGCGGGCCATGAATTCTTGTTGTCTTCCCGAGAATTACCTTCAAGTAGCTGAGATAAAACATGTTAAAAGAAAAGGTCAGCGATAACGCCGAGTGAATTCATAGAGTTTAATAAAACCATTAATATATCATCGGTATATAATTATTACCGAAAACCATTGTGTACAAATCTTTGTAATAGGCCATAAAATAGCCAAAATCATTTTATACAAATCCTTGTCACAATCATAATATAGGCTTTCGCCTTAAAAACCATTATACGAACCAATGTCGTAAAAATATCATACAATACGTTTTATAACGTTGTATAAAGTTAAATAAATACCATTATATGAATATGGTTATGTAAAACCAAAACACGAACATAACATCAATAATAAGACCCTGTATTGCTAGTCAGGCAATATATCGCAATTCAATGCATAAAGCAGTATTTTCGTTATTTGGATTATTATAAGCCGCATGACATTGTTACCTTACTACAACAAACAACGGGTAGCTAACCCGACAAAAATTTGCCCATCTAAAACAGCGTGTCGTCACAATAATCACGCTTATAGAAATCTTCTCATACATAAATTCGCTTACCAATCAATGTGACACGACGGGGATCAACCGTCAAGGCGCGAACTGGGGTGATCGTCCCCAAATAGTACTATTATATGCATAAGCGTCTACCAAATACCGGTAGTTCACAATTCATGCTAATGGGACTTTTAGTGACATAACCTAACTTTAATAATCCATTTCATTTCATTTATCGGGTCATATATTCATTCATCGGGTCATACAATCATTCGGGTCCAAATCAATAAACAAACAATCGGGACAAATGTTGTCCTATTTTATCAAAACTAACATGTTATCTCCCTCGCGGGTTTATAAAACATTTCATAAAAACATTTAAAAGAGTGCGAGGCTATGAACTCACGTTGATGTGGGAAGGCGGTTATCGGCGATTTGGATGTACGGTACGTGCTTCAATCACAGAAACCTAGATAAATAATACTCGTCTTATACTTTTGTCCAATGACTTTATCAAAATAACAATTATGTATACATAAGATGATTTCGTATATATGATGATGATCAAGTGGGTTTATACCTTCTCATTTACTCGTTTTAGTGTTATGTATTGGTAACTTTTATACTAGTTTACTAGTTTTACCTATTTACATGTTTTAGGTCCAATAAGCCTATTACAAGCCCAATACTTTTCATTAGCCCAATTATACTTTTAAAATCAGTATTATACTTTACATGTTGGGCCCAAATGGGTAAAGTCCAATAAGTAAGTTTATAAGTGTTTTACTAACTAATCGGGTTTATAGTCCAATAAGGCTAATTTGGCCCGTTAATGTCTATATGTTGTAAAGCTCGGGTTTTATCGGTTTTTACTTGTTATATAAGTTCATATATCAGTATGTGAGTTTATAAAAGATTATATTAGACGGGTCCGACCATCTAAGTTTTATTTGACAAAAACGTTAATCTTTCGGTTTTAGCCGAAAAGACGTAAAACTTAGTATATAGTTTTATAACTTGGAAAAACATTTATATTTACAATTTATATAACATATCCCATTTTAATATCAATATTTATATAACTCTTTTATTATAATTATTATCAACTAGTGGGTTTTATATTTATATATATTTTATATAAATTTTGAGTGCTTATATTATATATTATTTATACAAAATCAGTCCTAAAATCTAGTTTACTAAAATAGTCATATCTAGAGTTCTATATGGAGATAGAAGCTCAAATTTTTATGACATAAACTAAATGATATTTTCTCCATTTAACTCTCCTATAGATACTGTTGAATCAGCCTCTAAATATTTTCTAAAAATCGTCCAAAACAGTGAACTCAGATTTATACTCTAAACTTGTTTTGATCATATCTCACTCATCCTAATGATTCCATTGCATGGCCAACTCTCACATGTGTACAAGACATATTACTTACTGTATATCCATTAATCTATGCCATTTTATCAGTTCATCACATTGTTCTTTACTGTTTTATACAGCCATCATTTTAAGCATGATTTTAACCTTTTTACATATAGTTTTTCATCTTTTTACCCATGATTATCAACACCAAATCCCCACTCAATACTTTTATCATCATATAATAATCATATACATATACAATAGGAAAGAAAATACATGATTACATAATCAAAATAACAAGAGGATGAGGAGAACAATCTTTATACCACCATGATGATGTAGGTTATGATCAAGACATGGATTTTGATGGAGAAACTTATGGTAAACCAAGACCATCTTCAAGACCACCATTCTTCAAGAACTCCTTGTGGAAAATTAGCCCTAAGAATCCATAGAAACTCCTCCTTGGATGTTATAATCACCACCAATCAATAGGACTTCAAAAAGGCATCATCATATATGTAAATAACATAGGATTTCATGGATAAATTTAGATCAAATGGGGTGTTTATGGTGAAGTGGGACGGCATAATGAGAGGGTGAGAGAGAAGTGTGAGTTTTTGCATGGATGGAAATGGAAGCAAATGGTTTGGTTGCTAGTTTTGATGTGTTGGTGGGAAGGTTGGCTTAACTTGTAAGCTTAGCTTACAAGTGTAAGCACTTAGCTTTATTTTGCCACATCTTGTGATGTGGTGGCACATCTTGGCCGTCCCATGTTAGTGCGGTGGGGCAACATTTATCTTGTCTCATCCCACTAATTTACGGGTATTCCTCGATTCTAGTTTCCTTGATTTGCGTGCCCTCGGGTCGTTTTACGAAAAACGTTTTTATAAATTATGAATCAACGTCACAAAACGAATCTAATAAAAATTGTCACATCAAAAACGGATTTCGAAAACGTAAATACGTGATCCTAAGGTTTCCGGTTTAGTCGTAAAGGACGTTAAATTAAAATCGTAAGTCCTAATCTCTTCTCGTAAATTTGTGAGTTTATGAACCAACACAAATTTAAAATCTCAAAATAATATTCACGGACAAATTTATTTTTTTGAAATGTCGGACTGTCACCAAAACGGTGTATGTAAACGTAAGCACGTAACGTTGAATCCTCCGGTTTAGACGTAGTCGATGCTACTCCAAGACGTAAATCCAAATTTCTTCCCAAAAATAAGTGAGTTCATAATATAACATTAAAATAATGTTTTTAAATAATATTTGAGAATAAAATATCAACCATAAATTGTAGGATTGTCATAGCATTTACCCCTAATTAGGATCATTGTCCTCAAAGATCATCTTACTACTCGCTTCTTATAGAGTTAAAGCCATGTGGGTATTTCCTCCACATTCGGTCTTTTCTCACAAGTGTAATCCATTACAATACGCGAGTTTCATCAAACATAACTACGGGAATAAGATCAGGCTTATTGTTGACTTACTTTCTCTATCCATGATGTTCATGGGTTTCTGATAAATGCAACTTTTCTCCGATCTAAACTTCATTAAGGAATAGTCAGATTTTCACTTGATAGGCATTTTATCAAGTTCGATATACGATACATAATTCACGCAGCTCTTGAAGTCCTAGGGTAGATCTAGCTTATATGCCTTTCAAACCAATCTTTTACATCATCTCAATGGTCCCATACAACGGGGACTTATATCCCATGATCTTTCAGATCATCTATTCATTTTTCCATGGTTAAAATTTTTGGCATAACTTCGCTACCCATCTGGCACTTCAAGATCTACATTTCGTATTCACATAACCTCCTGCCCACTATCGGCAGTCAATAATCAGATCCTAATTTCAACAATCATTTCAGGTCTCGCGGGTCGAGTATTTTGTAAGGTTAGGTTCGCCATCATAGGAAACCTTAAACCTAAAAGACATGTCCAACTAACAATGGGTGTATGTCGGGTGTCTTCATCCCAACTCCTGCTTACAGATGCTCTAATATATATCCTCACAAGATTCGATCTCGATACTAACACGATAATTATCAATGATAATCTCTCCAAAGGAAAGCGATTATATGATTTATTACCAAAGGTCAATCATTCAAACATAAAACAACACTTATAGTATTTTGTATCTTTACTTTACCTCGTCCCTTCGATTGGGGTGGTACACAATACTCTCATCAAGATTCGTTCTCAATTACTTCTGAGCAAATCTCTAGAAATTCGATGCGAAGCGAGGATCTTGATAGAGATGATCGATACATACACACTATGTTTACACAACTCCTTTAAATACAAAGAGTCAATTTCTTCATCAAGAATCTATCATTAACAGGAATGATATTAGCAGATTTGGTCAGTCTGTCGACGATGACCCAAATCGAATCAAATTCAGATGATGACCTTTGCAATAGTTAAACGTTTACTAATGTATGAGGCGATGTCTGCCTTCATAATTTGCCATCAGTACAACTTCTTTTGATAATGATACATTAAATCAGAAATGACAGGAATAGAATACTTATACTTAAAAGATTCCAACATAACTATATCTCAAAATCTCCATTTTTAGACAATCACAAGTGGTCTTTAAAACATTTAACGCTATCGGCTTCTCAATTCTAATGGTTCACATTAGCCGCGAACCCCTTTTTACAAACATCGTTTATTTTTATATTGTTCGGCAATTTATTTTGCACCTTCAGTATTAAGGAACACATCCTAATTGGTTCTTTATCCTTTTTACATAATGCGTCAGTATTTACATTCATCTTTCCTGATGAAATAATTATCATGATCGTATTTATTCAAAAATTCTTTCTTCACATTTTCTAAGTTTTAGTTTCGTCTCAATTATCATTTTTATCAGTTTTGCTCAATCCGACGTTTTAAAGCGTCGATAAATATTACAAGTAATTAAATAATAAATATTCAATTTTTATGAAACATAAACGCAAAAAGTTTTTAAATTTTCTCAGTTTGTACGATTATATAAAAATGTTCAAAATAAATTTGAATTTAATTAACACAATTTTTTTTTTGATTTATCGGAAATAATTTGTAAGATCCGTAAATGTTCGAAAAACCTTCGTTTATTCTTTGGTAACAAATTTCTTAGTTGAAAAGCAAAAATTTTCGTTTCAAATTTTAAGTTATGTGATAGGTGTGTAAACACCCATCCTTTTACCACTTAATCCTAGCTAAAACAAGACCAAAACACGTATTTAATATCATTTGTTTGGAATTATGCGTGGTTTTTGTGTTTATTGTGTTTTCAGAGCTAACCGGATGAATATTAAAGAAAACATGGGATTGCACGGGTTTTATCAAGGAAAAAGACTCAAGACGAAGTCTATTGTCCAAGAGATGCAAAAGATTTGAAGTCAATGGGCCAATTTGAAGATTTATCGAAGAAAAGGACCAAAGATGGAAGATTTACATATGTCGAAGAAATTCAAGTCTATTTAACGAAGAAATTAAAAGACGAGTTGAATTTAATCGACGACAAATCCCTAATCAGAATCGAAAACGTCAACTTTTCTGAAAAGACGAGAAGACAAGAAGAAAGGGAAAAATCCCACTCACCAACCAACCATTAGGACTATATATAGATTTTTCCTTCACATTTTAGCTAGCTTTCATTTTCCTTTTTTCCAGTTCTTTGTGTTCGTAGCTTCACCAACACCATTAGGGTGTTTGGTGATTTTTAATTTCCTTTGAATCTTGTAAGTTTTAATCATTACTCTTGTTACTTTTACATTAATCTTTAAATTCCATCTTTTCATTCATCTTGATCTTCATCATCTTCTATTGCAAGTTCTTAAGTTTTCTATTTGATTCAAGTTTGATCTTAAAAAGTTGTTGATTTTGTGTTTTTATTGGTGGGATTTGTTACTTATGGTATTTAAATGAATTGTGTTTAATTTGGTAAAACCTTTTTGGTTATTTGGTTTGATTTTGATAAAAAACGAGTTCCCTGTTCTTGCGTTACTGTTACTGATCTTTAGCCCAGAAACATTCCGAATAGTGCTTTTCTTTCTCCTTTACTCGGAATGTTCCAATATTCCGAATAGAGCTTACACTCAGTATAAACCATTTGCTAATTCCCTTATACGGAATATTTTAAATATTCCGAACAGACATATTTTTCCGCATAGAAAGTTTTTCCGAATAGGCATGTTTTTCCGAATAGAGCAATTTTCCGCATAAGATTCCGCATAGACATGTTTTTCCGAATTGAACCCTTTTATTCCGCATAACACAATTTTTCCGAATAGGGCATCTTTTCCGCATAAGGGTAATTTTTCCGAATAGTCCTTTCTTTCCGAATAGCACATATTTTTCCGCATAGGCTTGATTTTCCGAATAGCATTGTTTTTCTGAATTGACCATTATTCCGTATAGAGCAATTATTCCGAATTGAGAGTTTATTCCGCATAGAACGAGTTTTCCGAATTGGGTAATTTCTATTAGGGTATTTTTCATTTACTTATTTCTTATTCTAGTTTTACTTTTTAATTATTCTAAGTTTAAGTCTTTATTTACTTAATTCATTTCCCTTTTTAATAGAATAGAAAACCAAATTCACTTTTTGTCACCAAGAACAAATCATTCCACTTTAAGACGAGATCAATTCGAGAGGATTCCGAGAATTGTTTTGAACCCCATACAAAAACCTAGTATCAAATGGCGCCGCTGCCGGCTCTTCTCGTTAAGATCAAAAGTTTTTTGTGAGAACTTGGATTTTGGGATCCGTTCCCCGTGAACGTTACTTTTTCACAAGAATTTTCAAAAAAATCCTAAAAAATATAAAATTTTCAAAAATACAAAAAAAAATAAAAAAAAATAAAAACCAAAAATATTTTTGCTTTGTTTTTCTTTGTTCGTTCTTTTGCAAGTGTATGCGCACTCGATCCACGTCATATCAAGAGCCCGAGCCTCTCGATCACTTCGACATGGCCGGTGTACCACCTCCAAACAATAATAACAACAACAACCCACCTTTCAACAACATGAACAATAACAACAACAATGAGCCTCAACCAGATAATCGCCCGATGATTGAATTGCTGCAAGCTCATGTCGATGGCAACACGGATCCAATTGTTATACCACCAATTGCCGCCAAAAACTTTGAGCTAAAATCAGGCTTTATCCAGATGGTCTCCGCTCAACCATTCTTGGGACGAACCATTGATGATCCACACGACCACATCAAGAGATTCTTGCAACTCACCAACACGGTCAAATTCAATGGTGTTCCACAAGAGGTTATAAGGTTACAACTTTTTCCCTTTTCTTTAGAGGGACAAGCCCGGCATTGGCTTGCTAAGGAACCGCCACAGAGTATTCTCTCGTGGACGGATTTGGAAACAAAGTTTATCAATTACTTTTTTCCACCCTCTCGTACTACCGCATTGCGGAATGAAATCATAAATTTTGAACAAAAGTACGATGAGTCATTCAGTGAATCTTGGGATCGTTTTAAAGATCTTTTAAGAAAATGCCCACAACATGGTTTTACCAAAGTACATCAAATTAATACTTTTTACAATGGTCTAAGCATGAGTGACCAAGATTCACTGAACAGTGCCTCGGGGGGTAATCTATTGGCTAAGACTTCCAATGTTGCTTGGGACATCATTGAGAATAAATCTCGTGTGCAAACCAAGAGTGTTAGGACCAATATCGCTAGTGCTAGCACTAGTGACAGCGACAAGCGATTGGACAAAATCACCACGCTTCTTGAATCGCTTGTCACCCACACCGTCAGCAACAACAACAGCAACAACGCCAAACACGCTCAAGTGAACGCTGTCAGCCAACCTTGTGAGATATGCGGTGGTCCCCACTCTTACACCACTTGTACCGCCACCCAAGATTACCCTGCTGAGAATGTGAATGCGGCATATGGCACCTATCCTCAACCTGCTTATCAAGCTAGACCTCAAGGTGACCGTAACTTGCTTAGCTATCGATCCAACAATTATCTTTCCCCACCTGGCTTTCCTCCTACCAACCCAAACCAACAACAAAACCTCAATCGCCCTCCTCAACAACAACAACAACCTCGACAACCATACATCCCACCTCACAAGCAGCAACAACCACCTCAACGAAACAACCAAGTTTACCAACAACCTGCTTATCAACCACCCGCATACAATGCTCCTCCCAACCAACCTACCGTTCTTCACCAAGAAGTAGAAACTTATATGAGGACTAACGATGCGATAGTGGGAAATCTTCAGAGAGAGGTGCTCAACCTGAAAGCAGACTTGGTTAAGCAAGGAAATGATTTGAGAGCCGACATGAGAAATACGTTGGATAGCCAAACTAATGATCTGAGGAACATGATGGCTAGTTTCTTCCAAGGTAGTCAACCCTCTTCTTCGGGTACTCTTCCGAGTAACACCGTTGCGAATCCAAGAGGGGAGATGAAAGCAATCACTACTCGAAGTGGCAAAGGTACCAAGGAACCTGAGCTTCCTATACCTCCCCCGGTGATTGTGACTAAGGAGAACGAGTCACCTGCTCCTATTCCTCCTCCTTCTCCTTCCTCAATTTCTCCACCTCTTCCTTCTACCCCTCCTCCACCCGTGGTTGTGAGTGATCCTATTCTGCCAAAGCCTTCCTCTTCTTCCAATATACCTTATCCATCTAGGTTGAGGAAAGAGAAGCAAAAGAGCAAGGATGATATTCAGGTTTCGAACTTCCTTAAAATGTTCAAACAACTGAATTTCAATATCTCCTTCGCTGAGGCTCTCGCTCACATGCCCAAATACGCGAAAATGTTTAAAGATCTTTTGAGCGACAAGGAAAAGCTCCTCGATATTGCCAACACCCAACTTAATGAGAATTGCTCTGCAGTACTCTTAAGGAAATTGCCAACCAAGCTTGGTGATCCGGGTCGTTTTCTTATCCCTTGCAATTTCCCGGGAGTAGAGAATTGCATGGCCCTAGCCGATCTAGGTGCCAGTATTAATCTTATGCCTCTAAGTGTTTGGAAGCAATTATCTCTCCCAGAGCTAGTCCCCACCAAAATGACTTTGGAATTAGCTAACCGTACGGTTGCTTATCCAGTGGGGATAGCCGAAGACGTCATTGTAGGAGTCGACAAATTCACCTTCCCTGCTGATTTTGTTGTCGTCGACTACGAGATGGACCCCCGTGTGCCACTTATTGTTGGTCGTCCATTCTTAAGGACCGGTCGCACTCTCATTGATGTTGAAGCCGGTGAGCTTATCATGAGAGTGGGTGACGATAAAGTAGTCTTCAACATGGGAAAGTTGTCTAAACAACCTTATTCCAACGAGAGTGTTAATTGTATTGACGTTCTGGATGAGGCTTGTGAAGCACACTTTATTGATGCTTGCAAAAGTATTCCTTCCTCTCTTCCCAATGTTGAGACCGTGTCCTCCATTGATTCATCGTTGTCTCTATTTGGAGATAGTGATTTATTTTGGAACAATCTTGAAGATACCATGGGAGATGTGAATTTAGCTACTAATGATTCTCATATCGATGTGGATGAAGACATGAATTTCTTTGACAATCTTCTCACCGACGACAATCCTTCGCCTCCATCTCCCACGGTTATTGCTATCGATGCCACGACTTTGAAAACGCCTCCCGTCGAAAATCCTCCGGATTTGGAACTTAAGGAGTTGCCGCCACATCTCGAGTACGTGTTCCTTGACGACAACAAGAAGTCGCCCGTCATTATTGCGACGGATTTGAAAGATGAAGAGAAGACTCGCCTCGTTGCCGTGCTGAAAGCTCATAAGAAGGTTATTGCTTGGAAGATTTCGGATATTCGTGGAATTGATCCTCACTTCTGCACACACAAAATTCTCATGGAGGACGACTTTAAGCCCACAATTCAAAGCCAACGAAGGGTGAATCCAAAAATCCATGAAGTCATCAAAACAGAGGTTATTAAACTTCTTGATGCGGGTATGATTTACCCTATTTCGGATTCACCATGCGTTAGTCCAATCCATTGTGTGCCCAAGAAGGGCGGAATAACCGTTGTTCCCAATGAACACAACGAGTTGATTTCCACTCGTCTCGTTACTGGGTGGAGAGTTTGTATAGACTACCGCAAACTCAATGATGCCACGAGAAAGGATCATTTCCCTCTACCTTTTATGGACCAAATGCTTGAACGTTTAGCGGGTAATGAATATTACTGCTTTCTTGATGGTTTCTCGGGTTATTTTCAAATACCCATCGATCCCCAAGATCAAGATAAGACAACATTCACTTGTCCCTATGGCACATTTGCTTACAAAAGAAAGCCTTTTGGCTTATGTAATGCGCCCGGGACTTTCCAAAGGTGTATGTTAGCTATCTTCCATGACATGGTTGAACAAACCATGGAAGTCTTCATGGATGATTTCTCGGTCTTCGGGGATTCCTTCTCTTCTTGCCTTGCCAATTTGGAACGTATGCTTAAGCGGTGCGAAGACACTCGCCTTGTTCTGAATTGGGAAAAATGCCATTTTATGGTAAAAGATGGCATCATGCTGGGACATAAAATTTCCAAAGCCGGTCTTGAAGTAGACCGTGCTAAAGTCGATGTTATCGCCAAGTTGCCTCCACCTTCAACCGTGAAGGGTGTGAGAAGTTTTCTGGGTCATTCGGGCTTCTACCGTCGATTCATCAAAGATTTTTCTCAAATCGCTCGCCCGATGACCCACCTCTTGGAAAAAGATACTCCTTTTATCTTCTCCAAAGAGTGTCTTGAAGCCTTCAACTTGCTTAAGGATAAGCTAACTAAGGCACCCGTCTTGGTTACCCCTAATTGGGAGCTTCCCTTTGAGTTGATGTGCGATGCTAGTGATTTTTCTATTAGAGCGGTTCTTGGACAAAGAGTGAACAAACACTTCCAACCGATCCATTACGCTAGCAAGACAATGACGGGGGCACAATTGCATTATACGACAACCGAAAAAGAGCTTTTAGCTGTTGTCTATGCTTTTGAAAAATTCCGCCCCTATCTTGTCCTTTCCACCATCATCGTGTATACCGATCATTCCGCGCTGAAGTACTTGTTGACAAAGCAAGATTCTAAACCAAGACTTCTTCGCTGGGTTTTGCTGCTCCAGGAATTTAAAATCGAAATTCGCGATAAAAAAGGAGCAGAAAACTTAGCCACGGACCATCTTAGCAGACTTGAGGATCCTTACCAAGGGCATCATCCGACCAAAGAGATCAATGATTCTTTTCCCTTGGAGACCTTAATGTCTATAAACTCGAAGCCGAATGAAACCCCGTGGTTTGCAGACTTTGCAAACTACTTGGCGGGTGGAATTCTCAAGGAAGGGTTGACGTCTCAACAAAAGAAAAAGTTCTTCACCGACATTAAGACTTACTTTTGGGACGACCCTTACCTATTCAAACAATGTGCCGACCTGATTATCCGTCGATGTGTTGATGGACCGGCAGCTTCGGAAATCCTTAATGCTTGCCACAAAGGACCCACCGGTGGTCACTTTGGTCCCAACTACACCGCCAAAAAAGTGTTTGATTCGGGATTTTATTGGCCCTCCATTTATCGTGACGCTCACGATATGGTTCAAAAATGTGATGCTTGCCAGAAACAATGTAAGATCACACATAAAGACGAGATGCCTCAGAATTTCATTCAAGAGTGTGAAATCTTTGATGTTTGGGGTATCGACTTTATGGGGCCATTCCCTTCTTCTAAAGGAAACAAATACATCCTTGTAGCCGTTGACTACGTTTCAAAGTGGGTTGAAGCCAAAGCTTTACCTACTAATGACGCAAAGGTGGTTTGTAACTTTTTGAAAGCTCTTTTCGCTAGATTCGGTGTGCCTCGTACCATTATTAGTGATCGTGGGACTCATTTCTGCAATGACCAATTTGCTAGAGTCATGGCTAAGTACGGTGTAAATCATCGTCTTTCCACAGCCTACCACCCACAAACTAATGGCCAGGCTGAAATATCCAACCGAGGACTTAAGCGAATTCTGGAAAGAACCGTGGGAGAGCATCGTGCCTCATGGGCTGATAAACTTGATGATGCTTTGTGGGCTTTCCGTACTGCTTACAAGACCCCGATCGGCTGTACGCCTTATCGTCTTGTGTACGGGAAAGCGTGCCACCTCCCCATTGAGTTGGAGCACAAGGCTTATTGGGCCTTGAAATGGGCTAATTTTGATATAAACAAAGCCGGTGACCTACGCAGGATCCAACTCAATGAGCTCAATGAACTTCGGAATGAGGCTTATGAAAATTCTTTGATCTATAAGGAACGAACTAAGCTCATTCACGACTCCAAGATCAAAAACCGAGAGTTCCATGTTGGAGACAAAGTCTTACTTTTCAACTCTCGGTTGAAAATCTTTTCGGGCAAGCTCAAATCTCGTTGGTCCGGCCCATTCACCATTGCCTAAATTTTTCCATATGGTACTGTCGAGCTCGCTCAACCTAATGGACCTAATTTTAAGGTGAATGGCCAACGAGTCAAGTTGTACTTTGGTGAGGACACCTCTCAGGAGGTGATTCCATCCCTCACCACGTTCCCCATGAACTAATTTTGGGTCGAGTCAGGCGCGTGACTCGGTTATCAAAAACAAGCGCTCCTCGGGAGGCAGCCCGAGTATCTATCCCTTTAACCCCCTAAGTGTAGGGTAGGACCTATTTTGGTCGTTTGTGTTTGTGTGGTGATGTGCTTACAGGGATAACTGCAATCTTGGAAATCTCTGAAGAACCGTGCTCCCGTGTTATCCGAAATCTGGTTCTATCTCTCAACTATCGTGATTCAATTTTCTTCATACTCTCATTTGAAATTGATCACTTTAGTCGTCTCTTCCTTAACTTGAGTTAACCAACGTGCACAATGTCATAAGTGTAGGGGAGACTTTTCCCACATGCTTAAACATTGAGGACAATGTTTATCTTAAGTGTAGGGGGACTTCTATCGATGTTTTAAGTGGACTTTTCCATGAAAATGCCTTCATTTAACCGGAAAATCATATTTTTCAACATTTTTCAAATTTTTTATTAACTTTGGCCATTTAGTCGTAATTTTTAAATTTTTATCGTTGCTTTCATATGTATATATCCCGCAATAAAATAAAAAATATTAATAAAGTGGTGTAGCTAGTTTAGAAATCTTTGACATATTAGGCCCGTTGCGTTTATTTTGACTCAACCCGAATAGACTTATCCAAGTTTATTCTAGCTAGTATCCTTAACCATGTAGACCTTAATTGGTTTATTAGGCTAAGTATCCACGAGTCTCATTACTTGAGATTTTAAATTGTGGAGGACGAGAAATGATAGAGTCAATTATAAGTCGGTATTCTTGCGCAAGCTCACTTGGTGTAATTATTTGCCTACTCTCCCATCACTTGCTAATAATTTATCTGCAATAAGTAAGGTCGTACGATTTGAAAAGTTACTTAGCTTCTAGCCCAGGCATAACTTATGAAGCGGGGCGCGAAGATTGGCGAGTCCGAAAAGGCCCTAACAAGGCATGAGGATTCAATTTTATTGCTGAAGATCCAAAGTGATGTGAAAAGCATTATTCCTAAAATCAATATGAAGGATTAAGACTCACGACGAAAAGCAATCAACTCCCATAAAGATCATGGAGAAGTCTATCCGAAAAGACCCTAACAAGGTATGAGGATAAATAGATCCAAGTGCGAAAAGGAGGCGGATCGTTGTATCTCAAAATCCCAATTAGAGATTGAAGAAATAATCATGAAGTCGTGGTCAACAAAGTTGGAGTACCCCTCAAAAATCTCCAAGTGAAGAAACTCTATTATGATGAGAAGACCATTATCTCAAGAACGTCTCTCGAAGATATGAAGTATGAAGTACATGCCAAATATCGGCCCGAGAAAGGTCTCAAATCGTGAACCGAGTTATGCCAAGATATGAACTTTTTGATATCCCGAGAAGCAGTTTTAAGAGATTTTGTCCTTTAGCTAACTATTGATCAAATCGTCCTACTTTGCTTTCAGCCTAAATAAACTATCGAAATAAGTCCAAAAATGCATCTTCATGATCATTCTAAGACAAAAATAAAATATAAGAGATACACCTAGGAATAAGGGAGTTTAAGCATATAATTAAGCCATGTGTGTAAGTGTTTGATGTACTAACTTATAATAACAATGATCTCGGTTTTAAGCTTAGTTTGGGGAAAGTGAAACTTGAGGGTGATAAATCTTCGCAACACCAAAGCCCTAATGTAAGTCATTGGTTTCTTTACAAGTTATTTCCATCCTTTTGTTTATTTTAAAGTTTTAATTTCTCTTAGTATTTTAATTTTTATTTAGTAGTATTTGAATAAGGCCAAGGTTGATTAATTATGAGAAAAGTGTAAATTTGCTTTATCACTAAGCATTGCATGAGGGCATGGCAATGGTTAAGTGTAGGGGATTTGATAGGTGTGTAAACACCCATCCTTTTACCACTTAAGCCTAGCTAAAACAAGACCAAAACACGTATTTAATATCATTTGTTTGGAATTATGCGTGGTTTTTGTGTTTATTGTGTTTTCAGAGCTAACCGGATGAATATTAAAGAAAACATGGGATTGCACGGGTTTTATCAAGGAAAAAGAATCAAGACGAAGTCTATTGTCCAAGAGATGCAAAAGATTTGAAGTCAATGGGCCAATTTGAAGATTTATCGAAGAAAAGGACCAAAGATGGAAGATTTACATATGTCGAAGAAATTCAAGTCTATTTAACGAAGAAATTAAAAGACGAGTTGAATTTAATCGACGACAAATCCCGAATCAGAATCGAAAACGTCAACTTTTCTGAAAAGACAAGAAGACAAGAAGAAAGGGAAAAAGCCCACTCACCAACCAACCATTAGGACTATATATAGATTTTTCCTTCACATTTTAGCTAGCTTTCATTTTCCTTTTTTCCAGTTCTTTGTTTTCGTAGCTTCACCAACACCATTAGGATGTTTGGTGATTTTTAATTTCCTTTGAATCTTGTAAGTTTTAATCATTACTCTTGTTACTTTTACATTAATCTTTAAATTCCATCTTTTCATTCATCTTGATCTTCATCATCTTCTATTGCAAGTTCTTAAGTTTTCTATTTGATTCAAGTTTGATCTTAAAAAGTTGTTGATTTTGTGTTTTTATTGGTGGGATTTGTTACTTATGGTATTTAAATGAATTGTGTTTAATTTGGTAAAACCTTTTTGGTTATTTGGTTTGATTTTGATAAAAAACGAGTTCCCTGTTCTTGCGTTACTGTTACTGATCTTTAGCCCAGAAACATTCCGAATAGTGCTTTTCTTTCTCCTTTACTCGGAATGTTCCAATATTCCGAATAGAGCTTACACTCAGTATAAACCATTTGCTAATTCCCTTATACGGAATATTTTAAATATTCCGAACAGACATATTTTTCCGCATAGAAAGTTTTTCCGAATAGGCATGTTTTTCCGAATAGAGCAATTTTCCGCATAAGATTCCGCATAGACATGTTTTTCCGAATTGAACCCTTTTATTCCGCATAACACAATTTTTCCGAATAGGGCATCTTTTCCGCATAAGGGTAATTTTTCCGAATAGTCCTTTCTTTCCGAATAGCACATATTTTTCCGCATAGGCTTGATTTTCCGAATAGCATTGTTTTTCCGAATTGACCATTATTCCGTATAGAGCAATTATTCCGAATTGAGAGTTTATTCCGCATAGAACGAGTTTTCCGAATTGGGTAATTTCTGTTAGGGTATTTTTCATTTACTTATTTCTTATTCTAGTTTTACTTTTTAATTATTCTAAGTTTAAGTCTTTATTTACTTAATTCATTTCCCTTTTTAATAGAATAGAAAACCAAATCCACTTTTTGTCACCAAGAACAAATCATTCCACTTTAAGCCGAGATCAATTCGAGAGGATTCCGAGAATTGTTTTGAACCCAATACAAAAAACGTGTATCATTATGGTTTAAATGTTTCCTCAATCCCTCTTAGGTTGTTTTGAGGTATACACAAACATTTACCCCTAAACAGGAGTTTAGTTAAATGATTTGTGTATAAGGGAATAATCCCTTAAAAATCCTTTGTTAAAACATTTGTCAAAACGTATTTCCATTTTCTTTTTAGTAAAACCCAAAGCCATAATGGTTCCAATTTTTGAAGAGTCAATATAGATTCCGTTATCTTTTAATCATACGGTCAATTAATATAAAGGATTAAGTCTTAAATCACATATTAATTATTCAAGGTACAGGTTTTCATTGTTCGGCCAATTCAGGGCAGTTTACAAATAATTATTAACTCATTCTTATTCTTATAAATAAACAAATGTTCCTTAATGATCACAAGCATGAATTTATCAAATTACAGCCTACACACGTGATTCACCAAATTTATGGATGCTACATGTGTATTAGTCAATCCAAACGACATCACGTGAAACTCATAATGTTCATTACAAGTACCGGATGTAGTTATTGGAATAGATAATCCTTTTCGCAGATGCGAAGTTGATGATAACCATGCCATGGATCAAATCTTTAAAACATACGCTAGAACCTTGTAAATGATCAAAAAAATCTTCCATTTCGAGTTATGGATATCGTTTTCGATTGTCAATTTACTCAGTTCACAGTAATCTATAAATATAAGGAATGATAACACCATAGCTCTTCATGATGACGAGCTCGATAGAATAAAATCTTTCTCCGACAACTCTCTCAGTTGTACGGTAATTCCTTTAATTCAGATGGTGCTGACGTACAGTGCACAAGCCACAGGTGCAACACCGGGGATATAATCAATACCAATTTAAACTTGCCTTAATGGCGAAAGTCTAGGTAATTCACCAATAAATACCTCCTAAAGTTTCAGATAAAAGAAACATCTTTTTATATATTTAATTTAAGTTCTTTCTAGATTATAATATCTATGACTAATTCACAACCATTCACGGTATAATTTCAAGTCTAAATGCAGGATATGGTCATTCATCAATAATTATTTAGATCAATTTTGATAATCAACATCTTATCATTTAGGGGAATTCTATTCGAGTTCCCATCAATTAAGACAATGTCGTCTGATGAGATGGCATTTATACATGATCTCATCGTTCTTTTCGGGATTTTAATGCATAAAAATGTCATAAAATACCATATATATGCTTGTGTTTGTATACTTGTGTATTTTAGGTATGGATACCGTGAAAAAGACAAATGATCCCAAGTTACAAAGAAAAACGGACACGAGAAACGAAGCCGTACAAAGAACCGGGTCCTAAATCATGGAATATTCAACAAATACCCTTGAAGACTTGAATACATACAAGATTGATCCTCATTTATTGAAGAAATGACACTTAAAACCCTTGTATATTGATAATTACAAGATTGGTCCCTTAAGTTTGTCAAAATTACACAAATGGTCCTTCAACTTTGAAGAAATGGCAAGTTTAGTCCCTCAACTATTCAACATTGTCAATTATGATCCCTCATGATACCAAAGATACATTGAAGACCTTTGAAGATCAAGAATATCCAAGATCAGCCCTTGAAATATCTCAAAATGGCAAAAACAACCCTTGAAAACCTTTTTCCAAAGTCTTGTGCCAAATCTGCCAATGTGTGAAACTTATTTGCAAAGGGAATAGAGTTTTGTTGCTGAAAAACGTGTTATACATGTTTCATCAAAATACAAGGACCAAATTTGCCAAGGTTAAACATTCAAACAAAGAAAATGCGCCAAACAGGTTCCACTCCACCAAAAACGGATCAATGGGTCCACTATTCATGTTCTTCCACCCAGATTTTACTTTTACCCAACAAAGGGTTAATCCAAATTACCTTGACCAAAAAGTGATTAACCCTCACACGTATACATCCCACACTTGAACTCACCCATCACATCACCATGGACCCCACCCCTAATTCCCTTTCAACCAATCAGAATGCAACTTAACCCCCAAGTCATCCTACGTGTCCAAATCAACAGCCTAGGATCCTTGCTTCATTCCAAAGCTAAAATGAACAGACTTGATCAACTTGGACAGCTCAAATGCAAAAAACGTGTAGAAGAACTTAAGGGCATTTTAGAGAATTCACTTCTAGGGTTTGTGAATAGTGTAGCCTGGCATTTGCCTATAAAAGGAGACCACAACATGTGAGAGTCCCTTTATTCCAGTCTTTACCTTTTAAAACTTGTAATTCCTTTTTAAAATTTATAAAAGTTGGTATTTTGAGAAAATTGTAATTCCTTTTTATGTTTTTGAAAGTTGGTGTTGTTTAAAGGGTGATTCTGAGTTCCATTGATTGTTATAAGTGTGCTTGAACCTTTTGGATCAAGGACGTTTATGTTTGGTAAGGTTTTTCAAGTTTGAAAAAGCTTGAAAGAAGGTTCTGATTTTGCTTATTTTTGTGTACTAACCCTTAACCATAAGCTATAAGCTCTTGCAAGCTTGTTGACACCAAGCTTGTGAAGGGATTAGAGCCCTTGGTTGAGTTGTTTGCTGCTTGTGTTGAAGACATCAAGTCCTTGAGTTTCTGCTTTGAAACATCAACCAAGGCATTCATCATCTTTCTTGTTGAAGTACCTTGGTCTTGTTCTAGTTGTTGAACAAGGTCCAAGGAGCATAGCTGGCCTTCCTAGGATGTTGTGGAAGGCAGGTATAACCTCTTGTTAAGATTCCTCTAAAAATTTCATGTTTATGTCTGATTTGGATTTGGTACTTGGATTTTGAGTTCTTGTGTTTGTGCTGGTTATTTTTGAGTTTGATTGTGTTAGTTGTCACCTAGTGTAGCTATTTGATCATTAAAATCAATAGGTTGTGTTTAAAAATCAGAAGTTTGTTTGAAAAGTGGTTGATAAAGGATTGTTTGGAATTACTGGTTCATAAGGCCTTGTGGCCTTGTGCCCTTGGTACTCAGGGTTTGGGAGGTCTAAACAAGTCCTAATATTCAAGTTTTAGTCATTGGTTTACTTTCTGAAAGTTTGGAAAAGAGATTTGAAGTTTTGCAAAAATCTGATAAAAGTGGTTTTGAAATTGGTCAAACACATCAGATCCAATAACTTCTTTGTTTGTTGGATCTAAGGTCTGAAATCTGGTTTGGGAATAGTTTAGGTGATAAGCTATCTATTGGTTGTCTGGTTGTTGTATTTGGTGGCTTATTGTGGATTTTATAGCTTATCAAAAGTTGCTGAAGTGGTCATTTGCATCAGCAAAGTGACCACCTCATTTTGTGCTTGCATTTGTTATTCTAGTGTATGCCTTGTGATTTTGCTGCTTGGAACTTGTTTATGTGCTGCTTGTGATTGGATTTTGCTATTTGGATTGCTTTGTATTAGGCTTATAAGCTAACTGGCTTATTAAGTCCTTATTGCCAAAATATGTCATCAAAAGGTCAACTGACCTCTTGATTCACAAGGCCTCCTCCTTGAGTCCTTCACAAAATTTACTTATAACAAGCCCTTGTATCATTCCTGATCATTTGGTGCATTTTGGAGTACTTTGACTTTTGGTCAAATAAGCACTTATTGGCTTATTTTTGAGAACTGCTTATTGGCACATGCAACAACTTATCTTTTGTAATAGAAGTCGTTTTTCTTAGCTTAATATCATATCTGGAAGTTTACAAGTCTTTTGGTTAAGCTTTTGCTAGAAAACTAGCTTATTTGGCTTTTTCAGCCATCTTATTTGCTCATACATCTTATTCTACTTGGCTTTTTGTGATTTTCTTGATTGATTATTCTTATTTAAGCTATTTGTGAGCTTTTGCAACAAACTAGAGCTTCTGAGGTGCCCTAAATCTCAAACCCGACTATTTTGTCTTTTAGTGAATTTTTACTTTGCTAATTTCTGGCTTATTGAGTGTGCTTTTTCAAAATTTCTTTTTACAGATCTCATAAGCATCCTAAAAGAAGGTTGTGTGTCAAATTAGAGCTTATGGCATTAGCTTATTGCTTAATGGGCTGAAAAGCCCAATAAGAATAAGCTGCCTGCTTAATAAGCTGTGATAAGCTCACATTCAGCTTTTGGGCCTTTGGAGTTTTGTTCTTAGAATTAAATTTTGAGTCAGATAGAGCTTTTCCAAGTCAATTGGGCCAAGTTTGACTTTTTGGGCCCAAAAGACCATTTGGTTTGACTGTTTTTGGTTTTGGCCCATTTGAGGGCCCAGTAGGGGTATTCTGGTCATTTCACTTTGATTTTCTGATTATTTAGGTTAAAATAAACTAGTTTGCATGTTTTTAGAATTTTTTATAATTTTTGGATTTTTTAATATTATTTTAATATTATTTTATTATTATTTTTCAAATTTCACATTTTCCAACTTTTACATTTTTCTTAGCTTTATTACATTAAAATAGGAATTTAGCAACTTTTAGAATAATTTTATCACTTTTAGATTAATTTTTATAATTATTTTAAGTTTTAATAGTTTTTAAATCATTTTAAATAGTTTTTATTAGTTTAAAATTTCTAAAAATAGTTTTTAATCTTTTTAGGTCATTTTAGAGGTTTACCAATTGAAAAATCTTTATTTGGGCTTTTTGATAATTTATTTAATTTTTAGGGCTTTAATTAGCATTTAAAAATTGAATATTTAATTATTTAAAAGGTTTGAAAAAGTTTTGATCATTGGTAAACTCTTAGTTTATTTATTTTGATTTTTGGTGAATTTTTGGTAATTTTTAGAATTAATTTTTATTTTTGAAGTTTTTAAGGTTTTACGTTTTAACTTTCTAGTAGTAATTTTTACGTCTTCGTCATTTTCTTTTCTCATCCCCTTTTAAACCAATCATTAATCACAAACATTTAACAAGTTTTTCACACACATATACCTCCTTGGGAAACGAACTTGGAACTTCATCTAGGGTCATTTGTACACGGTTTTCCTAAACCTTCGTATTTAATACTTTCCCTATTTACGCTCTTTTCCTAAAGAGTAGTAAAACATTACAACCATTTTGGCGCCGCTGCCGGGGAGGTGTGTCGTGATTAATTTGTATTGTTGTTTTTAATATTAACCATAAATAGTATTTGTATTAGTAGAAATCTACTAATACGTATTATCGGTTTTCTTGTAAAAATATTATTACTATATTGTGTGATGAGACTACAATTATACATAGTCTCATCGTCCAAATCGGGCTTAAAACGCTTAAAATATCATTAAAATACCCCAAAATATGCTTGTGTTTGTTCATTGTGTATTTTAGGTACGGATATCGTGAAATCAACAAAAGATCACAAGAATGAAGCAAAAACGAACACGGGAAACGAAGCCGCACAAAGAACCGGGCCCAAGAATGGAATTTCCAAAAATACCCTTGAAGTTTTAAGAATTGGCAAGAATGGTCCCTCTACTTTTGAAGACTTGCCAATTTATACCCTTGCAAAACTAATAAATTGCACTTGGGTCCCTAAATTATCAAGACAATACATCATTAGTTCTTGAAGAATGATCAAATTGCAAGAAAAGTCCTTGGTTCAAGTCTACTTAAAACTTTTGTGGCCAAAACATGAAAAAGAAAACTTGAAATACAAAGGAAGTTTGTTTATGAGCTGTTTAAATCAAAATGACAAGAGAAAGGAAAAGCAGGGGCCAAATATGGACAACACAAACCTATTTCCACCAACCATGGTTTGCCACCTCACCATGACCCATTTACCCATACCTATATCCTACCAAGTTACCCGCCCATTAACCCGTTTCATAACCCACAAACCCAATCCAGCCCAAGACAAATACCTGGTTTAGTTTAATATAGCCCAAGTCAAACACAGTCAACATTTTATAATAATGGGAAACAGATTTTATAACCCTAAACTGATCTAAGCCTTGTTTAATCACCATATCCATAATATAAACCCTAGATTACCTTAGAAATTGGTTAATCAAAACAAAGGGGTTTGGACCAATACTTGCCAGATATGCTATTAACCTCACACCCAACACCCCCATGTGATTATATTCCTTCCACATCAGCTCAAGGACCAATCCAGCTAAGCTCAATCACCCATCATTTTCAAGTTGCAGAAGTACAAGACCAAACAACGGCTTATCTTCAAAACGTGTTCACCACAACAAGATAAAGGGTCTAGATCACTTTTGACCAGCTGCAACATCACATGTTCACAAATTGCCAGGACTCGAATTCAAATTTGGAATCAAGAACGTATATTTGAAGAATCTTCCAAGGGTGTTTTAGGGATTACATAGAGATAGGGGTTTCTTCATGTATTCAGTCTTCCTCGTGTATATATAGACATAGGCTAGCAGATTGTTTTTTTTGTTCCAAAATTTGTATTTCAACTTCTGACTAGTTAATGGAGAATTGAAGAATGCATATTTTGTGTTCCATTTTAATTTTAATTGCCTTTTAATTTAGATTTTAAATTTCTTGCAAATTTTAGTTTCTACTTTTATCAAAAAGTTTTTGCTCAAAATAATTTGTTAAAGAATTTTTTGAGAACCAATATTGAGTAAATATATGCAAAAGACTGACAATCAGTTTTTGGATAGGTTCATTGAATGTTGTTAAGATTTATGTTGGTTACCCTTTTAAAGTTACTTGAAAAAGTTTTTTCTCCAAGTTTGTTTTCTGAAAATAAAAGGGGTTTTGATTTTTGCATCACTGTAGCATAAGCTGGTAATAAGCTCTTTGACAAAGAACCTTATTATCCAGCTTATGGTGCTTGTTTTCTTTTATCGCATTGTGTTTCAGGTTTGAAGTATTGGGTTGGTTCAAGGCTTGTGAAGATCATTCAGTGTTCTTTGCTTAAAGCTTTTAAGCATAAGCCAAAAGCTCTTATAGCTCTTGATCTTGTTGAGATAAGTCGTGGATTTGGATTGATAGGTTGAGCTGCTACGCACAAAGGTACGTTCCCTTGTTTGAATATTCTGCTCACTCCGTTTGATTTTGCTATAAGTGTGTTGCTATGCTTGTGATTAACGGCTCATTTCTTTGTTTATTTGCTTAATTTCTCTATCCTTCAATTTCTTAGTCATTTACTTACATGCTTGTAGCTTAAATTTGCAAAGTTACTTAGTTAATTTTATTTTCTGCATATAAGCCTATTCTAAGTCTCATTTGATTTTAGTTATTCTGCCTAGGATTAGATCTTTACCATTAGCTCGTTTGCATATGTTTTATGGGGTTAGTGTAAGTTAATTTAAGCCTTCGTTTCATAATAATTCAAAAAAAATGTGTTCGATTTATTTTCTGAGTAATCAGATGAGTAGTTATAAATTTCTGTTGATTCGTGCTATCTGTGGACATTGATGGTTAAAAGTTGTTTGTTGGATGATATATAGTGATCTCTGATAGGTATAATAGTAGGATTCACTATAGGTTGATTTCGAGCACATTAGTTCACAAACTTTGGGCAAATTTCTGCACGTATACATCAGCAGCTTTTTCTAGAGCATCACTAGGATTTAGTAGCTATAATTCAGGTTTTGAGTAGTTTAAAAGTAGGTTTTAATCTGTTTTTAAAAAATATTTGAGGATAGTGCTTATTTTAGGTCCTTATTGATAAGTATTAAGTGGCCTCATAAGCTTAGTTTTGCACTTTTTGACTCACTGTTACTGTTCATTGAGAATTAGCATTGCTTTTTCTTTGATTGCTTGTGTAGTCTTGATTTCTGTGGTGTTTTGTTGTTGCTATTGTGTTTTCCATCATTTCCTGCATTCATATGCCAACTGTGAATGCTCGATATCCAAACAGGCTGTGGGATTGCTTATTTGCCCAAAAGCTGTGAAGAGCCTGAAAATAACTGCCAAAAAAAGCTGTTGTCAAACAAAAAGGAAAAAAAGTGGCAGCAGGTGGGCGTTGAACCCCTGACCACAAACCCAAATCAGACACAGTAGCACATAGAACAACCATCTGTGCTCCTTCAACGTTTTGTTATTACTTTCTGTCATTTTTGTTTAATAGGTTGTTATATTTCGTGTAAGATAATAAAAGAGAAAAAAAAGAGAAAACTGACAGCAAGCTGGGGTTCGAACCCAAGACCTGCGCTATATTAACAGACACAGTACTCCCACCTATAACCAACTCCTCTATGAGAGTTTTTTGTTAATCTTTTGCAAAACATTCCTTTTATAGTTCTTTTGTTTTTATATTATTTGCTTATTAGCTTATTTAGGCTTATTACACAGCATATTAGTGCTTATTTTTTGGGACTTTTATTTTTCCTATATTTAAGATAGTACCTCACACTTTTTGTAATTTTTTGGTATTTTTATAAAAACATTTAATATTTTTAAATCATTTATTTAGTTTAAATAGTTTTTAATTCATAATAAAAAATATAAAAGTAAAAAAAAATGCAATTCTTTCTTTCAAAATTTATTTTGTCATGTAGTACTTAGGAAAAATAAATTGGCTTTCGTAAAGTTAAAAATTTGATATTTTGCTTTAATGTCGCGTCTTTACGTTCGTTATATCTTTCGTGCTTTCGTTATTTGGACTTTTTAGCCCATTTTTGTTTTGACATTAGTTTTTATTTTTTCCTTTGTAGGTTTAATAGGTTTTTTTTAGTTAAGTTTTCAAAATTTTAATTTTCGTCGAATTTTACGTCTTGATTCGCGCGTAACTCGTTTTACGACGTAGCTCATTTTTAGCGTAATTCGTCTCCGTTTTCTTTTCTTTCCTTCTTTCCAAAAGCGTAATCACTCGATTAAATAACGTATATATTTGTCGGCTAAACAACATACCTCCACCGAGAACGAACTCGACGACGAGTATTCGCGTTTTTCACAAAACGTGATACTTAATACTTACCCGCTTTATTAGTACTTGTTTTTCCTAAGGCAAGTGACTAATTTTACTACATCAAAAATGGCGCCGCTGCCGGGGAGATGTGTTTAGCCATATTTATTTATCGTCTTTTGTTTGAGTGTTTACGTTTTTATCGTAAATACTTCTTTTTATTTTTCTATACTATTAGCCATACAAATAAATAGTGTTAAATAGAACTCTATTAACACAAAATCGTTTTCTCGTTTTTCTTGTGAATAATATATTGTATTTACGTAGAACAATTAACACACAATAGTTATCCAAATACGCGAGAAATCGCACCTCAATAGTTGAGCGTTCCGGTCACTATTGTTGTATCGAATTCAAACGAAATCAAAGGCAAAATAGATAAATACTCTTAATTGGTTTAATCTTGATAAATACAAACTATAAGGTGGGTATAAGGCGGTTGTATTTCACGACCTAAGGAAAAAAGGCTCTATAGTGCTTCGCGCCGCCTCGTTTTCTCCGCTCGCTTGTCCGTGTTTTGAAAGTGACGATTAATTAGAGGTTTGCCAAATCAAGTATTATTAATCTATTTTTGTGAGTTTTAATTATTGAACCTCGAAACTTTTTGGCGTTCCGCCAACGTTTCAAAGTCGACGAGGGTTTTTACTTCACGTAATTGCCTTCACTCCTCTTGGATTCATTAATCGAGACCTTTGATTAGTGGATAGATTTGTAGATTAATTTCTACGTAATACACCAAAATTCCAAAAAAATAAAAAAACCAAAAACACAAAAAGATTCTTCGATTTTTTTCTCGATTTTCATAATTCTCTTCTTTCACCCTCTATAACGTTTAATTCTCGGATCGACTTTCTCGTTGCATCATGTCGAATGATGGTGGATATTATTCGTGTCAATATTGTGGAGGCCCGCCCGACGGTGCAAATTGTTTTAATTGTGAGGTTATTGGAGGTCGAGAGGGTTATACCTATAACTTCGCTCCATGTGATCATGGTGACAAGTTTCGATCTTACGACCAAGTTCACCCATCGTCTTCGTTCTACTCGTCATATGATTCGTCTTTTAATTGTGATCAAAATCAAAATGATGAAATGAATCAAAACGACTTTTGTGATTATATGAGACGAAATAATGAAAACTTAACGATGATGCAAGAACAAGTTATGAATCTTAAGGAACATTACGAAAAACAATTGGAAACTCAAAAGGAATTTTACTTAAAGGAAATGGCCTCCATGAGAACCGAGTTGGAAAACGAATATGATGCCGCTTCTAAAGAACAAGAACGTTTATTTGACCTAATTGACGAGAGATGGGATAAAATTGTTGATAAAGCTGCGGAGGCTTACACTAATGAGCGAAATGAACTTCTTTCAACGATTGAGACCTTAGAGAAAAAAGTAGCTTCATACGAGTCGAGTTCTTCATCGAACGTCACCAATCCTAATTCCGAGGGAGAGGTTCAAGTTATTTCGACTCCTAAGACTCGTACGTCTCGTATTGATCCCAATCTCTCGAATTTTAGAGTCGTGCAACCTTCGTCGTCTTACAAAAACGTAGAGGAAACGAAAAAGTCATCTAACGAAGTTTTGAAAAATGTTTTTGAAAATAAACCAAAGGAAAAACTCGTAGGATACTTGGGATTATTAAATCTTGTACCTTCTAAACCTAATTTTTCTAATGAGGATGAAATTATTGAGGATTTTCTAAATCAATATACACTTAATTTTGACGAAGAAATTCCATTAAATGATTTTAAAAAAGAAAAATGTGAAAAGGTTTTAAAGGAAATCGTTGAACCCACGTTTTTACAAGATAAACGAAAATTAATTCCGAAGGGACGTGTTAGTAGTTTTGCTAAAATGTTCGAGAACCCACGTTCGATCCCTTCGAAGGACAAAGTTGAAACCGTTAAGGCAAAATCGTCACGAGACGAGCCTTTTACTCCTAATCCCACACCGAGTGAGATTTTGGTTTTATCATGTGAGAAGTCCGCCGATGGCCTTGCTCACATCGATACGTTTTTTGATATCTAGGTCGAAACGACAAAGGCAAAATCTTCAATCGAAGAGCCTTCTTTTCCTAGTTTCCCGACGGTTGAAGCTAGCGACTCGATTATCGACGACTTTATTGCTCAACCTCTTCCACGAGGATATTTTTTTAGTCGATTCACGTTTTAAAATTCAAATCCTCCTCCCGTCTTTAATATAAATGTGAAAATTTTAAATGTGCCTATAATTTTTTTAGAAACACCAAATATTTTCAATTTAATCAACTTGGGTTTTCGTAACAAAGAGTTAAAAATGAAAAAGGGAATGAGTTTGAAATTGATTTTAAATTTTTTCCAAAGTTAACTCCGTCATCACCTCGCTTAATTGAGCTTGCTACAAACGCGTCTACTTCTTTTGACGACGTTTTGTGTGGATCTAGTATGGGGGAAGCCCCATTTGTTCCCTCACACTTCTCCACCGAGGACGAGATTTTTGACCCCAGTATCACGTTTAAGATAAAATCTCGGTCTTTTACCGAAGTAGTCACAAGAAAATCTTTCTACACTTACGGTGAGAGTTTACCTCGAGTAACTCAATTTGTTTGCCCACCGAATGTCCCACCTTTCTCTTCTCATTCTATTTTCTTGTGTCCCTTTGGGACGATGATGTTTAAAGTCGTGTTGTTTCATTTATCATCCGAAAACGAAGACAAGATCTTTGATCCCGGTATAGAGGTTTTGCCTTTATACACGGTTGCTTTTGGGCCTTGATTACATGTAAGTCCCACCAAAAATGACTGAACCATGATTATCCCTAAATGATCACATTTATGGGGATTCGAGTCGAGCTTTTGACTCGGTTATCAAAAACAAGGTGCCTCGTGAGGGAGACCCATGCTTATCCATGTACATATTATTGCTTTCTAATTAGTTTAATGTGAGGGGATTTTTGCCCTTCCAACCTTTGTTCTGTGGTTGTTCGTGATTGTGATTCATTAGGTACATCGTCACCATTGAAGCCTCTCGTGTTCGTTTTACGTATCACTCGAGCTTCGATCGTTGCCTTTGGAGATTCCGATATCCGATGATATCCTTTTATGTTCTAACGTTTATCTTATTAGCATAATTCATAAACGGCTTTTAGGTTATTCGTTTTACCCTTTCCATGCTCGAGATTAAGCATTCGACTACGTCTCTAGTATGGGGGTGTTTGCACCCCTAGACTCGAAACATTGAGGACAATGTTTAGTTTTAGTATGGGGGTGAGTAGATACTTCACCTTGCTTATGTCAACACGCAATCCAAAATTTCATCGTTTTGTTATCATTTTGTTGCAAATAAGGCTAAAAATGGCCAAATTTTAATTTTTTTTGTATTTTTCATAAGTGTTTAAGGCACGAATGTAGGTTTTTTCCGATGGTGAGAATAAGAGTAATTTTTGACTCGACCGTGCGTGTTGAGCAATTAGCTTCGATTCCTTAACTTTTTAGGCTAAGTCTCTTAAATGAGGGCGAGAAATGATAGAGTCATTTATAAGTCTCGTAATCGTCACGATCTCATGTGTAGTAATTATTAGCTTATACTCCCAACGCTTTTGCATAATAAATTGTTAATAAATATTGATTTAGCGGTTTAGTCACTATTGTTGGTTTCTAATTTGTTTTAGTAGCTTCCATGTAATTAAATTGGGAAAACATTAAGGTATCGCCAGCGTCACGGTTTTGAAGTATTGGCACCCGAATAATCGAAAGCTTCACCTAATAATAAGATTTCAAGTGCTCACCTAAATTAAGCAAAAATTTGAAGCTCACAAGGCCGAAAAATCTATGCAAAATTGAAAGTGAATCAAGCCTTAATCTTCGAAGCTTTAAAGATCCAAAATTCGCTTTAGCATGAGGATATACGTCTTTGGCTAATAAAACCACCGATGAGGCGGATAATAAAAGGCAAGGCAAGACCGAAGTCATAATAAAAGCTTCATGGTGAAGTTGAATAAAAGATGGAGGTAAACCAAAGATAATAAGGCCCTTCCGTTAGGGGGCGTATAAAAGTCTTGGTAATAAGTCTCATGTTCAAAACCGTTATAAAACCATGTTTATCGATCCTTCTTGTCAACTTAATTTTTTGACATCGTTGTCTATTAGGATGAATTATTAATTTAATGATTTTGGTTACACCGTTAAGTTTCTATTTTTAGACTTAATCTCTATTCACGTATAAGTCGATGATGTATCCTCGTGATCATTAAGAAAAAATAAAATATAAGAGATACCAAGTAGAAATAAGGGAGTTTAGGTGTGTAATTAACACTCATGAGATGTGTTCGTGTTGCTAACTTCTAATAACAATGATCTCGTTACACGCTTAGCACGGAATTGGGTGAAAATCGAGGACGACGAAATTATTTCTAACAAAGCATTCACGTGTTCTTGTTCTATGATTCCAAAAGTCACTTAATCGTGATGAAAACAATACATTATGTCTAAAACACGTGAAGCAGTTTATTTAAATTTATGTCTTCAATAAATGTCATCATAAAATGAATTTTGGAAGTGCTATGATACTTAATTCTAGCATTGCGTGGGGACACGGCAATGGTTTATTATGGGGGAGTGATGAGACTGAAATTATACATAGTCTCATCGTCCAAATCGGGATTAAAACGCTTAAAATATCATTAAAATACCCCAAAATATGCTTGTGTTTGTTCATTGTGTTTTTAGGTACGGATATCGTGAAATCAACAAAAGATCACAAGAATGAAGCAAAAACGAACACGGGAAACGAAGCCGCACAAAGAACCGGGCCCAAGAATGGAATTTCCAAAAATACCCTTGAAGTTTTAAGAATTGGCAAGACTGGTCCCTCTACTTTTGAAGACTTACCAATTTATACCCTTGCAAAACTATTAAATTGCACTTGGGTCCCTAAATTATCAAGACAATACATCATTTGTCCTTGAAGAATGATCAAATTGCAAGAAAAGTCCTTGGTTCAAGTCTACTTAAAACTTTTGTGGCCAAAACATGAAAAAGAAAACTTGAAATACAAAGGAAGTTTGTTTATGAGCTGTTTAAATCAAAATGACAAGAGAAAGGAAAAGCAGGGGCCAAATATGGACAACACAAACCTATTTCCACCAACCATGGTTTGCCACCTCACCATGACCCATTTACCCATACCTATATCCTACCCAGTTACCCGCCCATTAACCCGGTTCATAACCCACAAACCCAATCCAGCCCAAGACAAATACCTGGTTTAGTTTAATATAGCCAAAGTCAAACACAGTCAACATTTTATAATAATGGGAAACAGATTTTATAACCCTAAACTGATCTAAGCCTTGTTTAATCACCATCTCCATAATATAAACCCTAGATTACCTTAGAAATTGGTTAATCAAAACAAAGGGGTTTGGACCAATACTTGCCAGATATGCTATTAACCTCACACCCAACACCCCCATGTGATTATATTCCTTCCACATCAGCTTAAGGACCAATCTAACTAAGCTCAATCACCCATCATTTTCAGGTTGCAGAAGTACAAGACCAAATCAACGGCTTATCTTCAAAACGTGTTCACCACATCAAGATAAAGGGTCTAGATCACTTTTGACCAGCTGCAACATCACATGTTCACAAATTGACCAAGGAATCGAATTCAAATTTGGAATCAAGAACGTATATTTGAAGAATCTTCCAAGGGTGTTTTAGGGATTACATAGAGATAGGGGTTTCTTCATGTATTCAGTCTTCCTCGTGTATATATAGACATAGGCTAGCAGATTGTTTTTTTGTTCCAAAATTTGTATTTCAACTTCTGACTAGTTAATGGAGAATTGAAGAATGCATATTTTGTGTTCCATTTTAATTTTAATTGCCTTTTAATTTAGATTTTATTTTCTTGCAAATTGTAGTTTCTACTTTTATCAAAAAGTTTTTGCTCAAAGGAATTTGTTAAAGAATTTTTTGAGAACCAATATTGAGTAAATATATGCAAAAGACTGACAATCAGTTTTTGGATAGGTTCATTGAATGTTGTTAAGATTTATGTTGGTTACCCTTTTAAAGTTACTTGCAAAAGTTTTTTCTCCAAAGTTTTTTTTCTGAAAATAAAAGGGGTTTTGATTTTTGCATCACTGTAGCATAAGCTGGTAATAAGCTCTTTGACAAAGAACCTTATTATCCAGCTTATGGTGCTTGTGTTCTTTTATCGCATTGTGTTTCAGGTTTGAAGTATTGGGTTGGTTCAAGGCTTGTGAAGATCATTCAGTGTTCTTTGCTTAAAGCTTTTAAGCATAAGCCAAAAGCTCTTATAGCTCTTGATCTTGTTGAGATAAGTCCTGGATTTGGATTGATAGGTTGAGCTGCTATGCACAAAGGTAAGTTCCCTTGTTTGAATATTCTGCTCATTCTGTTTGATTTTGCTATAAGTGTGTTGCTATGCTTGTGATTAACGGCTCATTTCCTTGTTTATTTGCTTAATTTCGCTATCCTTCAATTTCTTAGTCATTTACTTACATGCTTGTAGCTTAAATTTCCAAAGTTACTTAGTTAATTTTATTTTCTACATATAAGCCTATTCTAAGTCTCATTTGATTTTAGTTATTCTGCCTAGGATTAGATCTTTACCATTAGCTCGTTTGCATATGTTTTATGGGGTTAGTGTAAGTTAATTTAAGCCTTCGTTTCATAATAATTCAAAAAAAATGTGTTCGATTTATTTTCTGAGTAATCAGATGAGTAGTTATAAATTTTTGTTGATTCGTGCTATCTGTGGACATTGATGGTTAAAAGCTGTTTGTTGGATGATATATAGTGATCTCAGATAGGTATAATAGTAGGATTCACTATAGGTTGATTTCGAGCACATTAGTTTACAAACTTTGGGCAAATTTATGTACGTATACATCAGCAGCTTTTTCTAGAGCATCACTAGGATTTAGTAGCTATAATTCAGGTTTTGAGTAGTTTAGAAGTAGGTTTTAATCTGTTTTTAAAAAATATTTGAGGATAGTGCTTATTTTAGGTCCTTATTGATAAGTATTAAGTGGCCTCATAAGCTTAGTTTTGCACTTTTTGACTCACTGTTACTGTTCACTGAGAATTAGCATTGCTTTTTCTTTGATTGCTTGTGTAGTCTTGATTTATGTGGTGTTTTGTTGTTGCTATTGTGTTTTCCATCATTTCCTGCATTCATATGCCAACTGTGAATGCTCGATATCCAAATAGGCTGTGGGATTGCTTATTTGCCCAAAAGCTGTGAAGAGCCAGAAAATAACTGCCAAAAAAAGCTGTTGTCAAAGAAAAAGGAAAAAAAGTGGCAGCAGGTGGGCGTTGAACCCCTGACCACAAACCCAAATCTAACACAGTAGCACATAGAACAACCATCTGTGCTCCTTCAACGTTTTGTTATTACTTTCTGTCATTTTTGTTTAATAGGTTGTTATATTTCGTGTAAGATAATGAAAGAGAAAAAATAAAGAGAAAACTGACAGCAAGCTGGGGTTCGAACCCAAGACCTGCACTATATTAACAGACACAGTACTCCCACCTATAACCAACTCCTCTATGAGAGTTTTTTGTTAATCTTTTGCAAAACATTCCTTATATACTTCTTTTGTTTTTATACTAATTTGCTTATTAGCTTATTTAGGCTTATTACACAGCATATTAGTGCTTATTTTTTGGGACTTCTATTTTTCCTATATTTAAGATAGTACTTCGCACTTTTTGTAAATTTTTGGTATTTTTATAAAAACATTTAATATTTTTAAATCATTTATTTAGTTTAAATAGTTTTTAATTCATAATAAAAAAATATAAAAGTAAAAAAAAAATGCAATTCTTTGTTTCAAAATTTTATTTTGTCATGTAGTACTTAGGAAAAATAAATTGGCTTTCGTAAAGTTAAAAAATTGATATTTTGCTTTAATGTCGCGTCTTTACGTTCGTTATATCTTTCGTGCTTTCGTTATTTGGACTTTTTAGACCATTTTTGTTTTGACATTAGTTTTTATTTTTTCCTTTGTAGGTTTAATAGGTTTTTTTTAGTTAAGTTTTCAAAATTTTAAATTTCGTCGAATTTTACGTCTTGATTCGCGCGTAACTCGTTTTACGACGTAGCTCATTTTTAGCGTAATTCGTCTCCGTTTTATTTTCTTTCCTTCTTTCCAAAAGCGTAATCACTCGATTAAATAACATATATATTTGTCGGCTAAACAACATACCTCCACCGAGAACGAACTCGACGACGAGTATTCGCGTTTTTCACAAAACGTGGTACTTAATACTTACCCGCTTTATTAGTACTTGTTTTTCCTAAGGCAAGTGACTAATTTTACTACATCATTGTGTTAAGTATCACAACAAATAAACAATATCTCCAAAAGTGTGAAAACACAACCTTAATTGGGATTTCATCACTCAATTATTGTATTCGAATCTCAAACAAAAAGAAAAAGGCAAAAATAGATAAATACTTTCGTGAAGCTCGATTTTGAAGAATACAAACTATAAGGTGGGTATAAGGCGGGTATTATAAAATATACCCTAAGGAAAAAGGCTCTTAAGTGCTTCGCGCCGCCTCGTTTCCCCGCTTGCTTGTGAGTATTTTGAGATTGAAGGCTAATCGAGGGTTTTGCCGCCCAAAGTATTATTACGTATAATATATTTGCTTGGTTTCTTTGTGATTAAAACCTCTTGAACAATTTGGTTTTCACCAAAGTTCTAAAGTCATTCGAAGGCGTTCACTCCACGTGATCGTTTACATTCCTTTGAGGCTTCTTTAATCAAGAGTTTGATTCGAGGAGAGATTTTGTAGATTGTTGTCTACGAAGATACACCAAAATCCAAAAAAATTAAATATCATCAAAAACACAAAAAAAATTGAAAATTCACAAAACACCCAAAAAGAATCTTCTTTGCTCACCTCCCATTCTTCGTGAAGTTTATGATTACTCATAATCAAGCAAAACGAGCTCGTAAACGCCTTCAAAAGCAAGCCAATCAAGAGACGTTGATTAAAGAACATCCTCCAATTGTTGAACCTATTGTAGAACAAGAAGTCGTCATGGCTAATCGTACTATGATGGAGTTGCTACAAGCACCCACCGAGGGTTTTGGAGAGGCTATTGTGATTCCCGCCATTCTTGCGGAGAATTTCGAGATTAAGACGGGTTTAATGTCGATGTTGCAAGCAAATAAGTTTAGAGGTCACGAGAAAGACAACCCGCACTATCACATTAGGAATTTTAACCGTCTCACCGCTACTAGCAAGTTTAAGGATGTTCCACATGACGCCATTAAGATGATGTTGTTTCCATACTCTTTAGATGCACCCGCAAAAATTTGGCTTGAGAAAGAACCGCCAAATTCAATTTTGACATGGGCCGATCTCGTTTCTAAGTTTGTGAACAAGTTTTTCACACACATATACCTCCTTGGGAAACGAACATGGAACTTCATTTAGGGTCATTTGTACACGGTTTTCCTAAACCGTCGTATTTAATACTTTCCCTATGTATAAATGGCAAAATTACAAGTTTTTTCCACCATCTAAAACAACACATTTGAAAAATGAGATTTCACGATTTGTGCAAAGAAATAATGAAAGTTTTTCAATGGCATGGGAACGTTTTAAAGAAATGTTACATGAATGTCCACACCATGATTTTACGGAATTGCATCCAATTGATTACTTTTTATAATGGGCTTAATGATCATGAACGAGATTATTTGAATGCCGCCGCGGGTGGTAATTTTTTGTGCAAGACGACAAATGAGGCTTTACAAATCATCGAGAATAGATCTAAGGTTTATAGCCCTCGTAACACACCGAGTGTTGCCAATTTGGTTTCGTCTTCGTCATCATCGTCTCGTAGCATTAATGCCTTACATGATGAAGCTAATGAGGAAAATCGGTTTTTTGATAGATTTGCTAATCTTATGTCCCATTGGAAAGCTCAAGAAGCTTCAAATTCCGCTTCGGTTAAAGCGGTTGCTAAGAGTTGTTTGTCTTGTGGTGGAGCTCATGATCTTTCCGAGTGCATTACCGCGGATGGTAACACTTCGAGTGCTTATGTAGCAACGGGAACTTACAACCAAAACGGTCAAGGTTCCCGCCAAAATCAAGCTCCACCAAATCAAAATGCTAATAATTATCGAAACAACAACCAAGGTCGCAATTACCAAGGCAATTCACGCAATTACAACAAGGGGAATTATCAAAGTGGGAATGGACAAGTCACTAATCAAAACCAAAACCGTGATTTTTAAAACACTACTCAAGGTTTGCTCACACTAAAAATCTTCAAGGAGAGTTTTTGGATTATGCTAAAGCAAATGATGCTAAATTTGATAACATGCAACGTGAGATGATTAGCTTAAGATCTGAGTTGAAAAACGAGCTAAAAAATGAACTTGCTAATGAACTTAAAACTCATGCAAACAAAATGGAAGGAAATGTCCAACGTCTTCAATAAAATCAACAAAAGATGGAATTAGGACAACATGAGATTAAGCAAGAGTTATTAAAAGCGGATGCTAGGCAATCAAAATTTGAGGACCGAATGGCTAAGATGATTGAAGCAATCATGTGTAAACCCTCTTCCTCGGGTGGTCTTCCTAGTGATACCATTGCAAACCCAAAGGGAGAAATGAAGGTTATTACTACACGAAGTGGTAAAACTTTCAAGGAACCAATCTCTCGTCCAAGTACTTCTACGGAGAAGGAAATCGAGAAAGAACCTGAGGTGATGGTCGAAAAGGAGCACATTACAATCCCACGAAGTACCGCTCATACCACACCTACGGTTGAACCAATACCAATTGTGGAACCCGAGTTTCCAAGGCCGTTGCCTAATGACCAACCCACACCACCTTTACCCTACCCTTCGAGACGAAACAAAGAGAAATTGCAAGAACGTAACAAACAACAAATCGAGCTTTTTATAAAGATGTTTCAACAAGTGCATTTTGATGTGAGTTTAGCCGACGCGTTGTTATATATGCCTCGTTTCGCTTCCACTTTTAAAAGTATGATGAGCGATAAGGAAAAACTTTCAAAGCTTGCTAATTGTTCTTCGGTTTATCTTAACCGCATACCGGAAAAAGTTGGTGATCCCAGAAAGTTTCTCATTCCTTGTGACATACAAGATATGACAGAATGCCTCGCCTTGGCCGATCTTGGTGCGAGCATTAATTTGATGCCATTTTCCATTTGGAAATCGCTTTCGCTTCCGGCTCTTATTCCTTCGAACATGTCTATCGAGATGGCCGATCACTCTACGATTTTAGCATGTGGAGTAGCCGAAGATGTTTTCGTGAAAGTGGGGAATGTTCTACTATCCCGTTGATTTTATAGTAGTTGACATCCCTGCGGATCCTCAAGTTCCTCTAATTTTAGGTCGTTCATTTTTAGACACTTCGAGATCGCTTATCGATGTTCATGCAAGAACTATCACTTTGAGATTCAACGAAGAGGAACTTGTTATAAACGCTACTCAAAACTCGAAACCTTCTCATGTTTATGCAATCGCTACCATCAATCACATTGACATCGTTGATGTGGTTTGCGATGAGTTTTCACAAGAAGTGTTAGGTTTTTCCGATAGCTCGTCAAGTGGCAATCCCACTATTTTGGATCCGATTATTGCTAATTCTACACCAAATCTCACTCCATTCCAAGGAGGCGATCTCACTTCAAATTAAATCGACAATGAAGATGAGGTGTTGATTAGCGATGATACTTCTATTCCACCATTTCTTCCGCCGATGGAAGTTATGAGTGTTGAACCAAAATCTTCAATCGAGGAACCACCTATCCTTGAATTGAAAGATCTTCCTTCTCACCTTGAATACGCATTCTTGGAAGGTGATGACAAGTTTCCGGTTATTATTGCAAAAGGTCTTGCTAATGATGAAAAAACCGAGCTCTTGAAAGTTCTTAAGGCTCATAAAGGGGCAATTGCGTGGAAAATATCTGACATTAAGGGTATTGACCCAAAATTTTGTACTCACAAGATTTTAATGGAGGAGGACTACAAACCCGCAATTCAGAGTCAAAGAAGGGTGAATCCCAAAATTCACGATGTCATTAAAAAGGAGGTCCTTAAACTCCTTGACGCGGGAATGATTTATCCTATATCCGATAGCCCATGGGTGAGCCCAATCCATTGTGTCCCCAAAGAGGGAGGAATGACCGTTGTGCCTAATGAAAACAACGAGTTAATTCCCACTCGTGTTGTGACCGGTTGGAGGGTGTGCATTGACTACCGAAAGTTAAATGACGCCACTTGTAAATACCACTTTCCTTTGCCCTTCATGGATCAAATGTTGGAGCGACTTGCGGGAATGAATTCTATTGCTTTTTAGATGGTTTTCGGTTACTTTCAAATCCCTATCGACCCTCGTGATCAAGAGAAGACTACGTTTACGTGTCCTTATGGAACGTTCGCTTATCGTAGGATGCCTTTCGGACTTTGTAATGCACCGGGTACGTTTCAACAGTGTATGATGGCGATTTTTCACGATATGATCGAGAAGCCGATGGAAGTGTTTATGGATGACTTCTCGGTGTTTGGCAATTCGTTCACGTCATGTTTATCTAATCTCGAGCAAATGTTAAAACGTTGTGAAGAAACCAATCTTGTGCTTAATTGGGAAAAATGTCATTTTATGTGTAAACAAGGAATCGTCTTAGGACATAATGTGTCGAAAGCGAGGATTGAGGTCGATAAAGCTAAGGTAGACGTCATCTCCAAATTACCTCATCCCAAAACCGTTAAGGGAGTTAGGAGTTTCCTAGGCCACGTGGGCTTTTATCGTCGTTTAATCAAGGACTTTTCGAAAATCTCTCGACCTATGACACACCTTCTCGAGAAGGATGCTCCGTTTAACTTCAATGAGGATTGTGTTAGAGATTTCGAAACTCTCAAAAGGAAACTTACCGAAGCTCCCATTCTTGTTGCTCCTAATTGGGAATTACCCTTTGAAATCATGTGCGATGCAAGTGATTATGCTATAGGGGCCGTCTTAGGGCAACGTTATGACAAGCATTTCCGTCCTATCTACTATGCTAGTAAGACGATGACCGAGGCTCAATTAAAATACACCATAACGGAAAAGGAATTCCTTGTCGTGGTCTATGCTTTTGAGAAATTCCGACCTTATCTCGTCTTGACCAAAAGCATCGTGTATACCGACCATTCGGCTATCAAGTATCTCTTAGATAAGCAAGATGCTAAGCCGAGATTGCTTCGTTGGATGCTCCTCCTCCAAGAATTTGATGTCACCATGCTTGACAAAAAAGGAGCCGAGAATCTAGCGGCCGATCATCTCTCTCGTCTAGAAGATCCTCACAAAGATGTTTTTGAGAACAAGGAAATCACCAAAACATTTCCTCTCGAGACTCTCGGTGTAGTGAATTCTAAAGACACCACCCCATGGTTTGCCGACATTGCAAATTACCATGCGGGCAATTTCATAATCAAGGGTATGACGACACAACAAAAACGAAAATTCTTTCGTGACGTCAAGTTCTATTTTTGGGACGACCCTTATCTCTTTCGAGTTTGTGCGGATCAACTCGTTCGACGTTGTGCGTTTGGGCCGAAGCTTCTAATATCCTTAAAGCTTGTCACGAGGGACCCACGGGTGGTCACCACGGTGCTAATCTCACGGATAAGAAAGTGTTCGATGCCGGTTTCTTTTGGCCTTCTATCTATCGTGATGCACACGCACTTGTGAAGTCGTGTGATTCGTGCCAACGTCAAGGAAAATCGTCTCAACGTGATGAAATACCGCAAAACATAATTCAAGTGTGTGAGATTTTCGACATATGGGGAATAGACTTTATGGGGCCGTTCCCATCGTCTCATGGCAACAAATATATCCTCGTCGCGGTGGACTACCTTTCTAAGTGGGTGGAAGCTAAGGCTTTGCCTACTAATGATGCTCGTGTGGTAGTGAAGTTTTTGAAGCAACTATTCTCTCGGTTCGGAACCCCTCGTGCTATTATAAGCGATCGTGGAACCCATTTTTGTAATGACCAATACGAAAAGGTTCTAAAGAAATATGGAGTTACTCATCGTCTTTCTACGGCTTATCACCCGCAAACGAGTGGGCAAGTCGAGGTTTCGGACCGAGCTTTGAAGAGGATTTTAGAAAGGTCAATTGGAGAAAACCGTGCTTCATGGTCCGACAAACTTGATGACGCTTTATGGGCCTTTAGGACCGCTTATAAGACACCTATCGGTTGCACTCCTTATAAGTTATTCTATGGGAAGAATTGTCATTTGCCCATTGAGTTGGAGCACAAGGCATATTGGGCCCTTAAGCATGCAAACTTTGACTTGAAGACCGCGGGAGATCACCGGAAAATACAATTGAATGAATTGGATGAATTAAGAGATAATGCTTATGAAAATTCATTGATTTTTAAAGAAAAGACTAAAAAGTTTCATGATTCAAAGATTAAAAACCGGGTTTTTAACGTTGGTGATCAAGTGTTGCTTTTTAACTCTTGACTTAAGATATTTTCCGGAAAATTGAAATCTCGTTGGTCGGGTCCGTTCACCATTACACAAGTGTTTCCTTATGGGACCATCGAGCTAGCTCAAGATGATGGTCCTAATTTCAAGGTGAATGGACATAGGCTTAAGCACTACTTTGGTGGGGAAATTCCTTCAATGGTTGCCCTCGACCAAGTCACTTTCCCCAATGATAATTAGCATTGAGGGGATCGATTAGAGCTCATGACTCGGTAATCAAAAACGAGGTGCCTCGTGGGGGAGATCCCATGCTTATCCTTTATGCTTACTATTCACTAATAAGGGGACTTGTACCCTTTCAACTCGTTGTCTCGTGGTTGTTTGTGATTGTGTTATCTAGATCATCATCATCTACGATTGAAGACTCTCGTGTTCGTTTACGTGAGCCTCCATCGTTTGCTTGAAGAAGTTTTTCACGAATCCATGACATATCCATTTTTGTTCTAACAATTATCTTTTAGCATACTTAATAAACGGCTTTAGATATATTGTTGATCACCCTTTCCATGCTAGATCCTAAGCATTCGACTCTTCGTCTCTAGTATGGGGGTGCTCCACCTTTAGACTCGAAACATTGAGGACAATGTTTGCTTTTAGTATGGGGGTGAATAGGTACTTGCTTGGCTACGCCCTCACGCTTTCCAATTTTCAATGTTTTGCTAATAAGGCTAAAAATGGCAAAATTTTAAAACAACACATTTGAAAAATTACAAGTTTATACAAGTTAATGATTGTAATGTTTTACTACTCTTTAGGAAAAGAGCGTAAATAGGGAAAGTATTAAATACGACGGTTTAGGAAAACCGTGTACAAATGACCCTAGATGAAGTTCCAAGTTCGTTTCCCAAGGAGGTATATGTGTGTGAAAAACTTGTTAAATGTTTGTGATTAATGATTGGTTTAAAAGGGGATGAGAAAAGAAAATGACGAAGACGTAAAAATTACTACTAGAAAGTTAAAACGTAAAACCTTAAAAACTTCAAAAATAAAAATTAATTCTAAAAATTACCAAAAATTCACCAAAAATCAAAATAAATAAACTAAGCGTTTACCAATGATCAAAACTTTTTCAAACCTTTTAAATATTTAAATATTCAATTTTTAAATGCTAATTAAAGCCCTAAAAATCAAATAAATTATCAAAAAGCCCAAATAAAGATTTTTCAATTGGTAAACCTCTAAAATGACCTAAAAAGATTAAAACCTATTTTTAGAAATTTTTAAACTAATAAAAACTATTTAAAATGATTTAAAAACTATTAAAACTTAAAATAATTATAAAAATTAATCTAAAAGTGATAAAATTATTCTAAAAGTTGATAAATTCCTATTTTAATGTAATAAAGCTAAGAAAAATGTAAAAAGTTGGAAAATGTGAAATTTGAAAAATAATAATAAAATAATATTAAAATAATATTAAAAATCCAAAAATTATAAAAAATTCTAAAAACTTGCAAACTAGTTTATTTTAACCTAAATCATCAGAAAATCAAAGTGAAATGACCAGAATACCCCTACTGGGCCCTCAAATGGGCCAAAACCAAAAACAGTCAAACCAAATGGGCTTTTGGGCCCAAAAAGTCAAACTTGGCCCAATTGACTTGGAAAAGCCCTATTTGACTCAAAATTTAATTCTAAGAACAAAACTCTAAAGGCCCAAAAGCTGAATGTGAGCTTATCACAGCTTATTAAGCAGGGAGCTTATTCTTATTGGGCTTTTCAGCCCATTAAGCAATAAGCTAATGCCATAAGCTCTAATTTGACACACAACCTTGTTTTGGGATGCTTATGAGATCTGTAAAAAGAAATTTTGAAAAAGCACACTCAATAAGCCAGAAATAAGCAAAGTAAAAATTCACTAAAAGACAAAATAGTCAGGTTTGAGATTTAGGGCACCCCAGAAGCTCTAGTTTGTTGCAAAAGCTCACAAATAGCTTAACTAAGAATAATCAATCAAGAAAATCACAAAAAGCCAAGTAGAATAAGCTGTATGAGCAAATAAGCTTGCTGAAAAAGCCAAATAAGCTAGTTTTCTAGCAAAAGCTTAACCAAAAGACTTGTAAACTTCCAGATATGATATTAAGCTAAGAAAAACGATTTCTATTACAAAAGATAAGTTGTTGCATGTGCCAATAAGCAGTTCTCAAAAATAAGCCAATATGTGCTTATTTGTCCAAAAGTAAAAGTACTCCAAAATGCACCAAATGATCAGGAATGATACAAGGGCTTGTTATAAGCAAATTTTGTGAAGGACTCAAGGAGGAGGCCTTGTGAATCAAGAGGTCAGTTGACCTTTTGATGAAAGATTTGGGAAATAAGGACTTAATAAGCCAGTTAGCTTATAAGCCTGATACAAAGCAATCCAAATAGCAAAATCCAATCACAAGCAGCACATAAACAAGTTCCAAGCAACAAAATCACAAGGCATACACTAGAATAACAAATGCAAGCACAAAATGAGGTGGTCACTTTGCTGATGCAAATGACCACTTCAGCAACTTTTGATAAGCTATAAAATCCACAATAAGCCACCAAATTCAACAACCAGACAACCAATAGATAGCTTATCACCTAAACTATTCCTAAACCAGATTTCAGACCTTAGATCCAACAAACAAAGAAGTTATTGGATCTGATGTGTTTTACCAATTTCAAAACCACTTTTATCATATTTTTTCAAAACTTCAAATCTCTTTTCCAAACTTTCAGAAAGTAAACCAATGACTAAAACTTTAATATTAGGACTTGTTTAGACCTCCCAAACCCTGAGAACCAAGGGCACAAGGCCACAAGGCCTTATGAACCAGTAATCCCAAACAATCCTTTATCAACCACTTTTCAAACAAACTTCTGATTTTTAAACACAACCTATTGATTTTAATGATGAAATAGCTACACTAGGTGACAACTAACACAATCAAACTCAAAAATAACCAGCACAAACACAAGAACTCAAAATGCAAGTACCAAATCCAAATCAGACATAAACATGAAATTTTTAGAGGAATCTTAACAGAGGTTATACCTGCCTTCCACAACATCCTAGGAAGGCCAGCTATACTCCTTGGACCTTGTTCAACAACTAGAACAAGACCAAGGTACTTCAACAAGAAAGATGATGAATGCCTTGGTTGATGTTTCAAAGCAGAAACTCAAGGACTTGATGTCTTCAACACAAGCAGCAAACAACTCAACCAAGGGCTCTAATCCTTTCACAAGCTTGGTGTCAACAAGCTTGCAAGAGCTTATAGCTTATGGTTAAGGGTTAGTACACAAAAATAAGCAAAATCATAACCTTCTTTCAAGCTTTTTGAAACTTGAAAAAACTTACCAAACATAAACGTCCTTGATCCAAAAGGTTCAAGCACACTTATAACAATCAATGGAACTCAGAATCACCCTTTAAACAACACCAACTTTCAAAAACATAAAAAGGAATTACAATTTTCTCAAAATACCAACTTTTATAAATTTTAAAAAGGAATTACAAGTTTTAAAAGGTAAATACTGGAACAAAGGGACTCTCACATGTTGAGGTCTCCTTTTATAGGCAAATGCCAGGCTACACTATTCACAAACCCTAGAAGTGAATTATCTAAAATGCCCTTAAGTTCTTCTAGACGTTTTCTGCATTTGAGCTGTCCAAGTTGATCAAGGCTGTTCATTTTAGCTTTCGAATGAAGCAAGGATCCTAGGCTGTTGATTTGGACACGTAGGATGACTTGGGGGTTAAGTTGCATTCTGATTGGTTGAAAGGGAATTGGAGGTGGGGTCCATGGTGATCTGATGGGTGAGTTCAAGTGTGGATGTATACGTGTGAGGGTTAATCACTTTTTGGTCAAGGTAATTTGGATTAACCCTTTGTTGGGTAAAAGTAAAATCTGGGTGGAAGAACATGAATAGTGGACCCATTGATCCGTTTTTGGTGGAGTGGAACCTGTTTGGCGCATTTTCTTTGTTTGAATGTTTAACCTTGGCAACTTTGGTCCTTGTATTTTGATGAAACATGTATAACACGTTTTTCAGCAACAAAACTCTATTCCCTTTGCAAATAAGTTTCACACTTTGGCAGATTTGGCACAAAACTTTGGAAAAAGGTTTTCAAGGGTTGTTTTTGCCATTTTGAGATATTTCAAGGGTTGATCTTGGATATTCTTGATCTTCAAAGGTCCTCAATGTATCTTTGGCATCATGAAGGATCATAATTGACAATGTTGAATAGTTGAGGGACTAAACTTGCCATTTCTTCAAAGTTGAAGGACCATTTGTGTAATTTTGACAAACTTAAGGGACCAATCTTGTAATTATCAATATACAAGGGTTTTAAGTGTCATTTCTTCAATAAATGAGGATCAATCTTGTATGTCTTCAAGTCTTCAAGGGTATTTGTTGAATATTCCATGATTTAGGGCCCGGTTCTTTGTACAGCTTCGTTTCTCGTGTCCGTTTTTCTTTGTAACTTGTGATATTTTGTCTTTTTCACGATATCCATACCTAAAATACACAAGTAAACAAACACAAGCATATATATGGTATTTTATGACATTTTTATGCATTAAAAGTCCGAAAAGAACGATGAGATCATGTATAAATGCCATCTCATCACTCCCCCATACTAAGCCATTGCCGTGCCCTCACGCAATGCTAGAATAAAGTATCTAAGCATCACCAAAGTTCTATTTTATTAACCTTTATTGAAAAGTAAAAGACTTGCAACATACTACGAAGATGTGTAAAGACATAACATATGATTTTCATCACGAAAGTGACTTTTAGGGTCAAAGAATAGAAACAAGTAAATGTCCCTTAGAGTAAACTTCGTCATCCTTGATTGTCATACATTCCATGCTAAGTGAAAAAACGAGATCATTGTTGGTACAAGTCACAATGCTAACACTAACATACGTCCAAATTGTGTAATACTTTTTCTCCCCGCAATCCTAGTTATTATAAAAGGAAAAGGGTTACTAGCATTTTTATCTATTTGTCATGGATCACAAGTGATTCATATTGACTTATTTGAGTAGTTATTAGTCCGAAAGCAAAGTAGCACGATTTGATCAATAGTTAGCCGAAGGACAAAATCTTTTAAAACGGCTTCTCGTGTATCTCCTTAAGTTCATATCTTGGCATAACTCGTTTCACGATTTGAGACCTTTCTCGGACCGATATTTGGCATGTACTTCATACTTCAAATCTTGGGAAGACGTTCTTGAAATTATGGTCTTCTCTTCATATATTTGGAGTTTCTTCACTTGACGTTTTTGAGAGATTCTTCATATTTGGACCATGACTTCATCATTTTTCTTCAATCTTTACTTTGGATTTTGATATAGAACGATCCGCCTCCTTTTCGGACTTGGATATATTTATCCTCATACCTTGTAAGGGTCTTTTTGGATAGACTTTCTCCATGATCTTTAGGGGAGTAATTGCTTTTCGTCGTGTGTCTCGATCCTTCATATTGATTTAGGAATAATGATACTTCACATCAACTTTGGATCTTTAGCAAAAAATAGAGCTCCTCATGCCTTGTTAGGGCCTTTTTGGATGATCGCCAATCTTCGCGTCCCGCTTCAATATGTTATGCCTTGGCTATGAACTCTATTCAACCCCGAGCAACTTTTAAACGATCTTGCGCTAGAGGCTAAGTAACCTTTCAAATCGTACGACCTTACTTATTGCAATTATGATTTATTCCTAATGCATTGATCTTATGGGAAGAAAAAGCCACAATTAAAAACATATGAGTTTTTGAAAGAACATTTTCATGTTCTACGTTTAGCATGATCACTTGTCTAACTCTATCATTTCTCGTTCTTCACTATATGAAGACTTTTAATTAAAGTGACTCGTGAATACTTAGCCATGCAAGTCAAAATTAAGCCAAATTTAGATTAGCTTTCATTAAGACTATATCACATCAAAGTTTTGGGTTTTCAAGCCACCTATAGGATCTTGCACTTTCTTGGACTTTTTCAAGTTTAGAGAATGCATTTTAAAGTTCCCTTGATAAGTGACTTTCTAGGATCAATTATAGGAACTTGCGAAAAGTTCTTGTTCTTAACCCGTATGAATTAAGACTTTCGCGTTTTAAAGCTCCCTATATAAAAGTCTAGCAAAACTTGAATTGAGCGGGTTAAGGAATGTAAATGGCTCCAAATGCCCATCAAGTCAAAAATTAACTCTTATTCTACCCAACGGAAAATATATATTCGTGTCTTAAAAACACTTATGAAAATTAAGAAAAATTTTAAAATTTTGCCATTTTTAGCCTTATTAGCAAAACATTGAAAATTGGAAAGCGTGAGGGCGTAGCAAAGCAAGTACCTATTAATTGACTTGGAAAAGCCCTATCTGACTCAAAATTTAATTCTAAGAACAAAACTCTAAAGGCCCAAAAGCTGAATGTGAGCTTATCACAGCTTATTAAGCAGGCAGCTTATTCTTATTGGGCTTTTCAGTCCATTAAGCAATAAGCTAATGCCATAAGCTCTAATTTGACACACAACCTTCTTTTGGGATGCTTATGAGATCTGTAAAAAGAAATTTTGAAAAAGCACACTCAATAAGCCAGAAATAAGCAAAGTAAAAATTCACTAAAAGACAAAATAGTCGGGTTTGAGATTTAGGGCACCTCAGACGCTCTAGTTTGTTGCAAAAGCTCACAAATAGCTTAACTAAGAATAATCAATCAAGAAAAACACAAAAAGCCAAGTAGAATAAGCTGTATGAGCAAATATGCTGGCTGAAAAAGCCAAATAAGCTAGTTTTCTAGCAAAAGCTTAACCAAAAGACTTGTAAACTTCCAGATATGATATTAAGCTAAGAAAAATGATTTCTATTACAAAAGATAAGTTGTTGCATGTGCCAATAAGCAGTTCTCAAAAATAAGCCAATAAGTGCTTATTTGACCAAAAGTCAAAGTACTCCAAAATGCACCAAATGATCAGGAATGATACAAGGGCTTGTTATAAGCAAATTTTGTGAAGGACTCAAGGAGGAGGCCTTGTGAATCAAGAGGTCAGTTGACCTTTTGATGACAGATTTTGGCAATAAGGACTTAATAAGCCAGTTAGCTTATAAGCCTGATACAAAGCAATCTAAATAGCAAAATCCAATCACAAGCAGCACATAAACAAGTTCCAAGCAGCAAAATCACAAGGCATACACTAGAATAACAAATGCAAGCACAAAATGAGGTGGTCACTTTGCTGATGCAAATGACCACTTCAGCAACTTTTGATAAGCGATAAAATCCACAATAAGCCACCAAATTCAACAACCAGACAACCAATAGATAGCTTATCACCTAAACTATTCGCAAACCAGATTTCAGACCTTAGATCCAACAAACAAAGAAGTTATTGGATCTGATGTGTTTGACCAATTTCAAAAGCACTTTTATCAGATTTTTGCAAAACTTCAAATCTCTTATCCAAACTTTCAGAAAGTAAACCAATGACTAAAACTTGAATATTAGGACTTGTTTAGACCTCCCAAACCCTGAGAACCAAGGGCACAAGGCCACAAGGCCTTATGAACCAGTAATCCCAAACAATCCTTTATCAACCACTTTTCAAACAAACTTCTGATTTTAAACACAGCCTATTGATTTTAATGATCATATAGCTACACTAGGTGACAACTAACACAATCAAACTCAAAAATAACCAGCACAAACACAAGAACTCAAAATCCAAGTACCAAATCCAAATCAGACATAAACATGAAATTTTTAGAGGAATCTTAACAGAGGTTATACCTGCCTTCCACAACATCCTAGGAAGGCCAGCTATGCTCCTTGGACCTTGTTCAACAACTAGAACAAGACCAAGGTACTTCAACAAGAAAGATGATGAATGCCTTGGTTGATGTTTCAAAGCAGAAACTCAAGGACTTGATGTCTTCAACACAAGCAGCAAACAACTCAACCAAGGGTTCTAATCCCTTCACAAGCTTGGTGTCAACAAGCTTGCAAGAGCTTATAGCTTATGGTTAAGGGTTACTACACAAAAATAAGCAAAATCAGAACCTTCTTTCAAGCTTTTTCAAACTTGAAAAACCTTACCAACATAAACGTCCTTGATCCAAAAGGTTCAAGCACACTTTAACAATCAATGGAACTCAGAATCACCCTTTAAACAACACCAACTTTCAAAAACATAAAAAGGAATTTCAATTTTCTCAAAATACCAACTTTTATAAATTTTAAAAAGGAATTACAAGTTTTAAAAGGTAAAGACTGGAACAAAGGGACTCTCACATGTTGAGGTCTCCTTTTATAGGCAAATGCCAGGTTACACTATTCACAAACCCTAGAAGTGAATTCTCTAAAATGCCCTTAAGTTCTTCTAGACGTTTTCTGCATTTGAGCTGTCCAAGTTGATCAAGGCTGTTCATTTTATCTTTGGAATGAAGCAAGGATCCTAGGCTGTTGATGTGGACACGTAGGATGACTTGGGGTTTAAGTTGCATTCTGATTGGTTGAAAGGGAATTGGGGGTGGGGTACATGGTGATGTGATGGGTGAGTTCAAGTGTGGGATGTATACGTGTGAGGGTTAATCATTTTTTGGTCAAGGTAATTTGGATTAACCCTTTGTTGGGTAAAAGTAAAATCTGGGTGGAAGAACATGAATAGTGGACCCATTGATCCGTTTTTGGTGGAGTAGAACCTGTTTGGCGCATTTTCTTTGTTTGAATGTTTAACCTTGGCAACTTTGGTCCTTGTATTTTGATGAAACATGTATAACACGTTTTTCAGCAACAAAACTCTATTCCCTTTGCAAATAAGTTTCACACTTTGGCAGATTTGGCACGAAACTTTGGAAAAAGGTTTTCAAGGGTTGTTTTTGCCATTTTGAGATATTTCAAGGGCTGATCTTGGATATTCTTGATCTTCAAAGGTCTTCAATGTATCTTTGGCATCATGAGGGATCATAATTGACAATGTTGAATAGTTGAGGGACTAAACTTGCTATTTCTTCAAAGTTGAAGGACCATTTGTGTAATTTTGACAAACTTAAGGGACCAATCTTGTAATTATCAATATACAAGGGTTTTAAGTGTCATTTCTTCAATAAATGAGGATCATCTTGTATGTCTTCAAGTCTTCAAGGGTATTTGTTGAATATTCCATGATTTAGGGCCCGGTTCTTTGTACGGCTTCGTTTCTCGTGTCCGTTTTTCTTTGTAACTTGTGATCTTTTGTCTTTTTCACGATATCCATACCTAAAATACACAAGTAAACAAACACAAGCATATATATGGTATTTTATGACATTTTTATGCATTAAAAGCCCGAAAAGAACGATGAGATCATGTATAAATGCCATCTCATCACTCCCCCATACTAAGCCATTGTCGTGCCCTCACGCAATGCAAGAATAAAGTATCTAAGCATCACCAAAGTTCAATTTTATTAACCTTTCTTGAAAAGTAAAAGACTTGCAACATACTACGAAGATGTGTAAAGACATAACATATGATTTTCATCACGAAAGTGACTTTTAGGGTCAAACAATAGAAACAAGTAAATGTCCCTTAGAGTAAACTTCGTCATCCTTGATTGTCATACATTCCATGTTAAGTGCAAAAACGAGATCATTGTTGGTACAAGTCACAATGCTAACACTACCATACGTCTAAATTGTGTAATACTTTTTCTCCCCGCAATCCTAGTTATTATAAAAGGAAAAGGGTTACTAGCATTTTTATCTATTTGTCATGGATCACAAGTGATTCATATTGACTTATTTGAGTAGTTATTAGTCCGAAAGCAAAGTAGCACGATTTGATCAATAGTTAGCCGAAGGACAAAATCTTTTAAAACGGCTTCTCGTGTATCTCCTAAAGTTCATATCTTGGCATAACTCGTTTCACGATTTGAGACCTTTCTCGGACCAATATTTGGCATGTACTTCATACTTCAAATCTTGGGAAGACGTTCTTGAAATTATGGTCTTCTCTTCATATATTTGGAATTTCTTCACTTGACGTTTTTGAGAGATTCTTAATATTTGGACCACGACTTCATCATTTTTATTCAATCTTTACTTTGGATTTTGATATACAACGATCCGCCTCCTTTTCAGACTTGGATATATTTATCCTCATACCTTGTAAGGGTCTTTTTGGATAGACTTTCTCCATGATCTTTAGGGGAGTAATTGCTTTTCGTCGTGTGTCTCGATCCTTCATATTGATTTAGGCATATGATACTTCACATCATCTTTGGATCTTTAGCAAAAAATAGAGCTCCTCATGCCTTGTTAGGGCCTTTTTGGATGATCGCCAATCTTCGTGTCCCGCTTCAATAAGTTATGCCTTGGCTATGAACTCTATTCAACCCCGAGCAACTTTTAAACGATCTTGCGCTAGAGGCTAAGTAACCTTTCAAATCGTACGACCTTACTTATTGCAATTATGATTTATTCCTAATGCATTGATCTTATAGGAAGAAAAAGCCACAATTAAAAACATATGAGTTTTTGAAAGAACATTTTCATGTTCTACGTTTAGCATGATCACTTGTCTAACTCTATCATTTCTGGTTCTTCACTATATGAAGACTTTTAATTAAAGAGACTCGTGAATACTTAGCCATGCAAGTCAAAATTAAGCCAAATTTGGATTAGCTTTCATTAAGACTATATCACATCAAAGTTTTGGGTTTTCAAGCCACCTATAGGATCTTGCACTTTCTTGGACTTTTTCAAGTTTAGAGAATGCGTTTTAAAGTTCCCTTGATAAGTGACTTTCTAGGATCAATTATAGGAACTTGCGAAAAGTTCTTGTTCTTAACCCGTATGAATTAAGACTTTCGCGTTTTAAAGCTCCCTATATAAAAGTCTAGCAAAGCTTGAATTGAGCGGGTTAAGGAATGTAAATGGCTCCAAATGCCCATCAAGTCAAAAATTAACTCTTATTCTACCCAACGGAAAATATATATTCGTGTCTTAAAAACACTTATGAAAATTAAGAAAAATTTTAAAATTTTGCCATTTTTAGCCTTATTAGCAAAACATTGAAAATTGGAAAGCGTGAGGGCGTAGCAAAGCAAGTACCTATTAATTGACTTGGAAAATCCCTATCTGACTCAAAATTTAATTCTAAGAACAAAACTCTAAAGGCCCAAAAGCTGAATGTGAGCTTATCACAGCTTATTAAGCAGGCAGCTTATTCTTATTGGGCTTTTCAGTCCATTAAGCAATAAGCTAATGCCATAAGCTCTAATTTGACACACAACCTTCTTTTGGGATGCTTATGAGATCTGTAAAAAGAAATTTTGAAAAAGCACACTCAATAAGCCAGAAATAAGCAAAGTAAAAATTCACTAAAAGACAAAATAGTCGGGTTTGAGATTTAGGGCACCTCAGAAGCTCTAGTTTGTTGCAAAAGCTCACAAATAGCTTAACTAAGAATAATCAATCAAGAAAATCACAAAAAGCCAAGTAGAATAAGCTGTATGAGCAAATAAGCTGGCTGAAAAAGCCAAATAAGCTAGTTTTCTAGCAAAAGCTTAACCAAAATACTTGTAAACTTCCAGATATGATATTAAGCTAAGAAAAATGATTTCTATTACAAAAGATAAGTTGTTGCATGTGCCAATAAGCAGTTCTCAAAAATAAGCCAATAAGTGCTTATTTGACCAAAAGTCAAAGTACTCCAAAATGCACCAAATGATCAGGAATGATACAAGGGCTTGTTATAAGCAAATTTTGTGAAGGACTCAAGGAGGAGGCCTTGTGAATCAAGAGGTCAGTTGACCTTTTGATGACAGAATTTGGCAATAAGGACTTAATAAGCCAGTTAGCTTATAAGCCTGATACAAAGCAATCCAAATAGCAAAATCCAATCACAAGCAGCACATAAACAAGTTCCAAGCAGCAAAATCACAAGGCATACACTAGAATAACAAATGCAAGCACAAAATGAGGTGGTCACTTTGCTGATGCAAATGACCACTTCAGCAACTTTTGATAAGCTATAAAATCCACAATAAGCCACCAAATTCAACAACCAGACAACCAATAGATAGCTTATCACCTAAACTATTCCCAAACCAGATTTCAGACCTTAGATCCAACAAACAAAGAAGTTATTGGATCTGATGTGTTTGACCAATTTCAAAACCACTTTTATCAGATTTTTGCAAAACTTCAAATCTCTTTTCCAAACTTTCAGAAAGTAAACCAATGACTAAAACTTGAATATTAGGACTTGTTTAGACCTCCGAAACCCTGAGAACCAAGGGCACAAGGCCACAAGGCCTTATGAACCAGTAATAACAAACAATCCTTTATCAACCACTCTTCAAACAAACTTCTGATTTTTAAACACAACCTATTGATTTTAATGATCAAATAGCTACACTAGGTGACAACTAACACAATTAAACTCAAAAATAACCAGCACAAACACAAGAACTCAAAATCTGCTACGCCCTCACGCTTTCCAATTTTCAATGTTTTGCTAATAAGGCTAAAAATGGCAAAATTTTAAAATTTTTCTTAATTTTCATAAGTGTTTTTAAGACACGAATATATATTTTCCGTTGGGTAGAATAAGAGTTAATTTTTGACTTGATGGGCATTTGGAGCCATTTACATTCCTTAACCCGCTCAATTCAAGTTTTGCTAGACTTTTATATAGGGAGCTTTAAAACACGAAAGTCTTAATTCATACGGGTTAAGAACAAGAACTTTTCGCAAGTTCCTATAATTGATCCTAGAAAGTCACTTATCAAGGGAACTTTAAAACGCATTCTCTAAACTTGAAAAAGTCCAAGAAAGTGCAAGATCCTATAGGTGGCTTGAAAACCCAAAACTTTGATGTGATATAGTCTTAATGAAAGCTAATCCAAATTTGGCTTAATTTTGACTTGCATGTCTAAGTATTCATGAGTCTCTTTAATTAGAGGTCTTCATATAGTGAAGAACGAGAAATGATAGAGTTAGACAAGTGATCATGCTAAACGTAGAACATGAAAATGTTCTTTCAAAAAGTCATATGTTTTTAATTGTGGCTTTTTCTTCCCATAAGATCAATGCATTAGGAATAAATCATAATTGCAATAAGTAAGGTCGTACGATTTGAAAGGTTACTTAGCCTCTAGCGCAAGATCGTTTAAAAGTTGCTCGGGGTTGAATTGAGTTCATAACCAAGGCATAACTTATTGAAGCGGGACGCGAAGATTGGCGATCATCCAAAAAGGCCCTAACAAGGCATGAGGAGCTCTATTTTTTGCTAAAGATCCAAAGATGATGTGAAGTATCATTATTCCTAAATCAATATGAAGGATCGAGACACACGACGAAAAACAATTACTCCCCTAAAGATCATGGAGAAAGTCTATCCAAAAAGACCCTTACAAGGTATGAGGATAAATATATCCAAGTTCGAAAAGGAGGCAGATCGTTGTATATCAAAATCCAAAGTAAAGATTGAATAAAAATGATGAAGTCGTGGTCCAAATATGAAGAATCTCTCAAAAATGTCAAGTGATGAAAACCCAATTTTTCTCAAGGGATACTGTTTTAACTTATAAAAACAATGAGTGATCTGCAAAAGAGTGATGAAAAGTTGTTCACCAAGAACTAACTACAATATAATAGGAAATGAGCTTAGCCAAATAATCATGAGGTTCATGACCTCGATGGCACTCAAAAAGAATAATCCACAACGTAACTCAATTTGAGATGAGTACTTGTTCAATGGTTGCATCACTAATGTGAACATTAGGATGAAGCATTAAAGGATAGATAACATCAATACATGTAGAATTTAGCAATCAAAGGTAGTCTTTTCATTAATCACAAACAAGTCAAAATTGTACCGTAACACATTATGTGTCACTATGTCATATAATTTCATGAACTCATCCTACCAACTGATGTCTCAGTTAAGTTAGGGATTATTTCTAAAAGATACCACAGTGAATACTAATCTACAAGAGTTATAGGGGTTCCACCTGTCCCGGAAGATTCATCGGTCCTAATTCAGAAGAAGATTTCTTCACTTTATTTATTAGACACTGGGCATCCTCGTCATTGGACAATGGCCTAGGAACAACCCTTAACACAAATCAACAATCAATTAAAACCTTATAATTCAATCACAGGACTCAACAACTTCCTCTTAACAATTTCTTATTCCATACAAGTTAAATTTTTACTTCATTCAAGTTTCAACCAAATCATATTCATTGCGATATCCTACCTCATTCTCCAATACTTTCATCCTTATTCTTAGACCTTCAAAGTGCAATAAAAGCTCGATATGAACAACACTTAATTTCCAATCCTATAGCTCTTTCCAACAATAATTATCAAATGAGTCACTAGTATGAAATGACTCACACATTCAATTAGACTTCTCAGAAAGGTACTAGTGGCATTAGGCTTTTGGGTAACGTTTCCAATGACAGCCTCAAGTGCAACATTCACCCTTTCAATTTCAAATTTAAGAATTGGGTGACAACAAATCAGATGACATCTTTCTAGGTGGTAACGTTTTGTCAAACTCCACTCTATAAGAAAAGATCGTCATAACATCGATATCAGTTTTAATCTTGCCAATTCTTCTTCAATATCACAATCAACTAATATCTACATTTCTACGAATATCAACCATTTTGTTGGGATCATAAATATCCGCAACTTGGTTTAGATCAAGAATAGCTAGAATTCCTACGGGAATAGCTTAGATTAATTTACTAGGGGATTTAGGGTTCCTTGTGACAATCTACGTCGTATAAATACCTCGTATAAATATTAAAATAATCATCAAACAATCATGTAATCAAATTACATCATATATATATATATATATATATATATATATATATATATATATATATATATATATATATATATATATATATATATATATATATATATATATATATATATATATATATATATATATATATATATATATATATATATATATATATATATATATATAATCCAAGTTATATATATATATTAAAATAACACTTCTCAGTCTGGCCTTGTCGGTAACTCAGGAATTCTTCGGCACCGTTATAGTCAAAAGATTTTTAGACATTTTGAGAAAAATGTTTATAGTTAAAAGATTTTGAAATGTTTTATTCAAAACCTAAATTTTAAAAATCTTTCGTTCTCTATAACGAGAGCTCTGGTACCAAACTGTAACACCCCCAAATTTACACAATTCAATACAGCGGAAGACTCGTTGGTGTTACGAGATAGCACATTACTCACATCATAGACAACGCTTAAAAATCGCGTCGTTTAATAATAAAGCATTTCCATTCATAAATATCAAATTTACATAGGTCCCAAGTCATAGTCATTTCATATAATTTTACAAAAGATTTGAATGGAGATTGTTATTTAAGTGCGGGCCATGAATTCTTGTTGTCTTCCCGAGAATTACCTTCAAGTAGATGAGATAAAACATGTTAAAAGAAAAGGTCAGTGATAACGCCGAGTGAATTCATAGAGTTTAATAAAACCATTAATATATCATCGGTATATAATTATTACCAAAAACCATTGTGTACAAATCTTTGTAATAGGCCATAAAATAGCCAAAATCATTTTATACAAATCCTTGTCAAAATCATAATATAGGCTTTCGCCTTCAAAACCATTATACTAACCAATGTCATAAAAATATCATACAATACGTTTTATAACGTTGTATAAAGTTAAATAAAAACCATTATATGAATATGGTTATGTAAAACCAAAACACGAACATAATATCAATAATAAGACCCTGTATTGCTAGTCAGGCAATATATTGCAATTCAATGCATAAAGAAGTATTTTCGTTATTTGGATTATTATAAGCCGCATGACATTGTTACCTTAATACAACAAACAACGGGTAGCTAACCCGTCAATAATTTGCCCATCTAAAACAGCGTGTCGTCACAATAATCACGCTTATAGAAATCTTCTCATACATAAATTCGCTTACCAATCAATGTGGCACGACGGGGATCAACCGTCAAGGTAGTTCACAATTCATGCTAATGGGACTTTTAGTGACATAACCTAACTTTAATAATCCATTTCATTTCATTTATCGGGTCATATATTCATTCATCGGGTCATACAATCATTCGGGTCCAAATCAATAAACAAACAATCGGGACAAATGTTGTCCTATTTTATCAAAACTAACATGTTATCTCCCTCGCGGGTTTATAAAACATTTCATAAAAACATTTAAAAGAGTGCGATACTGTGAACTCACGTTGATGTGGGAAGGCGGTTATCGGCGATTTGGATGTACGGTACGTGCTTCAATCACAGAAACCTAGACAAATAATACTCGTCTTATACTTTTGTCCAATGACTTTATCAAAATAAAAATTATGTATACATATGATGATTTCGTATATATGATGATGATCAAGTGGGTTTATACCTTCTCATTTACTCGTTTTAGTTTTATGTATTGGTAACTTTTATACTAGTTTACTAGTTTTACCTATTTACATGTTTTAGGTCCAATAAGCCTATTACAAGCCCAATACTTTCCATTAGCCCAATTATACTTTTAAAATCAGTATTATACTTTATATGTTGGGCCCAAATGGGTTAAGTCCAATAAGTAAGTTTATAAGTGTTTTACTAACTAATCGGGTTTATAGTCCAATAAGGCTAATTTGGCCCGTTATTGTCTATATGTTGTAAAGCTCGGGTTTTATCGGTTTTTACTTGTTATATAATTTCATATATCAGTATGTGAGTTTATAAAAGTTTATATTAGACGGGTCCGACCATCTAAGTTTTATTTGACAAAAACGTTAATCTTTCTGTTTTAGCCGAAAAGACGTAAAACTTAGTATATAGTTTTATAACTTGGAAAAACATTTATATTTACAATTTATATAACATATCCCATTTTAATATCAATATTTATATAACTCTTTTATTATAATTATTATCAACTAGTGGGTTTTATATTTATATATATTTTATATAAATTTTGAGTGCTTATATTATATATTATTTATACAAAATCAGTCCTAAAAATCTAATTTACTAAAATAGTCATATCTAGAGTTATACATGGAGATAGAAGCTCAAATTTTTATGACATAAACTAAATGATATTTTCTCCATTTAACGCTTTATAGCTACTGTTGAATCAGCCTCTAAGTATTTTCTAAAAATCGTCCAAAACAGTGAACTCAGATTTGTACTCTAAACTTGTTTTGATCATATCTCACTCATCCTAATTATTCCATTGCATGGCCAACTCTCACATGTGTACAAGACATATTACTTACTGTATATCCATTAATCTATGCCATTTTATCAGTTCATCACATGGTTCTTTACTGTTTTATACAGCCATCATTTTAAGCATGATTTTAACCTTTTTACATATAGTTTTTCATCTTTTCACCCATGATTATCAACACCCAATCCCCACACAATAATTTTATCATCATATAATAATCATATACATATACAATAGGAAAGAAAATACATGATTACATAATCAAAATAACAAGAGGATGAGGAGAACAATCTTTATACCACCATGATGATGTAGGTTATGATCAAGACATGGATTTTGATGGACAAACTTGTGGTAAACCAAGACCATCTTCAAAACCACCATTCTTCAAGAACTCCTTGTGGAAAATCAGCCCTAAGACTCCATATAAACTCTTCCTTGGATGTTATAATCACCACCAATCAATAGGACTTCAAAAAGGCATCATCATATATGTAAATAACATAGGATTTCATGGATAAATTTAGATCAAATGGGGTGTTTATGGTGAAGTAGGACGGCATAATGAGAGGGTGAGAGAGAAGTGTGAGTTTTTGCATGGATGGAAATGGAAGCAAATGGTTTGGTTGCTAGTTTTGATGTGTTGGTGGGAAGGTTGGCTTAACTTGTAAGCTTAGCTTACAAGTGTAAGCACTTAGCTTTATTTTGCCACATCTTGTGATGTGGTGGCACATATTTGTCGTCCCATGTTAGTGGGGTGGGGCAAGATTTATCTTGTCTCATCCCACTAATTTACGGGTATTACTCGATTCTAGTTTCCTCGATTTGCGTGCCCTCGGGTCGTTTTATGAAAAACGTTTTTATAAATTATGAATCAACGTCACAAAACGAATCTAATAAAAATTGTCTCATCAAAAACGAAGTTCGAAAACGTAAATACGTAATCCTAAGGTTTCCGGTTTAGTCGTAAAGGACGTTAAATTAAAATCGTAAGTCCTAATCTCTTCTCGTAAATTTGTGAGTTTATGAACCAACACAAATTTAAAATCTCAAAATAATATTCACGGACAAATTTATTTTTTTGAAATGTCGGACTGTCACCAAAACGGTGTATGTAAACGTAAGCACGTAACGTTGAATCCTCCGGTTTAGACGTAGTCGATGCTACTCCAAGACGTAAATCCAAATTTCTTCTCAAAAATAAGTGAGTTCATAATATAACATTAAAATAATGTTTTTAAATAATATTTGAGAATAAAATATCAACCATAAATTGACGGATTGTCACATCGTGTAATGCAATTGAGCCCCTGTCATTGTCTTGCTAGCGTAATGGATCGGTTGGAAGTGTTTATTCACTCTTTGTCCCAAAACCTCTCCAATAGCAAAGTCGCTAGCATCGCACATCAACTCAAAGGGTAGCTCCCAATTAGGGGTAACCAAGACCGGTGCCTTAGTTAGCTTATCCTTAAGAAGATTGAAGGCGTCAATACACTCTTTGGAAAAGATAAAAGGAGTATCTTTTTCTAAGAGGTGGGTCATCGGGCGAGCGATTTTAGAAAAATCTTTAATGAATCGTCGGTAGAAGCCCGCATGACCAAGGAAACTTCTCACACCCTTCACGGTTGAAGGTGGAGGTAATTTTGCTATGACATTAACTTTAGCACGGTCCACTTCAAGACCGGCTTTGGAGATTTTGTGTCCTAGCACGATGCCCTCTTTTACCATGAAATGGCATTTTTCCCAATTTAGAATAAGGCGAGTGTCTTCACACCGCTTAAGCATACGTTCTAAATTGGCAAGGCAAGCAGAGAAAGAGTCGCCATAAACCGAGAAATCATCCATGAAGACTTCTATAGTTTCTTCAACCATGTCATGGAAGATAGCCATCATACACCTTTGGAACGTCCCAGGAGCATTTCATAAACCGAAAGGCATGCGTTTGAAAGCAAATGTTACGTAGGGACAAGTGAATGTGGTTTTCTCTTGGTCTTTGGGATCGATGGGAATTTGAAAATACCCGGAGAAACCGTCTAAGAAGCAATAGTAATCATTACCCGCTAGACGCTCGAGCATTTGATCCATGAAAGGAAGAGGAAAGTGATCTTTTCTCGTGGCATATTGAGTTTACGATAGTCAATACAAACTCTCCACCCAGTAACGAGACGAGTAGGAATCAACTCGTTGTGTTCATTGGGAACAATGGTTATTCCGCCCTTCTTGGGCACACAATGGACGGGACTTACCCATGGTGAATCCGAAATAGGGTAAATCAAGCCGGCATCTAGAAGTTTGATAACCTCTTGTTTGATGACGTCGTGAATTCGAGGATTAACCCTTCTTTGGCTTTGGATTGCGGGTTTAAAGTCATCTTCCATGAGAATTTTGTGAGTACAAAAGTTTGGATCAATTCCGCGGATATCGCAAATTTTCCAAGCAATTGCCTTCTTATGATCTTTAAGCACGACGATAAGGCGAGATTTTTCTTCTTCTTTCAAGTCCTTAGCGATGATGACGGGCGACTTCTTCTTGTCTTCAAGAAATACGTACTCGAGATGAGACGGTAACTCCTTAAGCCCTAAATCTGGAGGATTTTCGATGGAAGGCGTATTCAAATTCGGTTCATCGATAGCAATATCCTTGGGAGATGATGGAGAAATATGGTCCTCATCGAGAAGTTTCTCAATGGTACGAATGTCTTCTTCCCAATCGGTGGGAGAATCGTCATATTTTAAATCCACATCCCCTAAAGTTGCTTCAAATTCAGTCAAAAGGAAATCACTTTCTCCAAATGGAGTTAGTGATGGAGCAATAGAGGCAACGGTCTCAAAATTGGGAGGAGAGGTAAGACTACTTTTACAAGCATCTTTAAAGTGTTCTTCGCAAGCCTCATCAAGAACGTCGATACAATTAACACTCTCGTATGAATAAGGCTGTTTAGAAATCTTACCCATGTTGAAGACAATTTGATCGTCACCAACTCTCATGATAAGCTCACCCGCTTCTACATCGATGAGAGTGCGACCGGTCCTCAAGAATGGACGTCCAACGATTAATGAAACACGAGGGTCCATCTCGTAGTCGACTACGACGAAATCGGCGGGAAAAGTGAATTTGTCGACTCCTACAAAAACGTCTTCGGCTATCCCCACTGGATAAGCAACCGTACGGTTAGCTAATTCCAAAGTCATTTTGGTGGGGACTAGCTCAGGGAGAGATAATTGCTTCCAAACGCTTAAAGGCATTAAATTGATACTAGCACCTAGATCGGCTAGGGCCATGCAATTCTCTACTCCCGGGAAGTTGCAAGGGATTAAGAAGCGACCCGGATCACCAAGTTTGGTTGGCAATTTCCTTAAGAGCACTACAGAGCAATTCTTGTTAAGTTGGGTATTAGCAATATCAAGAAGCTTCTCCTTGTCACTAAGAATATCTTTAAACATCTTCGCATATTTAGGCATGTGAGCGAGAGCCTCAGCGAAGGAGATGTTGAAATTCAATTGTTTAAACATTTTGAGAAAGTTTGAAACTTGAATATCGTCCTTGCTTTTGAGCTTCTCTTTCCTCAACCTTGAGGGATAAGGTATATCGGAAGAAGAGGAAGGATTTGGAATAGTAGGATCACTCACATCCTTGGGTGGAGGAAGGGTAAAAGAAAGAGGTGGGGGAATTGGGGAAGTGGAAGGTTGAGGAATAGGAGTAGGTGACTCGTTTTCCTTTGTCACAATCACCAGTGTAGGTATAGGAAGCTCGGGTTCCTTGGTACCTTTTCCACTGCGAGTGGTGATTGCTTTCATCTCCCCTCTTGGATTAGCAACGGTGTTACTCGGAAGAGTACCCGAAGAAGAGGTTTGATTACCTTGGAAGAAACCAGCCATCATGCCCCTTAGGTCATTCGTTTGACTACTCAAAGAGTTTCGCATATCGTCTCTAAGATCATTCCTTTGTTTCACCATGTCGCCCTTCAAATTAATAATCTGGGTCTGCAGATTCTTCACCAACACATCATTCGTCCGCATGTACGTTTCGACCTCGTGGTTGAAAACGGTGGGTTGGGTAGGAGGAGGTGCTTGATAAGCAGGTGGTTGGTAAGGAGCGGGTTGGTAAACTTGAGTAGGATTTTGAGGTGGATATGGTTGTCTTTGAGGTGGTTGGTATGGTGCTCGAGGTGGGTTTTGGTTGGTTCGGTTAAGGTTTTGTTGTTGGTTTTGATTGGTTGGAGGAAAACCGGGCGGGGAAAGAAAGTTGTTGAAACGATAGCTTAGCAAGTTACGGACTCCTTGAGGACGAGCTTGATAACCGGCTGGAGGATAAGTACTGTATGCTGCGTTAACATTCTCACAAGGATAGTCTTGGGTGGAGGTACAAGTAGTGTAAGAGTGAGGACCCCCGCATATTTCACATGGTTGGCTTACAGCATTGACTTGAGCGTTTTGAGCGTTGATGCTTTTGGTGTTGTAAGCGGTGTGGGCAGCAAGCGATTCAAGAAGCGAAGTAATTTTGTCAAGTCTCTTGTCGTTGTCACTAGTACTAGCACTAGCGGCATTGGTCCGAACACTCTTGGTTTGCACTCTAGACTTATTCTCAATAATATCCCAAGCGACATTAGAACTCTTAACCAAAATATTACCCCCCCCCCCCCCCCCCCCCCGAGGCACTATTTAGTGAATCTTGGTCATTCATGCTTAAACCATTGTAAAAAGTATTAATTTGGTGCACTTTTGTAAAACCATGTTGTGGGCACTTTCTTAAAAGGTCTTTAAAACGGTCCCAAGATTCACTAAAAGACTCATCGTACTTTTGTTCAAAATTAACAATTTCATTCCGCAAAGTGGTAGTACGAGAGGGTGGGAAAAAGTAGTTTATGAATTTGGTCTCTAAGTCCGTCCACGTAAGAATACTTTGTGGCGGTTCCTTTGCAAGCCAATGCCGGGCTTGTCCCTCTAAGGAGAAAGGAAAAAGTTGTAAACGGATTACCTCTTGTGGAACACCATTGAATTTGACCATATTTGTTAGTTGAAGGAACCTTTTGATGTGGTCGTGAGGATCACCAATGGTACGCCCCAAGAATGGTTGAGCAGAGACCATTTGAATAAAGCCGGATTTGAGCTCAAAGTTGTTGGCTGCAATCGCGGGTATGACAATAGGATCGTTGTTGCCCTCTACATGTGCTTGCAAAAGTTCGATCATAGGACGATTGTCCGGTAGAGGTTCATTGTTGTTATTATTCATGTTGTTTTGAGGTGGATTATTATTGTTGTTGTGTACACCGGCCATGTCTAAGTTATCGAGAGTCTCGGGCTCTTGATAAGACGTTGATCGAGTGCGCATACACCTGCAAAAGAACTAACAAAACAAGAAATATTTTTGGTTTTTTATGTTTTTTAATTTTTTTGTATTTTTGAAAATTTTATATTTTTTAGGGTTTTTGAAAATTTTTATGAAAAAGTAACGTTCACGGTGAACGGATCCCAAAATCCAATTTCTCACAAAAAACTGTTAATCCTTACGAGAAGAGCCGGCAGCGGCGCCATTTGATACAAAGCTTTTGCTTGGGGTTCAATTTAGTTCTCGGTATCTTCTCGAATCGATCACGGTTCAAAGTGGAATAGTTGTTCTTGGTTACTAAAAGGGGGTTGGTTTTCTATGCTACTAAAAAGGTAAATGCGTAAAGTGATAAAAATTTAAACAAAAACAGTTAATAAAATAAAGCTTGAACTAAAATTAAACAATTAAAACAGAAACAGTAAAATACCACTTACTAGAAAAACACTGATTCGGAATACTCAAAAGAAAACTGATCCGGAATAATTTTGTTGATCCGGAATATCCTTTATCCGGAATAATCTTGCTTCATTCGGAATAACTCATGCGGAATAATAATAAATGCTTGATTCGAAAAACAATGCTTCATTCGGAATATATTCTGATTCGGAATAACTGATTCGGAACAATGTGTTCATCCGGAATATAAATTGATCCGGAATAATATTCCTAGGTTCGGAATAATGCAGACTAGGAATAACTGAATGAAACCTGATTCAGAATAATGTTGATCTGGAAAAAAAACTAAACACTTCGTTCGGAATAAATTGTTGACTCGGAATAACTTAAACCTTCATTCGGAAAAAGTGACTCATTTGGAACAATGGCTCATTCGGAATATGATGTTCATTCGGAACAAAACCTTCATCCGGAATAATTATGACAAAAATGCTGATTCGGAATATCCCTTCATCCGGAATATTGATTATTCCGGATAAAGACACTGATTCGGAATGACTGAATGAAATTTGCTGATTCGGAATATTTTAACAAACCCTTCACCCGGAATAAATTTTCTTCATTCGAAATCTGGGCTGATGAAGGGTGCGAAGAACAGGGAATCAATAAAGCAACGAATTTAACCAAAATCAACCAAGTTTTTAACCAAAACTTAAACCAATTTAACCACTAATCATCTACTAATCATAAACATCAAATCAAAACAATAAAAATATAAAACCCACTTACTTTTAAAGATTAAAATCAACCAAATAAGAACTTAAGACTTTGAATCAAAAAGAGAAAGGTGAACAAGATTAAAGGAAGGATTATATTGAAAGATTGTTGTTAAACAATCAAAAGGAAAGATTTAAAACTTACAAGATTTGTGAATCAACAAAAATGAAAAATCACCAACACCTTAATGGTGTTGGTTACCCTACGAAACAAAGAAACAAAAAGACTAGAAATGAAAAACTCGTTGAAATGTGTGAAGGTAGGTCCTATTTATAGGCCTTGTATTTAGTTGGGGAGTGGGCTTTCTTCCTTTCTTTTTTTCTTCTCGTCTTTTCAGAAAAGTTGACGTTTTCGGATTCGATTCGGGATTTATCGACGAATAAATTCAACTCGTCTTTTAATTTCTTCGTTTAATAGACTTGAGTTCTTCGACATATGTAAATCTTCCATCTTTGGTCCTTTCCTTCGATAAATGTTCAAATAGGCCCATTGACTTCAAATCTTTTGCATCTCTTGGACTATAGACTTCATCTTTTCGTCTTTTTCTTCGATAAAACCCGTGCAATCCCATGTTTTCTTCAATATTTATCCGGTTGGCTCTGAAAACACAACAAACACACAAACCACGCATAATTCCAAACAAATGACATTAAATACACGTTTTGGTCTTGTTTTAGCAAGAAATAAGTGGTAAAAGGATGGGTGTTTTCACACCTATCAGGGACGTGTTGGATAAAAAATGCTTCATCATCATGAGCCATAAGGTGGGATGGTGAATGTTAATTCCCTTATTTTTGTCCAAGGAGCCGTCGGGTGTGGATTTTAAATAAGGAGCACAATTGCATCTTAAAGAGCCACAAGGTGATATGATGTGATTGTTGCTAACTCCATTAATAAGGTCATAATTGACTTTGGAGGTTTTATTGTTCCTTTTAAGTAGTCCTATTATCCAAATTTCGGGTCCGGGGATTTATCCCTCAAATCGTGTTAAGTTATCCTTGATGTGGGCTTTCTTTAGTGACAACGGTTTTTGAAGTCGAGGTTAGGTTTTGAATGTTGAGTTTACACCGTTTTTGCCTTCATTTTTGGATTAATAAATATCAAATAAGTCAAATGAGCCTACGGGTGAATGACAAATAAAATCTAGAGATACAATTAGGAATAATAGGAGATTAAGTTTAACGCAAATTACTTGTATGAGTTGTTTTAATTTTGGGGCTTATGATTGACAGTGATCTTGTTTTTACACTTGGCATGGAAAAGTGAAAAGTCGGGGACGATGAATATATTTGAGTTTTATGATCCTAAAAGTTATTTTTCAATAATGAAAGCAATACATTATGTCTTTGCAAAATTAAGTTACAAAAGTTGAATAATGGTGTAGTTAGTGTTTTATTTTATCATTGCGTGAGGACACGGTAATTGCTTAGCAAGGGGGAGTTTGATATGAGTGATTTTACGCATATCATTTATATTATAAAACGATGAATAAATGCATATAATGAATGAAAAATGCCTTGTATATGTTTGTTTGTCGTTTCATGTGTGTAGGTACCGATGATCACGAAAACTGGCAAAAAAGGGCACGAGTTTGAAGAAAAGATCGAGGAAGCCAAATACAAGCTCGATTTTAGCGGATTTAATCTTAATGAAGGATTTTGGTCTTGTGGGTCCCACTTATGATTAACGGGCCCAAAAGCCCATTTGAGAAAATATATTATTTACCTTTGGGCTCAAAAGCTCAAAAAGGGCCCAAGTTCCTTTTCTTAACAATTATATAAAACGATGGAGTAAATAACTAATTGGATCCAAGGCCCATTATCAAGTTGGATTCGCTCAAAAGCCAAACAACAAAGCCCATTTGTTTTCAGATTAAACGAATGGAAAGACATATTACAAGTTTTATCTCAACTTGGTCAAACCGTAACTCACACCTCACAATTTTCTTCGATACATCCAATGTATCCTTCTCTCACCTTTCAACCCAAATAAACCAGACACCACCATTTTCCTAACCCTAGATTCAAAATAAATAATAATTGGGGGTTTCTTACTTCAAGCGCGTGTTACACACGGATCTTAATTAATTACCAAGTTTCTCGGAGAGGAAGAAGAGCCCATAACCATAGTGACGTGGCCCCATTCTCGCTCCTGATTGGTGGAAACACCTCACCCTCAAAGATCCTCCAATAAGATGAAGCCATCTCAGCACTAAACAAACACAACTAGCACACTCGATTGCCACGCTGGCGATCCGTGTGCTAGTGTGTATATCTCCACCGTTAGATTAAAAAGAAAGAAGAAAGAGAAGAAATCGAAGGCTGAAATTGAAGATGCTCCTCAACAACCTTCCACCAAGGGCCTTGGGGGTTGGCTATAAAAACCCCCCTATTTCCTGTAATTGATGATCCTATTTTTAGTTTTAATGTTATTATGCTAAATTAGTTTTAGGATAATTGTATTTCTCTTTTCAGTATTATAAGCATCATTGTTAATTAATAAAAGTTAATTTGGATTTAATTAAATTTGTGTTTTACTTTTCTGTCTAAATTTAATATTTGCAATTTATTCTTTACACTGATTTGCTATAATAATGATAAAAAAATATTTAATTAAGCTGAATAATAGCTTGTATTAAATATTTAAAGATTAAATTTGGGGATAAACTTCCCCACTGGGAAGTTTAAATCAATTTGGTTCGAATGTTCAAATGGTTCGAATGATGATGGTGATGAAGATGGTGGTTCAATGATGTTAGATGAATGGTGAAGTTTATTTGGTTTCAAAAGATTGCTTAGCGTAAATCTTCGTCTCAAAGGATATCTACAAAAGGTTTTAATTCCTTTTATTTTATTGTTTAAATTTTATGTTATGTAGTAGTTTACAATAAATCTATTTTTGAGTTTATTGATTAATGGATTAGGGTTTGAGGATTATGTTATAGATTTAATTAAATCTGTTTGGAAAATGTTTAGTTAGTTTTACTGTTCGGATTTTTGTGTATGGTTTAAGTAAGCTATTGTACATGAAAGTTTATTTAATCTGCTTAAAAGGGTTTTGATAAACTGATTAAAATGAGTTTTTAATTCAAGTCTTTTGCTGATATTGAGAACTTTTATCCGATTGTGGTGAAGATCTGCTTAACAGGTTACTTTGCAAGTTTTTTTGTATGATCTGATAAAAGTTTGGGGATATTCTTTTTAAGTAGTAAAGTTATTTTTTAAAACAGATTTGAGTAAACTGATTTAAATAGAGGTTTTGTATTAAACTGAACATGAGAGGTTTGGATGCAAGTATTGAGCTATCTGATTTAGAAGTCTTTTATTATAAGTAGTAATCTGTTAGCTATCTTTAAGATTTGAGTTTATTATTTGAATCTTATCAGCTTGTGATTTTCACTGATAGTAGCCTTCACTTGTTACTGTTATTCAGTAGTAACTTTTCTGATAAGATTAGTTTGCTGATTTTGTAAATTGTTGATGAATGCTATATTGTTTTTGTAGCTAATATAAGCTTTGTAGGTTTCTTGTTACTGATTTTTAGTAGTATATTTGTTGATATATATGTTAGCTTTGTTGTATTTGTGTGTTTTGCTGAACTGTAATTGCTATCAGACTCAGTTGGTCTGGTAGTTTATAGCTGATATCTATCTGTTCCAAATAAGATATTTATCACATTTAGTCACCCCTGTGACTTTGACATTTACTTTGTAAAAAAAATAATTCTCACAAAAACTGTCCCCAATGGGACTCGAACCCATGTCCTCATGGATAACAGCCAAATGCGTTTACCAGTTGCTCTAGTTAGTTGTTTTTGTTATAATACCAAATTTGAAATTAATATAGCTTGACAGTAGGCTGTCAGCTTTAGTTTTGTTTAAATAAATAGATTTACCTTTATTTAAATTCAAATCATTTTATATAATTTTAAAATAATAAATAATAACAAAATAAAAAATGTTTTATTAATTTTATAAAATTAATTAGTTATAAAAGTTAGTTTTTAAATAAATTAGATTTTTAATAATTAGATTTTAATTAAGTTAGTTTAAAACAAAATAGTTTTAGAAAATAGATTTTGTTTAGTAAAAAGTAAAAGTTATTTTTTTAAATAGATTTTTAATTTAATAGTTTTTAATTTTTAATAATTGTCTATTATATTAAGTAATGGGGAACGATTCATGCACTTAGGTTTTAAAATTGTAGGAGTAATTTTTAGTTAAAAACCGAAAAACTCATTCGAATCAATTGTCCAAATAAAAACAAAACGTCTCAAATTCACTCGATCTTCGTGTACAACGAACTTGGTTCATCACCTTGTTTAATTAAATCCGTCTTTGGTAATTTTAGTCAATTACTTTTTCCTAAAGGTAATTTTCTATTTTACCCTATAACGTATCTAATTAACATATACATTCCACGACACATCAAAAATTATAGAAAATACAATATTGATCATATCTTTACTTCATATATAAAACGTGTAGACTAATTATTCCTATCAGTGGTTGGACATCTTCTTGTCAGCGCTTGAATATTTCTTGTCAGTGCTCATCTGTCAGCGCCTCGTTTACTCTTGTCAGCGTCCAAGTTCCTCTTGTCAGCATCCCAGTGACTTAGCTAGTTTTATTCCCGACACTAGGTATTACCGATGTTTCATCGAAGGCTTCTCGAAGATAGCCAAACCACTAACCAAGTTGACTCAAAAGAAAGTGAAATTCGAGTGGGAAGAGAAAGCCGAATCAACATTTCAACTTTGGAAACACATGTTGTGAAGTGAACCAATTTTATCCTTGCCCGAGGGATCTGATGATTTTGTGGTATATTACGATGCGTCAGTAAAAGGGTTGGGAGCTGTGTTGATGCAAAGGGAGAAGGTCATCGCATATGCATCTTGACAACTCAAGATTCACGAGAAAAACTACACGACACACGATCTAGAGCTTGGAGCTGTGGTGTTCGCATTGAAGATTTGGAGACACTGTTTATATGGGACGAAGTGTGTGGTGTACACCGACCACAAGAGCCTGCAACACATCCTTGACCAAAAGGAGCTACACATGAGGCAACGTCGATGGATTAAGTTGCTCATCGATTATGACTGTGAGATTCGTTATCACCCCGGAAGGAAAATGTGGTAGCGGATGCTTTGAGTCGGAAGGAATGAATTAAACCACTATGAGTTAGGTCTTTGATGATCATTGTCAACCTGAACTTACCCGTACAAATTCTTGGTGCGCAAGTTGAAGCTCTTAAGGACGAGAACGTGGGAAAAGAAAATTTACGTGGAATGGACAAACAATTTGAGGCAAGTGCCGATGGAACCAAATGCCTTGAGGGGAGAGTTTGGTTGCCACACTTTGTAGGGATAAGGGATCTGATTATGCACGAGTCTCATAAGACGAAGTATTCGATACATCCTGGATTGGATAAGATGTACCATGACATGAAGAAAATGTATTGGTGGCCGAATATGAAGGCGGATATTTCCAGCTATGTTAGCAAATGTTTGACATGTTTAAAAGTGAAGATGAAATACCAAAAGCCGTCTAGCTTGTTGGTGCAGCCAGTGATTCCCAAATGGAACTGGGAGAACATAACAATCGACTTTGTTACTAAGTTACTTAAGATGGCGAATGGTCACGACGCCATTTCAGTGATCGTCGATCGACTCACGAAATCTTCACATTTCATAGGAATGTGGGAAGAGGATTCGATGACTCAACTCACGAGACTGTATTTGAAGGAAGTTGTTTCTAAACATGGAATACCTGTCTTAATTATATCTGATCGAGATGGTAGATTCACATCTCAGTTCTGGAGGTCCTTGCAAAAGGCGTTGGGTACTCAGTTGGATATGAGTACGACTTATCATCCACAAACTGATGGACAAAGCGAGAGAACCATTCAAACACTAGAGGACATGTTACATGCGTGTGTGTTGGATTTTGGAAAGGGCTGGGATAAGCATTTGCCTCTGGTGGAGTTCTCATATAAGAATAGCTACCATACTAGTATTAAGGTTGCGTTGTTTGAAGCACTCTATGGCCGTAAGTGTCGATCACTTGTGTGTTGGGCTGAAGTCGGTAAGATCCAACTCACTGATCCGGAAATCATCCATGAGACTACTAAAAAGATTTTACAAATCAAAAGTAGGATTCAAGCTGCCCGTGACCGTCAAAAGAGTTATGCGGACGTAAGGCATAAGCCTCTCGAGTTTCAAGTGGAAGATAAAGTGATGTTGAAGGTATCGCCTTGGAAGGGTATGATACGTTTTGGCAAACGAGGGAAGTTGAACCCTTGTTATATTGGACCTTTCAGAATTGTGGCAAGGGTTGGTACTGTGGCTTATAGGCTGGAGTTTCCGCAAGAGCTCAGTCGGGTATACAGTACTTTCCACGTGTCCAATTTGAAGAAGTGCCTTTCTGACGAAGCACTTGCTATACCATTGGACGAGATCCAATTTGATGACAAGCTAAATATTGTCGAGGAGCCTGTTGAGGTCATGGACTGTGAGGTCAAACAGCTAAAGAAGAGTCGCATCCAAATTGTCAAAGTAAGGTGTAGTTCTCGGCGTAGACCTGAATTCACCTGGGAACGCGAGGATCAGTTCCGTATCAAGTATCCTAACTTATTTCCAACCCTCGTGTCGCTAGCACATCCTAAGATTTGAGGACAAAGCTCGTTAACGAGGGAAGAATGTAACACTCGATAAATTTCTCGACCTTGCTATATTTACAGTTCGTACCCTCGAGTATGCTATATGTCGTTTTATGTGCTAAAATGATTTTTAGTCACAGACTGTGCTCAATCAATCCGAGTGTGAACACCTTGCGTGTTAAATTTTGATCTCGTGCGCTTACGAGCAATACCTTGATCTAGTGCGTTCACGAGCAATACCTTGATCTCCTAGATTATAGGACCTATGTGTTATGTGCCTTACGTGAACTATATTAAATAGTAAGAATGACGCGCAAGAAACCGTTGGAGTACACGACGTCTCGGCGAGATCGCCAAGCGTCTACCACGAGAGCTCAACCCACCGTGTACCAAAATTCTTACATTGTTACATTGTTATACATACATTGATACTTTATTTAACCTATGACTCCATTATTCCCATCAAGCAACTTGAAATAAAAACAACTTGCTAACTTTATATCCCAAACCATTATATCCTTCCTTTTACCCGCCGGATATTGTGACACAAGAGAAATTCAAATTTGGTCAACCCACAATCACATGCGAAGTTCTGCCTTGTTGCCATCACCCTGCTATCTCCTACAAACAAGTACTACCATCCTAAAGTTCTATTTGAATATCATTTTGGTCCCCTTTCACTCACGCGAAATGCACCCATTTTGCCTAGCTATAATCTTTCTCTCACACTCACTTACCTAGAAACACACACATATACTCATTACAATATTCATCATCTTTTGATAATAGCATAACACAATCTTCATTTAACAATACAAATATCTAACTATTCACATAAAAATGACCAGAAAACTTCTAAGAACTAATATCACATATAACTAAACACACTCCTCTTTACATACCATCCCTATTTAACAGCATTTCTGGGTTACGGTTCATCTGAAGAGTTCAAAGACACGAAGTGGTACTAGTTAAACGTGGAAAAGATAGTTCGAGAGATTTACTGTTGGTTTTATGCACAGGTTGATATTGTAGGAGTGTTCATAGTCTCTTTCTGTCGATTGTACCGTCTTCGTGCCAAGAAGAACTCGAGGTCTAAACCTTCACCTTTGTATATCACTCCTTGCATATCTTCTTTTCATACGTATGTTCATGTCATCTTTACCATATTTTTCACAAAACAAAGGTTTAAAACGTGGCTTTGCAAACTTAAAACTTAACAACGTCGGGTTTCATTAAATGTACTAAACACACTTCTTTTGTGTGGGTTTTTACGTCGAGGTCAGGCATATGTCGAGGCTTATGTTAGTAAACGTTGGTGTGAGAAGAGAGAGATGGTTTGATACTTGTTTTGTTGAAAGTTTGTTGTGAGTCTTATAAGCTCGTTAGGCTGATGAGTGTACGCGATGCTTATGCGAGAGTTTCAATTCGCTAGAGCTTGTGAGAGTTTTGTAGAGGGATATGAAATGGGTTTTGGTTGAGGTTTTGTGAGAGTTTGATTTTGAGACTAGGGTGAAAGAGTTGATGTAGTTGTGAGATTTACGAAGGGTTTTGATGAGGGCTGTTGTGAGACGAGAGAATGAGGAAATTGATGTTGCTGTGAGTTTTACGAAGGGTGGTGGTGAGGGTTGTTGTGAGACGAGATAGTGATGGATGTGATGTTGTTTTGAACTTAACCGAGAGGAATGTTTTGGTATGTGTTGTGATGTGAGACGAGAGATTGTTGAGTTTTGTTGTGAGTTTTTTGGTGAGACGAGGGAGTGTGTTGATATGTTTTGCCGATAGTTTTCTGGCGTTGTATGCATGGTTGCGCGATTGAGTCAGAAATATTTTTGTGTCATTCGTTGAAACTGGTTTTGAGCTGGTATGGGGTTCTTGCATCAAGTCTTGTGAAGGTGAGGCTCGAGTCCAGGGTGTTGTTTGTTCGTCGAGTCAAAAGTCACTTTTGGATTCACTGATCCTGGGCAAACAAAAGAGTTTTCTTACTGTTTTCAAACAAGCAGGCTGGAAGGTGTGTCGTACGTTCATACTAGTCTAGAGCTTTTGATAATCTTTGTGTTTTATCTATGTGTATCTAAGTGTCTTGTATGTGTGGTTGATAGTTGTAAAATTACGTCTTTTAGGAAAAAGAGCGTAAAAATAGGGCAAGCGTGCACGACGATTTAGGAAAACCGTGTGTGAATGACCCTAAGTGAGTTCGTTCTCGAGGAGGCAAGTGCGTTGTGTATTGAATTGATATTGATTTGTGATTATATGAATGAGAAAGAAATGGGATTAGAAGAGAAAGACGGTTACGAAAACGGATTAAACTACGACGAAAAAGGCGAAAACCTAAAACCGTAAATAGTGCCAAAATTAAAATTTTATCCTAAAAATTCCTAAAAATTACTAAAAATCCCCAATAATATTCTAAGAGTTTACAAAAAATCCAAACTTGCTAAAACCTTTTAATTAATTAGATAATGACCTTTTAATGCTAATTAAAGCCCTAAAAATCACTTTTAATTATTAAAAAGCCTTAAACAAGATCTAATAGTTTGTAAACCTCAAAAATATCCTAATTAAGCTAAAAAATATTTTTAAAAATTTTAAAACCAAATTAAACTATTTTTAAACACTTAAAAACTGTTAAAATCTATTAAATATTAAATTAATTCTAAAAATTAATTGAAAAGTCTAAAAAATATTTGGAAAGTGAAAAAACTCCTAATTAAGTGTCCTTATCCTAGGAAAAATGAAAAAACTAGAAAAAATGAAACTTCAATTTTTTATAATAAAATAATATTAAAATATTCAAAAAAATAAAAAGTTTGTAAATAAATTCTAAAAAATTACCAATAATCCTAAATAATGTAACTAAAACAAAAATGCAAACCAAATTTTCTGAAACTTATTTAATAATTTTATATTGAATTTTAAAGTTAGCTTAAAAACCTAAAATCCAATAAAATCAAAAATAAGCTAAATTGAAAACCTAATAAGCTGTAAACCTCAAAAATATGATTAAAAACCTAAAAACTATTTTTCCAGATTTTTAAATTACTTTTTACTATTTTTAAATGACTTTCTAAAAATTAAACTTAAAATAATCCTAATAAATAAAATAATAATGGGAAAAATCTACTTTTTGCTCAAAAAAATCAATAACCCTAATACAAACCTAAGAAAATTGTTAAACAAGAAAAAGCTTAAGGAAATAAGCTAGAAACAGCTTATTTACAAGCTGTTATGTAAATAAGCTATAAAACAAACACACCTTAAATAACTAATGAAATGAAGTGTAAACGTAAAAAGCCATCTAGATCACTGGTAAACACGCTAGCCCTTGGAAAGCAAGGTCACGTGTTGGAGTCCAGGCAGGGTGTGCTTTTTGCAAATTTTTTTTCTTTTTTTTTTTTTACTTTTAAAACTCAATCCAGTAACCTTATAACTCACAAAAACTCAATCACAATCTAAATTATCAAGGATTAAACACTATAAATTCAAAAACGTGCCCAGGTTTATGCTTGTTGACTGATGAACACAAGTGAAGTTTCTTCACTTGTGCAAATATTTGTCAAGAGGTCTTGACTTGCTTTTGGTGATGTATTTGGTGGATAACAGGCACCCTTATACTCCTTTTGAGTATAAGGAGTCAAGAAAAACACAAATCAAGTAAGTGCAAGTCAAATTTAAGCACAAAATTGAGCAAATAGGTTACTGATCTAACTATTGTTGACTGATGGAAAATTAAGCTATACTACTTGCACAATGATGAGATTCCAAGGCTAAAATCATGCATATAAGTTCACCACTTAACATACAAACAAGGCACAATCCTTAAACAACCCTGAATCTAACAAACTACAAGATTTGCTAACCAAATTTCAACAAAATCAATCAAACAAGGCAGTTTTCTGATTTTTGACTATATGACTAAATTTTGACATGCAAATTGTTTAAAAACCCACCCAAACTGACAAACAAGTAATAAACAACCTAATACCAACCTAGTGAGTGCAGTTAAACAAGATTCAAGCCAAGTCTAAATCATATAAACCAAATAAAGCCTTAATCCAAACACCCCTTAAATTTATTGAATTCAAAATTAACAAAGCAACTCAACACAAAACTCAATCAAATTAAACCTAAGCTGTCTAAACATGCATACAAGTCCTATTTAAGCAGTTTTAAGCACTCAAACTTACACTTAAACACTTAACAAGCAGAATCACATAAAGCACATAAAATTTCAGATTACTAAAAATGAAATGGAAAACAAGAGACTACCTCAAGGGTCCTACATCCAGGACCCTTAGTGGTTGAAAAACCACCTCCATATAGGCTGGGGCCTATGCAGAACTTTGTTGATGGGTAGATGGAGTTTTACTTAACAGAAATAAACAAGATTGGTTCCTTTTTGAATCTGCTAAGAGAAAAGGGAACAAGCTTGTGTAAAAGCTTAAGAGCTTACCCCTAGCTTATAGATTAAGCTAGAAGGAGGCCTTAGCTTATAGGTCAGATAATAATAAGCTTAAAAAAAATGACCAAAGCAATGGCTATTCAAGCCTGGGTACCCACTACACCAGAACAAGCCATGGTGTTATGGACATACACAAGCTCAAATACCATCAAAGTAACACCTTTCATCACCATTCTATCAGAATTGTATGAATGTTTTTGATAAAAGAAAACTTTGAAAAAGAAACAGAAACTTTTGAAAACTTGAAAACTTTTGCTGAAATTAAACCAAACTCAAACAATGAACTTTAAATCAACTGAAATGTAAAGGGAACTCAATATTTCTCATCAACAAACTCAATACCATTTATATTAATTCATAAACTGGATTTACAAGGTTTTTGAAAAAAGGAGAAAAATCAAGAACAGATTAATGCTACGTCCTAAGTGCCTTTATATAGAGGCTACAATGTGATTCTAGAACTGAATGGAAACTAGAAACCCTAACAAGTGAACTTCCAATCTTGCCCTTGGATGATTTTGAATTTTTTAGTCAAAACAAAGCCATGTGAAGATCCTTGGCAGTTTGTGGGATGCCAGCAATGTAGAAACAATCTAGGACGTCCATTTTGCCTTTGGGAGCAAGAAAATACTGTGGGTTGTTGATTTGCTGCCAAGTTTTTGTTTGAGAGTGAATAGTGGTGTAGGGGAGGGTTGGAGAGACATGTGAGGTGATGGTGATGGGAGTTTAAGGATGGTTTTATGTTTAAGTGATGTTTAATTAAGGATTTGGAAAGATTTACCCAAAAACCCCTTGATTTAATTGATGTTCTTGCTGGGAAAAATTAGGGTTTAAGGGTGGATTAAGGGGGTTTTAATCCGTTTGGGGTTAATGGTTTTTTAAATTAAGTGTTTGGAGGGAAGGGTTAAACTGAATTAATTATTCAGTTTAAGTGAGTGGAGAGGTGACGTGGTGAAAGGGTGGATTGTGATTGGTTAATGGGTGTGAGTGGGTGAGGTGGCAGTAGCTGGTTGGGTGTGAGGAGTTTGGCTGTCTGACAGGTTTGCCCCCTTACTTTTCAAACTTTGTTCACTTTGTTATAAATGGCTATCAATGCCAAATTAACACATGACAACTTTGGACAGCTTGTCATTTTTGGCACAAATACTTCCAAACTTGAATCAAGGACTTAAAATGCAATTTCTTCATATCTCAAGGGCTGTTCTTGTCATGTCTTCATACTTCAAGGACTTTGACTTGTTTGACTTCTTGAAGGACCATTATTGACAATTTAGATTTGTTGAGGGACTAAATTTGCCAATTCTTCAAAGTTGAGGGTCCTTTTTGTAATTTTGACAAACTTTAGGGACCTAACTTGTAATTATGAAGATACAAGAGTATAAAGTGTCAATTCTTCAAACTTGGAGGACCAATCTTCATAATTCTTCAAATCTTCAAGGGTTTTCTTTGGAAAATTCTTCATTAGGGCTTGGTTCATCGTGCGGCTTCGTTTCCCGTGTTCGTTTTTGCATGATTCTTGTGATCTTTTGTCATTTTCTCAATATCCGTACCTAAAATACACAAGCAACAAACACAAGCATATATTTGGGTATTTTTATGATATTTAATGCATTTTATGCCCAATTTGGACGATGAGGCTATGTATAAAAGCAGTCTCATCAGTGGTATTGCGTCTGAGTTTTTACGAGAGAGAGAAAGAGAGAGAGAGAGAGAGAGAGAGAGAGAGAGAGAGAGAGAGAGAGAGAGAGAGAGTTGTAAACATGAGGATGAAGCAAATATTGATGGTGAAAGTGAAGGTGGGATGCATGAATATGTTAGACGAGAGAAGTGAGAGTGGAGGTGGGATATAATATTAAACTAGAGAGAACGGATAGACTGAGATTTGAGGTAGCACCTATATATATATAGATATTGGAAGTGTAAGGTGATCAAGATGAATTTTGATAATGAATGATAGTCCCGAGAGTCAAAGAGCCAAATGGAAGGAAATTTTATTTTTATAAATTATAACTTGACACGAGACCTGCTCTTGTCGACCATGATAAGACTTGTGAGCAGGGAGTGAGTTTCAAGTTTTATAATTTAATAAGTCCATAGGCTCACTGTTTTATGTACACTCGGTAAATACATTTCATCATGGTTGTGTATTAGTTTGATCAAAATGTTATTTTAACTAAATTCATTTTATAAATTAAACCCATGGTAAAGGTTGACATATATGTATGACATTCATGGTATTTCTTGCACTATAGATTGTAACCCAATCTAGCATTATTTTAGGTTTCATCATGTGTGACCTGATTCTGTGATTATTAGTTATGTGTTGTGATAGCTTGTGTTGCTAAGGTGAGTCATAGTCCCTTATTAAACTGCTTTGATTCTTTAATTGTAATTGGGATGAGATAATGCTTCTTTGATTTCTTGGACGCAAAATGTGCTCTTGTGTATGCTTTGATGATAGTTTATGGATATGCCTAAGTAGTTTTAAACCCATGTGCTTTAGTCCCCATCATGAACCGTTAATCACTTCTGGATTACCGGTAAAGTGAACCTTATGTTATGGATAGATCTATCGAGGTTTTGCCAACCTCCGTCCAGGGATTGTAAATCGCCACTGCCAAACGGACGTATACCATTTGTTATGTGCTAGGTGGTATCGGGTTAGACACCTATTGGGCAACTTGTGTGATTATGCGTGCGATATTTCGGCGTACTTGTCATAGTTCGGTTTTCATGAGCTTAGAGCTATCATAAAATTTGTGTGGTACCCAATATGCTTGACATTATACCTCCCATAATGGTCAAGTATATCTATTAACTATATTTTTGCGGTCCAATGCTTGCTATGCTTTTAAATTTAAACTTGTACACTCACCAACTTTATGTTGACGAATTTAAGCATTTATCTCAGGTGTGTGATCTGGTTTGCCTGCTTCATGATGATAGGAGTCAGCATTCATACATGGCTATGTTTTGGATGTTTCTTCTTGCATTAAAACTTTAAATCTTGTTGTCACTTAAACTATTTTATTTTTCTGTTGCATTACTTATGACTTGGGATGATTGTAAGACTTTAACTATTTTAATCTTTGCAACAAGGTATTTTCTTAAAACGTCTCATTTAGAGTAGTTCCCTTTACTTTTCACTTTGGTATTATGAAGTAACAACCATATGCTTTACCGCTTCCGTTGATCCATTTTGGGGGTGTTACACAGTGGACCCTACACGTGTCCCTGTCACACCGTTTTTAGCAAACTTGGAATCTTACACTGAATCCATGGCTCAATTAGATTTCTTCTTCCCAAAGATTACAAGTAACGGCCATGATCACTTCATGTACAACTGGTAGCAAAAAGATCACATGCTAGCAACTTTTGACCAAGTTAAGATTTTCAAACATAAGAGCATTCTGGGAAGTTTAATAGCTTAGGGTATTTCAATTTTTATGTATTCTAGATTCTTCTACTTTGTAGTATAAATAGGGAGTCGATTTGTGACTGCCTTTTTTGTTCCAACTTTTCCTTGTAATCTTTATTTTTATTTTTTTGAATATTTATAGTATTTTTAAAAATCATCTTTATTGCATGGATTAGTTGAGTTCCAAGTAGATTAACCATTTATCTTTAATGCAATTTTAATGTAAGATTTTTCTCAAAATATTTTTGTTCAAAAGAATTTTTGGCAAAATTAGTTTGAGACCCGAATTTGTGGACTTGATATTTATGTTGGATTGACAACCAAACCTGAATATAGGGTTTGTAGATTTGTTACTTTAGACGTTGGTTACAAATTAGTTTTAAAAGATTTCTAAAAATCTTGATTTATTCTATTGATAAGCTCATTATTTCAAAAAGCTGTCCAACAGCTTTTGACAAAAGCTTTTGAGCAGCTTTGTGAAGCTTGGAATTGTTTTGTTTGTTGGTTGTGTTAACAGGTATCCAAGCAATATCCCCTATTGATAACGCCTCATTTATACATGTTTGTTATGATGCATTTGTCCTTGTTTGCTATGTAAATAAATAAATTATGGGTTGAATTGATGTTGGGAATAAATTAAGGCCAGATCACTTGAGCGCTGACAAGAACAAAACAAGCGTTGACAGGAACAAAGCAAGCGCTGACAGCTCAAGCGTTGACAAGTTAAAGTCAAGCGTTGACAGATTGAAGACAAGCACTGATGAAAGATATAAGCTACACGTTTATTATATTCTAGAATGCTTCTAGTAAGGATAGAAACGACAATGTATTTTCTATGTTTATCTTTACCTAGAATAGTTGATACATAGCTTATTGTACAAGGCTTCTTAGTCTATAAAAGAAGGCCTTTAGGTTAATGTTCAATATCAAGTTTTATATAAGTTTTCATTCGTAAACATCTTTCATTGTAAGCAAGTTCGACATTCATAATCAAAGTGAAAGTTTTGTTTACATCTTGTGTTCTTGTTTAAGTGTTAAATTCCGCATAACACTTAGATTCACAAAGCATATACAAAGGTTTCTCTACGTGCTATACTTGATCTAATCTCGTATACACAAAGCTAATCGATCTAAGTTTGGGATCAACAAGTGGTATCAGAGCTTGTTGAGGAACTTTTGATCTTTGAAGAACACCAGAACGATACACGAACACCAAAACCCTAATTTTCTCAGAAACCCTAAAAACACCAAAACCCTAACAACATCATGTCTGAAGCAATAACCACCTCCAATTCACCCTTACCAAACATCAGGATTCCCATGCTTGATGCAACCAACTTTGACTTATGGAAGTTCAACTTTGAACAATATCTGGGGATCTATGACTACACACTCTGGGAGATTATTGAATATGGAAACTCATTCAATAAGGCTCAAAAGATTCTTGATGCCATTAGTCAAAGAACAGCTGTTGAAGGATGCCCTGAAGAGGATAAGAAAGAAAAACCTGGAGATGGTAGAGCTGTAGGTGCTGAAGATATTGCAAAGAAAAGGGTTGACATGAAAGCCCTAAATATTCTAAAAGTCTCTTTGGGACAAGAAAACCAGCACAAATATAGAGGCTATGAATCTGCTAAGGATCTTTGGGAAGCACTTGAAGTTGCATATGGTGGCAATGCAGACACTAAGGAAGAAAAGAAAAAGCAACTTCTGCATGATTATGCTGTCTTCAAAGCTCAACCCAATGAGAAACTGAGTAGTGTGAGAAGCAGATTGCTTGACATCACAAGCAAGTTGTCCTTCATGGGGACACAAGTTGGTGATGTTGACACCAATGCTACCTTTCTTAAAAGTCTTGGTGAGGCATGGAAGATTGAGGCAAGATCTATTCTTGCCAATAATACTTACAAGAGCTCCTCGTTTGATGACATCTACAACAAACTAAGACTATTGGAAGATGAAACTCTTTCAGCACATGGAAGCAAACCTAGCACCAGCAACATGGCCTTCTTCTCTCATAGTGAAGGTCAATTCAATCAGAAGGACTCTTTTATGCATCCAGTTACTGGATCATCATTTGTCAGCGCTGGAACAAGTCCTGTCAACGTCTCCTTTTCAGACGCTGACACATTCATGAATGACTCCCCAAGAGTTAAACCTGCTGGTTTGGATTTGGATACTGTGTGTGCTTACATTGCTTCTTTGCCCAATGGTTCAGTGATTACATATGAGGACCTTGAGCAGATAAGTGATGAGCACTTGGAAGAGATGGACATCAAGTGGAACATGGCTCTTGCTAGTATAAGAGCAAATAGGTGGAATAGAAGGTTCAAGAAGAAGATGACCTTCAATGCTAAAGACACAGCTGGATTTGATAAATCCAAAGTTGAATGCTACAACTGTCATCGTATGGGGCACTTCATGAGGGAATGCAGATCTCCTAGAAGATCTGATGCTGGTAAACCCTCAAGTCAGGTTGTTAAAGCTCAAGATTCCAAAGCCATGGTTGCAGTTCAAGGAATTGATGGTACTGGATGGGATTGGAGCTATCTGGCTAAGAATGCTGAAGAGGACAAAGCTTTGATTGCTGATATTGAAGAAAAAGAGCATGTTGAATATGCTCTCATGGCACACTCCTCCTCTTCATCTGATAATGAGGTATATGATGATGCTTTTTGTAGCAAAGGTTGTAGGTTAAACACTGATAGACTTAACAAAGAGGTGTTAAAACTAAAAGATGATATGAGCACTGAAAGGTGTAAATTGTCCAATTACCAACTAGCTCTTACTGAAACTGAGAAAACCATTTCTGAATACAAGAAAATGGAATTTGATTTAAAAGATAAGATTAATATCTTAAAACATGAGCTAGAGGGTAGTATGGATATTAGAAATATCATGACAAAGGTCAATAGAGACCTACAGGCTAAGTTAGATGAGGCCATTAAGAATAAAGATAATCTTGACCTCAAGATTCAAAGATTTGATAGAGCCACCCAAACCCTAGGAGACTGTGTAGCTAAACAAAGGGATCATAAGGACATGACTGGGATTGGGATGAATGATTACTCTCTGGTTCCACCACCAGCTGGTGACTTCTATGGTGTCCTTAGAAAGGATTTGTCTTGGACTGGTATACCAGAATGCCAAGAAGAGGAATTCATTCCTCCACCAAGAGTTGTCACTCCAGTGGAAGAGTATCAACAAAAACTGACTGACCTAAATGAGTGGAAGAAAGCTAACCCTACTTTATTTGTTAAGGGAGGTTTGCTATGTGAAAGTCCCAATGAATCACCACCCATTAAGGTTACTCACCCAGTCACTGGTAAAGCTGTTGACTTAGGCTCAAACACTGTTAGAAGACCTACCATTAAATATGCAGAGATGTATAGGAATAATAGGTCACCCAAGAGCCAAGTTAACAATCATGGAACAGGTTTCTTCTCTTCTAGACCTAAGAGTGTGTCTAAGAAAGCCTGTTATACTTGTGGTAGCTTTTCACATTTGGCATACAAGTGTGTCAACGCTCCCAAAGCCAGCGCTGATAGGAACAATTTCAGCGCTGATAGGAAGAAAGTCAACGTTGTTAGGAAGTCAAACGTTGTCAGACCCAAACCTTGTGTGCAGCAAAGTCCACAAGTGATTAGACCTGCCCCATTCTTTTCTAGAAGGTCTAACACTCATGGACAAAGACCTTTTCAAAAGACAAACACCTGGTCAAATAGGCAATGGGTTCCTGTAGCAAACCCTAGGTTCAACGCTGACAAGGGTAACTTCAGCGTTGACAGGACAAAATCCAACGCTGACAGAAACGTGCCCAGACCTAAATATTTGCAGCCACAAGGTAAGGGGTCAAAAGCTTCTTCAAGATTAACATGGAGACCCAAGAAAGATCAAAACCCTAACAATTATGGAATTTCAATGACTTGCAATAGATTTAATTACATTTCAAAGGTCATTACAAAACCTATTGGGGTTAACTGGGTTTTTCATCCTAAAAAGGATGAGAATGGGGTTGTTGTGAGAACTAAGTCTGTTCTTATTGAACAACCAGATGAATCCAAGTCTTCTGAGACTTGGGTTCCCAAAGAAAACTAATTTGTTTTCTCTATGTGCAGGGCATTCAAAGACAGATCAATGATTATGGATATTGGGATAGTGGATGCTCAAGGCACATGACAGGAAAGGAAGACTATCTGACGAACTTCAATCCTATTAAAGATGGTGATAAGGTATACTTTGGAGGTGGCTACGGCACCATTACAGGCAAAGGAACCCTTCTCACCAATAATCTGCGTTTTGAAAACGTCTTCCTGGTAAAAGAACTTGATTATAATCTGTTTAGTGTATCACAAGTTTGTGATAACAAAAATAAGGTTCTTTTCACTGATACTGAGTGCTTGGTGTTAAGCAAGGATTTTAAGATCCCTGATGAGAAGTATATTGAGTATAGAACACCTAGGCATAAGGACATATATAATGTGAATTTAAATGGGATTAAAGTGAATACAAATATGTCTTGTTTTTATGTTAAGGCCTCAGTAGATGAAAGTAATTTGTGGCACAGGAGACTAGGGTACATAAATTTTAAAAATATAAATAGACTTGTGAGGCTTGGTTTAGTTGATGGTTTGCCTGAGAAGGCCTTCCACAATGACCACTCTTGTGTTGCATGTCTTAAAGGCAAGCAGCACAAGGTCTCATTCAAGTCCAAACAGGTGCATACTAGTTCCAGACCTCTTCACATGCTTCACATGGACCTCTTTGGTCCAACAAATATAGAAAGTTTGAATGGTAAGTCATATTGTTTTGTTGTCACAAATGACTTTTCTAGGTTTACTTGGACATTCTTTCTAGCTATGAAGAGTGACACAGCTGATGTTCTTATTGAATTTATCACTCAAATTGAGAAAAGGTCTGGAAATGAGGTTAAAATGCTTAGGAGTGATAATGGTGGAGAATTTAGGAACAAGAAGCTAGATGATTTTTGTGCCAGGAAAGGAATTACTAGGCAATTTAATATTGCTAGAACCCCACAACAAAATGGGGTTGCTGAAAGGAAAAATAGAACCCTAATTGAAGCAGCCAGAACAATGTTGGCTGATGCTCACTTTCCTATAGCCTTTTGGGCTGAGGCTGTTAATACAGCATGCTATGTGCAAAATAGAGCATTGGTTAACAAAATTCAGTACAAAACACCTTATGAGTTACTTTGGGGAAGAAAACCTAATATTGGTTTTCTCAGACCTTTTGGATGTCATGTAGTAGTCTTAGATACTAGTGATGCCTTAGGTAAATTTAGTGCAAAAGGTGATGAAGGTTACTTCATGGGGTATTCAGTGTAGAGCAAGGGTTATAGGGTTTATCTTAAAGAGGACAAACGTATTGTTGAGAGAGTACATGTTAGGTTCTTAGAGAATAAACCTAGTGATCCTGAAAGTGGTCCTAATTGGTTGTTTGATTTGGAACCCTTATCTAGAACTTTAAATTATATGCCTGTCACTAATCCAGACATTATGAAGGTAACTTCAAATGTTGTGGAGGAACAAGTTGTTAATGTTTCAGGTACACAGGTTCATGAGAAGGTTGGATCACAAGCAGAAAAGGCATCTCCTACATTTGAATATGTCACAATTCCTATTTGGACAGATGCGTTTGCTGCTGCTGCTGCTGCTGGACAAGATAATGGTGGTCTCCAAATACCACCAGGTACAAACATGCATGGTTCTTCAGGCACTGACAAAGGCAAATCTAGCGCTGACAAGACCAATTCAGACGTTGATGGCTCAGACGTTGACAACAACATTTCAAGCGTTGTCAGCCCAGACGCTGACAACCAAGATTCAAACGTTGACAACACTTATGGGCATCTTTTCTCTTCCAGTTTTGAACAAGGTGGACCTTCCAATGTTCATGAAGAGATTCCTGTTGCTCAAAGAGAGTCTGATGAAGAAGATATTGGCAACATGGAGCATGAGGTTGAGGACACCAGACTTTTTGAAGGAGGGGTTCTCACCTCCACAATGAAGAATCACCCCACATCTCAGATCATTGGTGATATTATGACTCCAATTCAGACAAGAAGATCCCATCAAGGTCTTGGTGGATTTATTGCCAATATACACAAGAAGGTTGATACCCCTCTTGTGCAAGCATGTTTGTTTGCATGTTTTCTGTCACAAGAAGAACCCAAGAAGATATTTGATGCTCTCAAAGAACCAAGTTGGGTGGAAGCAATGCAGGATGAGCTTCACCAATTTGCAATTCAGGATGTTTGGGAGTTGGTTGATTGTCCTAGATATGTCAGACCTATAGGGACAAGATGGGTTCTCAGGAACAAAAGAGATGAAAGAGGTATTGTGGTCAGAAACAAGGCAAGGTTAGTGGCTCAAGGTTATACACAAGAGGAGGGGATAGACTATGAGGAGGTCTTTGCACCAGTTGCAAGGATTGAAGCTATTAGGATTTTTCTAGCCTATGCATCTTGCATGGGCTTCACAGTCTATCAAATGGATGTCAAGAGTGCTTTCTTGTATGGCACCATTCTTGAAGAAGTATATGTCATGCAACCTCCTGGTTTTGAGGATCCATAGCATCCAGATAAAGTGTATAGAGTCAAGAAGGCTATGTATGGCCTTCATCAAGCCCCTAGAGCATGGTATGGTACTTTGTCTACCTATTTGGTGGATAATGGATTCAAGAGGGGCACCATAGATCAGACACTATTTACAAAGAAGAAAGGCAAAGATGTGTTGCTTGTGCAGGTCTATGTTGATGATATCATTTTTGGGTCTACTGATCCAAAGATGAGTGAGGATTTCTCCAAGCTTATGACAGACAAATTCAAGATGAGTGCTATGGGGGAGATGAACTTCTTTCTTGGTTTACAAGTTCAACAGAAAGAGGATGGTATCTTCATCTCCCAGGACAAATATGTTGCTGAGATCTTGAAGAAGTTTGGCTTTTCTCCACATGAAAAGAGGGCTACTACTCCGATGGATAGAGAACACCCTTGGGGAAAGATTGGAGATGGGAAAGATGTTGATGTCAGGCATTATAGATCCATGATTGGATCCTTGATGTATCTTACTGCTTCCAGACCTAATATCATGTTTGCTGTGTGTGCTTGTGCACGCCATCAAGTGACTCTCAAAGAATGTCACCTTTATGCTGTAAAGAGGATCTTTAGGTACCTAAGATGCTTTCCCAGTCTTGGTTTGTGGTACCCAAAGGATTCACCATTGGAGCTGGTTGCATATTCAGATAGTGATTATGGAGGTGATAAGTTTGATAGGAAATCCACAACTGGTGGATGTCAGTTTCTTGGGAGCAGATTAATATCTTGGCAATGCAAGAAACAAACAGTGGTGGCTAACTCTACAACTGAAGCAGAGTATGTGGCTGCAGCAGCATGTTGTGGTTAAGTGTTGTGGATTCAGAACCAGCTGTTGGACTATGGGTATAATTTCATGCATACTAAGATATTTGTTGACAATAATAGTACTTTATGCATCATTAAGAATCCTGTACATCATTCTAAAACTAAACACATAGAAATTAGACACCATTTTATAAGAGATTGCATTGAGAAAGGTTTAATACAACCAGATAGGGTTGACACTGAGGAAAATGTGTCAGATTTATTAAACCTTTTGATACTGGAAGATTTCAATACTTGGTAACAAGTATTGGAATGGTTAATCTCTCTTAATATGTGCTTTGGATTCTTTTTGTAAAAGTATGTACAGGATGATGCATTATTATTATTGGTCTTATTGATGATTTAGATTTTCCACTATATTTTTCTAACACTGACAAAGGTTGTTTGAACACTGATAAGTGTTTTTGCAACGTTGTCAGCAATATAATTGTCTAACGCTGACAAAGCTTCCTTCAACGATGTTGTGTGTTATCGGGCCGTTGTCAACAACAATGTTAGTTTTGTGGTTTTCAATCTAAATGTGCAGATGGTGTTAGCAGTATACCATTGGATACAGAGTTGCTTATGGATCAATGGAGAAGCATTTGGACAAGTTTTTATTTATGGATGATGGTTGGAATGTTTCATTCCTATCTTGACATAAATTTGTTATGTTCATGCATGATTTTAGCAAACTTTTTGTATCATAGTTTAAGGGGAGGTTTTAGGAACCTTTAGGATTTTTGGGTATCCATATGATACTCTTATCACAATTCTAGATTGTGTCCACAGGTGAGTATGGGTTAGTTTTACTAAACCATGAGGCACTGTAGCATGCATAGTATATCAACTTTGCATGCTGCCAAGACATTTTTGGCCTAGAATTGGTTGTGGTCTGTTGGGGGACTTGGGAATGATTTTGATATGGGATTTACCTGGGAGTAACAAGGATTTTATAAGGTAACTTTGTTGTTAAGAGTTTTGGTTAGCAAGGGACACTAGAGGACTGTTATGTCTATCTTGCTTATGCAAGTGTGCATAACTGGACAGTGCTTGCCGCCCTATAATAATTATCAGCTTTTGGTTATCTTCTCTAGGATAAATTACTTGTTAAGGTCATTTTTCACTTTTTAAAACAATTTTATTTTTGGACGCTGACAAGATTTTTCCAAGCGTTGTTGAGACCAAATTGGACGCTGACATGGCTTTAGGCGAACGTTGACAAGATTATAGCCGTTGGGCGTTGATAGGTTATTTTTTACCGTTGACACTCAATGGGACCTACCCAGTTGTTACTTTTTGACATATTTTCAAGCCGTAATTTTAGGAGTTGTTACTTTTATTAAATGCATGAGATAACTTATAACTTTTTCAATATTTTCATGATTAGTTTTTGAAAATCTTTGCCTATTTTTGGGCCAATCACATGCATTCTTTATCTCCTATAAATTTGGCTCCTATTTTTAAACAGGGTATCTATAATTCTTGTCTAACACTTTTCTCTTATCAACTTCATCTTCTACACTTCCAATTAACAGCTTTCATCAATGGCACCAAAGTTTAACTCAGCAGAATTGGATTTGGGGTTCAAGTCTCAACACAACATGATTGCTTATCTTGTTGCTGATAATGATTTGTTTCCTCAATACACACAAATGGTGGCGTATTTGAACGCATCCCCATTAAGGTATGCTCTTTCTCATGCACCACTCATTCCAGTCACACACATTAAGCAGTTTTGGAACACTGTCAGTTCCTCAACAGTTAATGGAGTGACCACATTGACTTCTATTGTTCATGGGAGGTCTTGGGTGGTTACTGAGGCCTTGGTACGCCAGGCCTTGCATCTTGATGATGCTGATGGTGTAGCCATCCTTCCCATAAATGAAATAGAACAAGGGCTTCGGGCTTTGGGATATCCTTTTCCTGATGAAGGTACTCTTAATAAGTATCATAAGCAGGAATTTCCCCCAGTTTGGAAGTACCTCATTCACATCCTCCTTCAATGTTTGAGTCCCAAATGTACTGCACACAATGAGATCAATAGATCCATTGCCAGTGCTATTGTGTGCATTGCAACAGGGCAAAAATATAACTATTCTAAAATGATTTTTGAAGGGATGTGTAAAAACAAGGGGACAAAAATGACTTTAGCTTATCCCCGTTTTCTGCAAATGATTTTTGATGATCACGGTTATTGTTCAAGGGATCACAATGATTTTTATAAGATCCCTGAACAAAAGAAAGCTATTTTTACAAAGATGAATTCACCACCCCTTAGAGACTTACCTTTAACCCCAGCCATGCTTGCTGTTATTGCAGCAGCACAACCCCAACCAGACCCTCAACCTTAAATTGACCCTCAACCACAACTTGAACCCATTCCTGAACCTTTACCCTCACCTAAACAAATGCAACTTGACCAAGAACCCTTTGACGCTGACACATCAAATGTTGGCGTTGATGTGCCTATTTCCAACGCTGACACACAACCATCACAACATTCTTCCACACCATCTTCCACACCACCTGAATATAGGTTGATAAAACGCCAAAGGACTACTGGAGTGTTCTCCTCTGGTGGTCCTAGCCATGAAGCAGAGAGAACCACCACCACAAGTGTGGCTTGTGACCTGGATGCGGTTGGGACTATTGGTTCTGGCTTAGATGCTGGCCAAGGCAGTCCCACCATAGTTAAGTCCTCATCCATGCCCAATGAATCTGACTTGGGAGGTCAAATCCCCATTTCAGAAGAGGGCAGACTGGAACCAATGACTCTTTTAGAATTGACGGCAGTCTGCATTAGCTTGCAAAAGCAAAATGCAGACTTAGTACAAATTGTCAGCTCACAAGGCCTTGAACTCAAGAAATTGAGGGAGAGGATTGTTGTTTTGGAGAGTGATCATGCTAGGAGGAGTATGGAGGAGTCTTCTAAAGGGGAGGAAGATCAAAGAAATCTGAGTGATAAGGGCAGCCAAGATGGTCAATCAATGGATGTTGCTGAAGCCCTTACAACTTTGAAGGAACAAACAGGTTTTGATACGTCCTTAATCTCTCCAACCAATCTAAATTTATCATTTACAGCTATGTTGAGAGAGGTTACACAAGGCGCTGAGGGAAAATATTTGAGCGTTGACAAGACAAATTTGGACGCTGATAGAAGGAAATTTGGGCGTTGACAGACCTGCACATGAAGGTGATGTATTCCAGTCATCATCTATCATCAAGAAAGTTTCTACTCAGGTATTACCATCTACCTTACCAACCATTGCACCATCAGATAAGGGTAAGGGTAAATTGGTAGAAGAAATTGTTCCAAAGGATGCAGCCCAAGTTGAATTTGATAGAAGATTGGCTGAACAATTGATGGAACAAGGTGAAAAGGAAAAGTCACCATTTGTTGTGACTTCTGAAGAAGAAAGTGATGGAGCTAGCTCAGACTCAAGTGTGATGATTATAGAACCAGAAAGGCTTGAGTATGGTGATGAGCTTGCTAGAGAAAAGTTGAGAGATTTTAAATTGCAGGTTGACTTTGACATGCCAGAGGTGGTTCAAATGTAAAATTCTTGGGAAGAAAGCTGTATGGATAATCCAGACTTGACCATTTCAGATCAAATATGGGGTTTGGAGCTTCTTCTTAAAGTTCAGAAGGATTGTAAGGTGATTTTGAAGCACAAGGCAAGCAATATTCTCTCAGAATTGAAAAGGGATAGAAGAGAGCTCTACTTTATGTTGCTCAGATGTCATGGAGTTGGATGGACACATCAGAAGTTGAAGGCTTTGACATTTGATGAGTTGGAACATAGGGCTTATCCTATTTGGGTGAGAGTGCAGGAAGAAAACACTCTCAGACTTCTTTCAGATGAAAGAAAGGAGCAACTTGCAGAAGAGATGGAAATCATGAAAGCTATGATAGTTCCCAGGCCAGTGAAGAAGGGATTTAAACTTGAGTTTCCAAAAGATATGAATCCACTATATCCAAGTGAAGCGGTTATTAGAAAGAGCCTCAAGCTCTCCCCATTAGAAGCTTCAGATATGGTGCAGGTGTTACCATTAGATTCCAGGAATCCAATTGTGACAATCCGTCAAATTATGGTTGATATTTTATTCTTGAATATTATTTAAAAACATTATTTTAATGTTACAATATGAACTCACTTATTTTTGGGAAGAAATTTGGATTTACATCTTGGAGTAGCATCGACTACGTCTAAACCGGAGGATTCAACGTTACGTGCTTACGTTTATATACACCGTCTTTGGTGACAGTCCGACATTTCAGAAAATAAATTTGTCCATAAATATTATTTTGGAGTTTTAAATTTGTGTTGGTTCATAAACTCACAAATTTACGAGAAGAGATTAGGACTTACGATTTTATTTTAACGTCCTTTACGACTACACCGGAAATCTTAGGATTACGTATTTACGTTTTCGAACTCCGTTTTTTATGAAACAATTTTTATTGGATTCGTTTTGTGACGTTGATTCATAATTTATAAAAACATTTTTCGTAAAACGACCCGAGGACACGCAAATCGAGGAAACTAGAATCGAGGAATACTCGTAAACTAGTGAGATGGGACAAAATACATTGTCCCACCCCACTAGCTTATTATGGACGGCACACTTGACACCACATACTAAGGTGTCATCAAGTGAAGCTAACACATAACAAGTGTAAGCTTAGCCTACACTTTAAGCACCAACTTTACCACTTAACACCAAAAAAAACTAGCAACTTCTCATTCCACTTTCCATACATGCAATCAACACACACACTCTCTCTCTCTAGCACTATGTGCCGTCCCATATCTCTCCCAAAAACACCCTTTGATCTTGATTCAACCATGAAACTATATGTTATACTTGCATATGTTGAAGCCCTTTCAAAACCCTATTGATTGGTGGTACTTATAACATCCATGGAGGAGTTTTCATGGTGTCAAGAGGCTGATTTTCCACAAGGAGTCCATGGAGCATGGTGGTCTTGAAGATGGTCATGGATATCCACAAGTTTCTCCATCAAAATCCATGTTTTGATCACAACTTACATCATCATGGTGGTATAAAGATTGTCCTCCTCATCTTCTTGTTATTTTGATTATGTAAACATGTATTTTATTTCCTATTGTATATATTTATGATGATTATATGATGATAAAAATGTTATGTTGGGATTTGATGTTGATAATCATGGATAAAAAGGTGAAAAACCATAAGAAACAAGGTTAAAATCTTGGTTAAATTTGATGACTGTATAAAACAGTAAAGAACTATATGGTAATCTGATAAAATGATGAAGTAGAATGGATTTACAGTAAGCTATGGGTCTTGTACACATGTGAGAGTTGGCCATGCAATGGAATCAAAATAATGAGTGAGATATGATCAAAACAAGTTTAGGATATAAATCTGAAGTTACTGTTTTGGACGATTTTTAGAAAATACTTAAATGATGATTCAACAGTAGCTATAGAAGAGTTAAATGTATCACATATCATGTAGTTTATGTGATAAAAATTTGAGCTTCTATCTCCATGTAGAACTCAAGATATGGCAGTTTTGGTGAAGATGAAGTTAAAAATCAGATTTTTGGAAATTAAAGAATAATACTATTATATAAGCACTCACATTTTAATATATAAAATGTAAAATAAAAACCCACTAACTTATAAAACTTATTTATATAAATATATATAAAAGGTTAATCAAATGGATAAATTATATAAATGGTGGTGAAATAATATTTATAAGTAATAAAAACTATAAACTTGATTTTTACGACTTTTTCGGCTATCGCCGTGAAATTAACGTTTTTCGCCAAATAAAACTTAGACGACCAAACCCGTCTAATGTAAAGTTTATAAAAGTCATATACTGATGTATAGGTAACTAATACAAGTAAAAACCGATAAAACCCGAACTATAAGAAATACGGACGTTAACGGACTAAATTAACGTTATTGAACTAATAATACAACAAAAATGGACTAGAACACTTATAAACTTATTATTGGACTTAACCCATTTGGGCCCAACTTGAAAGTGTATGTACTGATAATATGAGTACAAAAAGGATTAATACAAGTTAAGAACTTATAATAGGCTTATTGGACCTAAAACACGTAAATAGGTAAAACAAGAAAACTAGTATAAAAGTTATCAACACATAACTCTAAAATGAGTAAACGAGAATATGTAAACCCACTTGATCATCATATATATATAATCATCATATGTATACATAATTTTTATTTTATAAGGTCATTGGACATGAGTCTAAGACGAATATTATTTGTCTAGGTTTCCGTGATTGAAGCACGTACCGTACGTCCGAATTGCCGATAACCCGCCTTCCCACATCAACGTGAGTTCATAGCCTCGCACTCTTTTAAATGTTTTATAAATGCTTTATAAACCCGCGAGGGAGATAACATGTTAGTTTTTATAAAAGTTTGGACACCATTTGTCCCGATTGTTTGTTTATTGATTTTGGACCCGAATGATTGAATGACCCGATTGTATGACCCGATAAATGATTAATGGACCCGATAGATGAAATCAAATGGATTATTAAAGTTAGGTTATGTCACTAAAAGTCCCATTAGCATGAATTGTGAACTACCGGGAGTTGGTAGACGCTTATGCATTTAATAGTACTATTTGGGGACGATCACCCCAGTTCGCGCCTTGACGGTTGATCCCCGTCGTGCCACATTGATTGGTAAGCGAATTAATGTATGAGAAGATTTCAATAGCGTGACCTTTGTGACGACACGCTACTTTAGATGGGCAAAATTTGTATCGGGTTAGCTACCCGTTTTGGTTTAGTAAGGTAACAATGTCATGCGGCTTATAATAATCCAAAATTTACAAAATACTAATAGACGCTCCGAATTACGATGTATTGCCTGACTAGCAATACAGGGTCATACTATTGATATTATGTTTGTGTTTTGGTTTCCATAACCATATTCATATCACGGTTTTTATTTGATTTTATACAACGTCGTAAGACGTATTGTATGATGTTTTTACGACATTGGCTCGTATAATAATTTTTAAGGCAAATGCCTATATTATGATTTTCGATAAGGATTTATATAAAATGACTTTGGCTATTTTATGGCCTATTACAAAGATTTGTATAAAATGATTTTGGCTATTTTACGACCTATTACAATAATTTGTACGAATTGATTTTTGGTACTAATTTTATACCAAAGTTATATCGATGGAATTCATTAAACACTATGAATTCACTCGGCGTTATCGCTGACCTTTTCTTTTAACATGTTTTATCTCAGGTACTTGAAGGTAATTCTCGGGAAGACAACAAGAATTCATGGCCCGCACTTAAACAATATTTTCCATTCAAATACTTTGTAAAACTTTGTATGAAATATAATGACTTGGGACCGATGTAACTTTGATAATTATGAATGGAAATGATTTATTATTAAACGACCCGATTTTTATGCGTTGTCTATGATGTGAGTAATGTGCTATCCCGTAACACCAACGAGTCTTCCGCTGTATTGAGTTGTATAAATTTGGGGGTGTTACACCAATTGTGAGTTATGATGAGGATGAATGTGGATTCTGGAAGATTGGCAGATTTGGAAAGGAGGTACACACTTTTACCACTCTCATATCTTTATTTGCAAGTTGTGATAGAGAAGACTTGGTGGACCTTTGGAGGTTACTAGAGACCAAGTATGAGGCTGAAGCACCAATTTCAGCTAATGGAATAAAACTTTGGACCACATTTAAAAGAATGTGTGGGACAAATGAGGAAGATCCTGAAATATGGAAGGATCTTGAAGATGACCTCAGTGGTCTTCAATGGAGGTTATATTCAGCTGCTGGTGTATACCATTTGAGTTCTAAAAAGTTTGCTGAGTATCTACTTGTGGATGCTTAATATTTCATATCCAAGGCTGTTTTGGAAAAGATGAAGGACACTCAGCTGGAGATAGATTATTCAAGTGATGTGGCAAAGAATTTGATCAGATTTATTCATTACCAATATGAGAAGGTTTGTCAGACTCCTCCAAGTTCTTAATGCTTATTCAGAAACTTGATCATAAGAGTGGATATCAAGTTTAGGGGAGGATTGTTGGGAATAAATTAAGGCCAGATCACTTGAGCGCTGACAAGAACAAAACAAGCGTTGACAGGAACAAAGCAAGCGCTGACAGCTCAAGCGTTGACAAGTTAAAGTCAAGCGTTGACAGATTGAAGACAAGCACTGATGAAAGATATAAGCTACACGTTTATTATATTCTAGAATGCTTCTAGTAAGGATAGAAACGACATTGTATTTTCTATGTTTATCTTTACCTAGAATAGTTGATACATAGCTTATTGTACAAGGCTTCTTAGTCTATAAAAGAAGGCCTTTAGGTTAATGTTCAATATCAAGTTTTATATAAGTTTTCATTCGTAAACATCTTTCATTGTAAGCAAGTTCGACATTCATAATCAAAGTGAAAGTTTTGTTTACATCTTGTGTTCTTGTTTAAGTGTTAAATTCCGCATAACACTTAGATTCACAAAGCATATACAAAGGTTTCTCTACGTGCTATACTTGATCTAATCTCGTATACACAAAGCTAATCGATCTAAGTTTGGGATCAACAATTGATACTAATAAAGAATATTGTTTGTATTGTAGCTAAGAAAGAAACAATGAAGGAAAAGAATGAATAAATAAAGAATATAGGGGCTAAAGATGGAATTATGCTGAAATGGAGTCAAAGTGCGGCGCACAATTGGAAAAGTGCGGCGCACATTCAAAGTACCCCGATTTTGGAGAAACACAAGAAGTGCGGTTCACAAACTAGAAAGTGCGGCGCACATTTGCTTCTGAAGAAGTGCGGCGCACAATTGGAAAAGTGTGGCGCACATTTTGCTACAGTTACACAATTAAGTGCAATTATGCATGGCTATTATGGGAGAACTCTTAGGATACTCCCAGAACTCTTAACCTACGAAATTGTAAGTATAAATAAGACCCAAGGCCAGGCATAAACTGATATCATTCCATAAGTTCTCCATTGTTTAGGAGAATCTCATAATCAAGGATTTTCCAAATCCTTGATCATAGTTACTAGAGTTGGTAAACCTTAGTTGGTTGATGTTATTGGTGCTGGAACAAGGAACTCAGAAGTATTGCTAGCCATTTGTAATCAGTTCAAAATCTTATAAAACCTTTTGGAGCAATTGTTGAATAACACCTTGTGGTATAATTCTCATTTCATTTATGTTAATCCTTTACTTTGATTTACATATTGTTGAAATGATCTTGTTTACTGTTATTATGGAGTAGTGTGATGTGCACTTGGTTAAGGTTTGATAGCCTTATGATAAGATACAATTATTAGCTTTGTTGGGGCAAAGTGCGGCGCACAATTAGTTTTGTGCGGCGCACTTTTTTTCTGGATTCTTGATTATAAGTGTGATTTAGATGCTCATGTATTATATGTTATTATGTAAGACCATTGTTATATATTGGATTCATCCATGACCATGACTAGTACTCATGTGAATGGATGAGTTTAATGTCATCTAGTAAATGAATCTTGTTAATCACTTTTGTCGCGATTAGTGGATTAAAACATATACCAACTCTTGCATAGTCTCATCTACTACCTTAGTTATAGAAATCAAACATAAACCATTCTTAATGCTTTTGATATAACAAAGTCTTTAGTCGGATTCTTGTCATATCAGTTAGATGTTGCATGTACGACTAGTAATTGGCATGTTGTCTTATATTGTTTATGTGCTTATATTCATCATTGCTACCTATCTTTCATATTGTAACACTCTCATTTTTCGTATCGGTACAGCGGAAGGGTCTTTCAGAGTGTTACGGGATAGCACAATAACTCCAATCATAGACAACACATAAAAATGGTTGTACAAGGTTTAACAAACATTCATTCGATAAAAAGTTTCAAAAGCGTACAACATGTCCCAAATTATACAGGTCATTAAGTTTACAAAACACAGATCGAATGAACATTTTTAATATTAAGTGTGGGCCATCAGAGTCGATCTCTATCTGGATTACCTTCAAGCACCTGAGATAAAAACATGCAAAAATCGTATCAGCGAATGCCGAGTGAATTCATAGAGTTTAATGAAAACCGTTATATAAAAACAATCATTTACAATCATTTAAAATCAGAACACAAGCATAATATCGGAAGTAAGTCCTCATATTGCTAGTCAGGCAATATATAAATCAAGCGTACATCTGAAACCGTCCATGAGACCGTAGTCTCTATATTACCATGATAAGTAATATATTCATCGTTAATTGCGTCCTTATCGTTTATTATTTATGTTTTATAGCATACATTGTATAGGATTATTATTAGCCGCATGACATTGTTACCTTACTATGAAAACAGCGGGCCGCGAACCCGACAAACAATTTTCCCATCTAAGTTAGCGTGTCGTCACAAAAATCACGCTATGGAATCTTCTCATACATAAATTCGCTTACCAATCAATGTGGTACGACGGGGATCAACCGTCAAGGCGCGAACTGGGGTGATCGTCCCCAAATAGTACTATCAAATGCATAAGCGTCTACCAAATCCCGGTAGTTCACAATTCATGCTAATGGGACTTTAAGTGACATAACCTAACTACTAATAATCCTTTTAGTCTCGAATATAGGGTCATAGCATCATTCGGGTCCATATCATTTAGCATACAATCGGGACTACTTGTGTTCTATTTTTATAAAAATCTAGCATGTTATCTCCCTCGCGGGTTTACAAATCATTTTATAAAACATTTAAAAGAGTGCGAGGCTATGAACTCACGTTGTTAATGAAAGGCGGATTATCGGCTACGGGCGTGCTTCGGTCACGGAAACCTATATAAATAATAATCGGTCTTAGACTCGGTCCAATGACTTTTATCAAAATAAAAATATACATATGATGATTTTGTACATATGATGATGATCAAGTGGGTTTATACATCCTTTTTTACTCATTTTAGTGTTTACGTCTTGGTAACGTTTTACTAGTTCACTAGTTTTACCGATTTTACCTATTTTAAGTCCATTAAGTCTTTTATAAGTTCTTTAACTTGTTTTTATCCCTTTTATACCTATATTATCAGTATATATACTTTTCATGTTGGGCCCAAATGGGTTAAGCCCAATAAGTTCTTTTTACAAGTTTTTATCTTATTTAGTCCAATTATTAGTCCAATATACTTAGTTAGCTCGTTAATGTCCGTATTTCTTATAGTTCGGGTTTTATCGGTTTTTACTTGTCTTAGTTACCTATACATCAGTATATGAGTTTTATAAACTTTACATTAGACGGGTTTGGTCGTCTAAGTTTTATTTGGCGAAAAACGTTAATTTTATGGCGATAGCCGAAAAAGTCGTAAAAATCAAGTTTATAGTTTTTATTACTTATAAATATTATTTTACCACCATTTATATAATTTACCCATTTAATTAACCTTTTATACATTTATATAAATAAGTTTTATAAGTTAGTGGGTTTATATTTTTACATTTTATACATTATAATGTGAGTGCTTATATAATAATATTAAACATTATTTCCAAAAATCTGATTTTTACTTCATGTTCATCATTTTTAACATATCTAGAGTTCTATAATGAATTAGAAGCTCATTTTTGGATGGCATGATCTTCATATTATGTGCTACATTTAACTTAGTTATAGCTACTGCCCATTTTGAGTTTAACTTGCCTTAACAGTCCCTACAAAACTGCTTATTCAGATTATACCACCTAACTTGTTTTGATCATATCTCACTCATTATTTTGATTCCATTGCATGGCCAACTCTCACATGTGTATAACATCTTCTACTTACTGTAAATGGATCAAACCATGCAATTTTATCAGTTCATCTTTTAGTTATCTACTGTTTTTATACAGCCAACTAAATAATCAAGATTTTAGCTTCATTTCTTATAGTTATCGTCATTTTTAAGAATATTTATCAACACTTGATCCCCACACAACATTTTTATCATAATATATATATCATATACATATACAAAATGAAAGAAAATACATTTGTTCTTTACAAAATAACAAGAGAAAAATGGAGAGGATGATCTTCTTTACCAATCCAAGTGGATTTCTTGTTTTAGGAAGACAAGAACTTGATGAACACAACAAGTATCTCCAAGACCATCAAATATCAAGAACATAGGTTGGAAAATCAGCCCTAGGACACAAGCAAATCACCTCCAAAGATGTTAATATGGCCACCAAATGAGCAAGGCTTCAAGAATACTCCGTAATAGAGCTAGTAAACATGTTGTTCATGGCTAGAAGAGATCAAATGGGATGTTTGTTGAGAGTTTGAGAGAGTTTGATGTTGGTTTTGCATGTGAGAATGATGGAATGAAAACAAGTAGCTAGTTTTGGTGTTAAGTGGGAAAAGTTAGCTTAACATGTAAGCATGGCTTACACATGTAATGTGTAAGCTAAACTTGATGCCACATTAGTGTTGTGGTGTCAAGTGTGCCGTCCCATTAAGCTAGTGGGGTGGGACAATGTGTTTTGTCCCATCTCACTAGTTTACGGGTATTTCTCGATTCTAATTTTCTCGATTTGCGTGCCCTCAGGTCGTTTTATGAAAAATGTTTTTATAAATTATGAATCACCGTCACAAAACGAATCCAATAAAAATTGTCTCATCAAAAACAGAGTTCAAAAACGTAAATACGTAATCCTAAGGTTTCCGGTTTAGTCGTAAAAGACGCCAAATTATGCACGTAAGCCCAAATTTAAATCCGTAAATTGTGAGTTCGTCAACCAACACAAAAATAAGTTTCAAAATATTATACGAGAAAATATTTTACTACCTGAAAATGTTAGATTGTCACAGCTTTTCCTCCTAAAAGGGATCAACGTCCTCGTGATCCATTTCATTTGGATGTCCATTTCTTATTGAAATCGAAGAGGTGCGGATATTTCTTCCACATTTCATCCTCTCGTTCCGAAGTATACTCCGGTTCATGCTTTGAATTCCATCGGATTTTGACAATAGGTATCCGACTTTGTTTCAGTTGCTTTACCTCACGGTCCATAACTTCTACGGGCTCTTCGATAAAATGCAACTTCCCATCTATTCGAACCTTACCTAACGGAATTTTCTCATCACTCACTGCTAGACATTTCTTCAGATTAGATACATGGAATGTGTTGTGAACACCATGAAGTTCTGGGGGTAACTCTAGTTTGTAAGCCACCGGACCTACTCTAGATAAAATCTTAAAGGGTCCAATATAACGGGGATTCAATTTCCCTCGTTTTCCAAACCTTATAACGCCTTTCCATGGCGATACTTTCAACATTACTCGGTCACCCACCTCAAACTCCATTGGCTTCCGCCGCACATTCGCGTAACTTTTCTGTCTACTACGGGCAGTCAACAACCTCTTCTTAATCTGAACTATCATCTCTGTAGTCTCCCGGATCAATTCCGGTCCCGTGAGCTGGGTATCCCCAACTTCACTCCAACATACAGGAGATCTACACTTCCTACCATACAAAGCTTCAAACGGTGCAGCCTTAATACTAGAATGGTAACTATTGTTATACGAAAACTCTGCTAACGACAAATGTTTATCCCAATTCTTACCAAAGTCTAACACACAAGCTCTCAACATATCTTCAAGTGTTTGTATCGTCCTTTCACTCTGCCCATCAGTCTGGGGGTGATAAGCAGTGCTCATGTCGAGATTCGTTCCCAAAGATCTTTGGAGAGATTTCCAAAAGTTCGATGCGAATCTAGGATCTCGATCTGAAATGATCGATACAGGCACTCCATGCTTGCATACAACATTATCAAGGTATATTCGAGTCAGCTTCTCCAGTGAGAACTGCTCCTTAACCGGAATGAAGTGTGCTGATTTGGTCAGTCTATCGACAATAACCCAAATCGAATTGTTTCCAGATGATGTTCTAGGAAGCTTGGTGATAAAGTCCATCGTAATTCGCTCCCACTTCCATTCAGGAATCTTTGGTTGTTGAAGTAGTCCTGATGGCTTTTGATGTTCAGCTTTAACTCTAGCACAAGTCAAGCATTGAAGAACATACATAGCTATGTCAGCTTTCATATTCGGCCACCAGTACAACTTCTTCAAATCATGGTACATCTTATCAGATCCCAGATGAATGGAATACTTAGATTTATGGGATTCTAACATAATCAAATCTCTTAAGCCTCCAAACTTAGGTATCCACATACGACCTCTTAAGCTTTTCACTCCATCAGCTCTAACCTCTAAAGGATCTCCTTCTCCTCGGAACCCTTCATTAACAAAATTCTCCTTCTTACAAGCTTCTATTTGCGCATTTCTAATTTGCTCAGGCAAATTATTATGCACAGTCAAGACTAGAGAACGCACCCTGATAGGCTCTCTATCTTTCCTACTTAACGCATCAGCAACAACATTGGCTTTTCCTGGGTGATATTTTATATCACAGTCATAATCACTTAACAACTCTATCCATCTTCGTTGCCTCATGTTCAATTCCTTCTGGTCGAGAATATACTGTAGGCTTTTGTGATCGGTGAATACCGTACACTTGGTGCCATACAAATAATGTCTCCACAACCTAAGAGCAAAGACTACAGCTCCTAACTCAAGATCATGAGTAGTATAATTCTCCTCAATCTTCCTTAATTGCCTAGAAGCATAAACTATCACTTTCTCTCTCTGCATCAAAACAGCTCCATAACCTCTAAGAGATGCATCACAATACAATACAAAATCTTCACTCCCGTCGGGTAATGATAAGATTGGCGCACTACATAATTTTTGCTTCAATGTCTGAAATGCTCCATCTTCATCACTTCCCCAAACGAAAGGTTTATTCTTCTGAGTAAGCTTAGTCAAGGGTTTAGCTATCAAAGAGAATTCTTTAATGAATCGCCTATAATAGCCAACCAATCCTAAGAACTGTCGCACTTCCGTTGGCGTTGTCGGTGCAGACCAATTCTTAATAGCTTCAACCTTTGCAGGATCAACATGAATTCCATCTCTGTTAATCACATGACCAAGAAATTGCACAGAATCTAACCAGAAATCACATTTCGAAAACTTAGCATACAACCTTTCATCCTTCAACAAATTCAAAACAATCCTCAAATGTTCTCTATGTTCATCTTCATTCTTAGAATAGATTAGAATATCGTCAATAAACACAATCACAAATTTATCCAAGTGGGGCTTGCACACTCGATTCATTAAATCCATGAAAACCGCAGGTGCGTTAGTTAACCCAAATGGCATTACTTGAAATTCATAGTGTCCATAACGAGTTCTAAATGCAGTTATAGGAATATCTTCTTCACGGACGCGAAGTTGGTGATATCCTGACCGCAAATCTATCTTAGAATACACACTAGATCTTTGCAGTTGATCAAACAAATCATCAATCCTAGGTAAAGGATATCGATTTTTAATTGTCAACTTATTCAGTTCCCTATAATCAATGCACATACGAAAAGATCCATCCTTCTTCTTAACGAACAAGACTGGAGCTCCCCAAGGCGACGAGCTCGGTCGAATAAAACCTTTATCAGACAACTCCTTAAGTTGCTCAGATAACTCCTTTAATTCAGAAGGGGCTAATCGGTAAGGCGCACGTGCCACCGGTGCAGCACCAGGAATTAAATCGATTCGAAACTCTACTTGCCTTATCGGTGGAAGTCTGGGTAAATCTTTAGGAAATACCTCAGGAAATTCACAAATAATAGGTACATCTTCCAATTGTTTCTCCCTAGACTCATTCCCGGTCACTTGAGCTAAGAATAACTCACAACCGTTCCTGATGTACTTTTGGACTTTAATACATGAAACGATTTTCAAACGGGATTCACCTCGACTACCATCAATTACTAACGTCCTATTCCTAAGAGGAATCTTAACCTTCTTCTCTCCACATAAAATAGTAGCATTATTCAACGACAACCAATCCATACCAATAATAATATCAAAACTACCTAATTCTATCAACATCAAATCAATTGGAAAGGAATGGTTCAAGAGATTTAGAGAGCATCCTTCTAATAGCTTATTAGTTTTCACTAATTTACCATCAGCCAATTCCACCTCGTAACTGGTACTTATCTCAACAAGTTCAATATCAATAAGGGCACTAAATTTAGTGGATACAAAGCTCCTATCGGCACCCGAATCGAATAAAGCAACAACATAATGATTGTTTAGTAAAAACGTACCGGTAACGACATTCGGATCCTCTTTCTTTACCTCAATTGTTCCAAGTTGGTAGATACCACCCTGGGGGTTTCTTCCAGGTACAATCGCTTTCAACTTGGGGCATTCCGATTTCCTATGACCTTCTTCATTACAGTTGAAGCAAATGGTTCCCTTCTTACACCTTTCAACCTTGTGTCCAAGCTTTCCGCAATTTCGGCACTTCCAGCAGTCGCCAGCATGCCTCTTGTTGCCACACTTAGGACATCTATCATCGTTGCGCGGTGTGTTGTAGGTAAGAGCATTTGCATTCCCCTTTCTCTTGTTCTGACGGCGATTGAAATTCTTCCTATTATCACCTCTATCTACACGATCACCGTCTCCCTTTCTTTTCTCACCAACACGGGCTTCATCTTCCTTATCCTGAATTATCTGTCCAATGAGTTGGTAAGCCATTCGAACAACATCATCAATGGTCAGTGGTTTCGATGATGTCACGTCCCCCCCCCGGATATTCCTGGTCAACCCTTTCACATATTGCTCGATTCGGATCTCTTCGGGTTCAACCAATCGAGGACATAGCAAGGCCAACTCATGGAATCGATTCGTGTAACTATCAATGTCCACACCTTTCATTCTCAAATGAATCAACTCCTGTTCTAACCTAATGATCACACTACGAGGACAAAACTCCAAAGTCATCCACTTCTTAATTTCAGCCCAAGGAGTAGCATTAGCAGCATCAAGACCCATGAAAGCAATTATCCCGTTCCACCAAGTCAACGCACGACCTTTAAGAGTAGCCATAGCAAAAGTCACCTTATCTTCCTCCTCACACTTACTAATCCTAAACACCGATTTAATCTTCTCAATCCACTGGCTTAATCCTACAGCACCTTCAGTTCCATTAAAAGGTAGAGGTTCACACTTCATGAACGTCACATAAGTACATCCACCAACTTCAGGTGCATTAGTTCCAAGTCCTCCTACATTTCCTCCAGCATTAGCATTCACATTATTAGCATTCACATTCACATTAGTACCGCCAATTCCACTACCGCCAGCTCCACTACCGCCAGCTCCACTACCGCCAGCTTCATTACTAGCATTTGCCATAAATTCAGTCATAGATGCGATAACTTGCTCCGTAATAATCCTACGTACATCATCCTCAGTCACAGCCTTCTTGGGCGGCATAGTTCTATAATTTAACAATTTTAAAGTATTAAGCATTCATCCAACAAGGATTCATATAATATGGATTGAATTCGTAATCAAGATACAAATAAGGCACAATATGGAATTCAAGACAAGATACATATTTCATTCGATCTGAAACAAAAGTATTGTCTTAGTACATCCCATATCAAAGTTCTAGCACTATATATACTCAAAATTCGTGCCAAGTCTATTACTAACAAGTCGGTTCAGTCAAAGCTACAAAAGCACAAAAGATATAAAGGTCACTACTAAACACAGACTGGTCTACTGAGAACCGCTAGATGGTCCATCATCCATCGTCTTCTGGATCTTCGTCGGACGATCACTAGACACATCTTCAGCTGGGCGCTTACGGATTACTCCTCTTTCAACCATGTCGGCATAAAATCTACTGTTCCATCCCACGGATATATTCAACTCCTTTTCAGCTTTCTCACGCATCGCACGAGCTACACTCAACTGAATCTCCATAGTATTCACATTTCTCTTCATTTCAGCATACTCACCACTTTCCAACACTGATAACCTCCTAAAAGCCTCATTCAAACCACGTTCTACATCACTCAAATCCAAACTAAGCAATTCCCGCTCTTTCTCGCCAACCTTAGTCTTCGACTCCAAATAAGCAACACGAGTCTGAACAACACCTAATCCAACCTCTGTCATACAACTCTTAACACGGGAAGCATCTAGATCATGTCTCAAGGCCCATGGTGCAAGACCATCAATATGAGTAGCCTCTCGAGTACTAGACGAATCTCCTATCTCACGTCTACGAGTAGCAATACCATCAGTACCGTCAGGTGCATCGTCATCCTCATCCTCCTCTGATTCAGAATCAGATTCAGACGATTCAGACATTTCATCCCTAGGTAACTCATCCTCAGAATCAGACAAACAAACTGGTGGGGGCAAAGGCTTGCCCTCTGGAACATCATACGGATAAATAAGCTCGGCTTCCTCATCGTCATCAACCTCAACATCTATACCTACATCCGCCTCGACATCGTCGTCGTCAATCTCGTCATCTAAATCATCTAACCCAATCTCCTCATCATTCTCAATATCCACATTCTCAATCTCATTCTCTACCAAGTCAACCTGAGGGGCAATCTGATCTCCTAGTCCTAACTCGGGCCCGGGATCCTCAAATGGTTCCTCCTCATCATCGATATCATAATCTACTAAGTCTAAATAAGGATCATCTTCTATATTAGGTTCGGGAATAGCATGGTTTTCTACAGGAATATTAGGGTCAGCCATGACAATCTGCATTTATATATATATATATCTCGTATTAGGATAACATACTAGTTAAACAATTACATAATGAAATCACGATATATACATATATATAAATTAAATTATATATATCAAAATATATATCTTCTCAATAGGGCTTGTTGGTAACGTCGGAGATCTCTGGCACCTTTATAGTCAAAAGATTTTTCAAATATTTTCTTAAATTTTCATTGTCAAAAGATTTTGAAAAGTTTTGTTCAAAACCTTGGTTTTTAAAATCTTTTGTTCTCTACAACGAGAGCTCTGGTACCAAACTGTAACACTCTCATTTTTCGTATCGGTACAGCGGAAGGGTCTTTCAGAGTGTTACGGGATAGCACAATAACTCCAATCATAGACAACACATAAAAATGGTTGTACAAGGTTTAACAAACATTCATTCGATAAAAAGTTTCAAAAGCGTACAACAGGTCCCAAATTATACAGGTCATTAAGTTTACAAAACACAGATCGAATGAACATTTTTAATATTAAGTGTGGGCCATCAGAGTCGATCTCTATCCGGATTACCTTCAAGCACCTGAGATAAAAACATGCAAAAATCATATCAGCGAATGCCGAGTGAATTCATAGAGTTTAATGAAAACCGTTATATAAAAACAATCATTTACAATCATTTAAAAGCAGAACACAAGCATAATATCAGAAGTAAGTCCTCATATTGCTAGTCAGGCAATATATAAATCAAGCGTACATCTAGAACCGTCCATGAGACCGTAGTCTCTATATTACCATGATAGGTAATATATTCATCGTTAATAGCGTCGTTATCGTTTATTATTTATGTTTTATAGCATACATTGTATAGGATTATTATTAGCCGCGTGACATTGTTACCTTACTATGAAAACAGCGGGCCGCGAACCCGACAAACAATTTGCCCATCTAAGTTAGTGTGTCGTCACAAAAATCACGCTATGGAATCTTCTCATACATAAATTCGCTTACCAATCAATGTGGTACGACGGGGATCAACCGTCAAGGCGCGAACTGGGGTGATCGTCCCCAAATAGTACTATCAAATGCATAAGCGTCTACCGAATCCCGGTAGTTCACAATTCATGCTAATGGGACTTTAAGTGACATAACCTAACTACTAATAATCCTTTTAGTCTCGAATATAGGGTCATAGCATCATTCGGGTCCATATCATTTAGCATACAATCGGGACTACTTGTGTTCTATTTTTATAAAAATCTAGCATGTTATCTCCCTCTCGGGTTTACAAATCATTTTATAAAACATTTAAAAGAGTGCGAGGCTATGAACTCACGTTGTTAATGAAAGGCGGATTATCGGCTACGGGCGTGCTTCGGTCACGGAAACCTATATAAATAATAATCGGTCTTAGACTCGGTCCAATGACTTTTATCAAAATAACAATATACATATGATGATTTTGTACATATGATGATGATCAAGTGGGTTTATACATCCTTGTTTACTCATTTTAGTTTTTACGTCTTGGTAACGTTTTACTAGTTCACTAGTTTTACCGATTTTACCTATTTTAAGTCCATTAAGTCTTTTATAAGTTCTTTAACTTGTTTTTATCCCTTTTATACCTATATTATCAGTATATATACTTTTCATGTTGGGCCCAAATGGGTTAAGCCCAATAAGTTCTTTTTACAAGTTTTTATCTTATTTAGTCCAATTATTAGTCCAATATACTTAGTTAGCTCGTTAATGTCCGTATTTCTTATAGTTCGGGTTTTATCGGTTTTTACTTGTCTTAGTTACCTATACATCAGTATATGACTTTTATAAACTTTACATTAGACGGGTTTGGTCGTCTAAGTTTTATTTGGCGAAAAACGTTAATTTTACGGCGATAGCCAAAAAAGTCGTAAAAATCAAGTTTATAGTTTTTATTACTTATAAATATTATTTTACCACCATTTATATAATTTACCCATTTAATTAACCTTTTATACATTTATATAAATAAGTTTTATAAGTTAGTGGGTTTATATTTTTACATTTTATACATTATAATGTGAGTGCTTATATAATAATAATAAACATTATTTCCAAAAATCTGATTTTTACTTCATGTTCACCATTTTTAACATATCTAGAGTTCTATAATGAGTTAGAAGCTCATTTTTGGATGGCATGATCTTCATATTATGTGCTACATTTATCTTAGTTATAGCTACTGCCTATTTTGAGTTTAACTTGCCTTAACAGTTCCTACAAAGCTGCTTATTCAGATTATACCACCTAACTTGTTTTGATCATATCTCACTCATTATTTTGATTCCAGTGCATGGCCAACTCTCACATGTGTATAACATCTTCTACTTACTGTAAATGGATCAAACCATGCAATTTTATCAGTTCATCTTTTAGTTATCTACTGTTTTTATACAGCCAACTAAATAATCAAGATTTTAGCTTCATTTCTTATATTTATCATCATTTTTAAGCATATTTATCAACACTTGATCCCCACACAACATTTTTATCATCATATATACATCATATACATATACCAAATGAAAGAAAATACATTTGTTTTTTACAAAATAACAAGAGAAAAATGGAGAGGATGATCTTCTTTACCAATCCAAGTGGATTTCTTGTTTTAGGAAGACAAGAACTTGATGAACACAACAAGTATCTCTAAGACCATCAAATATCAAGAACATAGGTTGGAAAATCAGCCCTAGGACACAAGCAAATCACCTCCAAAGATGTTAATATGGCCACCAAATGAGCAAGGCTTCAAGAATACTCCGTAATAGAGCTAGTAAACATGTTGTTCATGGCTAGAAGATATCAAATGGGATGTTTGTTGGCTTAATTTGGACGACACAAGGAAGAGTTTGAGAGAGTTTGATGTTGGTTTTGCATGTGAGAATGATGGAATGAAAACAAGTAGCTAGTTTTGGTGTTAAGTGGGAAAAGTTAGCTTAACATGTAAGCATGGCTTACACATGTAATGTGTAAGCTAAACTTGATGCCACATTAGTGTTGTGGTGTCAAGTGTGCCGTCCCATTAAGCTAGTGGGGTGGGATAATGTGTTTTGTCCCATCTCACTAGTTTACGGGTATTTCTTGATTCTAATTTTCTCGATTTGCGTGTCCTCGGGTCGTTTTACGAAAAATGTTTTTATAAATTATGAATCACCGTCACAAAACGAATCCAATAAAAATTGTCTCATCAAAAACGGAGTTGAAAAACGTAAATACACAATCCTAAGGTTTCCGGTTTAGTCGTAAAAGACGCCAAATTATGCACGTAAGCCCAAATTTAAATCCGTAAATTGTGAGTTCGTCAACCAACACAAAAATAGGTTTCAAAATATTATACGAGAAAATATTTTACTACCTGAAAATGTTAGATTGTCACACATATGGTTATGACCTTAGCCAAACGCACCCTTTAAGACCAATTGTTAAGTATATCTTTAGAACTTGTGACACTCTAGAGGTAATTGTTTTATATTTTGATAACAACAATCCCGTGGAATGAACGGGACTTTACCATTAAGCTATGTTATACATGAAAGGGTATACTTACGCGTGTTTATGTTTCTAGTCATTTGTGTGGTAATATCTTGAATAAAAATTTAAGACATGCAAACGAACATCAAGTTTTTGGCGCCGCTGCCGGGGATTGGTTATTTATTTATTTAAAACATTCTGAAATACTTGGTAAACAAAAATTCTAAATCTCCGTACAGATTTCTGGCAATCTGAAAAAGTTTTTAACAAAATAGTTAAAAAAAAGTGCGCCGCACATTTCCAAAAGTGTGTCGTACATTTGTTATGAAGTTACAAAATGTTGGTATAAACAATCCCAAAACACAACCAAAACCTTTTACTCTCAACACTTACTGCTGAAAACATGAGAATTGCTTTGTGTGTGCTTATACTTTTTGAGCTCTTGTGTTTGTTAATATTGCATTTCAAGAAAAACCAAAAATATTTTCTTTCAAAATTTTATTTTCTATTTGATTTACTCTTTGGTAGAATAATTTGCATTGGTATGTCTTATTTGATATTTATCATGATTTGTTGTAACTTTTATGGAATTTTAACCAACCTTGATGTAACACCCCCAAATATTCACACTTTAGTTTAGCGGAAGAGTCGTTGGTGTTACGGAATAGCACAATACTCAAATCATAGACAACGCATAAAAAGCGCGTCGTTTAATAATAAAGCATTTTCCATTCATAAATATCAAATTACATAGGTCCCAAATCATAGTATTTCATACAATTTTACAAAGCATTTGAATGGAAATTGTTATTTAAGTGCGGGCCATAAATTCTTATCGTCTTCCCGAGAATTACCTTCAAGTACCTGAGATAAAACATGTTAAAAGAAAAGGTCAGCGAAAACGCCGAGTGAATTCATAGAGTTTAATAAAAACCACTAATATATCATCGGTGTATAATTATTACCGAAAATTATTTTGTACAAATCTTTGTAATAGGCCATAAAATAAGCCAAAAACATTTCATACAACTCTTTGTTGTAAATCATACTGTAACACCCCACTTGGATAAGTGGATCGTTATGCGTATTTATGCCGTGTCATCAAAGCATAAGGTAAATGTCCTAAAACATTAACTGACCATAACGGAAATACCGGAATCAAACATCGGCAATCCAACCTAAGCTCAAAACATGAAAAAATAAAATACTGAAGAAAAAGACTAAACAATGTCCAAATAAGCAGTATAATGTAAGAAGTTCATAAAGTAAGAAGTCCGAATAGCTTCCATTCAATGCACATGCTCTCGGAATCCTAAGAGCGTCCTAGTGTACCTGCCGTTAGAACATGAAAGAACTACGGCTGAGCATAACGCTCAGTGAATGGATATAAAGCATGATAAGGAACTACTGAAATGAAACAGATGATAAAACACTGGAGCTGTAAGACTGATAAGTAAAGTTGCAACGGAAATCTGTGTATAATCTGTAAGGTCTGATTTATAAATAATAAAGCTGAACTGTTATCTGTTAAATCTGAAAACATGCATTTACTGTATTTTAATTGCCAGAGCTTATATAGGTCATGTGTTGTAACAACCGTGCATGAATAACTAGAGGGGTGACCTCGTCATGCTATAGAGGGGTGACCTCTAAATAACTGTAGAGGGGTGACCTCTAAATACTGTGCTGGGTGAAGGGATCAGCTCTAATGTGAAGGATGTAGAGCACACACCACATTCACCCTGATAACTTGTAAACTGATAAGCCTAGGATGCATCCATACGCCCCACTAAACATACTGATAAAATCGACAAATTGAACATGAGTGGGACAATGCAGAATATCACTCTCCTGCATGTGAGTCACGACACCGGTGCCTCTAGTGCCATGGTTACGGTACCTCCGTAACTAGTACATAAACTAGTCATGCTTGTATATAATGCTGAGGCAATTTATTTAATTATTAATCATGATTACTGATAAGCTTAAACACATACTGGGGAAAACATTTGCTGCAGACGGGGAATCCTAATCATGCATAGGAAAGGAAGTCCTTACTGAAAGGACGGAAAATCCGTACAACCAATCAGATGGACGAAAGAACAAAGTAATCATAGTAGAGAGATAGGAATATCCGTACCTTTTTCAAATCTCGACGCCTAAAAACAAAAACAAGTGGAAACCTATTTCCCGTCAAATGATCTACACAAATTATGAAATCATTTACTATATACAAATCTAGTTAACTATTTTGGTTTTTACATTTTTTCAATTATGCACCGTGTTTTAACTCATTTAGTCATTAGTCTAAATGTTTACAATTTACTTAATCCTAACCTTTTATTTGTTAAATGACATTATTATGACAAGGACATATATTGATAATAGCAAAACAAATATCAGTTATCATGCAAATGTATTATGTTATCACGCATAATTATTATGCACAACGTTTACCAAGAGATTTAAGAATTCATTTTAGGTTTGCTCTACTGTTTTCTAACAAATGAAATATGTATGTTCGGCACTTGTTATAAAGTTCTTACGCCACTTACGCTAAATAAACTCAACGCAGAAAATCCCATTTGTCATAAATAAACAATCTTTTATAATCGTTTTAGCGACATGTTTCACAAAAGAGATTATTTATTAACGAGGTGAACTAGGCTATAATAACAAGATCGAAAGTGATTTAAGATATACCTCACAGCCGAACGGATACTCTGATAAACATCTAAGATTAGTATGCACATCAAGTCATCATGAACGCAAGATTCAATGAGACCCAAATGCACACCGATTAATCAAAACTCGAACAGCCCCAACTAGGACAAACATATACTTGGCCTCTAAACTAGCGAACAATGAACCGCAAACTAGTCACGAGGATGAATTGGAATTTAACCCACCACAACACAACTTGATAAATTTTCTTTAGCTGAATCTTGTCTCTCTCGTAATTGGTTACTTTTCTTTATGATATCCCGGTTATCATGCATAAAATGACCATTTAGCCGAGAGTTTAGGATTTGAACGTGATATTCGGACGTTAGTTTAGGCTCAATAAAAGACCAAATTCACTTTCCATTTTGAAACGTGATAAATAATTTGTGGATACAAATTTCACTTTCCATTTGAACGTGATAAACAATTTGTAGATACAAAATATATTTGAACGTGATAAACAATGTATATCGTATTTTAAGTAAATTCCCATGTGTAGTAACTTCGTGATTTTTAATCCTTGTATATTAATATTCGTGACTTGGGTTTTGCGTTTTATCGTGTCATGATTTATTTATTAAACGTAATGCTTGTCGTGTACATTTAATATACTTGATATCTTGTCGTGAATTAATTAATTAAAACTTGTAACTAATCTGTAATTTCATGTAATTAATATTTTCATGGATTTTCATGCGGGTTTTACAACTCTTCCCCTCTAAAAAAATAATTCGTCCTCGAATTAGAGACACGATAATGCTGCGGTTTTACAATTCTTCCCCTCTAAAAAGGAGAAATTCGTCCTCGAATTAAAGGTAATAAACTGATGAAGTTGGTAAAAGCTGAAAGGACACATAGGCTAAAAAATAATTCGTCCTCAATTAGAACATAATGTTGTTGAAAGTGTATAAACATGACATGACTGAAGAGGACATGAAACGTCACTTGAATGAAAGGAAATATGGAATGTAACATGACTGAAAGAACATAACTGAATTATTAGAGAAAAGGATGAGGAGCCCGGATGGACTCCTCCGTTCCAAGTGGCTTCCCGCTCGAAACGGTTCCTTCAATGATCTTGACATAATGAACATCTTGATCTTAATGACCGTGTCCTGACGATGCTGAAAAGTTTCTGATTCCATACTTAAGATGGATTTTCTAAATTTGATCGAATGAGTAAGCTATAACATTTAGAATACATGGAACGATACGTACAAATTTCCTGAAAAGATAAACTTTTTATCTCTGAGCAAAGCTGCTAAGAACATATTGAGACAAACTACATGAACAATTGTGAACGTGCTACGTGGGCAATTGTGAACGTGGTTCGCGATCATATGAGGAACGCTGTGCATTGATTTTATATCGTGAATGTGATACGTGAAATATATCGTGAACGTAGTACTAGGACATATCATGAATGTATGCTGACTGAGGAAGGAATGCCAAACGATACGGCCTGAGATGAGAAACGTCTGTCTGAGTATGGAGAACCGTACTAAACTTGAGTGTGGTTTCTTAAGCTTTCTGTAACTATATATAGTAACAAGCTGTGAAATGTGTATCGCGAGATGGAACACGAACCTGAACGTGAACAATGTCATGAATGAGGGCGTGAACTTAAATCATGAGATAGCACAACGTATGGACTGAAACAACATCATAATGTGAACGTGAGACGTACACATGAAGGTAAACGTAAACGTGAACGGGAAAGTGAACGTAAACGTGATCGTGAACATGAATTTCTGTCTGACATGATTGTTGTTGGGATACCGTGAAATCGTACGATCTGTTGCTGACTTTCCTGCAGATCTACTACCGTGTAATCCTTTCGGATGAAAGAAAACGTGCAGGCTGGGTTAAATGGTCGACAATGACTTAGATAGTATTATACTTCTTTTGAGTATGGTAAACTGATAACAACCTCTGTGGGCATCTTGTCTCGTTTCTGTTCAGAATTTCTAATGGTTGTAGTAACTCACTAGTATGACGGTGTTCTATCTAAAACCTGTGGCATGTCAGGCATCTAGATATGAACATAGCTGCATCAATGTGTTATACTGTCTCTATCAACATTCTGACTGGGATTATGGTACATTCTGGTGGAATTTGAGTGAATAGACATAAAAGAATTATGAGTCTCGTTAAATTAGAGCTCTCCTAGCGTAGGATCTTATGGGATACAAAATTTTAGTGTAGGTCCTCTCCTTTATGTGTAAGCTTAACCATGAAAAGCTAATCGTGATAACTGTCAGCAATTTCTCTGGTAGCAGTCAGTTGAGTTCTTGAAAATTTGTACTTTAATCATGGGTGTCGGTCTTGACCATCAGGTGATGGCCTTCACCTTCGCAGAATTGTCTAACATTTCTTTCTGCTAAAATAATGTGGCTCAGAAATGCCACCTTGTTCAACTAGAAATCACATCCGGAAAGCTACGTATATAATTTTCTCCTATCGGAGAATCTTCATGATCGTGAGAAGATGATTCTCGTGTTCTTCTCTAGAGTTTCGCATTTTGAGATGTTATAAATGAGTATACTGACGATTTTGTCTGAGAACTCATGGAAAATTTTTATTCATAAACCTCATACTATAGCTGGAGTATTTGGGAGCTCAGATTTATAAATCAGAATTTCGAGTGATCACATCGTGTGCAAAAGCAGTCTTGTAAACATCATGTTCTTACTCTCACTACTGATGGTTGCCTGATCGTGAATTGTTCTGCAAACTGTTTAAGACATCGTAGTAGATCAATGAAATTTCTATACGTGGAATGAATGTCGATAAAATGGTGATCCGGTAAGTTTTCCGATGGTCGATATATGATCTTATGTTACCAGTCTTCTGTCTGATAGATAGGAACGATACACTCCTGGTGGTGCGCTAGGGCGAATAAAGCCTTGTTCCGATAACTCTTGCAGCAATGCTGCAGCTCTTTTAACTCAGCTGAAATCCTGCGATAAAGAGTTTTGAAAATAGGTTCTGTTCTTGAGACAAGCTCGATGTTAAATAATGTCTCGTGGTTAGGAAGGAATTTCTAGAAAATCTTCTGTAGTGACATCTGAAAACTTTAGGATATTCTGCTGATCATGAATTTAAGGAATTTCAGAAGTGAATTTATAACTGGTAGGTAAAAAGTCTTCGTAGCTATGGACTGATAAGCCACGTGCTTGTAAGGCAGAAATAATTTATACTGATTTTTTTGGCAGAAAGTATAATAATATATTTAGAATTTAGTAAGACGGATCTCGTCGTTAACTGAAAGGAAAACCTTAATAATTATGGGTGATACTGTGGAGTCCTTTCGGCTGGGAGGTAGGTATAGACCTGATTTACATAAAGCTGACATAGGAACATGTGAAGTAAACCTTGCGACTTTTCACTGAATGTGTTCGTCTGTAACCTCATAGAATGAATACTGCGTGTTTAATCTGAATAATACTCTAGTGGTGGTGACTGAAATGATCTGATTCATGTGTGGCATAATAGAACGGGTATACCCTTTTCTGAAGGGTACCTTAAATTACTGAGGGCCTGGTTTAGAAACATACTGGAGTTATGAGTTTTGACTCGTATTTTGAGAAAAGATTCGTATGACGTGTATCGTAATTGGTGTCCCGAAAGGTGTCTTCCGGAAGGATACTCGAGTCCTATGTCTTGACTGATGTCTTGACAGGTGTTTTAGTAGGTGAATCTGAACAAGGCTGAAAATTTTTGGTGACTGCCAGGATTGGCGGACCGGTTAGACTACTGACCTCTGTATTTCTAGTCACGTCCGTTCCGGAGTTCCGATGGTTAGTAATTGATTAATTATGAGCACGGTGGTTGTCACTACTGCCTTGTCTGTCAATTTCATGACGGTCATTATCATGACCATGATTCATGTAATTATTTATGCTGAGTGGTCGGCTGGGTACCGGTTCCACTCTTTTGACTGAAAAATAGCTGTGTGACGTGTGACATCTATCTGAGGAAGTAAAAGCATGGAATGGAATGGTAACGTCTGATGGTTGAAGTATAGTATTGTTTGGAATTTTAAATCTATAGTTTTCCGTCCTTGCCCTTGAAGAGTCTTCATAGTATAAACAGCATCAGCATCTTGGGAAATCTCCAACGTATTAGCAGCATCAGCATTCGTGAGGTCTCCAAAGTATTAGCAGCAACGGTATCTGGTAAAATCTTCAACTCTCGTGCAGCATCAACATCTGGTAGAGTATCGACAAGTGGAAACGCCTGAGATGATTGAGGATCGATTAGCAATATCCATGGAGTAGGGTACCTGGAGTACACTTGGACTACTGTACATGAAGTACAAAATGAATACTACACATAGAGCATATCTGAGACAATGTACGTGGAGTACACATGAAATAATATACATAGAGTATAGCTGAAACATTATACATGGGGTACATATGGAATACTGTACATAGCACTAGTAGAATTTTTATGGGATGATCGATACGGGTGTCGCTTGTCTGACATGATCAAAGAAATAAATTGATTTAAACGGTAGTAAACTGACCTAAAATAAGTAACATGATAGGCTGACAATTCCTGCGTCGACTTACTGTTGGTTGTTTCTAGGCCGAAAGTATGATATAATCGAAGTCCCAACAGTGGTCAGCATGAAGCATGATCAATGAAGGTCAATCATGATTTATCATGAAAATGGGTTTTACTGAAATTCTTGTGTATCTTACATGAAAACATCATTACTTTGATAAAAAGATAATCCTCATAAGGAGACCTGAAATTGAATCATCATGAAGATAACATCAACGTGAGGGTATGTAAATTTGACTGCTACAAAGAACATAAAAAGTCTAATCAACTGAGGTTTAATATCAACTGATGTGGATGGCTAGGGTTAAATCTACAGAGTCCAAAGAAGAAAACATGTGACTAAGTATGGGCGATTCTGGTTCGATCCATATTTGTCAAGATTTTTGTGAGATCCGTCATGTATAGAAATTTATAATCTGGGACTAAATATGGATGGCTTTAGTCCAATCCATATTTGTCAAAGTTTATGAAATGTCCTGGTATGACAAACGTGAACAACTGCGGATCGGTTAATGTTGATGCAAAAGTTGGTTGATCCTCGCTAAACCCGAATTAGGCTTAATTCGGGTTGGCTGGGCTCCGGCTCCTGCACCAAGTGAATCGTTTGGTTGGGATCCTGCACACTGAACAGCACGCGTTAGGCTTACCGTGGGAATGTTTCCCGCGATTAGACTCCGGCGTGAGAGTAAGTAATCGGTTTAAGGTTTATATGAGTTTAGAGTACAAGTCGTAATACCTTTGTGGGACCCTTGGGGGTTCCTTTTATAGGCAGTGAAACCCTAGTGGGCTTTCACTGATCCTTCGGCCCCAAGGAAGGGATAAGCACCAGAATTAGAATGATTGTTATCTTCTAATTCTGGTAGTGAATATCCTCTCTTATTGGGGTAAAGATATTCCTAGACAGAATATTATTCTGTCTAACCCTATGTCGGCCGTGTCGGCCGTACCGGGCCGTGGGCCGCACACATGTGTGCGGTTACTGTTCATCCAAGCCCATAAGCCTGACTGACATTATTCCACCCATCTGTGATGGGCCGGATACGGGTAGTACCCTTGGGCCGGGTCCATGACCCGGCTGGGGACTATACGTCATCATGTCCCCCCAGTCTAGTTGTTACAACCGTAGGTGGAACTTCTAGACTACAAAGATGCTCCCGGACGTACCAAGGAAACCATAGCAATGGACCAATTTGTTCAAGAATTTATGTTGGCCGCACGTGGCAACCTAGCTTTAAGAAGTTATCTTATCACTACTGCAGCCATACATAGCAGCCGAGACAAATTAAATATATCATTAAATGTCAAGTCTTACGTAAGAGTCGCATAACCCGACATGAACAACTGTTCATCTGAGTTGTTTGACTGACAAAAGTGCAGACAGTCAGAACCTTGAGCAGTGCAAACGTGTGGATCAGATATGACCCGTGGGTCCCACCTGACGTTTCACTTGCCACTTGCCCCCTAGCCACACGATTAAGAATAGTGGCAGACACGTGTCACACATCCAACAGGCTGTGACCCATGAGGCAACCCTATAAATAAGCCACCCCTACGGCTGTGTGAAACACACAGTTCATAACCTTCATTTCCGCCATTAAAGCTTTCTTCCTAGCTTGAACCAAATACGCACGGATCCCTTCATACGCAGGTTAGAACACCACGTCCTTACACTCTTTTTTAGTAATGGCTCATAGAAACAGCCCTACCATTGGATCCGTGCTAAATGTCATGACCCAAGACCAATTAAACCATTTTTGTACAAATTACTTCATCCCTACCAACCTACACCCCTCACTTCCTGGCGCCGGAGACCTCATAACTGAGGCTCCAGCGGGTAAGATAGGCCTTTATACTCGCCTGTTTGATGCGGCTAATTACCGCATCCCTTTCACCCACTTTCTCGTAGATCTGCTAGGATATTATGATGTACACATTAGTCAGCTCCACTGCATAGGTGCCTGTAAGATTAGCCAATTCGAGATTCTTTGCCGTGCTAGGAGAATCCCCCCAACCGTAGAGTTATTTAGGTTGTTTTATACCCCCAACTTAGTAAACGGTTGGGTATCTTTCAAGAAACGAGCCTCCAACAGTCCCCAATCACACAACAAACCAATGGATTCACTGAAAAACTGGTATGATCACTACTTTTTTATTGACGCAGTGGTATGGCCGAGTGATTATGTCATTAGAACTAGAATTCCGCACGACCCCAAGCCGCACACAAGTACATACAATCCTCGTCACTCCCAAGATTTAGATCTAAATAGGACTGGATTCCACATAAACCTACCCGAATCATTCCTATGCTTGCTAGGAATTAGCCGCAATTACTTTGGTCCTTCCAATAGGTATCCCGTTTTTTGGAGAAGGCAGGGCGAAGGTAGGCTAATCATCCGTACGCCAAAAAGAATGTATACATGTATTTGCATAATAACTAACATTTGTTGTTTTGTGCTGGACAGAAATGAACTTTTTTGGACTGTTGCGCCAGGGAGATCCAAAGCTTGTGTCGGAAGGTCTCCGTCCTCTCCGTGAAAATGAACAACCCCTTCTCGAGCACACCCGACCCGTGACGGTTGCCTTGGAAGCCGTGCCTGATCCCCATTCTGACGAGGAGCATGGAGACAACGGTGATGGTGACAATCAGATGAACGAAGGAGGGGCCGGGCCCTCCTCACCACATAGGGAACAACAGGGAGACAATATTGAACGAACCGACTCCAGCATTCGCCGAATGATGGGCGATGATGATGATGAAGTGCAACAACATGTCAACCTGGAAGAAGAGGAGGAAGCCGAGGAGGAGATCGCTGAACTAACAACGCAGCCCATCGCCAGGCGTACCCGGAAGAGAGGCAACCGTGCGAGAGGGACTGCCTCGGTCAAGATTGGCGAACACAATGCTCCCGCCAAGAGGCTTCGAGAAGACCACCCCATGTATCAATCTGTTGGGAGTGCTACCCAGGGTTCCGAGGCTAACCGGGTCGCTCATGTCGATCCCGTCACCCAAATTGCCCCAACCGCCTCCGAAGTAGCAAGAAGCAATATGTAAGAACCCATCTTAATATGTAAGAATGAAAAGTTTTTTTTTCTGTAAGAAATACTTAAGATATTTCGTAATACTTGTTTCGCAGGGACAACCAGGCTGGCGCCGCGCCTCCTTCTGACACCCAAGTGGATAAGGGGAAAGGAAAAGCAATGGAAGAAAACCCCACGGCCCCCACAAGGTCCGGCCCAGTTTTTGAAGATGGTTCACCAATAGCTTCCCAAGACTTCCCTACGTCCGGCGCCCCCCAACCTTTTAACCCAGTATGGACTATTACCACGGCGTCATGATTGAGGAACGTTGACGAGTGTCGGGAGTACCTCAATAACTGCATACCACCAAGCTTGGTGCAAGAGGTAAACTCGCTCAGTCATGCGGATTTGGCGGATGAGTATAATGGCACGCTGGTACATCAAATGGCGATGGGAACCTCAATGAGGGTTAGGTTTGAAGTCGCGCTTGGGCATGTTGACTCTCTCAAGAGGAAAGTTGGACGGAGGGAAAAAATGATTGAAGATAATGAAGCCCTGATCGCTGACCTCCAATCCCAACTAGTGAATGCCGAGGCGAACATCAAAAAACAATCAGCCCGTGCGAGTGAATACGATCAGCAAGTAACCAACCTTGAGTCTTAACTAGATGCTGCAAACACCAAGGTACATATCCGTGCCGCGCCACCCATATTTAAAAAATGAATGTGCTAACACGTTTTTCCCTATAGGTAACCACGGCGGAAGCTTCTGCCCACTCGTACTCCAGCCAAGTAGACGTGTTGAACCAGAAACTAGAGGACGCGCACCTGGCCGTCCAAAACATGGAAAAAGTGCAGACAGACCTTGCTGAGGAGAGGGCCGTCATCCAAGAACTGAAAGAGGCAGTTGCCCAAAAAGAATTGATGATTGATGCCCTTACCGCTGAGCGTGACAACGTACTATGCCCCCAACTGCTAACAGCCATTGCCGGCCGCAGGTGGATGGTTGGGTATGGAGCACGCCTAGCCGTCATGAAGGTGCTAGAGGCCCCGTCCTTTGTACAACAATTCGCCAACCTTGTGTCTTATGGTATTGACCACGGACGACACGAAGGAATGGTTGAGGCCGCTGAGCTGATCACGAAGGGGGGAGACATCGCCCGTCATACCTTCTTTAAACCTGAAGCTGCCAGCAAGATGACTGCCTCCATGGCCGCGATGCAAGATCTACACTACCCATTCCTGGATGAGCTGGAGGCCACCAAAGATGCCCCAAACACTGAAATTATGGAAAAGCTCAGTCTTAGCACGCCTTCCAATGCTTCCTTTCCTCTGACCCTTCCTATATATGAGGATGTAACCAGGGTCGTGCTTGACGAGGAACCCTTAGGTGTGGTGTTGGAAAGAACTGCGGCTCAAGCCCAGAAGCGGGGAGAAAGTGATGAATGGTTGCCGCGTCTGATCGAAGAGCAAGCAGAAATGGGTAGGTTTCTCCCCTCTATTTAGGATGCTCCTTTTTCATGATCAGACACTTTTGTTTTGTAATCTATGAATATGTATTGTTTCTATTCGTCCGTGCATGTACACGGCTAACAATATTTGTGTTTTGTATATAAGTCCGTGAGTAACCACGGCAATTTTGATATGTTTGGAAACCTGTGTATTTTTACTTGTGTTTGAAATATTGTAGCTCAATACTACATGATATATCACGTCTTACACACAAAGAAAATGCATACAAGTCTATAATTTACTAGACATGCGACGTGCGTCTTTGCTATGCGGAGCACCATGTGGCTATAGCATATGAAACTTACCCCAACGTCTTGTGAGTAAGGTGTCTAGTAAGGATACATGATCCGTGCGGCTGGGGTTGCATCCCTCTTACGCGGCAAGTTGAATTAGTAGGTTCACTTAATCCTCTTACCCCACCTGGAGGCGTATGGTACATGTACGGTAATTTGAGAGAATGCATACGAATGAAACATGGCATATTTAATACAAGTAAAATTCATACGGCTAACAAAGAATCTAACAAAGAAAGGAAAATGATTTGCACGAAACAGGCCGTGGAGCTAGCTAGGCACCACGGCATTTTATTAGAACGTTTACACTTTTGTTTGAATAATGACGACAAGTCCTAAAAAACAAGAAAGGAAACTTAAACAAACATAAGAAAAACAAACAAAACAAATAACCCGCATGGTTCTTTATTAAGACCGCCTATAGCGAAGTACCCATGCGGAAGCCGTAGCTTTCAAAGATAGCACCTTTTGAGATTGGAGATGTTCCATGTGCGCTCTAGGTCGCGGCCATCCATGTCACGTAACTTGTACGCGCCTCGTCCCAAGGTTTCAGTGACTTCATACGGTCCTTCCTATTTAGGGCCCAGTTTTCCTGTATTCTCCACTCGACTCGCTTCGTTAGCACGATAGACGTAGTCTCCCGGTCGAAAAGAAACACCCCTGACCTTGGCGTCATAATAAGCCTTCATTTTAGCCTTGGACTTAGCCTCATTGATGGCTGCTGTTTCCCTTTTCTCTTCCAACAGATCCAGGTTGATTCGCAGTTGTTCATTGTTTGTGACGACGTTAACCTCCGCCGTGCGGATGGTAGGCATCCCTATTTCTGCTGGTATAACGGCTTCAGTGTCGTAAGCCAATGCAAATGGAGTATCCCCGTTGGCTGTTTTGATCATGGTTCTATGTGCCCATAGCACGTGTGACAACTCGTCGACCCATTTGCCCTGTCGTTCATCCAGCCGCGCCTTGATTCCATTCCCCAAGCTCCTATTTGCTCGTTCGACAAGGTCGTTCGTTTGTGGATGCTTAACGGACGCGAAGCGCTGTTTGATGTTCAATGATGCACACCAATCTTTGAATGGGTTGTCCGTGAACTGCTTGCCGTTGTCCGAGATAATTTCTCCTGGTAGACCGAAACGACACACGATGTGTTCCCACACAAACTTCTTGACCTGCTTACCTGTGATAGACTTGACTGCCTTGGCTTCTATCCATCGTGTGAAGTAGTCCATTGCAACAATCAAGAATTTAACCCCCCCCCCCCCCCCGCAGCTATAGGAAATGGTCCTGCAATGTCAATTCCCCACTTGTAAAATGGCCATGGGGACGTGATAGGTGTAAGCTCCTGCTGCGGGTGTCGCGGAACTGGCCTATGCACTTGGTAATCGTTGCACTTGCGAATCATGTCGCGCGCATCCCTGTGCATGGTGGGCCAATAATAACCTGTTCGTAAGGCTCTAGCCACCACGGATCGTGGGCCTGCATGCATGTCGCACAACCCTTCATGTATGTCACTAATGACGTAAGCCGCCTGGCGTGGCCCAACACACCGCAGCCACGGCTGCAAGAAAGAGCGCTTGTAAAGGATGCCTTCTCGGAGTTCAAAATGTTGTGACTTCCTTTAGATGCGTCTTGCTGCTTTTTCCTCATCTGGAAGGGTTTCATTAGTCAAATAGTTGATGATTGGGGTCATCCACGTAGGTCCCTCCTCCTCAACTATAGCGGCTACCTCCCCTTCCGTGATAGATTTCTCCTTGAGTATTTCCACCAAAACCTGTTTGGACAAGTGGGCGAAGCTCGTGGATGCGATCTTGCTAAGAGCGTCCGCTTTCTTGTTCTCTCCCCTTGGCACCTGCTTGATGGAAAACTTACTGAAAGTCGCGATTAGCGACTTGACTTTTTCCAAGTACCTGACCATGTTGTCCTCCTTAGCCACATACCCACCTAGAATATGATTCGCGACAAGCCGTGAGTCCACGTAAGCCTCAAGGTTGCAGACTCCCATTCTAGCGGCGATTTTTAAACCCGCAATTAATGCTTCATATTCCGCTTCGTTATTGGTGGCCGTGAACTCAAAACGGAGGGCGTATGTGAATTCCATTCCTTCTGGATTCGTGAGGATGAGACCTGCCCCGGACCCGTCTGTGCATGAGGATCCGTCCGTGAATAGCACCCAAGGTTCTGTTGGGATCTCGTCTTGCTTAATGACTGGTTCTTCCTCATCTGGCTTCTCGATCAGGAAATCTGCCAAGATCTGGCCTTTAACCGCCGTCCTTGGTCTGTAAGATATATTGTGCCCCCCCCCCCCCCCCCAATAGGATGCTCCATTTCTCCAGCCTCCCTGCTATGTCTGGTCTAGAGATAACCTGCTTGATTGGCTGATCCGTGATCACCACAATTGGGTGCGCCTGAAAGTACCGGCGCAACCGCTTTGTAGCAAATACTAGTGCTAACACCAATTTTTCCATGGAGGAATAATTCAGCTCCGCCCCTTGTAGTGTTCTACTTATAAAGTAGACCGGAGTTTGTATTGTATCTCTATCCGTCATCAGTACCGCGCTTATTGCGCCATGAGTAGCTGAGAGATACATAACGAGTTCCTCCTTTGGCCGGGGAGCTACTAGCATAGGGAGAGATGCGAGATGCTGCTTGAGTTGGCCAAAGGCTTCTTCAGCTTCCTTCGTCCAACGGAAGTCTCCCTTTCTAATACACTTCTTGAGTGTCTTAAATAGGGGTAATGACTTCTCTGCGGATTTAGATAGGAATCCATTCAGCCCGGCTAACTTCCCATTCAGGGACTGTACCTCCTTCCGTGTCTGCGGGGACGGTAGTCGTATCACTGCGTCCGTCTTCTCTGGACAAGGCTTGATGCCGTTTGGGTCAATCAAATATCCCAGGAACATTCCTTCTGTTGCACCAAACGTACATTTCTTTGGATTTAACTTCATGTTAATCCTTCTCAGCGTGTCGAATGTCTCCTGGACATCCCGGAGAAGTGCCTCCTCCGTGTGGCTTTTTATCACCAAGTCATCAACATATACTTCCAAGTTGCGTCCTATTTGTGATTCGAAAGCTTTATCCACCAACCGTTGATACGTAGCGCCGGCGTTCTTCAATCCAAACGGCATTTTCGTATAGCAATATACGCCCTGGTTCGTGTGGAACGCCGTTTTTTCTGCATCCTCCTCCGCCATCTGGATTTGGTGATACCCCTTATATGCATGCAAGAAGCATTTGAAAGGATATCCACACAAGGACTCCACCTTCCAGTCGATTTCTGGTAACGGGTAACAGTCCTGTGGGCAGGCCTTGTTCAGATCCGTGAAATCCACACACATGCGCCAACTTCCGTCATGTTTCTTGACCATGACCGGATTAGCTAACCACTCGTGGTAGTATACCTTGCGCATGATGCCTGCGTCCACCAGCTTCCGCACTTCCTCCAGTATCACTTGGCTGCACTCGGGCGCCTGGCCGCGCTTCTTTTGCTTGATGGGTTGGTACCCTTGGCGGATCTGGAGCTTATGCTCTACTATCGCACGTGGCACACCCGTCATATGTTTTGGCTCCCATGCGAATATGTCCAGGTTTGCACTTAAAAGAGAGCACATGGCCCTTTTACCGCTATCCGAGAGCGCCCCTCCTATGGATACCTCCTGTTCCGGATAGTCAGGGTGAATGGCCACCTTCCAATTGGGTGGTGGTGCCCCATCCTTGGGTGGGACAGGTGGTGCCTGTGTTGTCACGGTGTGGCACTCGGATGTTGGTACGACTGTGTTGTAAATAGTAACGATTCCCCCCTCAACGGGGAATTTGATCATTCCGTGTGCCGTAGAAGGTACTGCCCGGATAGCCAAAATGCCTGGTCTGCCTATGATTCCATTATATGGAGAGTGTGAACGTATCACCATGAAGTTCATCCACGTCGTAGTGGAATGTTCCTCATTCCCAATGGTGACAAGCAACCGCAATTGCCCTATCGGCCAGATAGTGTCTCCACTAAAGCCAGTAAGCGGCGACGTGGCCGGTACTAATTGGCTTCTTATTTCTGGGCATAACTGCACAAAGCAGTGTTCATACAGTACCTCTGCTGACGATCCTCCATCCACATACATGCGACGAACATTGTGTGTTCCAATGCTTATCTCAATAGTGAGAGGCGCATCAATCACATCGCTTGCTGTGATGGGAGGGAATGAGATTTCCCTGCCGCGTGAAAATTTTTGGCCAATTTTCTGTCTCGTGCGGCGCTGTCTGGATTGGATCATGTATATGGTAGAAGGCTTGTCCTTTTGGGGATCCTTCTTATCATACTTTTTGTTGTTGTCTTTTCCGTCCTTCCAATCCTTAACTAGGTGCTTGAGTTTGCCTGATTTGATTAGCGACTCGATATGCTTCTTGAGCTGGATACACTCCTCCGTGCCGTGTCCTTTGTCATTATGGAACTCGCAGAAGCGACTTCCTTGCCGACGTTCCGGGGGAGTGGTCATTGGGGGAGGCCTTGGAAAGTTCGCCCCTTCAGTCAACAAGATCTCCCGGTAGGACATCTTTAGGGGGGTGAACTTGTCATCCGACCGTCCGCCTTTGCTTTGGCTCTTATAGTCCGAGCCCTTGTTATTGTTCTGGTTACCTTGACCGCCCGACTGTCTCCGGGACTGGTCATTTGACCGGTACCCATTTCCTCGGGATGGGTAGGCCGCGGCAACAGCTGTTTCTCCCTCTATGAAATTTCTGACCCTTTCCATGAGGTCGTCATATCTCTCTGGACGCTTGTCGTTGAGACGCCTGATCAGTTCTCTGTCTGTTATGGCGTGCATGTAGTCATAGATTTTCAGGAGTTCTGGCATGGTTCTTGTGCGTGTGCACTCATCATTGAAGCGCTCAGTGAAGGCTTCTGTGGACTCCCCCGACCGTTGCTTGACAGTTGCCAATGAGACCGGATCCCTATTATACTTCTTCCTTTGAGTATAATTGTTCTCAAACGCAGTGCGTAGTTCCGTGAAACTATCGATACTCCGTGGGGGGAGTGCCTCGAACCAGTCACGGGCGTTTCCAATCAAGGTAGAATTGAACATTTGGCACCATATGGGCATGGGCCATCGCTCAATTTTGGCCTGCGTATCAAATATTTTGAGGTGATCCACAGGATCACCGGACCCATCATAAGTCTTGATACATGCCGGCATGCGACGTTTGGTGTCCTCAGAATAGTTCCGTATGCGGAGGGTGAACGGGTCTTCCCTGGGATCCGCCCATGGCCGTGTGAGCCTAGGGTCATCCCGTGGTTCACACCATGGACGCGAGAGGTCCTCTGCTTCCGTATCTCGATAGTAAGGGCCACCATAATACTCATTGTTTGGTGGTGGAGGCGTGCGCCTAGGCCGGCGGCGCTTAGGCGGATGGTCATCTGAGTCCTCCCCAGACGGATCTGGGGACGGTGGTGGTGCCCCGTCTTTTGAATAGGGACCACTTTTTTGAGACGAACCAGGAGCCTTTCTCCCAGTGTTCATTCTATCCCACACACTTGGGCGGCGTGTGGTTCTGGTCAACTCTCGATCTGGCCGCTCGGGTGAGCCATCCGACCTTTCTCCTTCTTGAGACTGCGTTAATTCTTGTATAAGGCGATCTCCTATGCGCTCAAACACATTCCGGGGTTGAGGGTTTTCCTCAAAGGTTCCCTGCTCCTGAGGCCGAGTTCTCCTTTTTCTCCGGTTTTGGGAGGGGGTAGTTGGTCCACTGTCCCCAAAGTTGAGTCTGGCTTGGAGGTTCCTCCCCAGACTCAATCTTGATGCGATCCCTGGGACGATCCTTTCGAAGTTCTGAGTGAGAACTCGAGTAAGATCCTCCTCACTGAGTGGTAGGGCTTCCACTTCTTCCTCCGTCGAGGGTCTGCTCGGTTCCTTGTTAGGAGGGTCTGGCGCACTCCCTGGATCAGGGTTGTCCAAGGTGGAAGTAGGCGGGGGTGTCACCGAGATCGTGCTCGTCACCCCCGCGGGTTGAAAACCGCTACGGTTACCCAGCCCGCCTGCGAGGCGGTTAGGTGATTGGTTGGGGATGAGAATCCCTTCCCCTTGGGACTTCCGGTTCCCGGGATTCACATTCCTGGGGTTAGTTGGCGGATGCCCCTTCGTCATTGGAGATTTGAGATGAGGTTTTGTTCTAGCTTAGTGTTATGGGTCCCACGGATGGCGCCAACTTGTTGATGCAAAAGTTGGTTGATCCTCGCTAAACCCAAATTAGGCTTAATTCGGGTTGGCTGGGCTCCGGCTCCTGCACCAAGTGAATCGTTTGGTTGGGATCCTGCACACTGAACAGTACGCGTTAGGCTTACCGTGGGAATGTTTCCCACGATTAGACTCCGGCGTGAGAGTAAGTAATCGGTTTAAGGTTTATATGAGTTTAGAGTAGAAGTCGTAATACCTTTGTGGGACCCTTGGGGGTTCCTTTTATAGGCAGTGAAACCCTAGTGGGCTTTCACTGATCCTTCGGCCCCAAGGAAGGGATAAGCACCAGAATTAGAATGATTGTTATCTTCTAATTCTGGTAGTGAATATCCTCTCTTATTGGGGTAAAGATATTCCTAGACAGAATATTATTCTGTCTAACCCTATGTCGGCCGTGTCGGCCGTACCGGGCCGTGGGCCGCACACATGTGTGCGGTTACTGTTCATCCAAGCCCATAAGCCTGACTGACATTATTCCACCCATCTGTGATGGGCCGGATACGGGTAGTACCCTTGGGCCGGGTCCATGACCCGGCTGGGGACTATACGTCATCAGTTAACAAAACATTATTCGACTGAAAAGCATGAAAATTGACCTGAAAAATGGTGAACGTTTATGGCTGGATCACCAAGTAATATTTGACTGAAAACATGAATCTGACATGAGTAAGGGCTAAAGCCTATGGGTCGATTTACCAATACAAAATCTGAATGGGCAAGGGTGAACGCCTATGGGTCAGTTCACCAAAACAAAATTCAAATGAAAAGCACATGCGACTAAATATGGTCAGTCCTGTACCAACCTTTTACTTAGTAAAAAACTTTAAGAAGACTGGCTGATAAATGAAGAAAACTGACTGATAAATGCATGAGAAACATGAAAGATAACAACGCCAAAATCTAGGAAGTTCCTAGTGACTACCCACTAGTCACAGGTCATGTTTTAGAGCCTACAGGTCGAACCTTGCGCTCTGATACCATAATTGTAACACCCCACTTGGATAAGTGGACCGTTATGCGTATTTATGGCGTGTCATCAAAGCATAAGGTAAATGTCCTAAAACATTAACTGACCATAATAGAAATACCAGAATCAAACATCGGCAATCCAACCTAAGCTCAAAACATGAAAAAAAATAAAATACTGAAGAAAAAGACTAAACAATGTCCAAATAAGCAGTATAATGTAAGAAGTTCATAAAGTAAGAAGTCCGGATAGCTTCCATTCAATGCACATGCTCTCGGAATCCTAAGAGCGTCCTGGTGTACCTGCCGTTAGAACATGAAAGAACTACGGCTGAGCATAACGCTCAGTGAACGGATATAAAGCATGATAAGGAACTACTGAAATGAAACAGATGATAAAACACTGGAGCTGTAAGACTAATAAGTAAAGTTGCAGCGGAAATCTGTGTATAATCTGTAAGGTCTGATTTATAAATAATAAAGCTGAACTGTTATCTGTTAAATCTGAAAACATGCATTTACTGTATTTTAATTGCCAGAGCTTATATAGGTCATGTGTTGTAACAACCGTGCATGAATAACTGGAGGGGTGACCTCGTCATGCTGTAGAGGGGTGACCTCTAAATAACTGTAGAGGGGTGACCTCTAAATACTGTGTTGGGTGGAGGGATCAGCTCCAATGTGAAGGATGTAGAGCACACACCACATTCACCCTGATAACTTGTAAACTGATAAGCCTAGGATGCATCCATACGCCCCACTAAACATACTGATAAAATGGACAAATTGAACATGAGTGGGACGATGCAGGATATCACTCTCCTACATGTGAGTCACGACACCGGTGCCTCTAGTGCCATGGTTATGGTACCTCCGTAACTAGTACATAAACTGGTCATGCTTGTATATAATGCTGAGGCAATTTATTTAATTATTAATCATGATTACTGATAAGCTTAAACACATACTGGGGAAAACATTTGGCTGCAGACGGGGAATCCTAATCATGCATAGGAAAGGAAGTCCTTACTGAAAGGACGGAAAATCCGTACAACCAATCAGATGGACGAAAGAACAAAGTAATCATAGTAGAGAGATAGGAATATCCGTACCTTTTTCAAATCTCGACGCCTAAAAACAAAAACAAGTGGAAACCTATTTCCCGTCAAATGATCTACACAAATTATGAAATCAATTACTATATACAAATCTAGTTAACTATTTTGGTTTTTACATTTTTTCAATTATGCACCGTGTTTTAACTCATTTAGTCATTAGTCTAAATGTTTACAATTTACTTAATCCTAACCTTTTATTTGTTAAATGATATTATTATGACAAGGACATATATTGATAATAGCAAAACAAATATCAGTTATCATGCAAATGTATTATGTTATCACGCATACTTATTATGCACAACGTTTACCAAGAGATTTAAGAATTCATTTTAGGTTTGCTCTACTGTTTTCTAACAAATGAAATATGTATGTTCGGCACTTGTTATAAAGTTCTTACGCCACTTACGCTAAATAAACTCAACGCAGAAAATCCCATTTGTCATAAATAAACAATCTTTTATAATCGTTTTAGCGATATGTTTCACGGAATAGATTATTTATTAACGAGGTGAACTAGGCTATAATAACAAGATCGAAAGTGATTTAAGATATACCTCACAGCCGAACGGATACTCTGATAAACATCTAAGATTAGTATGCACATCAAGTCATCATGAACGCAAGATTCAATGAGACCCAAATTCACACCGATTAATCAAAACTCGAACAGCCCCAACTAGGACAAACATATATTTGGCCTCTAAACTAGCGAGCAATGAACCGCAAATTAGTCACGAGGATGAATTGGAATTTAACCCACCACAACACAACTTGATAAATTTTCTTGAGCTGAATCTTGTCTCTCTCGTAATTGGTTACTTTTCTTTATGATATCCCGGTTATCATGCATAAAATGACCATTTAGCCGAGAGTTTAGGATTTGAACGTGATATTCGGACGTTAGTTTAGGCTCAATAAAAGAAGAAAATCACTTTCCATTTTGAAACGTGATAAATAACTTGTGGATACAAATTTCACTTTCCATTTGAAATGTGATAAACAATTTGTAGATACAAAATATCTTTGAACGTGACAAACAATGTATATCGTGTTTTAAGTAAATTCCCATGTGTAGTAACTTCGTGATTTTTAATCCTTGTATATTAATATTCGTGACTTGGGTTTTGCGTTTTACCGTGTCATGATTTATTTATTAAACGTAATGCTTGTCGTGTACATTTAATATACTTGATATCTTGTCGTGAATTAATTAATTAAAACTTATAACTAATCTGTAATTTCATGTAATTAATATTTTCATGGATTTTCATGCGGGTTTTACACATACAATAGGCTATTGCCTTCAAAACCATTATACGAACCAATGTCATAAAAACATCATACAATACGTTTTATAACGTTGTATAGAGTTAAATAAAAACCGTTATATGAATATGGTTATGTAAAACCAAAACACGAACATAATATCAATAATAAGACCCCGTATTGCTGGTCAGGCAATATATTGTAACACAATTCGTACATTAGTAGTTTCAATATTGGATTATTATAAGCCGCATGACATTGCTACCTTACTATAACAAACAACGGGTAGCTAACCTGAAACTCATTTGACCATCTAAAACAGTGTGTCGTCACGCTTATATAATTCTTCTCATACATAAATTCACTTACCAATAAATGTGGCACAACGAGGATCAATCGTCAAGGCGCGAATTGGGGTGATCTTCCCCAAATAGTACTATTATATGCATAAGCGTCTACCAAATCCCGGTAGTTAACAATTCATGCTAATGGGACTTTTAGTGACATAACCTAACTAATAATAATCCATTTCATTTCATTCGTCAGGTCATATAATCATTCATCGGGTCATATAATCATTCGGGTCCAAATCAATAAGCAAACAATCGGGACAACTGGTGTCCTATTTTATTAAAAGTAACATGTTATCTCCCTCGCGGGTTTATAAAACATATCATAAAAACATTTAAAAGAGTGCGAGGCTATGAACTCACGTTTATTGGGAAAGGCGGTTATCGGCGATTTGGATGTATGGTACGTGCTTCAATCACGGAAACCTAGACAAATAATACTCGTCTTAGACTCTTGTCCAATGACTTTATAAAAACAATGGCTATGTATATATATGATGATATTACAAGTATGATGATGATCAAGTGGGATTTTTATATCTTCATACACATTATAGTGTTATGTGTTAGTCAAATTTTTGAGTAGTTACACTAGTTTCAATCCAATTCCATATTAAGGCCCAATAAGCCCATTAGAAGCCCATTAAGAGTTTAACTCTTTATATTAGTCCATTTATACTATTAATATCAGGCCTTTACTCATATTTTGGGCCCAAGTGAGCTAAGCCCAATGAGTAAGTCCATTAGTGTTTAGCCAAACTTGTCGGGTTAATAGTCCAATAAGGCTATTTTGGCCCGTTAATATCCATAAGTTATAAAGCTCGAGTTTTATCAGTTTTTACTTGTCATATGTACTTATACATCAGTATATGAGTTATAAAAATTTTACATTAGACGGGTCCGACCGTCTAAGGTTTATTTGACGAAAACCGTTAGTTTTACAGTTTTAGCTGAAAAGACGTAAAACTCATGTTTTTAGTTTTATAACTTATAAAACTTATTAATTTGCCATTTTTATAAAATGTCTCATATATTTATTAAAATACATACTTATTTATATGTAGTATATAGTTAGTGGGTTTTAAGTATACATTTTATATTATATTTACTTGAGTGCTAATATTATACTATATACTTTTATTTTACAAATCTGATTATGATTTTCACTTTCACCATTTTTATCATATCTTGAGTTATACAAGGAAATAGAAGCTCATTTTTGGACAACACAAACTACATGATGGGTACTACAATTAACTCAGTTTTAGCTACTGCTCAATCAACCTCTAAATATCTCTAACAGTTCGTCCAAAACAAACTACTCAAATTTGAACTTCAATATTGTTTTTATCATATCTCACTCATTTGATGGATTCCATTGTGTGGCCAAATCTCACATATGTACAAGTAACTTACCTTACTTTATATTAAATTATCCAAGCCACTTTAACAAGTTATCATCTAGCTCTTTACTGTTTTATACAGCCTACATATTTAGCCATGATTTTAACATCCTTTCAAGTCGATGCTACTTCAAGACGTAAACCCAAATTTCTTCCCAAAAATGAGTGAGTTCATAATATAACATTAAAATAATGTTTTTAAATAATACTTGAGAATAAAATATCGATCATAAATTGACGGATTGTCACACTTGAGATACAAGAAAATGAGGAAACAAGCGAAAACGAAAAAATAGCTATTTCTTGCAAAATATTTGAGAACATCTTACAAAATTTGGTCACTATTTCTTATTTTGACTACTTGTTAAGGAAGTATTATGAAAAATGTCTTATAACATTGTTTGATTGGTATATAGACCCTACAGTTGTGAACAAGAAATTCTTTGCAGAAAATGCGCCGCACAATTCAAATTGTGCGCCGGCTTTTCTGTTTGGCACAAAAGTGCGCCGCACTTCTCAAATGTGTGTCGCACAACTGGGAAAGTAGAACAAAAAAATTGCTTATAACGCATTTAAAAAGAGATTTTCATCAAAACTAATATGTTGCCTTAAGACTACAGGATATGAAATGTCATTTTGATTTTATGGCACTAACATACTAATGTTTCTTTTGATGTGTTGTTGTTTTATGATGGATCCAAATACTAGCTTGGGTAGACTATGCTTAGGAGTGGATGAGCATATTAGCCTAAATGACAAAATTGAATCAGAAGCAGAATGGGCAGGATCTGAATGTAAGGACTCAGCCGATAGCGGGATTCAAAAGGTCCTAGCTTTCTATCGTTTGGAAGACTTGACACCTAGTGAGAAATACTCAATGCCATGCCATGTGGAAGGTAAATTTGCCTATGATGGGCAAGTTGACTTGAAAATGGAGAGAAGTTTTGTTAGCAATGAATTTGTAGTGGAGCTTGGCCTAACCTACAAAACGCATCGTAATGGGGACAAGTAGATGGATAAAAAGCTCATTGTTATGATCAAGGACGAATTGTTTTTCGTCGACTTCTTTGTCAATCCGGAAGAAGATGATTGTGAACCGTGTCAATCTTTGGGAGATCTTTCCTAAAGCAAGCCAATGCACAAATTGATATCACTTGTGGCATACTCACCTTATGGCCAAAAGTGCGTGAAAGCTTGGACTTTAAAGAAATTAACGAGATACTTGATAATCTCGACTTTGATGAATTAGCACCTATTGAAAACGAGGAGTTGATGCTCCTAGATTTGTTTGTGATATGGGAAAAGGAAAGAGAAATAAAGGAAAACAGCCCGCTCATGCTTACAAATTGAACTATAATGGTGAAGGACCTTCTCTCACCATTAATAAGCCCTTAACTAGAGAAGAACTATCAATAAAAGAGTTGAGGGAAGACATTGAAGAAAGAGTAATGTTGTTAAACATGAATCGACCTATCATTGAAACATTAAAATATAGTGATAAGTATAAAATGATTGTTGATGGGGTCTTGCTTGATAAGTTGAAAGTTGAAGATGGGTTAACCTCGGAATATGAAGATGTGGCTATCCAAATACTTCGTGAAAACAATGTAATAAAATAAAAAGAAGATTCGGGTTATTTTGTCCTACCAATAAGGTTGGAGGGTAAAACTACATACAATGCTTTGGTAGATACCAGTTTGAATGTTAATGTCATGCCACTTGGAATCTTCAAAATGTTAGATGTTGGAAGAGTCAAACCAAGGTTTGATCGTATCAAAATGCTTGATCACTCCTACGCGGAGGGATTTGGGAGTTTGCTCGGAGTTTTATGCCAAATAGGGACGACCACAATACTAGCCGATTTTATGCTTCTCGATATTCCTATTGATCGAGACATTCAACTAGTGGTTGGAAGGAAGTTTTTGCACACCGTTGGTGCAAAGGTAGATGTTGGAAAAGCTATCATGACTAGCTTTGATAGGTTCGTCCATCAAACATATAATGTGCTAAAAGCTAAAAAACATGATGATAGTGATGATGAAGATGATAAGCACTACACCGTGAAAAGAGATGAAAACGGTATGCCGATTTATGGTCCACATTTGCAACCATGGACGAAACTAGAAGAACTATTTGATGTTTCACTAAGTAAAAGGAACTACCATAACCCTTTCTTTGATATTTGTGTGTACAAGAAAATTGTGGGGATGCTTGGAGTACTTCTCGTATCATTGAAATACAAAGATTGGCAAGTGGGAAACAAGCGAGAATTTGAGAATATTGCTAAGGATGGAGATAGCGAATGGCATGTTGCCATAGTCATTGTTGATCCATGTGGAAAGAGGTACAAAAAAGTGTACGAGACAAAGGACATCAATAGAGAGGTCTCGGGACGTTTGATGTAGTGGTTTTACTACTCTTTAGGAAAAGAGCGTAAAAAGCAGCAAATATTAAGTGTCGGTTTAGGAAAACCAAGCACTAATGACCAAATTAAGTTCAAGTTCGTTTCCCAAGGAGGCAAGTGTGTTGTGTAAAGAAATGATTAACTTTGTGATTACAATTATCAAGAAAGAAAAAGAGAAAGGATGACAGTTATGATTACGAATTAAACTAAGACGAAAAGTCGTGCACGTAAAACCGTAGAATATGACAAAATTTAAAAATTAACCTAAAAATTCCTAGAAAATTGAAATAAATCCAAAAAATATAATTAGAGTTCACAAAAAATCAAAAATCACTCAAACCTTTTATTTAATTAAATATTAATTTTTTAATGCTAATTAAAGCCCAAAAATCAATTTAATTAATAAAAAACTAAAATGAGATTTTTCACTTTGTAAACCTCTAAAATGACTTAACTAAATTAAAAACTATTTTTGAGAATTTTAAAATTAATTAAAACTATTTAAAAATGATTAACTAAAAACTTAAATTAATTCTAAAATTTAATCAAATGACACTAAAATTAATCTAAAAATTTTAAAATTCCTAACTTAATGTATTTGAACTAAGAAAATGAAAAACTTACAAAAATCTAAAATTTAATTTTTAATAATAAAATAATAATAAAATATTAATAAAAATCCAAAATTTATAAAAAATTCTAAAAAGTTGCAAAATAGTTTACTTTAACCTAATAAACATAGAAATGAACTTGAAATTACCAAAATACCCCTAATGGGCCTTCAAATGGGCCAAAATGAAAAATAGTCCACTATATTGGGCTTTTTGGCCCAATAAGCAAAAAGTTGTCCAAATAAGCCCAAAATCACCTACTTGACTCAAAATTCAATTTTAAGAACAAAACTCTAAAGGCCCAAAAGCTGAAAATGAGCTTATCACAGCTTAATTATCAACAGCTTATTCTTATTGGGCTCTTTGGCCCATTAAGCCATAAGCTAATGCCATAAGCTCTAATTTGACACACAAGCTTCTTTTGGGATACTTAAGAGATCAGTGAAAAGAAATTTTAAAAAAGTCCAAGAAATAAGCCTGAAATAAGCAAAAGCTCTCTACAGAAAACGACAAAATAGTCGTTTTTGAGTTCTAGGCTACCTCAAGTATTGATTCGACTTGAAAAAGGTTTTAAATGACCAAACTAAGCTTAATAATCAAAAAGATTTAAAATAAGCACAATGAATAAGCTAGAAAAAGCAATAAGCACTTAATGTAAAAGTCAACTTGTTTGGTTTTCTAGTCAAACCTAAAAGTCAAATCCTAAAAAGCTCCAGATTAGTTCAATGGGTGAAATGAGGAAGATTGATTACAAAAAATAAGTTTTTGCAAGTCCAAATAAGCTAGAATAGCTTATGAATAAGCTGATGATCAAATTACACTAGCAGTGGCTAGCAACAGGGGAAGGAGTTCCCACTGCTTGACTATTTTGACTTTTTGTCTTATATGGATTTTTGTTGGATTCAAGCCACAAAAAGGCACCCTTATAACCAGTGGGTTATAAGGAGTCAATAGCAATCACAAAAACATAAATCCTTTCAGCCAATTAGTACAGTTTAATCAAAACATCATCAGATATGACACAGACATGTGCATAAGCAGTTTTCACACAAATAAGCAGTTTTAGCAAGAATAAGCCAACCAAATTGAACCAAATGCACAGAACAGCTTATATTAATTCAAATGAACATAAGTTAACTGGTTTCATGCAATGATTCAAGGTTTAGAACAAGATTCAAGGCAATAAATGTTACTGATGAACAAAGAACAAGTAGATTTCAAACTTTTCTGATGTACTTGACCACAAATCCAATTTCAAACCCTCAAATCTTCTTAACAGGTTATATAAACTTTGTTTAATCACTTGTTAGCCCTAAGCATGCATACAATCTATGTGGTTCCAAGATCTTAGGTCAAAACAAGCAGATTTCAACAAGTTATAGCACAATCAAGAATATGATGTTCAAAAGCCAAAAACTTGCAGATAATAGCACACAACCAAGTATTTATCAGATACAAGCACAAAACAACACTTAACAATAACTCAAAATCAAATTGCAAGCTCAAATCAGTAAACCCAAACACCCCTTTCACTTTTTAATCATAGATTTAACAAAGCAAATGTGTGATTCAGTTTAACCCAAGCCATCATAACATCAATATCATGCAATATTAAGCAGATTCAAGCCACAAGAACAAAAATTATAACAGTAGAACACAAAATCACAAAAATCAAGTACTTTTATCAAATTTTGGGTAAGAAGTCTCAAACCTCATGAATGTACATCCACACTAACGAATTTTTGAGCTTATGTGCCTAGATTAACAAGGCACAAGCTTCCACAAAGATGCTAAGAGTAACAAGGTTAGAACAAGTAATATTTCAAACTGAAAAATGAAAAATAAATCTGACTAATGCAACCTTTGTACCCACTCCTTGATTATCCCCAAACCACAAGCTTACAACACCTTGATAATCTCCTTATCAGGGTGCTATAATCACTTGCAATCCAAAAATTCCAAGGATGTACCAAAGAACTTAGCAATATATATCAGATTTTGGAAATCTTTGTAATTTCTTGCACAAGGTTTGAAAACAGGTTTTGATACTTCAAAATCATAAACAAGCATAGAATAAGGTTGGCACTTGGATTTCTTCAACACTTCAAACACGTTTTCATTAAGATTGAAAAAGGATTTACAGAAATGTGAACAATGGAAAAACCAAGAGCAAAGACTAATGTTGTAGCCCTATGCCTTTATATAGGCTACAATGATTCTAGAAAAGCTGAAAAAACTATAAACCCTAATGTGTAGAAGTCCCAAATTACCCTTGTCGAATTTAAAAACCTTGGAATCATGTAATATTTTCTTGGCAGTGTGTAGAGTGGATAGCTGTTGGAATTTGATCAATGGCTCATATTAAGCTTAAGTTTTAAGCTTGGATGTGAGTGGTAGATTTTCTGGCATGTTTGTCTTCTTCCCCAAAAAACGTGAGCAGGGCATGTTCATGTGACTTGTTGGTTGATGAGGTGGAAAGTTTAAGACTTGGGTTTTGTTAAGTGTAACCTTAATCATAATTCTGGAAAGAATTAAGGTTTAATTGTGAGTAAATAACAAAAGCCCAAATTTGTTAAGAACATGATGAACAAGGGGTTTGATCCGTTTTAAGGTTTAAAAGGAGTGTTTAGCGCGTTTATTAACTAATCAGATTTAATTAGTTAAAAATGTTGAGTGGATTTGTGAGGTGGCAAGGAGATGAGTGGTGATCTGAGCCCCCTAGAATCTGACAAGGAACAACTAGGTAACGAGGGGGTATCACGTCATAGTACAAGAAACAATGAATTACAGTTCATACAAAGCTGACAAAATAAAAACATGTACATTACATCATAAAAGGTCAGAGTTTTTAACATAGGTCCCAGAGTTTTAAAAGCGAAAAATTATATTATTTCGTCTCGATTTATAACAATAAGTTGCCCAAAAGATTAAATAAACTTCTGATAGTTTATATAAACAAATGTTTCACAAGCATCACAGAAATCTCCAAGCTGCGATAATATCATGCGGGCTCCCATCCAAGCAAAGCTAAGTAATAATACCTGAGATTAAACATGTAAAATCGTCAACATAAAGTTGAGTGAAATTCATAGGTTTAGCAGTAAAGGTGTGGAACACAAGCATTCAGTTGTAAAACAAGTAGTGTGGAGTATGGTTATATACATCAACCATAGTCCGAAACCATTATTATTGTTGTTCAGTTCATGAACCGAAGCTTAACTCAATGTAAGTTCCTCTAGGGAGTATTCAACCTAAATACTCAAGTAAATAAACGAATATCAGTGCATCAAGGTACTTGAGACGGGGACTGTCAATCTCGATGGATCCACGCACAACATTCGCGCTTAGTACTCGAAATTAACGGTTCATGATCGGGAGAGGAAACTCAAGGCTAGACTAAAAAGCAATAATAATATTGAAAACCTAAAATCATACATGTTCTGGATAGCATACAAGTTCTAGATAGCATACAGTTTTTAAATGGTTGTGTTCCACCATGTAAAATCTCACCCCGTGTTTAGAAACCATGTACAAGTAAAAAGGGGCTATGAACTCACCTTAGCTACGAGGTAAGTCAATCACGGTACTCAGCAACTTAGTAGAAACGGTAGTGGTAGACGATCGTCGACGATATGGATGCCCGGGAAAACGAAAGCCGCAACCTATCAAAATAAGGCGCGCGCTAAGACTCGAACTCGAAATCGATGTGTACCAAATATAATATGACTCAAATGTTATCAAAATATACACGTTTCAAAATCATTGACACGAATCAAATGAATACATTTATCCAACGTTACACGTTAAAACACTTGAAAATGACTCGTCATACGATGCCAAGTCAACGCAAGTCAAACTATCCTTTAACCTTATTTGGACTAGTAGCTAAGTCATTTATATTGACTAAGCACTTGAGTAAGTCACCATGTCCGATGGTGAATACTCAAACTCACGCAACACAAGCATTGAACTATGTGTCCAAAATAAAATCAGCAAATACACCCCGAATGTACACACCGATCTACCCTATCTAGACATGTCCATTTTACATGAAAATTGGTGTCAATGTCACTTATAACCTGTATAAGACCTCACCAAAATTTGAGCCAAATTTCACACTTTAAAATCCATCAGCTCGACACTTTACTCGACTCCAAATTTTAGGACAGATTTGTACACTTGTTTTGTAACGCCGTTTGGACCACTTTAAAAGTACAATCTCGACGATCCGTCTTTTGAAATCACTACTAGACTCATCAAACTCAGTTTGTAAACTTTGAAAATCAGTAGTATAAACTATCTAACCAAGCCTAAAGTCCCCGAGAGTCGACCAAAAATCAGCCACAATTTCAGATTGTGCCGACTTGCGTCTCCCGGTACACGAAAACTAAAACTAGCATAACTTTTGACTCGTAATGACTTAGAAGCTCTATCTTATACCAAAACGACCGTATCGGAAAACTCTACAATAATTTAAACTAATCTTAGCCTTTCACAGAACTTAAACCCACGAAGCATACTGTCTAAGGCTGTTGTCCCAAATTATCTTTTTAGAAAACATGACAAATCAAATTTTCAACCAAATCCACTCATTCCCATGCCTCTAGGATCACTATACTAACATACCCATCATCTAAACACTCCTAAAAACACTTGCATGTAAAATCTAACAAAATCAAAGATTAAAAACAAGACTTTTAAGGATTAAAATGTGATGATCATACCAAAAATAAGACATGCAAGATGATTTAAACATCAATCCACCATGGAATTATAAAATCTTCAATTTTTGATGCATGTGTTCAAATTTAGTACCAATGGAATCACAAGAATATTTCTAACATGGGTCTAATTTTTATTTTAAGAAATTCATGATGGATGGTGGTGTTTTGTGGTGGTGGAGTAGCGGAATAAATGAGGAGGAGGGAGGAGTTGGTGTATTTTTTTAGCTAGTGAAATGTGTGTTTTATTTTTAAGTAAAATTGTTTATATAGTGCTAGTTAAGTGGAGGGGCTAATATTGCCAACTTTGAAACTTGTGGACTTAAAAACAATTAATAGTTTTAAAGGGTAGAAAATGGTTATTGGTAAATATTGAAAATATTTACGGGGCTCGGGTTTCGTAAAAATACTTTTCAAAAGTTACAATGCATCATAAAAATGATTATACGATTTCTCGACACGACTTAATACGTAATTAAAACGAGATCATCAAAAATATTAATTATCGAAACAATCGATAAATAAACGTAAACTTTTGGGCATCCGTCGGTATCGCGATCACTAGAAATTCTCGTTGTACATTGATTTAGAATAAACTCGTTGTAAAACGCACGCGGGTGATTTTAAATCAAAAACTTTGATTTAAATTAAATATGGAAAAATAAAATAAAAATTTTATAATTCCATACAAAGTATTGTCAATGAACAGAAAATACTTAAAAAGTATAATTCATTTAAAATTTAAGAATCTCAGGATTTACATATAGCAATACAAAAAAACGTAATACGTTAGAAAATGCAAGAAGCACGAATAAAAAGAATAAAATAATGCTGGGAAAGTACGGGTTCTCACAGGTGATTGGCTGAAATCAGTTAGTGGGGCACGTGGCATGCCATGACTGGTTAAGGTAAGTTTGAGGTCGCCCATGTTTAACCCCTCAATTCCTTTCTTTCTTTCATTTCAGTTTTAACTTGCAACAACTCTGAATCCTTTGTTAACAACTTTTGTTTTTCATACTTTTGCCACAAAAGGTTTCCAAAAGTATTATTAAGGGTATTTCTTGCCAATTCATGATATTTGAAGGGCTGTTTTGGCATTTTCTTTAAACTTTATGGTGTTGACTTGCATTGACTTCTTGGAGGACTAATAATGACAAGTCTTAATTTTTGAGGGACCATTCTTGCCAATTCTTCAAAGTGGAGGGTCCTTTTTGCAATTTGACAAACTTTAAGGACCAAACTTGTAATTATGAATAAACAAGGGTTTAAAGTTTTAATTCTTCAATATTGGAGGACCCTTCTTGTTCAATCTTCAATTCTTCAAGGGTTATTCTTGGAAAATCATCACTAGGGCTTGGTTCATTGTGCGGCTTCGTTTACCGTGTTCGTTTTTGCTTGTTTCTTGTGATCTTTTGTCATTTTCTCAATATCCGTACCTAAAATACACATGTAACAAACACAAGCATAAATTTGGCATATTTCATGATATTTAATGCATTTTAAGCCCATTTTGGACGATGAGACTATGTATAAAAGCAGTCTCATCACTCCCCCATACTAAACCATTGTCGTGCCCTCACGCAATGCTAGAATAAAGTATCGTAGCACCTCCAAAATTCATTTTATGCACTTTTATTGAATGATAAACTTGCTAGACTACTACTACTTGCGTTTTAGACATAATGTATGATTTTCATCGCAAAATGGGACGTTTAGGTTCATAGAACAAGAACACGTGGATGCTTCGTTAGAAATAATTTCGTCGTCCTTGATTTTCACCCCAATTCCAATGAAGCATGCAACGAGATCATTGTCATTATAAGTTAGTAATGCTAACACTACTCATATGCCCTAATCACGTACTTATCCTCCCATTTTCCTAAGTGGTATCTATTATATTTTATTTTTGTCTTGAATGCTCACGAGGATACATTTTTTACTTATGCGATGATAGAGATTTAGGTCTAAAAATAGAGTCATAACGGTGTAACCAAGACCATCGAATTAATAACCCCCCTAATAGACAACGATGTCAAAAAATTAAGTCAACAAGAAGGATCGATAAACACGGTTTTATAACGGTTTTGAACATGAGACTTATTACCAAGACTTTTATACGCCCCCTAACGGATGGGCCTTATTATCATAGGTTAACCTCCATCTTTTATTCAACTTCGCCATGAAGCTTTTATTATGACTTCAGTCTTGCCTTTCCTTTTACATAACCTCGCCATGAGGTGTTTATTATGGCCAAAGACGTATATCCTCACGCTAAAAGTGAATTTTAGATCTTTAAAGCTTCAAAGATTAAGGCATAATTCACTTTCAATTTCGCATATATTTTCGGCCTTGTGAGCTTCAAATTGTTTGCTTGATTTAGGTGAGCACTTGAAATCTTATTATTAGGTGAAGCTTTTGATTATTCGGGTTACCTTAATGTCTTCCCAATTTATTTACATGGAAGCTACTAGAAAAGACTAGTAACCAACAATCAAGACTAAACCGCTAAGCCAATACTTATTAAGCAAAATATATATACAAGCGAAGGGAGAATAAGCAAACAACGAGAACACATGAGTTTTTGAAAGAATACGAATACTCTACGTTTAGCATAGTAACTTATAATTAACTCTATCATTTCTCGTCCTCATCTAAGAGACTTAGCCTAATGTGAAGTTAAGGAATCGAAGCTAAGTGCTCAACACGCATGGTCGAGTCAAAAATTACTCTTATTCTCGCCATCGGAAAATCTACATTCGTGTCTTCAAACACTTATAAAACATGAGAAAAAATTTAAAATTTGGCCATTTTTAGCCTTATTTTGCAACAAAAAGATAAACAAAAAGATAAACTTTGGAAAGCGTGAAGGTTTGGCAAGGCAAGTATCTATTCACCCCCCCCCCCATATTAAAGTTAAACATTGTCCTCAATGTTTCGAGTCTAAGGGTTGGAAACCCCCATACTAGAGACGTAGTCGAATGCTTAAACTAGCATGCAAAGGTTGTAACCGTTAAATTAATAGTCGTTTATGAAGTGTGCTATAAACCTAAGGTTAGAACATCTAAGGATATATCATGGATATTGAGAAATTCTTCAAACCAAACGATCGAGTGCTCCCATAAAACGAACACGAGAGGCTCCAATCGTGAAGATCATGATCATCTAAAAACCACATATCACAAACAACCATGGAACAAAGGTTGGAAGGGCATAAATCCCCTCACGTTAACTACATTAGAAAGCGATAATATTACATGGGATAAGCATGGGACTCCCCCACGAGGCACCTCGATTTTTGATTACCGAGTCTTGGGCTCGACTCGATCCCCTCAATACTAATTATCATTGGGGAAGGTGATTTGGTCGAGGTAGTTCAAAGAGGGAATTTCCCCGCCAAAGTAGTGCTTCAACCTATGTCCATTCACCTTGAAATTAGGGCCATCATTTTGAGCTAGCTCGATGGTCCCATAAGGAAAAACTTGGGTAACGAATGGACCCGACCAACAGGATTTCAACTTGCCGGAAAAGATTTTCAAACGTGAGTTAAAAAGCAATACTTGATCTCCAATGTTAAAAACCCTGTTTTTAATTTTCGAGTCATGAAACATCTTAGTCTTTTCTTTATAAATCAATGAATTTTCATAAGCAATGTCTCTCAATTCATCCAGTTCATTCAATTGCATTTTCCGGTGTTTTCCCGCGGTCTCAATATCATCATTACAATGCTTAAGGGCCCAATAAGCTTTGTGTTCGAGTTCAATTGGCAAATGAAAATTCTTCCCATACACGAGCTTATAAGGAGTGCACCTGATGGGTGTCTTATAAGCGGTCCGTAAGGCCCATAAAGCATCGTCCAACTTATCCGACCATGATTGTCGGTTTTCTCCGATCGATCTCTCCAAGATCCTTTTCAACGCTCGGTTTGAAACCTCAACTTGCCCACTCGTTTGTGGGTGATAAGCCATAGAAAGCCGATGTATAACCCCATATTTCCTTAGGACCCTTTCGAATTGGTCGTTACAAAAATGGGTTCCACGATCGCTTATAATCGCACGAGGGGTTCTAAACCGAGAAAACAAGCTTTTTAAAAACTTGACTACCACACGAGCATCGTTCGTGGGCAAAGCCTTAGCTTCCACCCACTTAGATAGGTAGTCAACGGCGACAATGATGTACTTATTACCACGAGATGATGGGAACAGCCCCATAAAATCAATTCTCCAAACGTCAAAGATCTCACACACTTGGATGATGTTTTGTGGCATTTCATCGTTTTGTGAGGCTTTTCCTTGTCGTTGGCATGAGTCACATGACTTCACAAGTGCGTGTGCATCTCGGTAAATAGTAGGCCAAAAGAAACCAGCATCAAAGACCTTCTTAGCCATGATATTAGCACCGTGGTGACCACCCGTGGGTCCCTCATGGCAAGCTCTAAGGATATTAGAAGCTTCGGTGTGTCGAATAATTTGATCCACACAAGTCCGAAAGAGGTAAGGGTCGTTCCAAAAATAGAACTTGACGTCACGAAAGAATTTTCGTTTTTGTTGAGTCGTCATACCCTTGATGATGAAGTTTCCCGCATGGTAATTTGCGATGTCCGCAAACCATGGGGTGGATGAATCAAGCTTAGAATTCACTACATCAAGTGTCTCGAGAGGAAATGTTTCGATGATTTCCTTTGGCTTATAAACACTTTGGTGAGGATCTTCCAAATGAGAAAGATGATCGGCCGCTATATTCTCGGCTCCTTTTTTGTCAAGGATTTCGACATCAAATTCTTGTAGGATGAGAATCCAACGAAGTAATCTTGGCTTTGCATCTTGTTTAGCCATGAGATACTTGATAGCCAAATGATCCGTATACACTATGCATCGAGTCAAGACGAGGTAAGGTCAGAATTTCTCAAATGCATACACCATGGCAAGGAATTCCTTTTCCGTGGTAGTGTACTTAAGTTGAGCCTCGCTCATCGTCTTGCTAGCATAGTAAATAAGCAAGAAGTGCTTTTCATGACGTTGCCCCAATACGGCCCCAATAGCGTAATCACTAGCATCATGATAGGTGTGTAAACACCCATCCTTTTTACCACTTAATTACAATAATAACCGAGCCAAAACGTGTATTTTATGTCTTTTATGTCGGAATTATGCGTGGTTTGTGTTTTTGTTGTGATTTAGGACGAAAAGGTGAAAAGTGGATAAAACACGGGCATTCACGGGCTTTTATTAAAGAAAAAGATGAAAGACGGAGTCAAGAAGTCAAGAGTGCAAAAAGAACGGAAGTCCAAGACCAATTCTGAAGATTTATCGAAGAAAATGTCAAAAGACGGAAGTTTACTTAAAGTTGAAGAACTCAAGTCTACTTTATTGAAGAATTAAAAGACGAGTTCAAAGAAATCCCGAGCCAAAAGTCATTAAAAGTCCAAGATTAAAGAAGATAAGAAGAAAAGAACTAAGCATGCAATTAACAAAGAGATTAAGAAGGAAGGGCCTAATGATGCAATTAAGAGAAAATGAAGGAGGGGAGGAAGCTTCCTAATCCTCCCCTATATATAGATTAGATGTTAATCATTTTATTTTGTTGGCTAATTGTGACAATTAGTTCTTCCACCTTTAATTACCTTGTCATTTAAATACTTGTCAAATTTAAATACTTGTCTTGCACCTTAAATTCCTTTCATTTCAAGTAAGTTTCCATTTAATTCTTGTCAATCTTTACTTTATCTTGTTAATCTCCTATCTACCTTTCTTGATCTTTGATTTTTATGTTCATGTTTATGTTTATGTTCTTATTTTGATCAAAGTGGGTTTTGATTATTGTGGTTAGTTTTGTTAGTTTTATTGATTTGGATAGTTTGTTTATGCTTATTGGATGTTTTGTTATTAGTTTAGTTTAATCTTGTGTTTGATTTTGGTTAAATTTGTGGTTAGATTCGTGTTACTGTATTTCCCTGTTCTTCGGGGGTGTTTGTTTCTGTTACTGTGATTCCCAGGAAATTTCCGGATCAACTCTTTGTTCACAAGGAAAACTTCCGAACCAAGGTTCCCCAGGCCAGAACTTCCGAATCAGAAAGTTCTGAATCAGGAGTTGTTCATCCGGAAGAGTTCCGGACCATAGTCTTCCGACAGGAGAAGAAGTTCTTTCATTCGGAACATTAGAAGTTCCGAACGAGCAAAGACTTCCGAACCAAGCCGGCTCACTCGGAAGAGTTCCGAATCAAGTCCTCTTGTTCACTCGGAAGAGTTCCGAATAGAAAACTTCCGGATCAAGTCTTCCGGATCAAGGAGTTCCGAATCAAGGGTTTCGCAGAAACTTCCGAATCAAGCAACTCATTCGGAAAACTTCCGAATCAACATCTTCCGAATCAAGACTTCCGGATCAAGGATTTCTTTCATTCGGAACATTTCATTCGGAAGTATTCCGGATAAAGGACTTCCGAACCAAGGCTTTGTTCCAGTTGAGTTCCGAATCAGTAAAGTTCCGAACGAAGGATTGTTTTGGATAAGTGACATATTCAGAATAATTTGTTCCGGATCAAGGATTTTGGTAATATTCGGAGCGAAGAATAATCATTCCAAACGAAGGTGACATTCCGGATGAGTGACTGTTCCGAACGAAGGATTATTCTGAATGAGCTGTATTCAGGTTCTTTTTAGTTTTCGTCTTTGATTTTTAATTTCAAGCTTTATTCTTCCCGCCTTTTTCCTTAGTCGCACTTTAAGTAAATTCTGCTTTAGATTTATTTTAGCTTTGCCTTAGTTTAAGTTTTAGTTGCGTTTTAAGTTTGCCTTAGATAGATTTACGTTTGCGTTATTTACTTTTAGTACCTTTTAATTTCAGTCAAGCTTTTAAATACTTGCACTTACTTTAAATTAGTTTTAGATTTACATTAATTGCACTTTTACTTTAAAGTTTCGCACTTTTATTTTAAAAACAACCAAAATATTCTTTTTCACCAAAAACAATAGAGTCATACTTTAAGCCGGAAATCAATTCGTTAAGATACCGAGAACTTAACTTTCTTACCATACAAAATCTAGTCATTAAAATGGCGCCGCTGCCGGCTCTTTTCGTAAATTAACGGTTTTCTGTGAGAGACGCGTTGCTTTTGGGATCCGTTCACTTGTGAGCGTTACTTTTCTTGCACAAAAAATTTTCAAAAAAATCATAAAAATTAAAAATTGCTAAAAATCCATAAAAATTAAAAATTTCAAAAATCGAAAAGGATTTTATCTTTATTGTGTATATATATTGTTTTTGTGTTTGGTTTCTTTTTCTTTTGCATTTTCAGGTGTATGCGTACTAGATCTTCTAATTATCAAGAGCCCGAGACTCAAGAAGATTTAAGTATGTCAGGTGTTAACAACAACAATAATCCACCGCACCTCAATAATAACAACAATGTTCTTCCACAGCCCGATCTTCGGACAATGGAGGAGCTTTGTCAACCTACCATGTTTGGACGAGGAGGACCGATTGCGCCGATGCAAATCAACGCTCCTGAGTTTTCGTTGAAGCACCACATGATTCAGCAAGTGAAAACTAACCCATTCTGTGGATTGCATGATGATGATGCCAACAAACACCTCGACAAGTTCATTACAATCACCCAAAGCATGAAGTTGCCTGGTGCCACAATGGATGTTCTTCGCCTATAACTCTTCCCACATACTTTATCATATCATGCCGAGAAATGGTTTGATCGTCTCTCGAAGAATTCTATTCACACTTGGGATGACATGACTCAACGCTTTTTGTCGCGCTACTTTCCACCATCCATGGTCACGAGCCTTCGTAATCAAATCAGCGGTTTCATGCAAGATCCCGATGAATCTCTTTTTGATGCTTGGGAAAGATATAATGTCTTGATTGATCGTTGTCCAAACCACAACATGCTCCCTGTCACCTTAATTGATACTTTCTACAACGGTTTGACTTTTCGAGATCGTGATACAATTAATGCAGCCGCCGGTGGCACATTCATGAAAAGGAGACCCGAGGAGTGTAGAGAGTTAATTGAGAACATGACTACTCACCACAAAAACTGGGATTCCTATGCTTCTTCAAGGAACAACCCGAGAGTCAATGTTTCTTCTACCTCAGCAAACCCTGATATGACCGAACTCACCCGCATGATGACTGAAATAAGCAAAAGTATCATGCTTCTCGCTTCAAACCAACAACAACAACAAGTTAAAGCGGTTGCTAATCCTTGTGAAACATGCGGCGGTCCTCACACATACACCGATTGTCCTTCTACACAAGGAAATCCGGAAAATGTGTATGCAGCTTATGGTAATTATTCACCGGAAAATTACCAAGCTCGACTTCAAGGGGATCGAAATTTGCTGAGTTACCGGTCAAACAACTACCTTTCACCCGGTTTGTCTCCTCAAAACCAAAACCCCGCCAACAACTACAATAGAAGCAACCAAATCCCACCAAGAGCTTCTAATCCTTATCACCCACCCGCCCAACAAACCCTACCCATTAATCCCGATGTTGAAGCCATCATGAGAACCCAAGGTGAGCAAATCAAGAATCTACAGAGCCAAATTATCAATCTGAAAGGAGATATCACAAAGCAAGGAAATGAGATAAGATCCGAGCTTCGCGATAATATCCAATCGTCCTTCAGCAATCAAACCAATGATTTGAAGAATATGCTTGCTAGTTTCTTGCCCGCAGCTCAACCTTCTACTTCGAGTTCTCTACCTTCAAACACCGTCACCAATCCGCGAGCAAATGTGAGTGCTATTACTACGCGTAGTGGAATTACCATTATCGATCCACCAATCCCACCCCCATCATCTACACCTCCTCCACCAACATTTATCCTTACTCCTCCTACACCTAGTATTAGTGCACCATTACCGTCTCCGCCTTGCCATGACGATGTTCCTAGGAAGGACCCTTCAACATCTCAACCTTTACCTGCTAAACCTTCACCTTCCCCACCCAAGCCCAATATCCCTTATCCTTCTCGTTTAGGCAAGACCAAACTGCTAACCAAGGATGACTCTGAAGTGACACGCTATGTGAAGATGATTTCTCAAATGAACTTCAACATTAGCTTTCTTGAAGCACTTGTCCACATGCCGAAATTTGTTAAAGCATTTAAGGAATTGCTTAACAAGAAGGAGAAGCTGACCCTCGTCAACTCACGCTTAAATGAAAACTGCTCTGCAGTTATTCTTAAAGAACTTTTGGAAAAGCTTGGAGATCCCAGTCGTTTTGTGTTGCCTTGCGTTTTCAACAAAACTGAAGAATTTACTGCCCTTGCTGATCTCGGGGCTAGTATTAATCTTATGCCTTTGAGTGTTTGGAAAACACTATCATTGCCCGACCTCACTCCAACAAAGATGACTCTTGAACTTGCAAATAACACTCTCGTTTACCCCGTTGGTATAGCCGAAGATGTGTTCATTAAAGTTGGCACATTTACTTTCCCGGTCGACTTTGTGGTAGTTGATTATGAAATGGACCCTCGTATTCCTTTAATACTTGGTCGGCCATTCTTGAGAACCGGACGAGCTTTAGTTGATGTTGCCGAAGGTGAGTTAATCTTAAGAGTCGGGGATGATGCACAAGTTTTCAAAATGGGAAAGCTTACAGGTAAATCCTTTAGAGGCCGAGAATCAGTGAATATGATTAATGTGCTTGATGATTTTGTCGTCTGCAACAATCCTCTATTCGATTCTCCCATTGATAATCCACTTTTTGAAGATGATGTGGATGATTCTCGCTCCAATTTGGAACCTTCTCCCATTTATGATTCTCCACTGGTCTTTGATGCTTATGATGATAAGTCTAGCTCAGATACGGATAATTATGATGACCTTACTTCCGAGTATCCTGACCTGCCCACGTATGATGATTTCGATGAGGCTGATACTCTTTCGAGTGATTCTTCACATGATGAAGATCCTCCGCCATCACTCGATCCTACTTTGGACGATTACTCATTTGAGGAAGACTTCTCTACGTTTCTCAACACTTACTTCCCTCGTGAGAGTGATGTGATGAGACTGCTTTTATACATAGTCTCATCGTCCAAATTGGGCTTAAATGCATTAACTATCATCAAAATACCCAAATATATGCTTGTGTTTGTTGCTTGTGTATTTTAGGTACGGATATTGAGAAAATGATAAAAGATCACAAGAATCAGTCAAAAACGAACACGGGAAACGAAGCCGCACAATGAACCATGCCCTAATGAAGAATTTTCCAAAGAAAGTCCTTGAAGATTTGAAGAATTATGAAGATTGGTCCTCCAAGTTTGAAGAATTGACACTTTATACCCTTGTATCTTCATACTTACAAGTTTGGTCCCTAAAGTTTGTCAAAATTACAAAAAGGACCGTTAACTTTGAAGAATTGGCAAATTTAGTCCCTCAACAAAACTAAATTGTCAATAATGGTCCTCCAAGAAGTCAACAAACAAGTCAAGGACTTGAAGTTTGAAGACTATACAAGTTCAGTCCTTGAAGAATCCAAGAAGTACAAAAGAAGCCCTTGGAAAAGTTTTGAGACAACTTGTGCCAAAAATGACAAGTCCTCCAAAGTTGTCTAGTGCAAAATGGGCGTTGATGGCATTATTTACAACATGAACAAAAGAAGAAAGCTCGGGGGTCTTTTCTGCCAACCAGCCAAACCTCCTCATCCAGTCACACCCTGCCACGTCACCCCACCCAAAAATCCCACCAATCCCCACTCTTCCCTTCACCACGTCACCATTCCACCAGCTAATAAACCCATTTATTAAACCCTTCCCTCCTAAACACATTTTCAAAAAGTCATTAATCCACAAACAGATTAAAACCACCTTAATCCTTCCATAAACCCTAGATAATCCCAGAATCAATCAACTAAAAAACCAAGGGTTTTTTAACCAACTTGTCTAGATGGGTGATTAACCTAATACTAAGCATATCCCAAACCCAAATAACCCATCACTTTCACTCATGTGATACCCCTGACCCTCCCCTGCACAAGAAAACAAAGTGTACAAACCCATCAACGGCTAAAAGACTCATTCTTGCTCCATACGTGTCATCCAACGCTCCAAAAACAGTTTGACACCTCTGGCACCCCCACATCAGTCCAAGAACATCACATGGAGCCTCTTGACCTAATTCAAAAACAAGCATCTTCATAAGAATATCCGAATTTCCAAGGGCAATGAAGGAAGTTCACACATTAGGGTTTTTAGGTTTCTTTCAGCTTTCTAGAACAAGTGTAAGCCTATATAAAGGCACATGGGACTTAGCATTAAGCTGTTCTTGATTTTTTCTCCTTTTTCAAAAACCTTGTAAATCCAGTTTATGAAGTAATATAAATGGTATTGAGTTTGTTGATGAGAAATATTGAGTTCCTTTTACATTTCATGTTGATTTAAGTTCATTGTTTGAGTTTGGTTTAATTTTCAGCAAAAGTTTTCAAGTTTTCAAAGTTTCTGTTTCTTTTTCAAGGTTTTCTTATAATCTTAAATTTCATTCAAAAACTGATAAAATGGTGATTAAGTATGTTGGTGTGATGGTATTTGAGCTTGTGTATGTCCAAGACACCATGGCTTGTTCTGGTGTAGTGGTACCCAAGTTTAAATAGCCATTGGTTTGGTCATTTCCTTTTCTTAGTTTATCATAATCTTACCCATAAGCTAAGGCTCTCTTCTAGCTTAATCTATAAGCTAGAAGCAAGCTCTTAAGCTTTTACACAAGCTTTGTTCCCTTTTCTCTTAGCAGATTCAAAAAGGAACCAATCTTATTCATTTTGTTAAGCAAAACTTCATCAGAATCTCAACCAAGTTCAGCACAAGCCCGGGCTTGTTTGGAGGTGGTTTTTCAACCACTAAGGGTCCTGGATGTAGGACCCTTAAGGTAGCTCCTTGTCTCTTATTTCAATTTTTAGATTTCTGAAAGTTTATGTGCTTTATGTGATTTGTATGAAAGTTGGTTGTATGATTGATAAAAGCTGTTGAATATTACTTGTTTAAGGTTTTTATGCATGCTAGTTTGTATTAAAATCAGTTTGATAGGATTTGAAATTGATTTGCTTTGTTAAATTTGGTTTCTGAATTTTAAAGGGGTGTTTGGATTTGCATATTTATCTGAGTTTCTTTGGAAATTTGTGTGTTAAATCCTGTAATAATCTCTCATTTGCTTGTCATTAGGTCATAGGTTGGTTTATTTTTTAGTTTGGGTAGGCTTTAAATACATTTGCATGCTAAAAATTTGGTAAAATACATAAAATCCAGTAACTGCTTTGAGTGACTGATTTGGTGTGGATTTTGCCATCTTAATTTGATAATCTGTTAGAAAATAGGTTTAAGAAGGAGTGTGAGTTGATTGTATGTCATTTGGTGAGAGTGAATGCAAGTTGTTGAGCTTTGAAATCCATTTGTGTGCTAATTGATTCAGCATAAAACCATCAGACTTAGCATAGTATATCAGTAACCTTCTATGTGCTTTGTTTATGTGATCTTGGCTAGTGCTTGCTTGTCTTTGCATTTGATTTGACTCCTTATACTCCAAAGAGTATAAGGGTGCCTTTGTCCATCAAAAACATCCACAAGATTCATCAAATCAAGCCCTCTTGATATAATTTGCACAAGTGAATAAACACTTGTGTGTTCATCAGATACTAGTGCAAAACTGGGCACGTTTTGGGTTCAATCTTACTTAATCTTTGTTAAATTTGAATTGTGATTGTGTTTTTGTGAGTTAAAAGGTCACTGTTTGAGTTTGGAAAAGTAAAAAAAAAAGAAAAAGATTGTAAAAAACTCACCTGGCCTGGGCTCGAACACGCGACCTTGCTTTCCAAGGACTAACGTGTTAACCAGTGATCCGGATGGTTCTTTACGTTTAGGTTTCATTTCATTTATTATTTAAGTGCTGTTTGTTTGGTGGCTTATTTAATTAACAGCTTATAAATAAGCATTTTCTAGCTTATTTCTTCTAGGTTTTCACTGTTTAACATTTTTCTTAAGTTTATATTAGGTTTTTTTACTTTTCTGAGCAAAAAGTATAATTTTCCCATTATTAATTAATTTATTAGGATTATTTTAAGTTTTAATTTTAGAAAGTCATTAAAAAATAGTAAAAGGTATATTAAAAATCTGAAAAAATAGTTTTTAGGTTTTTAATCATATTTTTGAGGTTTACAGCTAATTAGGTTTTCAATTTAGCTTATTTTTAATTTCATAGGATTTTAGGGTTTTTAAGCAACTTTAAAATTTAATATAAAATTATTAAATAGGTTTCAGAAAATTTGGATTGCATTTTTGTTTTAGTTACATTATTTAGGATTTTTAGTAATTTTTTAGAATTTATTTATAAACTTCTTATTTTTTTGAATATTTTAATATTATTTTATTATTAAAAATTAAAGTTTTATTTTTTAGTTTTTACATTTTTCCTAGGTTAAGAACATTTAATTAGGAGTTTTGTCACTTTCCAAATATTTTTTAGACTTTTCAATTAATTTCTAGAATTAATTTAAGATTTAATAGATTTTAATAGTTTTTAAGTGTTTAAAAATAGTTTAATTTGGTTTTAAAATTTTTAAAAATAGTTTTTAGCTTAATTAAGATATTTTTTAGGTTTACAAACTATTAGATCTTGTTTAAGGCTTTTTAATAATTAAAAGTGATTTTTAGGGCTTTAATTAGCATTAAAAAGTCATTATCTAATTAATTAAAAGGTTTTAGCAAGTTTGGATTTTTTGTAAACTCTTAGAATATTATTGGGGATTTTTAGTAATTTTTAGGAATTTTTAGGTTAAAATTTTAATTTTGGCACTATTTACGATTTTACGTGTTCGCCTTTTTCGTCATAGTTTAATTCGTCTTTGTAACCGTCTTTCTCTTCTAATCCCATTTCTTTCTCAATCATATAATCACAAATCAATATCAATTCTTAACACCACGCACTTGCCTCCTTGGGAAACGAACTTGGACTTCATTTGGGTCATTAGTGCTCGGTTTTCCTAAACCGACACTTAACGCTTACCACTACTTTGCCTCTCTTTTCCTAAAGGGTTGCAAAAACACTACATCATGATGCTCCTCCTTATGATTTTGAAGATTATCGTCTTGATCCTACTTTGGATTTGAAGAACATTCTTTCAAAGGAGAACAAACCGGTCGACACCAACATCCGCAGCACGTATGAGTTAACAGCTCTTTGTACACCCTTTGAGGACGAGGTTGTGCTTCTTCGCGGATCTTCTTCCCATTCTGCTGAGCCTGAGTGCTATTTTCCCTTAAAGGAAAAGGTGTTCGACCCCGGTATCGATATTCTTGAGCCATCTCAGTATCCACCTGATGAAATAAAAGGAAATATCTTTGGAACTTATGGAAATCTGCTTGCACCACTTCACCCTTGCTTCCACCGTGCTCCATCGTTGCTTAAGGGAACCTTGTCTATTCTTCTTTGGCTTGCCTTGTTCGCCTTAAGCTTGTGCTATTTGATGGACAAAAACTATGTCTTTGATCCCGGTGGATATGTTTCATGCTTCTTCCGTTGATGATCAAGGTCGAGTCAGGCTCACGACTCGGTTAACAAAAATCAAGCGCTTCTTGGGAGGCAACCCATGCATCTATCTTTTCGCTTTCTTTATCATAAGTGTAGGGGAGACCCGTTGGTTTGCTTTCCTCTCCTCTCTTCTTAATCAGGGATTCGAGCTTCAATAATCCACTCTTAATGATTCTTGACTACCCGTGATTCTGTGTTTCACTTCTTCCCGGTTCTATCCTAAACTCTTTTCGATTCACTATTTTATATTTTCTCAATATTACAATAGGAATCTCTTTAGTTGTCCCTTTCTTAGCAAGATTTAAACAACGTGCACAATGTCCTAAGTGTAGGGGAGTTTACTCCCACATGCTTAAACATTGAGGACAATGTTTATCTTAAGTGTAGGGGGACTTCTATCGAAGTTAAGTGGCCTTTTCCTTGTATTTGTCCTCATTTTAACCGGAAAATCAATTTTTCGACATTTTTCAAAATTTTTGATCTATTTTGGCCCATTAGTGTTTCCCTTTGTATAGTTATTTTCTTTTCTTATTAGAATAAATGTTTAATAAAGTGGTTTTAATTTTCAAACGTTGTGAATCTTTTGACTCAACCCGAGTTTACTTATCTAAGTTACTCTAGCTAGTATCCTTAACGTGTTTAAGTCAAGTTTTGCTAGGCTTTTATATAGGGAGCTATAAAACGCGAAAGTCTTAACTCTCACGGGTTAAGAACAACTTTTCGCAAGTTCCTATAATTGATCCTAGAGAGTCGTTTATCAAGGGAACTTTAAAATGCGATTTATAAACTTGAAAAAGTCTAAGATTTTGCAAGATCCTATAGGCGACTCGAAAACCCAAAACTTTGATTTAATAGGCTAAGCATCCACGAGTCTCATTCCTTGAGATTTTAAACTGTGGAGAACGAGAGATGATAGAGCCAATTATAAGTTCGGTATTCTTTCATGAATTTATGTGAGTTAATTATAAACCTATTCTCCCATCGCTTGCTAATAAATTTATCTGCAATAAATAAGGTTGTGCGATTTGAAAAGTTACTTAGCTTCTAGCCCAAGATCGTTTAAAAGTTGCTCGGTATGGATTAGAGTTCATAGCCAAGGCATAACTTATTGAAGCGGGATGCGAAGATTGGCGAGTCCAAAAAGGTCCTAAAAAGGCATGAGGTGTGACAACCAGGAATTTTCCAGGCTTTAAATAATAATAAATTATATTATTTATTAATTGAAATTCGTTTTTTGAGGGATATCAAAGTTATTTGATTCAAAAAAGAGGAGTTTATTTTACATATTACAGAAGACTACAAAAAAATCTAAGAACTGACGCGATATTAATTAAATTTACATTTAATTATCCAGAGATATTTAATAATAATAATAATAAAAACTTATTAAAATATCTGATACTTATATTTTAGTGTTAATAACGTACGTTGAAAACGAGAACATTTAATTTGAATTTTATTTTTTCTGTGATACAACTATTCGAGTTAGCCGATATAATAGTAACTACTTTAAATAAAAATATAGTTGACGACTATGAAAAAATTAATCAAACAAATACTCTAATTTATTGGAAAACTTATTTTAAAATCAACGACGTAATTTTTGGAAACCGAATCAAAATTTTATATAACACGAACGAGACCCGAACCGCGATAACGGAAATGTTTAAACAAAAATACAAAAGAAGACTTATAACAAAATTTACACAATAGACCCTGCAAAACTATATACTTGTCATTTTAATTTTGAAACTTTTAGAAGGTATATATTCTTACTAATAGGGTTTCACCTCATTTAGAACACAACTCTAACCCTAATTTATCACACACATCTCTCCCTCTAAAATCCGGTGCCGTCACTTTTTCCAGCCACCAGAATCTACTGCCGCCGCCACTTAAAAAAAATATGGATTGAATAGATCTATGTTGGGTACCACTCGATCCACCATTATTCATCAGCAAATAATCATCATATCACCTCGTAGCCACCATCCTTGTTTGATATTTTGCATCACCAGCAACCGTCACCTTCAAGAATCACCAGACAACCGCCACACCACATCCACCCTTTCGATCTAAAAAGATACACCGTCACATCATCAACCACCAGCCGTGATGGTTAACCACGGGCCAGTCATTCATATTCATGTGAATGTCGTCGTCATGAAACCATCAGCAGCCGCATCGCTGCCACCCTACGCCACCACCATCAAGTTACGACAACCACCACCATATATTTGTCATCATAAAGACCAGATCTATTACCTATACATAGGACCCTCTATTAACAGCTGTAGTTTGGTCACCTCGTCACTGTACGGCTGTCACCACCAGTCGTGGTCAATCACCATCTCACCATCGTTATCGTTATGTTGTTCATCAGCGGGGTGTTTGTTTTTCGCAATATGTGTTTGTTTCAGTTTATGTACAAACCGTATAAGGGCGTCCAGAACTGTGTTAGGACAGCGAGGGTGTGTTTGGTTAAAAACACCAGCAAGGGTGTGTTGATTTGCAACAGTATGGGTGCTTCGTTTTGCTGTATAAATAGCCATAAAGGTGCGTTTTGTTCGCTGCGTATCAGCAGCAGCGTTTTGTTCGCTGCGTATCAGCAGCAACGTTTTGTTTGCTGCGTATTAGCAGCATCGTTTTGTTCAGTGCGTATCAGCAGCAACGTTTGGTTCGATGTGTATCAGCAGCAGGAGCGTTTGGTTCAGTGCGTAACAGCAGCAGGGAGCGTTTGGTTCAGTGCGTAACAGCAGCAGGGAGCGTTTGGTTCAGTGCGTAACACATCAGTTGGGAGCGTTTGGTTCGTTGTGTACCAGCAGTTGGGAGCGTTTGGTTCGCTGTGTACATCAGCAAAAGGGTGTTTGGTGTAGCAGAAAAACACCAAGGATGCGATTGGACGCGGGGTTTCAAGGGTTGAGAGTGTCGGGCACGATTTGAGTTTATGGTTTGTTGTGGTTTAATTCGGCTAATAACTTATATATTTTTATTAATTATAAAAACGTACTAATTGGTGGTATGAAAATGGTTAATTAAAAATGTTGAAAACTATCGATATTATGAGAACTATAAAAGAACTATACGATTAATTGTGTGTTTAAATAGCCCACATCGGGCGTTTGACTTTTAATTTATAACACATAGGTTGTGTTTGGTCCTATTTAATTATGGTGATTAAATATTCTAGTTTGGATGTATGTTAAAATGCGATTTGCGTAACGCGGATTGTTTGGAAAATATTGAAACTGGTTAATATGGAATATGTTGCATAAACAAATAGGTAATGTTGAAATTTTTATAAATTACTATACTTTATATTTTGTTCGGTATAGACTACTATTTGTAAACCGATAAATAAATAAATCATATCGTATTTGTAAACCGATAAAATAAATAGATTTTAGTGTATTGATAAACCATTGAAAGTTATATTTTTACTTAATAGTGGCAATTATTAAGTAAGTGACGATTTTCTTAAAATGTGTCGAACTACGTTGTCTAATTATTTATCATGAGTTTCATAATGTAACTACAAAATAAATATAGACTTTAGTTTATTTTGTAAGATTGTTGTCTCTATAATATAATTCAACATAAGAATTATATAATCGTCTGGTTATACGTAATGTGTACGGAATACATTACATACTCTGTGTGTGTATAATTTATTCATTTTATTTAACCAACCACCAAACTCTTACAACTTGGAACTTAAATATTTTATCAAAGGGCCACGTTGATGTACATACCTATCGAGAACTCAAATACACATTTTTAAGTTACTGGATTTAGCCGATTAGTTAAACCACAACACCATGACCGAGCCGTATCGATTTCCGTTTACGCAGAGTGTATTTTTAACATACTATTGTTCGCGCTACTACGTCGAGGTGAGTTCATACCCCACCTTTCTTGTTTTAAATTGATTTATAAAGGTTTTATAATCATTTTGGGGGAGGTACATGCTTGGTTGGTCATAAACTGATTTAATTGTTACGTGCTGAGTTGTTAACTCCATTAATTGTCATAGTCATACTTATAAATGCTGATACTAAACTTTCTATTATGGGTTTCATAACCGAAAACTTTAACTGCTTTTGACTGGTTCTCGAGTAGAGACAATGCTTGCAAGAATGAACACAAGTTCATTAACTTATTTATGTATTGGTCTAAGTCCCGCTTTAACCCAATTACTTTGGCCCATTATCATGAACCGTTAATTTCGGCCCGGATGACCGGTCGAAAGCGCGAATGTTATGGATAGATCTATCGGGGTTGACGCCCCTGTCCGGCTTGGTCCAACAGAGGACAAGCGGGCACAGTTTCATTTGAGTCTGAGGACGGATGTCGTGGGTTAGGCATCCGTAGGGGCTGCATTATGTGATTATACTACCGGTGTTGTTAACGCTTCGGTGTCATGAGCTTAGACAATAATAAATGCTTTATTTTATTTAGTGACTTTGTATTTGTTATATTGTCACTAAGTTGTTGGAAAATCTTGTGGTTCATAATCAATTCTATTATCATCGAAAAATCTATTATTTATCAGTGAGCTCTGTTTTTTTTCAGAAAACGCTAGTTATTATATGTGAACTATGTTTTATCTGAAAACTCTATTTAATTCATGTGAGTCTGTTTTATCAGAAAACCCTATTTATTTTATGTGAACTTTTCTTATTAGAAAACTCTATTTATTTTAGTGAACTTTGTTATATCAGTAAACTCTATGCCTTTATAAATAAACTCTGTCTTTATTAATAAACTTTGAAATTTGCAAAGAAAGTCTGTTTAACAGGAAACTGTGATTTTTAAACTCTTATATTTTTTTTACTGCAAGGTGCAGTGGTCGATAAAAATCTAATTTTTCATAAACGTTTTAAAACAAAATTATGAACTCACCAACTTTATGTTGACATTTTTAAGCATGTATTTTCAGGTACTTGATTGTATGGACTATTTGGAGTCTGCTATGTGGTTTTGGCATGTAGAGGTCGTTCTCGGATCAAGCTCTCGATTACTCACGAAGTCACAGCCTCCCAAAGCCAGTCTTTCGCTGCGGTGAATTTGGGGGTGTGACATGAGGGCTATATTTTTTTGCTAAAGATCCAAAGTGTCAATATGAAGAATCATTTATCGAAAATCAATATGAAGGATCGAGACACACGACAAAAAGCAAAAACTCCCCAAAAGTCATGGAGAAGTGTATCCAAAAAGACCCTAGCAAGGTATGAGGATAAATAGATCCAAGTCATAAAAGGAGGCGGATCGTTGTATATCAAAGTCCAAAATAAAGATTGGATAAAAATGAAGAAGTCGTGGTCCAAGTATGAATCTCTCAAAACTTCAAGTGAAGAAATTTCTAATATGAAGAGAAGACCATTATTTCATGAACGTCTCTCAAGGTTTGAAGTATGAAGTCGCTGCCAAATAACGGTCCGAGAAAGGTCTCAAATCGCGAAGCGAGTTATGCCAAGATATGAACTTTATGAGGTCCCGAGAAGCAGTTTTAAAAGATTTTGTCCTTTAGCTAACTATTGATTAAATCGTTCACTTTATTTTCGGCCTAATAAACTATCGAAATAAGTCAAACAATGCATCCTCGTGATCATTCAAGACAAAAATAAAATATAAGAGATACACCTAGGAATAAGGGAGTCTAAGTGAGTAATTGGCCCACATGAGTTCGTGTTAGTTTGCTAACTTATAATAAAAATGATCTTATTTTTAAGCTTGGTTTGGAGAAAGTGAAAACTTGAGGATGATGATTATTCATAACTTTTCCAAAACCCAAGGTATGCTTTTTATTTCTTTACTTTTAATGTTTATAATTTTCTATCTCTTTAATGAAGGCCAACGTGGATTGATTATGATGAAAAGTGTAAACGTGCTTTGTAACTAATGCATTGCATGAGGACATTGCAATGGTCAAGTGTAGGGGATTTGATAGGTGTGTAAACACCCATCCTTTTTACCACTTAATTACAATAATAACCAAGCCAAAACGTGTATTTTATGTCTTTTATGTCGGAATTATGCGTGGTTTGTGTTTTTGTTGTGATTTAGGACAAAAAGGTGAAAAGTGGATAAAACACGGGCATTCACGGGCTTTTATTAAAGAAAAATATGAAAGACGGAGTCAAGAAGTCAAGAGTGCAAAAAGAACGGAAGTCCAAGACCAATTTTGAAGATTTATCGAAGAAAAAGTCAAAAGACGGAAGTTTACTTAAAGCCGAAGAACTCAAGTCTACTTTATTGAAGAATTAAAAGACGAGTTCAAAGAAATCCCGAGGCAAAAGTCATTAAAAGTCCAAGATTAAAGAAGATAAGAAGAAAAGGACTAAGCATGCAATTAACAAAGAGATTAAGAAGGAAGGGCCTAATGATGCAATTAAGAGAAAATGAAGGAGGGGAGGAAGCTTCCTAATCCTCCCCTATATATAGATTAGATGTTAATCATTTTTATTTTGTTGGCTAATAGTGACAATTAGTTCTTCCACCTTTAATTACCTTGTCATTTAAATACTTGTCAAATTTAAATACTTGTCTTGCACCTTAAATTCCTTTAATTTCAAGTAAGTTTCCATTTAATTCTTGTCAATCTTTACTTTATCTTGTTAATCTCCTATCTACCTTTCTTGATCTTTGATTTTTATGTTCATGTTTATGTTCATGTTCTTATTTTGATCAAAGTGGGTTTTGATTATTGTGGTTAGTTTTGTTAGTTTTATTGATTTGGATAGTTTGTTTATGCTTATTGGATGTTTTGTTATTAGTTTAGTTTAATCTTGTGTTTGATTTTGGTTAAATTTGTGGTTAGATTCGTGTTACTGTATTTCCCTGTTCTTCGGGGGTGTTTGTTTCTGTTACTGTGATTCCCAGGAAAGTTCCGGATCAACTCTTTGTTCACAAGGAAAACTTCCGAACCAAGGTTCCCCAGGCCAGAACTTCCGAATCAGAAAGTTCCGAATCAGGAGCTGTTCATCCGGAAGAGTTCCGGACCAAAGTCTTCTGAATCAGGAGAAGAAGTTCTTTCATTCGGAACATTAGAAGTTCCGAACGAGCAAAGACTTACGAACCAAGCCGGCTCACTCGGAAGAGTTCCGAATCAAGTCCTCTTGTTCACTCGGAAGAGTTCCGAATAGAAAACTTCCGGATCAAGTCTTCCGGATCAAGGAGTTCCGAATCAAGGGTTTCGCAGAAATTTCCGAATCAAGCAACTCATTCAGAAAACTTCTGAATCAACATCTTCCGAACCAAGACTTCCGGATCAAGGATTTATTTCATTCGGAACATTTCATTCGGAAGTATTCCGGATAAAGGACTTCCGAACCAAGGCTTTGTTCCAGTTGAGTCCCGAATCAGTAAAGTTCCGAACGAAGGATTATTTTGTATAAGTGACATATTCAGAATAATTTGTTCCGGATCAAGGATTTTGGTAATATTCCGAGCGAAGAAGAATCATTCCAAACGAAGGTGACATTCCGGATGAGTGATTGTTCCGAACGAAGGATTATTCCGAATGAGCTGTATTCAGGTTCTTTTTAGTTTTCGTCTTTGATTTTTAATTTCAAGCTTTATTCTTCCCGCCTTTTTCCTTAGTCGCACTTTAAGTAAATTCTGCTTTAGATTTATTTTAGCTTTGCCTTAGTTTAAGTTTTAGTTGCGTTTTAAGTTTGCCTTAGATAGATTTACGTTTGCGTTATTTACTTTTAGTACCTTTTAATTTCAGTCAAGCTTTTAAATACTTGCACTTACTTTAAATTAGTTTTAGATTTACATTAATTGCACTTTTACTTTAAAGTTTCGCACTTTTATTTAAAAAACGACCAAAATATTCTTTTTCACCAAAAACAATAGAGTCATACTTTAAGTCGGAAATCAATTCGTTAAGATACCGAGAACAACAATTGAACCTAGAAAAATCTCTTCATTACATCAAATATGAGCTCAAAGGGGAGGTTCCAATTGGGAGCAACAAGAATAGGAGCTTAGGTAAGTTTCCTCTTAAGGATTTCAAAGGCTCGTACACAATCTTTGTTAAAGACAAAAGGTGCATCTTATTCTAGGAGATGTGTAATAGGTCGAGAAATCTTTGAAAAATCCTTGATGAATCAAAGATAAAAGCCCTCGTGGCCTAGGAAACTCCTAACTCCCTTGACGGTTTTGGGATGAGGTAATTTGGCGATGACGTCTACCTTAGCTTTGTCTACCTCAATCCCCGCCTTCGAAACCTTGTGCCCTAAGACGATTCATTCCTTAAACATAAAATGACATTTTTCCCAATTAAGCACAAGGTTGGTTTCCTCACAACGTTTCAACATTTTCTCAAGATTCGACAAACACGAAGTGAACGAATAACCAAACACGGAAAAATCATCCATAAAGACTTCCATCGTCTTCTCGATCATGTCATGAAAAATAGCCATCATGCACCTTTGAAAGGTTCCCGGTGCATTTCAAAGTCCGAATGGCATTCTATGATAAGCAAACGTTCCATATGGACACGTAAACGTAGTTTTTTCTTGATCACGAGGATCGATGGGGATTTGGAAGTAACCGGAAAAACCATCTAAAAAGCAATAGAAATCGTTTCCCGCAAGACGCTCCAACAGTTGGTCCATGAAGGGCAAGGGAAAATGGTCTTTACGAGTGGCGTCATTCAACTTACGATAGTCGATGCACACCCTCCAACCGGTCATGAGTCGAGTTGGAATTAACTCGTTGGCATCGTTTGGCACAACGGTCATTCCTCCCTTCTTAGGGACACAATGAATAGGACTCACCCAAGGGCTATCGGGAATAGGGTAAATCATTCCCGCGTCAAGGAGTTTAAGGACTTCCTTTTTTATGACGTCGTGAATTTTGGGGCTCACCTTCCTTTGACATTGGATTGCGGGTTTGTAGTCCTCCTCCATTAAGATTTTGTGGGTACAAAACTTGGGATCGATCCCCTTAATGTCAGATAATTTCAACGCAATTGCCCCTTTGTGGTCTTTTAGAACATTGACAAGTGCGGTTTTTTCATCATTCGAAAGATCTTTCGCAATAATAACCGGCAACTTTTCGTCCTCCTCCAAAAATATGTATTCAAGATGAGGAGGTAAATCTTTCAACTCGAGGATTGGTGGTTCCTCAATTGAAGATTTGGGCTCGATACTCATAACCTCCTCGGGTGGAGGAAATGGGAAATCGTTAAGAAAATCCTTGATAATCGAGAAGTCCTCATTGTTGTCAAAGTCTTCGTCACAAGTACGTGGAACATAAAATTCTTCCAACGTAAAACCACCACCTTCTAATGGAGTAAAGGATGGTGTCAAATTATCAAGAATGGGATCAAGCATAGTGGGATTGCCATTATTTTCATCGTCACCAAAACCTAAAACTTCTTGTGAAAATTCCTCGCAAACAACGTCGATAATATCAACGAGGTTTATGGTCGCTACGAAATAAACATGAGAAATTGGAGAATTTTGAGTTGCCTTTATAACAAGTTCCTCGTCGTTGAAACGTAAGGGATCTTTCTAGCATGCACATCAATCAATGCCATAGACGTATCTAAAAACGAACGACCTAAAATAAGAGGAACTTGAGGATCCGTGGGAATATCAACAACGATAAAGTCTACCGGATAATAGAACTTTCCCACTTTCACAAAAACGTCTTCGGCCAATCCACATGCGGGAATAGTATAATGATCGGCCAATTCGATAGACATTAGTGAAGGAGTAAGATTAGGAAGATTGAGCGACTTGAAGATTGCAAGTGGCATCAAGTTAATACTAGCACCAAGATCGGCCAAGGCATAGCATTCTTCCATATCATGGATTGCACATGGAATCAAGAATTTACCGGGATCACCGACTTTTTGAGGTATGCGGTTAAGATAAACCAAGGAACAACTAGACAATTGTTGCAATTTCTCCTTGTTGTTTAACATACTCTTAAAGTTAGCGGCAAATTGAGGCATCATGACCAAAGCGTCGGCATAACTCACATTGAAATGCACGTCACGAAACATTTTCATAAAAAGCTCAAATTGGTAATTGTCGCGCTCTTGACGTTTCTCCTTTCTAAGTCTTGATGGGTGGGGCAAAGGTAGTGTGGTTTGAGGCATAGGCATAGCATTTGGAATCTCGGGTTCCAATGATGGTAATGGGTCAACCGTAGGTGTGGCATGAGCGGTACTTCGTGGGTTGGGACATGATCCTTTTCGACCACCACCTCGGGTTCTTCCTCAATTTCCTCCACCGTGGGAGTAATTGGTTGAGGATTCGTTTCCTTAAGTGTCTTACCACTTCGTGTGGTAATCACTTTCATCTCTCCCTTAGGGCTAGATATGGTGTTACTAGGAAGACTACTCGAAGATGGTTTACACATTATAGCCTCAAACATGGATGAAATTTTATCCTCAAACATAGATTGCCTCGTATCGGCGTTAAGCATCTCTTGTTTTATTTAATGTTGCCCTTGTTCCATCTTTTGTTGGTTTTGTTGTAACCTAGTTACATTTCCCTCCATTTTGTTTGTGTGGATCTTAAGCTCATTTGCTAACTCATTTTTCAACTCCTTTTTCAAGTCATTCTTAAACTCGGATCTTAGGCTAATCATCTCTCTTTGAATATTATCAAACCTAGCATCGTTTCCACTTGTGTATTCAACAAATTCATTTGGAAGATCTTTTAAAGTTTGCAAACCCTTGTTGTTGTTTTGAAAATCATTGTTTTGATTTTTGTTTGAAACTTGATTGTTATTAGCCCCTTGATTCCCATAGTTGTTACCTTTGTAATTGTTTTTGTAACCAACTTGATTGTTTCGATAGTTGTTGTTAGCATTTTGATTGGGAGCAAAACCCGGTGGAGTCAATTGATTAGAGCAGGTAACTTGACCGTTTTGGTTGTAAGTTCCTGTGGCCGCGTAGGCACTCGAAGTGTTACCACCGTTGGTAATGCACTTGGAGATATCATGACCTCCACCACAATACATGCATGAAACCTCAATCGCTTTAGCCGTAGCGGGAGCACTTTGTTCACCAACTTTTAATTCAATTAAAAGACCTTTAAGCTTATCAAAGATTTTGTTTTCCAAATTCGCCTCAATTTGGAAAGCATCGATGGTATTGGACAATGAAGGTGAAGCCGAAGACGAAGCCTTACGAACACTCGATGTGTTACGAGGACTATAGACTTTAAACCTATTCTCAATAATCAACAATGCTTCCTCAACCGTTTTACACAACAAATTACCACCCGCGGCGGCATTAAGATAATCTCTCTCATGATCATTCAATCCATTGTAAAACGTGTCAATTTGATGCAAGTCGGAAAATCCGCGATGAGGACACTCATGTAACATTTCCTTAAACCGATTCCAAGCCGTAGAAAAACTCTCATTAAATTCTTGTGAAAATTTTGAAATCTCGTTTTTCAAATGCGTAGTCTTAGAGGGCAGGAAAAATTGGTTCACAAACTTTGAAACGAGATCCTTCCACGTCAATATAGAATTGGGTGGCTCTTTCTCTAACCAAATTTTAGTGGGCCCCGCTAAGGAATACGGAAAAAGCATCATCTTAATAGAGTCATTAGCAACATCCTTAAACTTGTAAGTGGCGGTAAGACGATTGAATTGGCGGCTATGGTTGTGCGGGTTGTCCTTTTCATCACCGTGGAATTTATTGTTTTGGATCATCGACAACAAACTTGTTTTCACTTCAAAATTCTCCGCAAGGATGGCGGGAATCACAATAGCCTCTCCATAACCCTTGGTGGGTGCTTGAAGTAACTCTATCATAGTTCGATTAGCCATGGTTGGTTCTTCTTCTACGATAGGTTCGTCAATAGGAGACTCCTCACTAGAAAGGTTAGGTGTGGTCTCCTTTCGGTTTTTTGTTTACGTGCACGTCTTGCTTGATTACGAGTAAGCATAAACGTCACGTACAACGTGGGGATAAGCAAAGAAGATTCTTTTTGGTGTTTTTAATTTTTCCAATTTTTTTGTGGCTTTTGATTGTTTTTAATTTTTTGGATTTTGTGAATGTATTAAGTAGACAAAAATCTACAAATCTCTCCTCAAATCAAATCTCTTTATTAAAGGAGCCTCAAGGAATGAAAACGATCACGTGAAGTGAACGCCTTCGATGACTTTAGAACGTTGGTGGAACACCAAAACGTTCAAGAGGGTTTAATCAAATGAAACCAAGAAAATATATATGATACTTAGATAATACTTTGGTTGGTAAACCCTCGATTAGCCCTTTTTATCTAAACACGCACAAGAAACCGGGGAAATGAGGCGACGCGAAGCACTTAAGAGCCTTTTTCCTTAGGGTATATTTTATAATACCCGCCTTATACCCACCTTATAGTTTGTGTTTGTCAAAATTAAGCTTCACGAAAGTAATTATCTATTTTGCCTTTTTTTCTTTGTTTGAGATTTGATACAATGATCGAGTGATGAAATCCCGAATCAAGGGTTTTCACACTTTTGGAGTACTTGTGAATTTATTTTTCTACGTAATATTCACACAAAAAACGAAAAACCGATAATACGTATTAGTATAGTACTACTAATACAAATAGATATTATGGCTAATATAAAAACAACAATTGTTAAAATCAAAACACAACACGCCTCCCGGCAGCGGCGCCAAAATGGTGTAGTAGTTTTACTAGTCTTTAGGAAAAGAGCGTAAAAATCGGCAAATATTAAGTGTCGGTTTAGGAAAACCAAGCACTAATGACCGAATTAAGTTCAAGTTTGTTTCCCAAGGAGGCAAGTGTGTTGTGTAAAGAAATGATTAACTTTGTGATTATAATTATCAAGAAAGAAAAAGAGAAAGGATGAAACTAAGACGAAAAGTCGTGCACGTAAAACCGTAGAATATGACAAAATTTAAAAATTAACCTAAAAATTCCTATAAAATTGCAATAAATCCAAAAATATAATTAGAGTTCACAAAAAATCAAAAATCACTCAAACCTTTTATTTAGTTAAATATTAATTTTTCAATGCTAATTAAAGCCCAAAAAATCAATTTAATTAATAAAAAACCTAAAATGAGATTTTTCACTTTGTAAACCTCTAAAATGACTTAACTAAAGTAAAAACTATTTTTGAAAATTTTAAAATTAAATAAGACTATTTAAAAATGATTAAAAACTCTAAAAACTTAAAATAATTCTAAAAATTAATCAAATGACACTAAAATTAATCTAAAAATTTTAAAATTCCTAACTTAATGTATTTGAACTAAGAAAAATGAAAAACTTGCAAAAATCTAAAAATTAATTTTTAATAATAAAATAATAATAAAATAATAATAAAATACTAATAAAAATCCAAAATTTATAAAAAATTCTAAAAAGTTGCAAAATAGTTTATTTTAACCTAATAAACACATAAATGAACTTGAGATTACCAAAATACCCCTAATGGGCCTTCAAATGGGCCAAAATAAAAAACAGTCCACTATATTGGGCTTTTTGGCCCAATAAGCAAAAAGTTGTCCAAATTAGCCCAAAATCACCTACTTGACTCAAAATTCAATTTTAAGAACAAAACTCAAAGGGCACAAAAACTGAAAATGAGCTTATCATAGCTTAATTGTCAACAGCTTATTCTTATTGGGCTCTTTGGCCCATTAAGCCATAAGCTAATGCCATAAGCTCTAATTTGACACACAAGCTTCTTTTGGGATACTTAAGAGATCTGTGAAAAGAACTTTTGAAAAAGCCCAAGAAATAAGCCTGAAATAAGCAAAATCTCTCTACATAAAACGACAAAATAGTCGTTTTTGAGTTCTAGACTACCTCAAGTGCTGATTCAACTTGCAAAAGGTTTTAAATGACCAAACTAAGCTTAATAATCAAAATGATTTCAAATAAGCACAATGAATAAGCTGGAAAAAGCAATAAGCACTTAATGTAAAAGTCAACTTGTTTGGTTTTCTAGTCAAACCTAAAAGTCAAACCCTAAAAAGCTCTAGATTAGTTCAATGGGTCAAATGAGGAAGATTGATTACAAAAACTAAGTTTTTGCAAGTCCAAAATAAGCTAGAATAGCTTATGAATAAGCTGATGATCAAATTACACTAGCAGTGGCTAGCAACAGGGGAAAGGAGTTCCCACTGCTTGACTATTTTGACTTTTTGTCTTTTATGGATTTTTGTTGGATTCAAGCCACAAAAAGGCACCCTTATAACCAGTGGTTTATAAGGAGTCAATAGCAATCACAAAAACACAAATCCTTTCAGCCAATTAGTACAGTTTAATCAAAACATCACCAAATATGACAGAGACATGTGCATAAGTAGTTTTCTCACAAATAAGCAGTTTTAGCAAGAATAAGCCAACCAAATTGAACCAAATGCACACAACAGCTTATATTAATTCAAATGAACATAAGTTAACTGGTTTCATGCAATGATTCAAGGTTTAGAACAAGATTGAATCCAATAAATGTTACTGATGAACAAAGAACAAGCAGATTTCAAACTTTGTTGATGTACTTGACCACAAATCCAATTTCAAACCCTTAAATCTTCTTAACATGTTATATAAACTTTGTTTAATCACTTGTTAGCCCTAAGCATGCATACAATCTATGTGTTTCCAAGATCTTAGTTCAAAACAAGCAGATTTCAACAAGTTATAGCACAATCAAGAATATGATGTTCAAAAGTCAAAAACTTGCAGATAATAACACACAACCAAGTATTTATCAGATACAAGCACAAAACAACACTTAACAATAACTCAAAATCAAATTACAAGCTCAAATCAGTATACCCAAACACCCCTTTCACTTTTTAATCATAGATTTAACAAAGCAAATGTGTGATTCAGTTTAACCCAAGCCTAATCTAGTATCATAACATCAATATCATGCATTATTAAGCAGATTCAAGCCACAAGAACAACAATTATAACAGCAGAACTCAAAATCACCAAAATCAAGTACGTTTATCAGATTTTAGGTAAGAAGGCTCAAACCTCATGAATGTACATCCACACTCACGAATGTTTGAGCTTATGTGCCTAGCTTATCAAGGCACAAGCTTCCACAAAGCTGCTAAGAGTAACAAGGTTAGAACAAGTAATATTTCAAACTGAAAAATGAATAATAAATTTGATTAATGCAACCTTTGTACCCACTCCTTGATTATCCCCAAACCACAAGCTTACAACACCTTGATAATCTCCTTATCAGGGTGCTATAATCACTTGCAATCCAAAAATTCCAAGGATGTACCAAAGAACTTAGCAAAATATCAGATTTTGGAAATCTTGGCAATTTCTTGCACAAGGTTTGAAAACAGGTTTTGATACTTCAAAATCATAAACATGAAAGATAAACAAGCATATAATAAGGTTGGCACTTGGATTTCTTCAAAACTTCAAACACGTTTTCTTTAAGATTAAAGAAGGATTTACAGAAATGTGAACAATGGAAAAACAAAGAGCAAAGACTAATGTTGTAGCCCTATGCCTTTACATAGGCTACAATGATTCTAGAAAAGCTGAAAAAACTATAAACCCTAATGTGTAGAAGTCCCAAATTGCCCTCGTCGAATTTGAAAACCTTGGACTCATGTGATGTTTTCTTTGCAGTTTGTGGAGTGGATAGCTGTTGGAATTTGATCAATGGCTCATATTAAGCTTAAGTTATAAGCTTGGATGTGAGTGGTAAATTTTCTGGCATGTTTGTCTTCTTCCCCAAAAAACGTGAGTAGGGCATGTCCCATGTGACTTGTTGGTTAATGAGGTGGAAAGTTTAAGACTTGGGTTTTGTTAAGTGTAACCTTAATCATAATTCTGGAAACAATTAAGGTTTAATTGTGAGTAAATAACAAAAGCCTAAATTTGTTAAGAACATGATGAACAAGGGGTTTGATCCGTTTAAGGTTTAAAATGGGTGTTTAGCGCGTTTATTAACTAATCAGATTTAATTACTTAAAAATGTTGAGTGGATTTGTGAGGTGGCAAGGAGATGAGTGGTGATTGGCTGAAATCAGTTAGTGGGGCACGTGGCATGTCATGACTGGTTAAGGTAAGTTTGATGTCGCCCATGTTTAACCCCTCAATTCCTTTCTTTCTTTCATTTCAGTTTAAACTTGCAACAACTCTGAATCCTTTGTTAACAACTTTTGTTTTTCACACTTTTGCCACAAAAGGTTTCCAAAACTATTTTCAAGGGTACTTGTTGCCAATTCATGATATTTGAAGGGATGTTTTGGCATTTTCTTCAAACTTTGTGGTGTTGACTTGTATTGTTGACTTCTTGGAGGACTAATAATGACAAGTCTTTAATTTTGAGGGACCATTCTTGCCAATTCTTCAAAGTAGAGGGACCTTTTTGCAATTTGACAAACTTTAAGGACCAAACTTGTAATTATGAATAAACAAGGGTTTAAAGTGTCAATTCTTGAATATTGGAGGACCTTTCTTGTTCAATCTTCAATTCTTCAAGGGTTATTCTTGGAAAATCATCACTAGGGCTTGGTTCATTGTGCGGCTTCGTTTCACGTGTTCATTTTTGCTTGTTTCTTGTGATCTTTTGTCATTTTCTCAATATCCGTACCTAAAATACACATGTAACAAACATAAGCATATATTTGGCATATTTCATGATATTTAATGCATTTTAAGCCCATTTTGGACGATGAGACTATGTATAAAAGCAGTCTCATCAACATTACATGGAGAGTGATATCATGTCACCTCTAAATTTCTTCTACAACTAAAAGGAAAGGAAGAAAAGAGGAGTGCATCATTGGCTCCTAGTTACTTTTATGCATTTTTATCTTTTTGTATGTATATAATCAATAAAACGAAGTAATATCTAAGAGTCCTTGAAGTGTTAGGATGGTCTTAGGAGTAGGGAATGTTCTCCCTAATGTCTTTTTATTTTTCTATCGAATGGAATTGGAGGTTTTCTTTTTAGATTTTGTGTTTTGCATACTTAAAAAGTAAAATACAGTAACATTGTCTGGATGCACAGAATGTGCGCCGCACTTCTGGGCGGATTTTTTGTATATACCCCGTTTTTCTCATTAGAAACTAAAAAAACACACAAAAACAAAAAAAACCACCTGACGATTTTGAATCATCACCAAAAATATTTTCGAATCTTTGCTCCAATTCGCTCGAGATCATGTCTAGGGTAAGTTCTTATACTTAATTCATATTTGTTTTATTTGATTATTTTTAATTTTTGATTAATTTTCAATTAGGGTTCTTAGTAATTGAAAAACAAATTATAAGTCAATTAGGAATTAGGAATGTGGAAATGGATTTAGGAAGTAATTAGATTATTAGATGAAATTGCAAAATATATAAATAAAAAATGAGGGTTTTTGAAAACCTTGGAGATGAAGTAATGTCGTGGATTAGAACGAATTGGGAATGGGTTAGTGTTTGATTCTAGCCATTGTTATTAGTTTGTAACCATTTAGTTTGAGGATTTGGTAAGTTACTAGTGTTACGCCGACATATGTTGTGATACCCAGAATGTGCGCCGCACTTTTATGAAATTTCCCCAGGAAGTACGCCGCACATTCCAAATTGTACGCCGCACTTTTCGTCTGGAAAACAAACATAAAGATCAGAACACAAACGTAGGGACACCATTGACCCCTAACGCTTATCTAATGTTAATACATGTTTGTTATATGATAAAATTTCCATAATATAGGTTCTGGAAAATATGATACCGGTTCGTCAAGCCGAGGAAAGAAGCGAAGGCCTACCGAATCGGCAAGTGCCGCACTCATGGGGACGCCGAATCACCCATTTTTGAACTGGCCGGGATGTACTAGCGATACCAAAACCATCTACAATAATGCTCTTAGTCTTTTATTGCCATAACAAATTTTTGCACCTAGCATTGTGGATTTTGGAGTTTTTAATGAGCTTGATTGTGAAGCTCAAATCAGGGAGATGCTTAAGATAGTAGTGATAGAAGCTGGAGGTAATGAAATCTTATTTGAATCCAATGCTTGGATACATGCTTTTACTTGTAGGGAGAAGATCTATGCGGAGCTTGTTCTCAAGTTTTTTCTACTTTTCATTTTGATGAGGATGCCGAAGGGGATGAGTTGATGACTAAAAAGATTTTGAATTTTAGACTTTGTGGGAAGGGACATTCTTTGATTTTGGAGTTTTGAATGAGCTTGGTTGTGAAGCTCAAATCAGGGAGATGCTTAAGATAGTAGTGATAGAAGCTGGAGGTAATGAAATCTTATTTGAATCCAATGCTTGGATACATGCTTTTACTTGTAGGGAGAAGATCTATGCGGAGCTTGTTCTCAAGTTTTTTCTACTTTTCATTTTGATGAGGATGCCGAAGGGGATGAGTTGATGACTAAAAAGATTTTGAATTTTAGACTTTATGGGAAGGGACATTCTTTGACTTTGAAAGAATTTGCTAAGTACTTGGAGTTGTATAATAGAGATGAGCGAAGGGAGGAAGGATTTGAGGTATATTTCCAAGGAGGGGAACATGATCATGGAAATTTCAATGCTAATGAATTTTGGGCATCAGTTTGCCCGGATGAGGATCCTTTGAGCTTATCTAGGAGCTCGGACACTAGAATTTCTAGTCCACTTTTGAGAGTACTTCAAAAGATGATTGCTTATGCCGTTTGCCAAAGAACCACGGGATATGATAAAATACAAAAGAATGATTGTGGCTATTGAGCATGTTAAGGGACAAGAACCGTGAGCAATACGCTAATGTGGCTTGGGTGATAGCTAAATGGATGGAAAGGAACGGTCATTGTAGTCAAGCAAGTAGCATGATTGTGTGTGGATAATTTGTAACTAGGTTAGCTCGAAGGATGAGGCTTTTAAGTGAACAAGTTGTGAGTAGTCTTAGTCCACCGATTTTGTGTGATACCGTTGACAAAATTACTTTGAGAGATTTGATTGGAGTGGATGGAAGGTTGATCCGAGAAGACACGTCTGTTAGAGCACCTCGTGTGGGCATGGCGCGAGCTCCTCGTGCATCACTCCAGATGTTTGTGATAGAATGGGAAGGATGGAGGTTAGGCAAGACCAACTTGATTTTATGATGGAGCGCCAATGTTATAGTATGGATAGATACGCTCCAGTTTTTGAGAGGATAGCGGAACAATATCATGTTCCAATGAGTGGACCTTATGGACCACCCGGATATCACCACGATCCATTCCACTACACCCAACAACCGCCACCCTATCCACCACGTTTTTACCCATCCCAAGCTCCAAGGAATGATGAAACTAAAGAGGATATGTGAAGCCTCGTGTGTTTGTGACTTTTATGTTAGTCACATTTGAAAAAAATTTGAAAACAATTTATTTGGGCTATGTTGTGTGTGGATTTTTATTTTTCATTTGGTATGTGAAATATGTTTGTATATATTCTTTGTGTTAAATTACCGAAAATAAGCGAGTCAAGGCGAACTTAGGCGAAGATTGAAGATCTCGGCTTCGCTCACGACTTGGAATAAAAGGGGATTATTATTCTTATTTTCCTCTAATTTTACTTTTTCCATATGTTTAGCATTAGGGACTGATGTTGCGAGAAAGTGTCGATGTATTTTAAATAGATACGGTATAGGACAAATTTAGGAAATTACCCTTAGGAAAAGGTAATAATCCACAAATAAGTCGAAGACGAATTTAATTAAACACGTGGATGATCCAAGTTCGTTGTACACGAGGATCAAGTGAATTTGAGACGTTTTGTTTCAATTTGTACAATCGATTTGAATTGGGTTTTTGGTTTTTAATCTAAAATTTCTCCTACAGTTTTTTAATTAAAATTCTAAAGTGCATGAATCCGAATTTAATCTAAAAGACAATTGTTAAAAAAAATTAAAACTATTTAAAATTTAAACCATTTAAAATCTGTTAAAAACTATCTATTTAAATAAAATACTTTTACACTATTTAAAACTTTATTCAAACTAATTTTAAAACTATTTAAGATCTTAAATCTAATTAAATCTGTTTAAAATTAACTTTTACTTTTTATAAAGAAAATCTATTTTAAAACTATTTTTATTAAAATCTAAATTAATAAAAATCTAATTTATTTAAAAACTCATTTTTAATAACAATTTAAAATTTCTAAAATTAGTAAAATAAATTTTATTTTGTTTTGAAACTATTTATTATTTAAAACTTTATAAAGGTAAATAAAGTGATTTAAAGTTTAAAAAAATAAAACTATGTATCTAAACAAATTCTAAAGCAGACAACCTAATAATAGTACTATATTAATTACTGAATTGATATTATAACTAAAACAGATAAATAGAGCAAGTGGTTAGCACGTTTGACTGTTATCCATGAGGTCATGGGTTCGAGTCCCACAAGGGAAATTTTTGGATGCTTATTTTTTGGACAAAATTAATGTAAACCAAGTCAAAGGAGTGACAAAATGTGATATTTATTTTATTTATTTTATTTGGAACTGATAGAAATCAGTTTTAAACTACCAGACCAATTGAGTCTGATAGCATTTGCTATTCAGCAAAACACACAATTTAAAGCTCAAATATCAGCAAACTATGAACCAAGAAAAAACTGATAACAGATTACAAAATAACAAATGCACAATATCAATTCGAAATCAGTTAAAGGTCATTTTAAACAGATAACTAAGATTAAGTAAAAAATCAGATTAAAAAAAATCACAAGCTAGCAGTCTTGTTACAAATACCAATCCTACATTAAGCAGCTCACTCTACATCAGTTCTAAACATCATATTATATACTCAAGTTAACTCTAAACTTGTTTATCTGATAATAGAAACCAGCAGCTAGATCCATATGCAGATTTAAATTAACAACACATATTTAATATCAGTTTTCTAAAACAATTTTTATCATCAAGCAAGATCAATATTCAAAAAACTTTTAATCTAAAATACCAAATCAGTTTTACATTAGCTAAAAACCTTGCATAACAAAACTCACATATACAGTTTTATCTAAAACCCTTTTAAACAAATTACTCCAAACTTGCAAAATCAGATAAAAATCTTCTAGGTAAAATAGATCAATCAAATCTCACTCTTCAATCTAAACAGTAAACTTATCTAACATTTAACAGATAGAAGAAGTATAACAGAAAAAAAACTTAAAAGTCTAAATCATATTACCAAAATTATTTAACTAAATCAAATGCGCATTTAAAATAGTTTAATCTAAAAGCATAAAAATTAACAAGGAAGTGACCCTGGTGAAGAAACCCTTTGAGAAGTAGATGTGGCGCTGAGCCGTCTAATAAATCTAATCAGGACCACCATACAACACCGTTCGAACCATCATCACCATACGAACCAGTACCATCAATTGTTTTTAACTTTCCAGTGGGGAAAGCTTTTCTCCAATTTTACTTTAATTATCCAATAGAGCTATGGTTTAGCTTTATTAGATAACTTTAACATTATTATAGTAACAGATTTAAGAATAAATTGCAATATTAATTACTTAACAGAAAATTAAACAAGATTGAATTCAAATCCAACTAAACTTTTATTTATTATCAAAATGATTACAAACTGAGGAAAAGAAAATTACAAATTACCCTAAATCTATTTTAACATAATAACTTTAAAGTAAAATAATGGATGAAAATTATAGAAAATATGGGGGTTTTTATAGCCAACCCCCAAGGCTTGCTGGTGAGGGTTGTTGAAGAAGCCATTCATTCTTGACCATTGATCTTGCATCTTTATTTCATCTCTTTTGATCTACAGTTGAAAATAGCCAACTAGCACACGGATTGCTAACGTGGTAATCAGGTGTGCTAGTTGTGCTTGTTGAGAGCTGAGTTGTCCTATCTTGATTGGAGGAGTGAAGGTGGGTGATGTGGTTTAGCCAATCAAAGGCGAGAAGGGGAGCCACGTCACCCTGGTTATTCCATCTTCAAGGTCCGATTTTCTTGGTATTTAATTAAGGAGCGTGTATAATCACGCGCCTTGATTAATAAAGCCCCAATTTGATTTATGTAACTAGGGTTTGGGGGAATAGTGGTCTGGTTATTTGGGAGAGGTGAGAGAAGGATATTTCTTTGTTTTTATCGAAAATGTGTGAGGTGTGGTGAATGTTTAGTGTGTGTGTTAAATGGTTTTGACCAAATAACGAAAAGTATATAACTTTTCGTTTGTTATGTTAACTAACCAAACCCTAATGGGTTCCAAAAGCCCATGAACACACTTTTCGTTTCTCTATTTTTGGTTAATACTTGGGCTTGGGCCTAAGTTCTATGAATCCGTCACATAGCTTTGTTGAAATGGGCTTTATAATGGGCTTATGGGTTAAAGTAGATAACTTGTTTTTACTAATGGGCTTTTTAGCCCATTAATCCAAATGTGGGACCCACAAGACCCAAATAGCTTTGATAGAGTTAAATCCACTAAAACAAACTCGATTTTGGCATCCTTGATCTTTTCTTCAAAACCCGTGTCGATTTTGCCGGTTTTCGCGAACTTCGGTACCTACACACATTAAACAACAAAAACACATATACAATGCCATTTTTATATATTTTGTGCATTTATTTATTGTTTTTAGATACAAATGATATGAGTAAAATCACTCATATCAAACTCCCCCTTGCTAAGCAATTGTTGTGTCCTCAGACAATGATAAAACAAAACTACTAACTACACTTTTATGCAACTTTATTTTTCAAAGACATAATGTAATGCTTTCATTATTTGAAAAATAACTTTTAGGATCATAAAACTCAAATAGATTCATCGTCCCCGACTTTTCACTTTTCCATGCCAAGTTTAAAAACAAGATCATTGTCAATCATAAGCTCCAAAGTTAAGACCACTTATACAAGTAATTTGTGTTAAACTCAATCTCCTTTTATTCCTAATTGTATCTCTAGATTTTATTGTCATTCACCCAGAGGCTCATTTGACTTTATTTGATATTTATTAATCCAAAAATGAAGGAAAAAACGGTGTAAACTCAACACTCAAAACCTAACCTCGACTTCAAAAACCGTTGTCACTAAAGAAAGCCCACATCAAGGATAACTTAACACGATTTGAGGGATAAATCCCCGGATCCAAAATTTGGCTAATAGGTCTACTTAAAAGCAACAATAAATCCTCCAAAGTCAATTTTGACCTTATTAATAGAGTTAGCAACAATTACATCATATCACCTTGTGGCTCTTTAAGATATAACTGTGCTCCTTATTTATAATCCACACCCGAAGGCTTTTGGACAAAAATAAGGGAATTGACATTCACCATCCCACTTTATGGCTCATGATGATGAAGCAATTTTTATTAAACACGTCCCCATGCCATACACCCTAAGTCTTAAACGACAAGGTTAGTGCTACATGACTCTCACCCGAAGGCTCATAGAGAACATGTTTTTATTTATTCTTCTTATTATTATGATATTTATAGTAAGCCAAATTTCCACAATCCCATGATCAAAATTCCATGACGCTGACACCCTTAATGTGTTCTCACTTTAATTACAAGGGAAGAAAAAGAAGGAGTTACGAGTTAAGATACCAAGCCTAAACCGCTAAAAACTTCATTTATTAAGCAATTAATTATTCAAGCGTGAAAAATAAATACGAGGAGATTAAATCAAACACAAATATACTTACACAAGGAAGAATTAACTTTAAAAACTTATGATTAAACTTTATCATCTCTTGTTCTCCATATTGTAAAATTTCAAAAATGTGAAATCAATGGATACTTAGCCTATTAAATCAAAGTTTTGGGTTTTCAAGTCATCTATAGGATCTTGCATCTTCTTATAATTTTTCAAGTTTTAGAATTTGCGTTTTAAAGTTCCCTTGATAAACGACTTTCTAGGATCAATTATAGGAACTTGCGAAAAGCTCTCGTTCTTAAACCTGTATGAGTTAAGACTTTCGCGTTTTAAAGTTCCCTATATAAAAGCCTAGGAAAACTTGATTTAAACACGTTAAGGAAAAAGCTAAGGTAAAAACCGAGTCGAATCAAAAACTATTTTTATTTTCACCAACGGAAAGCCTACATTCGTGTCAAAAGCACTTATTTTATTTATTAATAAACACAAAATAACTACTAAAAATTTAAAAGTTTTATGAAAAATGATTACGTTTAGACACGAAAAAAGCAATTGCAAGCGATTATATCGATTGACTCCTCCATGCTAAAACCAAACATTGTCCTCAATGTTTCTTAGCTCAAGAGTAACACCCCCTTGCTAAAACACGAAGAGTCTAATGCAAATGTCCTAACATGGAAAGAGTACGTAAATCTACAAGCCGTTTATTAATTATGCTTCAAGATAAAACGTAAGAAGATAAAAATCAAAGGATAGAAAATGTGCCCCTTTTTACAATCGAAGTATGGAAGATCAAGTGGACCGGCAAAAACAAAAAACGAGAGTCTTTAATGATTAGGGTCATACCTAAGATTCACAACACAACAAAACACGAGCACAAGCTTGAAAGATCAAGCCTTATTAATGTTAGAAAATAGATAGAAGATAGAATGTATGGGACTCCCCCACAAGGCACCTCGTTTTTGTTAACCGAGTCATGAGCTCGACTCGATCCCCGCATTTATTGGTCCTTAGGGAAAGTTTGAAGATCCGGAACAACCTCCGTAGGTATGTCCCCTCTAAAGTAGTGTTTCACACGATGACCATTCACCTTAAAGTTAGGCCCGTCTTTTTGAGCAAGCTCAACGGTGCCATAAGGGAAAACTTGTGAAATGGTGAATGGTCCGGACCAACGGGATTTAAGCTTTCCTGAGAAAATAATAAGTCTAGAGTTGAATAAGAGGACTTGATCACCAACATTAGAGTCATGAATCCTCTTAGTCTTCTTTTTATAGATCAAAGAATTTTCATAAGCTTGATCCCTTAATTCACTTAGTTCATTCAATTGAACCTTGCGATGATCACCCGCGGTCCTCAAGTCAAAGTTACAATGCTTAAGAGCCCAATACGCCTTATGTTCGAGTTCAATTGGCAAGTGGCATGTCTTTCCACAATGCATCATCCAATTTATCTGACCATGAAGTGCGATTTTTCCAATAGAACGTTCCAAAATCCTCTTAAGAGCTCGGTTTGAAACCTCCACTTGACCACTCGTTTGAGGGTGATAAGCCGTCGAAAGTCGATGAGTGACACCATATTTCTTTAGAACTTTTTCAAATTGTTCATTACAAAAATGGGTCCCACGATCACTTATTATAGCGTGGAGTTCCAAACCTAGCAAAGAGTTGTTTTAAAATTTTCACCACGACTCGAGTATCATTCGTGGGCAAAGCCTTAGCTTCAACCCATTTATACAAATAGTCCACAGCTACGAGAATGTACTTATTTCCTTTCGAAGATGGAAATGGACCCATAAAATCGATCCCCCAAATGTCAAAGATTTCACAAACTTGGATAATGTTTTGAGGCATTTCATCCCTTTGTGAGTTCTTTCCTTGACGTTTACAAGCATCACAAGTCTTGAGAAAGTCTTGGGCATCACGATATAAGGAAGGCCAAAAGAAGTCGGCATCAAAGACTTTATTCGCGGTGGCGTTGGCACCATGATGTCCCCCGGTGGGTCCCTCATGACAAGATTTAAGAATATCTTGAGCTTCTTTGCCAAATACGCACCTATGAATCACTTGATCCGCGCACACACGAAACAAATAGGGGTCGTCCCAAAAGTAATAGGATATATCCTTGAAAAACTTTTGTTTTTGTTGGGACGACATACCCTTGATTACAAACTTCCCCGCATGGTAATTTGCAATGTTCGCAAACCATGGGGTACTATCATCACCACGAAAAGCAATCATACCAAGCGTCTCGAGAAGAAATGTTTCATTAATTTCCTTGTTCTCTCGATCGCTTTGGTGAGGATTCTCAAGTCGAGATAAATGATCGGCCGCGAGATTCTCAGCTCCTTTTTGTCTAGAATTTTGACATTAAATTTTTGAAGGAGGAGAATCCACTGGAGCAACCTCGGCTTAGCATCTTGTTTATTAAGAAGATATTTGATAGCCGAGTGGTCCGTATACACTATGGTTTGAGACAAGACAAGATATGGTGTAAACTTTTCCAAAGCATACACAACGGCAAGTAATTCCTTTTTTGTTGTAGTGTACTTAATTTGAGCATCCGTCATAGTCTTACTTGCATAGTGTATAGGCAAGAAATGTTTTTACTTACGTTGCCCCAAACCCGCACCTACCATGTAATCACTAGCATCACACATAATGTCAGAAGGTAGGTCCCAATCCGGAGCAACTAAAATCAGAGATTCGGTTAATTTCCTTTTAAGCATCTCAAAGGCTTTTTTGTACTCATCCGAAAAGAGGAATGGAGTCTCTTTTTCCAAAAGATGGGTCATAGGTCGAGCTATCTTATAGAAGTCTTGAATAAAACGTCTTAACTCCCTTAACGGTGGTGGGTGGAGGTAATTTGGCAATCACGTCGATTTTAGCCCCATCAACCTCAATACCGGCCTTAGAGATCTTATGTCCTAACACAATCCCTTCTTTGCACATGAAGTGACATTTTTCATAGCTAAGCACAAGATTTGTTTCCTCACAACGTTGCAACATTCTTTCTAAGTTAGAGAGACATGAAGTGAAAGACTACCCAAAAAAACCGAGGAATCATCCATGAAGACTTCCATGGTTTTTTCGATCATATCATGGAAAATGGCCATCATACACCTTTGGAACGTCCCCGGAGCATTGAATAATCCAAAAGGCATTCTACGATAAGCAAATGTTCCATAAGGACTAGTGAATGTGGTCTTTTCTTCATCACGAGGGTCAATGGAAATTTGGAAATAGGAAGAAAATCCATCCAAAAAGCAATAGAATTCATTTCCCGCTAGTCTCTCTAACATTTGATCCATAAAAGGTAATGGAAAATGATCCTTCCTAGTGGCATCATTAAGCTTCCTATAGTCAATACAAACACGCCAACCGGTCACAAGTCTAGTCGGAATCAATTCATTATCCTCATTAGTAACAACCGTCATTCCTCCTTTCTTTAGAATACAATGCACGGGACTAACCCATGGACTATCCGAGATAGGGTAGATCATTCTGGCATCTAGAAGTTTAGTAACTTCCTTTTTGATCACCTCATGAATCTTTGGATTGACCCTTCTTTGATTTTGGATAGCGGGTTTATAATCATCCTCCATTAAAATTTTATGAGTACAAAATTTTGGATCTATACCCTTAATGTCGGAGATTTTCCATGCAATGGTCCGTTTATATTTCTTAAGCACCTTAATAAGTTCATCCGTTTCATTATCCTTTAATCCCTTAGCAATAATCATCGGTAACTTATCCGTTCCTTCAAGAAAAGCATACTCTAAATGAGTGGGAAGTTCAATAAGTTCTAATTCGGGTGCTTCCTCAATAGATGTTTTCACTTTAGTCTCATTTTCACTCACAACTTTTAATTCCATAGGTGGTGATTCAAAAGGATCCATATTCAACAACTTTTCAATTAAAGCAATATCTCCCTCGGGATCAAAATTCTCACTATCAAACTCACTAGGATCAAATGGTGTGCTAAGGTAATCATCAGTTTCCTTATCGATTTTTGAATGACCATTATCCTCAAGCTCTTCTAAAACAAAGTCCCCTCCCTCAAATAGAGTGAGTGGAGGTTTAGACAAAGAAATAATTGGATTCGGTGAAGTGGGATTGCCACTTTTAGAAATATCCGAATAACCAAGCATATCTTGCGAAACTTCGTCACTAGCAACATCAATCACATCGATTTGATTGATTGATTCCTCGAAGTACTTGGAAGAATATCTCGATATATTACCAACATCAAGTGTGATACTTTCATCATCAACTCGTAAAGTCAGTTTCCCCGCTCTCATGTCAACTAAATAACTAGTTGTATTTAAAAACGGTCTTCCCAAAATAAGAGGCACGCGAGAATCTTTCGGATAATTGCAAATTACAAAATCCGCTGGAAAGACGAGTTTCCCTACTTTGACAAACACGTCCTCGGCTATACCTTTTAGAAAGGTGGTCGATCTGTGCGCTAGCTCGATAGTTATCTTAGTAAGTATAAGCTTGGGAAGTGATAACCTTTTCCACATGGAAAGAGGCATCAAATTAACGCTAGCACCAAGATCGGCTAAAGCTAAGCATTCTTCCATATTTGGGAAATCACATGGTATCAAAAATTGGCCCAGATCTCCAAGATTTTTGGGAAGCTTTTGTGTAAGAACCGCGGAACAACTTTCATTTAAAGATGTATACACTTCAACCAATTTCTCTTTATAGTTCATCAACCTTTGATTGTTGAAGCAAACTTAGGCATGTAAAGCAATGCATCCGCGAAACTAACATTAATAAAAGTTTCTTAAACATCTCAAGAAATGTAGACATATGAGCATTGGTCTTTTCGCGGAGCTTCTCTTTGTTAAGTCTCGAAGGGTATGGTAGTGTGGGTTTAGTCTTCGGAAGCTCGGGATCCGGAATAGGCAATTGGTCTACCTTTGGTGGAATAGGAATTTCCTTTTCTTTAACCACCTCTGGTTCTTGCTCCACTTCCCTCACCGGAGAGGTACTCACATGTGGAAGCAAAGGTCCGTCTAAATCCTTCCCACTACGTGTGGTTATAGCTTTCATCTCACCCTTTGGGTTTGGAATGGTGTTGCTAGGTAAGTCACCCGAAGAAGAGGAGGGTTTGCACATAAAACTCTCAAACATCGAAAGTAATTTGTTCTCAAAATTAGTTAGGTTTCGCTCCATACGGTTTTGGTTTTGTTCCAAACTTTTTTGACTTTGCTCTATCTTTGTTCCATACGGTTTTAGTTTTGCTCTAATCTTTGTTCCATTCGGTTTTGGTTAAGCTCAATCTTGTTATTTACCCCTTGATCGTATTTTGAAATTCATTTTTCAAAGTTGCCATTTGTCCTTGAATATTGTTTTGAAGAGCTTTCAAATTTGCCTCATTTTTTTTTGATGTAGCTTGACAAATCATTTTGTTTCTTGTTTTGAAAACCTTGATTATTTTGATTGCCATTAAATCCATTTCCTTGATTAAAATTCCCTTGGTTACCACGGTTAAAATTATTCCCATTGTTTCCATTTTTGTACCTATTTTGAACTGGTGGAGCAACATGATTTTGACGAGGAGCTTGACCGTTAGGGCCATAAGTTCCCGTCGCGGCAAACGCACTAGCTTGATCAAACCCCGTGGTTGAACAAGCATAATTCAGATGAGCTCCACCACATGATACACAAAAATGCTCAACCATATTAATCGTTCCATGAGGATTCTTCCTAATCTCATTCGAAATCATGTCAATCTTAGAGTCCAATCTAGCAATCTTGGTATTAGATGAATTTACATTGGAAACAACCGGTGTGTTTAGTGAATATTTCACTCTAGACTTATTCTCAATTATACCCCACGCGTCTCTCGGAGTTTTTCTTAAAAGATTACCACCCGCATCGGCATTTAAAGAATCTTGTTCAACCATATTAAGTCCATTATAAAAATTATTGATTTGGTGTAATTCCGAGAAACCGTGGTGTGGACATTGTCTCAACAAATCTTTAAACCTTTCCCAAGCAACTCCAAACGATTCATGAACTTTTTGTTCAAATCTAGTGATCTCATTCTTAAAGTGGGTTGTCTTAGATGGTGGAAAGAAGTAATTCATGAACTTAGACACTAAATCATCCCGTGTCAAAATCGAACCCGGTGGTTCTTTCTCATACCAAAGCTTAGCATTTCCCTCGAGCGAGTACGGAAAAAGCATGAGCTTAATCTTGTCATTCGGGATATCTCTAAACTTGAGAGTCGAGGTAATACGATGAAAACTCCGAATGTGAGAGTGCGGGTTATCGGTCTCATTGCCACGAAATAGGTCGGCACGAATGAGTGATTAAAGACCCGACTTAATCTCATAATGATCCGCCAAAATAGCCGGTACAACGATTGCTTCCCCATACCCTTCGGTGGGTGCACGGAGCAATTCCTCCATTGTTCGGTTATCGGCCATCTCTACAACAATAGGTGGAAACTCGGGTTCCACTATTCGTTGTTGACGATTTCTATTTCTACGAGGAATATTTTCAAGCCTATCGTGATTAATCAAATGTCGATTAGATCGTAATTGCATAAACCAAAGTGACGAGAATTTAGAGGATTGAAAAAAAGAAATTAGACAAGAAGAAGATTATTTTTGGTATTTTATTTGGTATTGCTCAATCAAAAAGATTGATAAAAACAAGGAATAAGGATAATTACTATGGAAGTAATCTACCATCGGTCGACTTTGAAACGATAGGTGAAAACCTAAACGTCTCGAGGTTCAATAAGTAAACTACAAAAATAAGATTTAATACTACTTGAGTCGGCAAACCAATAATCGGTCGTCCCTCTCAATATACGCACAAGCAAGCGGGGAAACGAGGTGGCACAAAGCACTTAAAAACCTTTCTCCTTAGACGGCCTTTTATAGCTCGTCGCCTTATACCCACCTTATAGTTTGTATAAATCGAGTTCAAACTTTTTATTAGTATTTACCTATTTTGCCTTTTTTTCGTTTTGGATTCGAATACAATAGCTAGGTAATGAAATCCTAACTAAGGTCTTATTTGGAAGTAGGTAATTTAATTGTTTTACGTAATATAATATAGTAATCACAAAAAAAACACGAAAAATGATACATACTATAATAATAGAAAAATAACAAAACTTTCCGAGGACGGAAAGGGTCTTCAAATCAACAATCAACAAATCTCAACAAGACGAATCGTACACAAGATCCCCGGCAGCGGTGCCAAAAGTTTTTGATGTGTCGAGAAAGTGTCGATGTATTTTAATTAGATACGGTATAGGACAAATTTAGGAAATTGCCCTTAGGAAAAGGTAATAATCCACAAATAAGTCGAAGACGAATTTAATTAAACACGTGGATGATCCAAGTTCGTTGTACACGAGGATCAAGTGAATTTGAGACGTTTTGTTTCAATTTGGACAATCGATTTGAATTGGGTTTTTGGTTTTCAATCTAAAATTTCTCCTACAATTTTTTAATTAAAATCCTAAAGTGCATGAATCGTTCCCCGAATTTAATCTAAAAGACAATTATTAAAAAAAATTAAAACTATTTAAAATTTAAGCCATTTAAAATCTATTAAAAACTTATCTATTTAAATAAAATACTTTTACACTATTTAAAACTTTATTCAAACTAATTTTAAAACTATTTAAGATCTTAAATCTAATTAAATCTATTTAAAATTAACTTTTACTTTTTATAAAGAAAATCTATTTTAAAACTATTTTTATTAAAATCTAAATTAATAAAAATCTAATTTATTTAAAAACTCATTTTTAATAACAATTTAAAATTTCTAAAATTAGTAAAAAAAATTATTTTATTTTGAAACTATTTATTATTTTAAAACTTTATAAAGGTAAATAAAGTGATTTAAAGTTAAAAATAATAAAACTATGTATCTAAACAAATTCTAAAGCAGACAGCCTAATAATAGTACTATATTAATTACTGAATTGATATTATAACTAAAACAGATAACTAGAGCAAGTGGTTAGCACATTTGACTGTTATCCATGAGGTCATGGGTTCGAGTCCCACAAGGGACATTTTTGGATGATTATTTTTTGGACAAAATAAATGTAAACCAAGTCACAGGAGTGACAAAATGTGATATTTATTTTATTTGGAACTGATAGAAATCAGCTTTAAACTACCAGACCAATTGAGTCTGATAGCATTTGCTATTCAGCAAAACACACAATTTAAAGCTCAAATATCAGCAAACTATGAACCAAGAAAAACTGATAACATATTACAAAATAACAAAAGCACAATATCAATCGGAAATCAGTTAAAGGCCATTTTAGCAAATGCACCCCGATTTTTGAGGTTCGTCACTTAGTCTTATTTTTGGGGTATTTTGTGTGACTATGTGTTTTATGTGATTTATGAGTTTATATGTGTGATTTTGGGATAAGAATAGACTAAATGAGGTACATGATTTGTAAATCATGGTACGGGTTGGAAATAAAATGAAGTGAGTTTAGAAATGAACTGCGGGAAAGTTCGGATATCGTTTTTACAAGGTTTCGTGTATGTATCGTATGTTGTATGTATGTATTAAGTACATATTATATGGTTAGGATAAGTTTTAGAGATACTTTCCATAATTAGAAACTTTTGGAAATGACAGTTAGTTCAGAAATCGCGTAGAAAGTCGAAAAAATTAACGTATGGCTTTAGGGTTTTGGCCCGGAAGTAACCCGAATGTGAGGTTTAGTTTAAGAATGATAAAAGTTATAAAATAAGGATAAAAACCAGATCCTTAGGTGCTTTGGGCTTGGTTTGGGCAGCCAAAAGAAAAGGAAGGAAGAAAATAACCAAAAAGCCCAAAAACAGGCCCAATGGACTTGTAATTAGGTTAGGAGGCCTTTAGGATTACATTAAGCCCATACCATAACCTAAAACATCAGATTTTTACTCACCATAATCTCTCCTAATCGAATTCAATCAATGGTGGAATTAGGTTTCATCAAAAACAGTTTCTTCCTTTGATTTCTAAGGTAAAATCTTTAAAACTCTTCTTTAATGTATGATTTTAATTAATCTAATCATGTAATTAATCAATAGATGATGGATCTAGGGTTAGGTTAAACATAAATTCTGTATTTTAATGATATAAACATGTTTAGATTAATTAGGGTTAATAATCATACATGATGTGGATAATTAATTAGACTAGTTGTGTTAAATTCGTTTTTAAAAACTGGGCAGAATTTTTGGTCCATTGTTTTGATCATATCTAGAGTTATACAAACTTTTAATTTTCGAATCTTATGTCCCTGGAAAGCTAATTGAATTGGCTTTCAAATTCAAGAAAAGAGAACTGAATTAGAGGTGGGGAAGTGGGTCAAAAACAGGTTACAACAGTCGGAGGTCAAAACAGTTTTGAAATCAGTCGGGTTTAATTTAATGTTTTAATATGGTTAGGGTACTTAGGAGTACAATTGGACTTTAAAACGAACATGAGAGTCATTTTATATGTAATAAGTGTGAAAACACTTATCCTTTTACCACTTATTTCCAATAATAACAAGACCAAAACGTGTATTTTATGTCGTAAAAGTCGGAATTATGCGTGGTTTGTGTTTTTATTGTGTTTCAGGATAAAAATATGAAAAAGGAAGAAAACACGGGCTATCACGGGCTTTTATCGAAGAAAACGAGAAAAGACGAAGTCAAAATATCAAGAGTGTAAAAAGAACGGAAGTCCAAGGCCTATTCTGAAGATTTATCGAAGAAAAAGTCTAAAGACGGAAGTTTAATGAAGTCGAAGAACTCAAGTCTAATAGAAGAAGAAAATTATAAGACAAGTTCAATTTATATCGACAAATCCCGAGACGACGTCGAGAAAGACAAAAAATTTAAATCAAGTCGAGACGAAAAGAAAGAAGGAAGCAACACATGCACTCCCCACCTCCTATATATACCCTCCTAATGAGACATTAGGAGGGTGTTAGCTAGTTTATTTTCCTTTTTGTAGTTTTTCATTTTAGAGAGAGAAAGTGTTTAACTTTCTCTCACTAAAACTTCATCTTTTCTTTCTTTCATGTTTAAGTTTAAATTCAATCTTGTATTTTGGAATCATTTATCTACAAGTTCAAGTTAAGTTTTTCATATTCAATCTCTTTCTACCTTTCTTGATTTTTACTTATTTGATCCGAAAATTATCTTTGATTTTGTTTAATCTTGATGTTTGAATTATTAAAAAGTTTATCTTTTGGTTTCTATCTAAGTTTTTATACGTATTAAGCTTTGAGCTTATCATGCTTATTGGCTTATTTTGTATTTAGCTTATTTACTTTTAGTTTTCTTAAAAGGTTTCTTCTATTTAAAGTTTGTTTTATAAAGATTGCGTATTTAGTATCTCAAAAGTTTTCAAATTTATGCTTATTGAGTTGGTTAAGTTTTAGATAAGTGCTTATTGAGTTTTTAGCTTATTTCACTTTATCGGATTGCTTGGTGCTTCATCGCAAAGGCTTAGGGTTTTACATTCCGATAGCTTATTGCGATCAATATTCAGAGAGTTCACCCCCCTTATTCCGATCGTGATTGCGATCGCTCATTGCGATCGTACATTGCGACGGGTCTTAAGGCTTTATTGAGACGAAACGCTGCCAAAATTTCAGCAGCCATATTCCGACAGAATTCCTTATATTTCGATAGACTTTGTATTCCGATAGACTTGACATTCAGATAGAACTGTTTTCCGATAGAATCAATTTACTATTATTCCGATACTTCAATCTTTATTCCGATAGCTTTCATTTGTTACATTCCGATGGTTATTCAGACAAAATATTCCGACAAAATATTCCGACAGAACTTCTTTTTACACATTCCGATGGTTTAAGTTTTTAGTTTTATAAAGTTTTCAAGTTTTAAATTCATTACGTTTTAATTTCCAAAAATTGCACGCTTCCCGAAATCTCTGTTTTTACCAAGTTTTTTTCTAATTTTAGAGAGAAAAGTGACAGTTTTTCTAGATTTGCTTTTAGCCTATTTTAATTACGTTTCGCATTTACTTTTTAATTAGTTATAGACAACGACAACTTTTTTATTTTCCACCAATAACGACTGAGTCGTACTCTTAACTAGTAATCAATTCGAAAAGACTGGACCAACGAACTTTCATACGAGGCAATCTCCTGTATTAAATGGCGCCGTTGCCGGCTCTTTTCGTTAAGATTAAAGGTTTTTAGTGAGGGACGCGTTGGATTTTGGGATCCGTTCATTTTTAACGTTATTTTTCTTGCTTAAATTTTCAAAAAAATCCAAAAAAATAGAAAACCATAAAAAACCAAAAATATTTCTTGTCTATTTTTATTTTCCTTTTGTAGGTGTGTATGCGTACCCGTGCTCGTAAGAAGAAAGCAGCTCAAGTCGAAGTCATTACTCCACCTATTGTCACCATAGACAATCGACCAATGATAGAGCTTTTGCAATCGCAAGTATAGGGCAACAACGATGCTATTATCATACCCGAGATTGGAGCCAACAACTTTGAACTCAAATCCGGCTTCATTCAAATGGTCTCTGCTCAACCTTTCTTGGGACGTACACTTGATGATCCTCATGACCATATAAAAAGGTTCCTTCAACTCACTAATACGATTAAGTATAATGGGGTTTCACAAGAGGTGATTCGCTTGCAACTTTTTCCTTTCTCCTTAGAGGGACAAGCCCGACATTGGCTTGATAATGAACCGCCACAAAGTATTCTTACGTGGTCGGATTTAGAGACCAAATTCATCAACTACTTTTTCCCACCCTCACGTACTACCGCTTTGCGGAATGAAATCATTAACTTTGAACAAAAGTACGGTGAGACATTTAGTGAATCTTGGGACCGTTTTAAGGAACTTTTAAGAAAGTTTCCACAACATGGTTTCACAAAAGTACATCAAATTAATACTCTTTACAATGGTTTAAGCATGAATGACCAAGATTCACTAAATAGTGCCTCAGGGGGTAACATTTTGGTTAAGTCTTCTAATGCCGCATGGGATATTATTGAGAATAAGTCTAGAGTGCAAACTAAGAGTGTTCGGACTAATGTGGCGAGTGCTAGTACTAGTGACGCCGACAAGAGAATTGATAAGCTCACTTCGCTTGTTGAAACACTTGCTCTACAAACCGCTAACAATACCAAAAGCATCAATGCACAAGTTAATGCTATGAGTCAGTCATGTGAAATATGCGGGGGTTCTCATTCATACACCGATTGTCCTTCGACTCATGACAATCTGGAAAATGTGTATGCCGCCAACGGTAACTTTTCTACGGGAGGCTATCAAGCACGTCCTCAAGGTAACCGCAATTTGCTCAGTTATCGTTCAAATAACTCCCTTTCACCACCCGGTTTCCCCCCTCAAAACCAAAAAAACCTCAATCGCAACAATCAAAACAAACCTCGAGCTCCGAATCAATATCAAACCCAAATACACCCATATCCACCTCAAGGAAACAATCAAGTTCACCAACCACCCGCTTATCAACCACGTGCCTACCATTCTCTTCCTCCCACCCAACCCACCGCATTTAATCAAGAGGTTGACACTTACATGAGGACTAATGATGCGATAGTGAAAAATCTTCAGCGGCAAATCATCAACTTGAAGGGAGATATGGCGAAACAAGGGAATGATCTTCGAGCCGATATGCGAAATTCTTTGAGCAGTCAAACGAATGACTTAAGGGATATGATGGCTAGTTTCTTCCAAAGTAATCAAGCCTCTGGTTCGGGTTCTCTTCCGAGTAACACCTTTGCTAATCCAAGAGGGGTGATGAAAGCAATCACCACTCAAAGTGGAAAAGGTTTAAAGGAACCCGAGCTTCCTACACCTACACCGGTGATTGTGATAAAGGAAAATGATTCCCCTTCTCCAATTCCTCCACCTTCTACTTCTCCAATTCCTTCACCTTCTATTTCTCCAATTCCTCCACCTTCTACTTCCACCCCTCCACCACCCAAGGATGTGAGTGAGAATTCCATTCCAAAGCCTTCATCTCAACCCAATATACCTTATCCCTCAAGGTTGAGGAAAGAGAAGTTGAAGAACAAGGATGATATTCAGGTTTCTAACTTTCTCAAAATGTTTAAACAACTGAATTTCAACATCTCCTTTGCTGAGGCTCTCGCTCACATGCCGAAATATGCTAAAATGTTTAAAGATCTTCTAAGTGACAAAGAAAAGCTTCTTGATATCGCTCAGACCTAACTTAATGAGAATTGCTCCGTAGTGCTCTTAAGGAAATTACCCACCAAACTTGGTGATCCGGGTCGTTTTCTCATTCCTTGCAACTTTCCCAGGGTATAGAATTGTATGGCCCTAGCCGATCTAGGTGCTAGTATCAACTTAATACCTTTAAGCGTTTGGAAACAGTTATCTCTACCCGAGCTAGTCCCCACACGAATGACATTGGAATTAGCTAACCGTACGGTTGCTTATCCGGTGGAGATAGCCGAAGATGTCTTCGTCGGTGTCGACAAATTCACCTTTCCGGCGGATTTTGTTGTCGTTGACTACGAGATGGACCCCCGTGTTCCATTAATCGTTGGACGTCCATTCTTGAGGACCGGTCGCACTCTCATTGATGTAGCCGCGGGCGAATTAATCATGAGAGTTGGTGACGATAAAATCGTCTTCAACATGGGTAAACTTTCTAAGCAGCCTTCTGAAAACGAGAGCGTTCATTTCATTGACGTACTTGATGAGGCTTGTGAAGAACATTTCAAAGACGCTTGTAAAAGTGGTTCTTCTTCTCTACCCATTGTTGAGACGTTGCCTATATTGCTCCCTCACTAACTCTGTTTGGAGAAAGTGATTTCCTTTTGAAAGAATTTGAAGAAAATTTGGGAGATGTGGACTTACAATATGACGATTCTCCCTCCAATTGGGATGAAGACATTTGTACCATTGAGAAACTTCTCAATGAGGACCATATTTCTCCACCATCTCCTAAGGAAACCTCTATCGATGATCCAAATTGACTATGCCTTCCATCAAAAATCCTCCGGATTTAGAGCTTAAGGACCTACCGTCTCATCTCGAGTACGTTTTCCTTGAAGACAATAAGAAGTTACCCGTCATCATCGCTAAGGACTTGAAAGAAGAAGAAAAATCTCGACTTATCGACATGCTGAAGAATCATAAGAAAGCGATTGCTTGGAAAATCTCCGATATTCGTGGAATTGATCCTCACTTTTGCACACATAAAATTCTCATGGAGGACGACTTTAAACCCAATAATCAAAACCAAAGAAGGGTGAATCCCAAGATCCATGACGTTATCAAAAAAGAGGTTATCAAACTTCTTGATGCAGGAATGATCTACCCTATCTCGGATTCACCATGGGTTAGTCCGGTCCATTGTGTGCCTAAGAAAGGCGGAATCACCGTTGTGCCTAATGAAAATAACGAGTTGATTCCTACTCGTCTCGTTACAGGGTGGAGAGTTTGTATAGACTATCGCAAACTCAATGATGCTACGAGAAAGGATCATTTTCCCCTTCCTTTTATGGACCAAATGCTTGAACGTCTAGCGGGTAATGATTATTATTGCTTCTTAGACAGTTTCTCCGGGTATTTTCAAATTGCCATCGATCCCAAAGACCAAGAGAAAACCACATTCACTTGTCCTTATGGAACATTTGCTTACAAAAGAATGCATTTCGGCTTATGCAATGCTCCTGGGACTTTCCAAAGGTGTATGATGGCTATCTTCCATGACATGGTTGAACAAACTATGGAAGTCTTCATGGATGATTTCTCGGTCTATGGTGATTCTTTCTCTACTTGCCTTGCCAATTTAGAACGTATGCTCAAACGGTGTGAAGACACTCGTCTTGTTCTTAATTAGGAAAAATGCCATTTTATGGTAAAAGAAGGCATTGTGCTTGGACATAAAATCTCAAAAGCCGGTCTTGAAGTGGACCGTGCTAAAGTTGATGTCATAGCCATATTACCTCCACCTTCAACCGTGAAGGGTGTGAGAAGTTCCTTGGTCATGCGGGCTTCTATCGTCGATTCATTCAAGATTTTTCTAAAATCGCTCGCCCGATGACCCACCTCTTGGAAAAAGATACTCCCTTTATCTTTTCTAAAGAGTGTCTTGAATCCTTCAATATTCTTAAGGACAAGCTAACTAAGGCACCGGTCTTGGTTACCCCTAATTGGGAGCTACCTTTTGAATTGATGTGTGATGCTAGCGATTTTGCTATTGGAGCGGTTTTTGGGCCAAAGAGTTAACAAACGCTTCCAACCAATCCATTATGCTAGCAAGACAATGACGGGGGCTCAGTTGCATTATACCACTACCGAAAAAGAGCTTTTAGCTATAGTGTATGCTTTTGAAAAATTTCGCCCCTATCTTGTCCTTTCCACCACCATTGTGTATACCGATCATTCCGCGTTGAAGTACTTGTTAACTAAACAAGATTCCAAGCCAAGACTTCTTCGTTGGGTTTTGCTCCTTCAAGAATTTAAAATCAAAATTCGTGACAAGAAGGGAGCTGAAAACCTAGTTGCGGATCATCTAAGTAGACTTGAGGATCCTTACCAAGGGGATCATCCGAATCAAGAGATCAATGACTCTTTTCCCCTTGAGGCCTTAATGTCTATCAATTCCAACCTTGATGACACCTCGTGGTTTGCGGACATTGCAAACTACTTAGCGGGTGGAATTCTCAAGGAAGGGTTAACGTCCCAATAAAAGAAAAAGTTCTTTAAAGACATTGAACACTATTTTTGGGACGACCCTTACCTTTTCAAACAATGTGCGGATCTTGTCATTCATAGGTGTTTTGATGGGCCAGCAGCGTTACTAATCCTAGAATCTTGCCATAAAGGACCCACCGATGGTCACTTTGGTCCTAATTACACCGCGAAGAAAGTGTTCGACTCTGGATTCTATTGGCCCTCCATTTATCATGACACTCATAAAATGGTTAAACATTGTGATGTTGCCAACGCCAAGGCAAGATCACACATAAAGATGAGATGCCTCAAAATTTCATACAATAATGTGAAATCTTTGATGTATGGGGTATCGACTTTATGGGGCCATTTCCATCATCCAAAGGGAACAAGTACATCCTCGTAGCCGTTGACTACGTATCCAAATGGGTTGAAGCTAAGCCTCTCCCTACGAACGATGCAAGGGTGGTTGTGAACTTTCTAAAGCAACTTTTTGATAGATTCGGTGTTCCTCGTGCTATCACCAGTGACCGCGGGACTCATTTTTGCAATGATCAATTTGCTCGAGTCATGGATAAGTATGGTGTCAATCACCATCTTTCCACCGCTTATCATCCTCAAACAAATGGTCAAACCGAGATATCTAACCGTGGATTGAAGCGAATTCTTGAGCGTACTGTGGGAGAGCATCGTGCCTCGTGGGCTGATAAGTTAGACGATGCTTTGTGGGATTTCCGTACCGCATATAAGACTCCGATTGGTTGCACTCCATATCGTCTTGTGTACGGAAGGCATGCCACCTCCCTATTGAGCTGGAACATAAGGCGTATTGGGCCTTGAAGTGGGCCAATTTTTACATCAACAAAGCCGGTGATCTTTGGAAGATTCAACTCAACGAGCTAAATGAACTAAGGAATGAAGCTTATGAGAATTCATTGATCTACAAGGAGAAGACCAAGATCATTCATGATGCAAGGTTTAAGAACCGAGAGTTTCACGTTGGTGATCAAGTTTTACTCTTTAACTCTCGATTGAAGATCTTCTCCGGCAAGCTGAAGAGCCGTTGGTCTGGTCTATTCACCGTCGCCAAAGTCTTCCCCTATGGCACCATTGAGCTTTCTCAGCCAAATGGGCCAAATTTTAAAGTGAATGGCCAGCGGGTGAAGTTGTACTTTGGTGAGGACATCTCCCATGAGATGATCCCATCCCTCACCATGTTTCCCTTGAATTAGTTCTGGGTCGAGTCAGGCTCGTGACTCGGTTAACAAAAACAAGCGCTTCTCGGGAGGCAACCCGTTGATCTATCCTTTACCGTTTTCATAATAAGTGTAGGGGGAGCCCCGTATGTGTTTGTTGTCTTGTTTCTTATGATGTGCAGGGATTAAAGCTTCAAAAATCCATTCTCGATGACTTTTGATGAACCGTGATCCCGTGTACCCGTCTTCCCGGTTCTATCCTAAACTGTCATGATTCAATATTTCATATCTTATATATTCACATTGAAATTACTATAGTTGTCCTTCCCTTAGCAAGATTTAAACAAAGTGCACAATGTCCTAAGTGTAGGGGAGTTGACTCCCACATGCTTAAACATTGAGGACAATGTTTATATCAAATGTAGGGGGGACTTCTATCGAAGTAAGTGGGGTTTTCCATTAATTTGTCCTCATTTTAACCGGAAATTTTAATTTTTCGACATTTTTTATATTTTTTAATCTATTTTGGCCTAGTTGTATAGTAGTATTTTCCTTTGTTAGCGTTATTTACTTTCTTTGCAAAAAATAAAGTTTAATAAAGTGGTTTTAAATTTTTTAAAGTGGTGAATATTTTGACTCAACCCGAGTTCACTTATCTAAGTTTACTCTAGCTAGTATCCTTAACGTGTTTAAGTCAAGTTTTGCTAGGCTTTTATATAGGGAACATTAAAACGCGAAAGTCTTAACTCTTAGGGGTTAAGAACAAGAACTTTTCGCAAGTTCCTATAATTGAGCCTAGAAAGTCATTTATCAAGGGAACTTTAAAATGCGAATTCTAAACTTGAAAGAGTCTAAGAAGTTGCAAGATCCTATAGATGACTTGAAAACCCAAAACTTTGATTTAATTGGCTAAGCATCCACGAGTCTCATTCCTTGAGATTTAAAATTGTGGAGAACGAGAGATGATAGAGTCAATTATAAGTGTGACATTCTTTCATGAATTTATGTGAGTTGATTATAAGCTTTTTCCCCCATCGCTTGTTAATAAATATATTTGCAATAAATAAGGTTGTACGATTTGAAAAGTTACTTAGCTTCTAGCACAAGATCGTCTAAAAGTTGCTCGGTATTAATTAGAGTTCATAGCCAAGGCATAACTTATTGAAGCGGGATGCAAAGATTGGCGAGTCCGAAAAGGCCCTAACAAGGCATGAGGGCTACATTTTGTTGCTAAAGATCCCAAAGTGATGTGAAGAATCATTTATCAAAAATCAATATGAAGGATCGAGACACACGACGAAAAGCAAATACTCCCCAAAATATGATGGAGAAGTCTATCCAAAAAGGCCCTAACAAGGTATGAGGATAAATAGATCCAAGTCCTAAAAGGAGGCGGATCGTTGTATATCAAAGTCCAAAATAAAGATTGGAGAAAAATGAAGAAGTCGTGGTCCAAATATGAAGAATCTCTCAAAAACTTCAAGTGAAGAAATTCCTATTATGAAGAGAAGACCATAATTTCAAGAACGTCGCTCAAGATTCGAAGTATGAAGTCGCTGCCAAATATCGGTCCGAGAAAGGTCTCAAATCGTGAAGCGAGTTATGCCAAGATATGAACTTTAAGAGGTCCCGAGATGCAGTTTTAAAAGATTATGTCCTTTAGCTAACTATTGATTAAATCGTCCCACTTTATTTTCAGCCTAAATAAACTATCGAAATAAGTCAAACAATGTATCCCCGTGATCATTCAAGACAAAATTAAATTATAACATGTACACCTAGGAATAAGGGAGTCTAAGTGAATAATCGGGCCACATGAGTTCGTGTTAGTTTGCTAACTTATAATAACAATGATCTCGTTTTTAACCTTGGTATGGGGAACGTGAAACTTGAGGATGATAAACATTCATGACAGCCAAAACCCCAATGTAAGTCTTTGATTTCTTTGCTTGTTTTGTACATATTTCTATCTTTTTAGTTTCCTTAAAGTTTAGTATTTAATAAAGGCCAAGGTGGGTTATTTATGACGAAAAATGTAATATGTGCTTTGAAATTAATGCATTGCATGAGGGCATTGCAATGGTCAAGTGTAGGGGATTTAATAAGTGTGAAAACACTTATCCTTTTACCACTTATTTCGAATAATAACAAGACCAAAACGTTTATTTTATGTCGTAAAAGTCGGAATTATGCGTGGTTAGTGTTTTTATTGTGTTTCAGGATAAAAATATGAAAAAGGAAGAAAACACGGGCTATCACGGGCTTTTATCGAAAAAAACGAGAAAAGACAAAGTCAAAAGATTAAGAGTGTAAAAAGAACGGAAGTCCAAGGCCTATTCTGAAGATTTATCGAAGAAAAAGTCTAAAGACGGAAGTTTAACGAAGTCGAAGAACTCAAGTCTAATAGAAGAAGAAAATTATAAGAAAAGTTCAATTTATATCAACAAATCCCGAGACGACGTCGAGAAAGACAAAAAATTTAAATCAAGTCGAGACGAAAAGAAAGAAGGAAGCAACACATGCACTCCCCACCTCCTATATATACCCTCCTAATGACACATTAGGAGGGTGTTAGCTAGTTTATTTTCCTTTTTGTAGTTTTTCATTTTAGAGAGAGAAAGTGTTTAACTTTCTCTCACTAAAACTTCATCTTTTCTTTCTTTCATGTTTATGTTTTAATTCAATCTTGTATTTTGGAATCATTTATCTACAAGTGCAAGTTAAGTTTTTCATATTCAGTCTCTTTCTACCTTTCTTAATTTTTACTTATTTGATCCGAAAATTATCTTTGATTTTGTTTAATCTTGATGTTTGATTTATTAAAAAGTTTATCTTTTGGTTTCTATCTAAGTTTTTATACGGATTAAGCTTTGAGCTTATCATGCTTATTGGCTTATTTTGTATTTAGCTTATTTACTTTTAGTTTTCTTAAAAAGTTTCGTCTATTTAAAGTTTGTTTTATAAAGATTGCGTATTTAGTATCTCAAAAGTTGTCAAATTTATGCTTATTGAGTTGGTTAAGTTTTAGATAAGTGCTTATTGGAAGTGCTTATTGAGTTTTTAGCTTATTTCACTTTATCGGATTGCTTGGTGCTTCATCGCAAAGGCTTAGGGTTTTAATTCCGATAGCTTATTGCGATCAATATTCAGATAGAGTTCCCCCCCCCCCCTTATTCCGATCGTGATTGCGATCGCTCATCGCGATCGTACATTGCGATGGGTCTTAAGGCTTTATTGAGATGAAACGCTACCAAAATTTCAGCAGCCATATTCTGACAGAATTCCTTATATTCCGATAGACTTTGTATTCCGATAGACTTGATATTCAGATAGAACTTTATTCCGATAGAATCAGTTTACTATTATTCTGATACTTCAATCATTATTCCGATAGCTTTCATTTGTTACATTCCGATGGTTATTCAGACAAAATATTCCGACAAAATATTCTGACAGAACTTCTTTTTACATATTCCGATGGTTTAAGTTTTTAGTTTGATAAAGTTTTCAAGTTTTAAATTCATTACGTTTTAATTTCCAAAAATGGCACGCTTCCCGAAATCTCTGTTTTTACCAAGTATTTTTCTAATTTTAGAGAGAAAAGTGACAGTTTTTCTAGATTTGCTTTTAGCCTATTTTAATTACGTTTCGCATTTACTTTTTAATTACTTATAGACAACGACAACCTTTTTATTTTCCACCAAGAACGACTGAGTCGCACTCTTAACTAGTAATCAATTCGAAAAGACAAGACCAACGAACTTTCATATGAGGCAATCTCATGTATTAATATGTTACATAAAAGATCTGGAGGAGGGCTAAACAAATGGGTTAGGGTAAGACCCTCTGATCATAACAAACTTTTCATATGTTCAAAATCAGTAAAGTATATATATATATATATATATATATATATATATATATATATATATATATATATATATATATATATATATATATATATATATATATATATATATATATATATATATATATATATATATATATATATATATATATATATATATATATATATATATATATATATATATATATATATATATATATATATATATATATATATATATATATATATATATATATATATATATATATATATATATATATATATATATATATATATATATATATATATATATATATGGAGGCCTTAACAGTAGCTTTAAGGTTGCAGCCAATGGGTAGAGTTAGCTAACACATGTAAGGGAATAGGGTTTCCTTTACAGGGCATGTTATTTTTGTTAAGGGGGTGTTCGACCAATAGTTTGAAGTAAGAAAAACGGGACTATTTTGGGTTCAATGTTAACGGGACGAGTTATGAACTAAAATAAGTTAAGGGCTTTATATAGGGGTGTTAATGAGATTCATATGGCATATAAATGGGGTTAAGTTGTAGGAGAAGGTTAAATATCCATCATAGATTGATGAGCCATTTTGGTATGTGGTTCATGTCCTGATTGTATACGTTTGTGTGTTTAGATTTGTGCTAGAGCGCGAGTACTTGGAAAAGCTTGTTCAGGTGAGTTTCATAGTCCATGTCTTTTTAGGATTTGAATTCTAGATGGGATGGAAGAGACACTCTATGGTTTTGTAACTAATGTTGTGAATGTTTTAATGGTTTGTGACGGACTTATGTGTTCACTTATGTGATTAACTGCTATGTATTTCTTGATTGTGTTTATGATTTGGATCGGGGGACACGTACCGTCTCAGTTATTGTGGTTTGACTTGGTACCAAGGGGATGTTGACAAGGCGGGGCCTTGGGATTGGTTCATAGGTGTATGTGCGCCTATGGGACCATGGTGATTGGTAAGGCTTGGAGCCTTGGAATTTTGGTTATTGGTAAGGCTTGGAGCCTTGGATTTGTGGTGATTGGTTAATCTTGAATGCTAGTTGTTAATACATAGTTGTAGCACATTTTCCATATGTTCTTTTGTTAATGGTTGTTATTCACAGCTTATAACTGATTTAGCGTTGGAGTCTAAACCTATGACTCTCACCAACTTTACCTTGACGTGTTTTAGTGTCTCTTTCAGGTGAGAATGTGGTTAAGCTTGAGAATAGGAGTGGCTACCTGGAAGGCTTAGGATTGCATTTGGAGGAACCCTTCTTTCCTCTTAGTCTTTATTTATGTTTGAATAAGTGATACTTTGTAGACACCTATATGTTTGTTATTTGTTAATTGTATGTCTTTGGTAAGAGGTAGACCTGTTACCTACTTACCTAGATGCCTGCATTGTTTGAGATATCTTCATGACATTGTGTCACCATTTATGATATTTCCATTTCATTTAGTTATCTCTATAGACACGCTATTGTTGTGATGATATCCATACGTCGCGCCCTATATTCCGCCATGGTGGGGTGTGACAGAATGGTATCAGAGACAATGGTTATAGATAATTAGGTTGCCTAGCCTATTCTATAGCTAAAGGATCCCTGCATATAGGCGTCATAGGATTACGTGTGGTCTTGATTGTATTTTCCTAAATTTAATTTGTGAATTTTGACTAGTATGAGTTGAACTGTAGTTGCCCATACTTAGTCACTTGTTAAATTCTGTTTTGCTTTTGATATATAAATTACTTTCACCATAGTAAGTCATTTGGTGTACCTAATGTATAGTATTTTTCTTTTGATGTTTAAGTCATGTTCCTTAAGAATCATGTGGTGATTCGAGTTACTGTGAGTAGGTGGATAGGAAGGATTTTAAGTTGTTTCCACTCTTATGGGCGACATGACTTATAACTGATTATGATGTTGTGTTAGAGTTTGTCTATGTTGTTTTAGCTACAATATGGATTTATGTATTCCAAGAGTTTGACTATATTATTTTAATAGATTGAGTTTTGGACCTTATTGTTTATGTGTTTATGAGCTTATGTGAGTAGATGGATTTATGTGTTATATGTTGTATTGATTCTTATAAGTGTCATCATAGGAGGGAGTGCATTGAGGAAAGGGTAATTGTATAAGTATGGTGGCCAACATAGTTATACAAGTACCACAACTTCAATGGGTTCTCAAGTATGATTGCATGAAAGAGGGTTAGTACATGCCTTGTATATGATGAGATGTGTATTTTTTGGTATATGTATAATATATGGGTTTATGTAACGGTTGTCTACCATATGGCTATTTTTGAGTATGTTATATGTTTTGGGTTATACTCATGTTGTGTGATTATAGGGTCTCACGATATGGACTGGTTTCTAGTGATGGGTTTTATGCCTTGTGGTAAGATGGTGATTACTCGTATGAAAAAACAAGTGTATGACGCGATTGATTGATCTGACATGTATGATAACGAGTATGTATTGGGTGATTCAATAGGTATATATATTCGGATGTATATATACTAGTATGTGTTAAGTTATGATATATGGTCGTTCAGTAGTTATTATAACTTGAACGTACCTTGTGTTTGCTCGTGTTTTATGGTGATGGAGTTTGATGGAGTTCCAACGACGTTTTGAGTCTTTTGATGTGTGTCTACATTCGGGTATGTATTTTAATTAATGAGAACTACTAAATTTTCTTACAAATAAGTGTGGCTAATTATAGGAAAACGGTTTTGAAAATAATTTGTAAGTGTATGGTATGATATCGTGACTTACATATTTTTTTAAGTTTGTGGTAGTAAGCTATAAAAAAATTTGTCTTGAAAATAATTGGATTAGTTTTCTATGTAACATGTGATAATACATTTTAAAGGGGTAAAGAAATTTTACAAAAATTTTCTTAAGTGTAGTTAAAATTTTAGAAGTATTTAACTAGACGGAAAGAGTAAAAAGAGAGATTTTATTATAGTAATGATAATAATAACAGCACACCTTGTAAACGTATAGTAGTTTAGTTATAACCAGCCTAAATGGATTTTATAAAATAATAATAATAATAATAATAATGAATAAAATGAAGAAAAAAACACTGTATTTTATAAACATGTATTGGTTTCATAATAACAAGTGAAATAAGTTTAATACGGATAAACAAGATAATGGTTAGAATAAGATTGTAGTATACTAACTAGTTGATATCTTTGATAAAATAATGAAGATAAAAGATGAGTTTATTGTTCAAAACGAGTATGATTGATTTTAGTAGTATTGAAGTTTGGTTCTTATGAAGAGTAACTAAATAGGGAGAAAGTTTAAAATTTTCTGAGGTATCGAAATTTGGTAATACTAACCGTGACGAGTCTGATTTTTCGTTGTTGGCACATGTGACAACCGTGGTTTTGAGGTTCGTCACTTGGTCTTACTTTTAGGTTATTTTATGTGTGACTACTTGATTTTTGTGCTTACGTGTTTATTTTGTGTGAACAAGGTTGGTGTGATTATCGTTTATGAGTATAGAGTACTCATAAGTAAATCGAGGAACGGTTAATTTATGTTCATGAGATCACAATTAGTGACTATGAAATGAAATGGTGATATTTTGGTGGTTACGTATACGTATAAGTATTATAGTAATAGTGTATTTTTTTAGGATTTACGGTTTAGCATTTAGAGGTCTCGGAAGAGGTAATTAGTCATATGAATATTTTTCGGGATGGTTTTAAGTCATTTAGGACTTAAATATAAAGTTTATTTCAAAACTTGAGATTTTTTATAAAAGTGTATATTTTACGACTTTTATGGTAAAACGCGTAAATTTGAAGTTTTACGGTTTTGAGGTTTTGGAGGCTTTAGGAGCTGAAATAAATTAAGAAAAATTAAGGTAATATTATTATTACATATATTAATAGTAAAAATAAATAAAAAACGAATTTTAGGGGTGTTAGGTCGGTTTGGGAAAAAAAAGAAAAAGAGGAAAAAAAAAGGAAACAAGTGTTATAATTGGACTAGGATTCTTGTGTACACTATATAATGTTTTACTAAACAAAAAATAAAAACATAAATCCCTGGAGCTAATAAAATTCGTGGGTTTCACTAAAAAAAGTTAGGGTTCTTCATAATTTTGGGGGTTTTTCATCTTTCATTAATCATAAGGTAAAACCTTCAAATCCCTTTTTAATTTAATTGTTTTAATGATTTCTTAATCATTCTTATGATGGATTAGGGTTAGGTTTTATATAAAATCAGTAAATTAATGATGTTATAATCATAATATGATGATCATATAATCTAGGGCTTGTAGTAGATGGGGTTATGGGTAATTAATTTGTTCAATTTGTTTAAAACCCGTTTTTAAAAACTGGGCAGATTTTGAGTCAATTGTTTTGATCATATCGGGAGTTCTATAAACTCTTATTTAACGATCCAAGTACCCCTGGAAAGATATTTGAAGTGTCTTTCCAATGCAAGAAACGAGAACTAAATTGGAGGTAGGAAAGTGGGTCAAAAACAGGTTACAACAGTCGGAGGTCAAAACAGTTTTGAATTCAGCCTGTTTTCTTTTTAAGTTTTGGGTTGTTTTGGGCACTTAGGGTTGCATTGGGATCTTCTCACGAACGTGAGAGATGGTTTATATATTGTAGTTAATATCTGCACTTGGGCTAAGGTGGTGGTTTAGGGTAAGACCTATTAATGGTAACAAACTTTTAGTACGTTTAAAATCAGGAAATCTGGAATGACAAAAGTAGATATATATATATATATATCAGGGCCTTAACAGTAGCTTTAAGGTTAGGGCAAGTGGGAGGTGTTAGCCAACATATGTAAGGGTATGAATATTCCTTTTACAGAAACCATGGGTAGGTTTAAGTGGGCGTTTGACCTAAAGTTTTGAGACCTAAAACTGGGACTGTTTTGGGTAAAATACGAACGGGTTAGTTATTAAACTTAACCAAGTTAAGGACTTGTTAAGGAAGGGTATTGGGGTAATTAGAGCTTATTAATGAGGTATATATGTGAGAATATGCTAGAAGTCCATCATAGGTTAATGAGCCATCTTAGTGATTGGTTCGTTTATTGATTTCGTGTTTTTGGTTTGTTAGCTTGTTGCTAGTGCAAGGACGTGTGAAGGAGCTATCAGGTGAGTGTTCATAGTCCCATATTTATTTTTGTTTTTTACTTCCAGATGGGATGGAAGAGACACTGTGTTGAGTTGTTTCTAAATTGTTGATGTGAATGTTTTATGGTTGTGATGGACTTGTGTGTACACTTATGTGATTAACTGCTATGCGATTTTTGATATGTTATTGTGGTTTGACAAGGTAGTGGCCTTGTGGTTTGACAAGGTAGTGGCCTTGTGGTTTGACAAGGTAGTGGCCTTGTGGTTTGACAAGGTAGTGGCCTTGTGGTTTGCCAAGGTAGTGGCCTTGGGATAGGTACATAGTGTGATCATCTAAGGTACCATGATATTGTTTGGCAAGGTAGGAGCCTTGGATTGGTTTGGTATGATTGGTCTTGATTGATAGTTGTTAATACATAATTGTAACACATTGTCCATATGTTCTTTTGTTGATTATTGTTATTCACAGCTTGTAACTGATTTAGCGTTGGAGTCTAAACCTATGACTCTCACCAACTTTATGTTGACGTGTTTTAGTGTCTCTTTCAGGTGATACTATGGTTAAGCATGAGAAAATAAGTGGCTAGGATGGGAGAAGCATAGGATTGCATGTAGAAGGAGAATCCCCGTTTCCTTCTTAGTTTTATTTGATTGTTCTTTTAATAAGTGATACTATGGCACACATTTGTTTGTTGGTATGTTATTTGTTGTCTTGGGTAAGAAGTAGGACTGTTACTTACTTACCTAGACCCCTTGCATTTGTTGAGATATTGTCATGACCTTCGTGTCACCATTTTTATGACATTTCTTATTTCATATAGTTGTCTCTATAGACACGCCATGTTGTGATGATATCCATACGTCGCGCCCCATGTTCCGCCATGGTGGGGTGTGACAGAATGGTAATCAGAGACAATGGTTATAGAGAATTAGGTTTCCTAGTCGCATAGCCTAGTCTATAGCTTAAGGGTCCCTGCATATAGGCGTCATAGGAGTATGTGTGCATTTATTATAATTGATGTGTTTGGATGTTATTTATTGCGATGTTTTGACTAGTATGAATTGAACCGTAGTATGTTCATACTTAGTCACATGTTATTTTCTTTTCGGGTTTATGACTAGTGCGGGTTGAACCATAATCGTCCACGCTAGTCATTGTTGTATTTTGCTTCAATTGTACATTATAGTACATAATTTAGTACAAGGTAGTTTCTATCTTTTATCGAGTTATTTTACATACCTGAGGTATGTTACTTTTCTTTTGATGTTTAAGTCATGTTCCCTAAGAATCGTGTGGTGGTTCGAGCTACTAGGAGTACACAGGTAGGAAGGATTTTAAGCTGTTTCCACTCTTACGGGCGACATGACTTATAACTGATTATGTTTTCGTTTTGGATTTAGTCTATGCTGTTTTAGCTAGACTATGGATTTTTGTATTCCAAGAGTATTACTATGTTATTTTAATAGATGGAGTTTTTGACCTTATTGTTTATGTGGTTATGAGCTTATGTGAGTAGATGGATTTATGTGTTATATGTTGTATTGATTCTTATAAGTGTCATCATAAGAGGGAGTGCATTGGGGAAAGGGTAATTGTATAAGTATGGTGGCCAACATAGTTATACAAGTACCACAACTTCAATGGGTTCTCAATTATGATTGCATGAAAGAGGGTTAGTACATGCTTGTATATGGTGAGATGTAGAATTTGGGTATACGTATTATATATGAGTTTATGTAATGGCTGCCTATGATATGGCTATTGTTCTTTTTGTGTTATATGTTTTGGATTATAGTTGTGTTGTGTGATTATGGGGTCACACGATATGGTTTGGTTTTGGAGGTGGGCTTTATGTTTTGTTGTGGCACGGTGAGATGGTGATTACTCGTATGGAAAAACGAGCGTATAAAGCAATTGATTGACTTGACATGTATGATAACGGGTATGTTTGGGAGATTCGATAGGTATATATATGCGGATGTATATATACTACTACGTGTTAGGTTATGGTATATGGTCGTTCACTAGTTATTTTAACTTGAACGTACCTTGTGTTTGTCGTGTTTTATGGTGCTGGAGTTTGTTGGAGTTCCAACGACGTTTTGAATCTTTTGAAGTGTGTCTTGTAGCGTATTCTTTGAGTTTCGTATTTCACGTGTACGTTTTAAAATGGTGTTTTTGGTTTCAAGTCTATTGAAATAACTTGGGATTTCTTTTGTGATAATGAAATCTTTTGTGTTGGGTCTTGCATTTCTTTTGGTCGGTATATATCGAGTTAGATGGTTGGTTGTGTTCGGTAAAATAAGGGTAAGGTGTTGGAGTCGTGTTTGAAACAAGATGTAACATAAGACTTCTTTTTAATCAACACTTATATATTTCAAATTCTAAAGGACTTTCTTTAAAATAAAGAGAAGTAAAATTTCTTTCTACTTATATAGTTTATATAATTGGGTTTAGCCGATTCACTTCATTTATAATTATTAATACAAGGTTAAATTGAGTTTATAAAGGTTACACATACAATTATATCTGTCATTTAAAAGGATTACATTAATCATTAAGTTTATTCTTTAGTTTTTTTTTAAAACAACTAGTATAAAACTGATTTGGTCATAACTTGTTCGTTTTTAGAGCTTTTTGAGAGATTCAAAAGCCAAAAATTATGTACTCGGAACGTACTTTTCAAATATTCAGAATGTATAGTCATGGGAGGTTAGTATCTTGGCCGAAATTATTGTGCAAGTGTCAGGTTAGAGGTTGAGTTTGAATAGTAGTTTTTTTTATATGGGATGCACGGGATACCTTGTTTTTGAGTTGAGTTTTGAGTTCGTCAAGAGGGTTGTTTGTAGATTGTTTGAGTCACATGGATGTGGGAGGTAATAGTAAATAAAAAAAAGATGTATATTCTTTTGTAAAAGTCTATCTTTTGCACGGTTTAAATAATATGTCGCGGGGCGTAATATGTATGGTTGGCATTGGGTGTTTCTTGGATTATTTTTTGTTGTCATGGGTCATTTTGAATTGATACACGTACTGGGTTTGAGTTTTCTTTTGAGTCTCGTGGTTTTGACTTGTTTTAACTGGTGCACGTGAAATGTCGTTAGTTATCCGTGGGTTTGATTCGTTGATCGTATCTGGTGGATTCAGGATGTAGTTTTGGTTACGTATTGTTCGGGAGCGTTGAAGTAATCGTATGAAAGACTTGGTCGCGCCTACACGCTTAAGTAGGTGACCATGAGAGAACGGTCGGAATGCCCTTAGTGGGGAGGAAAAAAGTTCGTAGACGAAATAATGTGGTCATGAGGTCTCTTAGGAGTGTCAAGGGAGATGAATAGAGGTTTGCAGAATGTATGGTTATTGGTACAAGTAACGCGCCATAGAGAGTGTTGGGAGGGGATATTGTTCGTAAGGCATGTATGCTTTCTGAAAATTTCCTGAAACTTAGTAGGTTTGCCTATTACTTTGAGGTAGAACCATGAATAGAGCAAGTAGGAGAGGTGAGAAGAGTTGTAGTTAGTGCCTTTCCAAGGCAAATCGTTGATGGAGTGATTTAAAAACAAGAGCTGTTAGAAATTGCAAGAAATTTATTCGTATTGCCGCTAAGAGAGGGTGTGAGGAGGACATAGTTGAAATTGCTAAGGATGTTGTATGAACGCTTTGGGTTTACGGTTATGCATTTGGCTTCGCCAAAGCACTAGCGGTTCTCATGGAGTCAATGAACCGAGTGTGCATGAACGTATGTAAACGAGTTGTCATCGGGAGTATCGACGGCATCTTGATCTACTCAAATCTAAGAAGGGGAGTGGGGCGAATTATGTGTCGGTTTTGGAGTGGAGTTAAACGTGAGATTTTAAAGTGTGAGTTTTAGGATTAAGTTGGCCAGGACTAGTAGTCGGAGATGATGGCATATCGTGGAACCAGCAAGGGGCGAAGTGAAGAAGGACGAGGAAGCATTTTGGAGGCTGAAGAGGTGGATTCAATGATGAGCAGATCTTGGCATTATCGGAAGGACTGGATGAATTCGCGAAGCATGACGACACGTGGAGCAAGGATTTGGATGTGTACAAGAACGAAAAAGAAAGGCGATTGCTTATACGTTGCAGAACTGAAGACTTGGAAGAACTAGATAAGACTTAGTTAGTGGAGCTGGATTGTTATATCTGCCTAGAATGCAAGAGGCATTTGGTGTACGAGACGTGGAGAATGATCTATACGGATCATGAACATCTCCAACACATATTTAATCATCTTGATTGAACATTTGGCAAAGGTGATGGGTGGAGTTAATTGATGGAAGAAAATTGCAAGGCCAAGTACCATCTGGGAAAGGAAAGCATGGTTGATGAGACATGGAATAAGAAGAATGAAGTGAAGCTAAGACGAACTTGAACTATAGGGATGACGTATTAGGGCGGCTTGGATGAAAGATGTAGGTTGCACGAGTTGAGTTGTCTAAAGCAGAGAACGCGTCAACATGTATGTTGCGTGGCTTGGACAATCATATGGAGAAAAGGACGTAGACTATACTTCCTACATAGATAGGAGTAGCTTAGAAAGGGGCGATGTAAGGACGAAGTTGGTGGAAGGGATACATAATGCGTTGGACGATTAAGTACGATGAGAGTTGGGTGATAGTCGATAGACTGACTAATCATCACCTATTTCCAGAGGAATGAGAAGTCACGTAGTTGGGAAGTTGGAAGAACTAATGGATCTATGAAAGACCGTCGTAGGTCACTTTGTAAGGAAATTGGAATTTTTAAGTAGTTTGGAGTACGGACTAAAGGGAGTTGATGAACATGATTGAATATGAGTATATCCAGCTAACTGGGAAAAGGATAGACAAGTGAGATATTTGTAGAACCTTAGGAGTTACACTGAGGGCATGGGTGATTGGTTTAGAGGGAGTTAGAAAACTCTTTAGCGATGGCTGAGTTTTCATATAACGATAGTTATCATACTAGAAGTTGATAAATGCCATTTGAGGCACTATGTGAAAGGATAGGGTGAGATGTCCCCATTGTGGACTAGAAATGGTAAAAGAGGCTACTAATGTGGTAGTGATGTTTGTGGAAAGGATGAGTGCAACAAGGGATGCTATATATAAAGGAGGAAACTACTAGAGTTAGTGACAGAGTTATGTATGAAGTTTCACCCATAGTAACGGGTGGTATGATTTGGTAAAATGGAAGAGTTGATGTAGAGTTTTGTAGGTCCATTTATGATCTTTGGAAAGATCGGACCAGTAGATTATGGGTATAGAATTACCTGGGGGAAATGAGTTGTATACATGATACATTTCATGTATTGGGGTTGGTAAATGTTGTTTGAGGATGCATATTTGCATGTCCGGTTATTCGGGTTTTGTGATAATAAGAGTCTTTGTTTTATCGAAGAGTAATTTGCGAGATTTATTGACTGTGAGGTCAAGAGTTTGGCAATGGTTTTAATTATTTTTGGTTTGTACATGTGGTATCTTGAAACTTGAACTAAAGTTCACGTGGAAATGAGAGGAGTTCATTTAGAACAAGTATCCTCGTGTGATTTGTTGTCTGTGTGTTGATCCTAAGGAGTAAATCTCGGGACGAGATTTCTATTAGGAGGGAGTGATGTGACAACCGTGGTTTTGAGGTTCGTCACTTGGTCTTACTTTTAGGTTATTTTATGTGTGACTACTTGATTTTTGTGCTTACGTGTTTATTTTGTGTGAACAAGGTTGGTGTGATTATCGTTTATGAGTATAGAGTACTCATAAGTAAATCGAGGAACGGTTAATTTATGTTCATGAGATCACAATTAGTGACTATGAAATGAAATGGTGATATTTTGGTGGTTACGTATACGTATAAGTATTATAGTAATAGTGTATTTTTTTAGGATTTACGGTTTAGCATTTAGAGGTCTCGGAAGAGGTAATTAGTCATATGAATATTTTTCGGGATGGTTTTAAGTCATTTAGGACTTAAATATAAATTTTATTTCAAAATTTGAGATTTTTTATAAAAGTGTATATTTTACGACTTTTATGGTAAAACGCGTAAATTTGACTAGTTTTACGGTTTTGAGGTTTTGGAGGCTTTAGGAGCTGAAATAAATTAAGAAAAATTAAGGTAATATTATTATTACATATATTAATAGTAAAAATAAATAAAAAAACGAATTTTAGGGGTGTTAGGTCGGTTTGGGAAAAAAAAGAAAAAGAGGAAAAAAAAGGAAACAAGTGTTATAATTGGACTAGGATTCTTGTGTACACTATATAATGTTTTACTAAACAAAAAATAAAAACATAAATCCCTGGAGCTAATAAAATTCGTGGGTTTCACTAAAAAAAGTTAGGGTTCTTCATAATTTTGGGGGTTTTTCATCTTTCATTAATCATAAGGTAAAACCTTCAAATCCCTTTTTAATTTAATTGTTTTAATGATTTCTTAATCATTCTTATGATGGATTAGGGTTAGGTTTTATATAAAATCAGTAAATTAATGATGTTATAATCATAATATGATGATCATATAATCTAGGGCTTGTAGTAGATGGGGTTATGGGTAATTAATTTGTTCAATTTGTTTAAAACCCGTTTTTAAAAACTGGGTAGATTTTGAGTCAATTGTTTTGATCATATCGGGAGTTCTATAAACTCTTATTTAACGATCCAAGTACCCCTGGAAAGATATTTGAAGTGGCTTTCCAATGCAAGAAACGAGAACTAAATTGGAGGTCGGGAAGTGGGTCAAAAACAGGTTACAACAGTCGGAGGTCAAAACAGTTTTGAATTCAGCCTGTTTTCTTTTTAAGTTTTGGGTTGTTTTGGGCACTTAGGGTTGCATTGGGATCTTCTCACGAACGTGAGAGATGGTTTATATATTTTAGTTAATATCTGCACTTGGGCTAAGGTGGTGGTTTAGGGTAAGACCCATTAATGGTAACAAACTTTTAGTACGTTTAAAATCAGGAAATCTGGAATGACAAAAGTAGATATATATATATATATCAGGGCCTTAACAGTAGCTTTAAGGTTAGGGCAAGTGGGAGGTGTTAGCCAACATATGTAAGGGTATGAATATTCCTTTTACAGAAACCATGGGTAGGTTTAAGTGGGCGTTTGACCTAAAGTTTTGAGACCTAAAACTGGGACTGTTTTGGGTAAAATACGAACGGGTTAGTTATTAAACTTAACCAAGTTAAGGACTTGTTAAGGAAGGGTATTGGGGTAAATAGAGCTTATTAATGAGGTATATATGTGAGAATATGCTAGAAGTCCATCATAGGTTAATGAGCCATCTTAGTGATTGGTTCGTTTATTGATTTCGTGTTTTTGGTTTGTTAGCTTGTTGCTAGTGCAAGGACGTGTGAAGGAGCTATCAGGTGAGTGTTCATAGTCCCATATTTATTTTTGTTTTTTACTTCCAGATGGGATGGAAGAGACACTGTGTTGAGTTGTTTCTAAATTGTTGATGTGAATGTTTTATGGTTGTGATGGACTTGTGTGTACACTTATGTGATTAACTGCTATGCGATTTTTGATATGTTATTGTGGTTTGACAAGGTAGTGGCCTTGTGGTTTGACAAGGTAGTGGCCTTGTGGTTTGACAAGGTAGTGGCCTTGTGGTTTGCCAAGGTAGTGGCCTTGGGATAGGTACATAGTGTGATCATCTAAGGTACCATGATGTTGTTTGGCAAGGTAGGAGCCTTGGATTGGTTTGGTATGATTGGTCTTGATTGATAGTTGTTAATACATAATTGTAACACATTGTCCATATGTTCTTTTGTTGATTATTGTTATTCACAGCTTGTAACTGATTTAGCGTTGGAGTCTAAACCTATGACTCTCACCAACTTTATGTTGACGTGTTTTAGTGTCTCTTTCAGGTGATACTATGGTTAAGCATGAGAAAATAAGTGGCTAGGATGGGAGAAGCATAGGATTGCATGTAGAAGGAGAATCCCCGTTTCCTTCTTAGTTTTATTTGATTGTTCTTTTAATAAGTGATACTATGGCACACATTTGTTTGTTGGTATGTTATTTGTTGTCTTGGGTAAGAAGTAGGACTGTTACTTACTTACCTAGACCCCTTGCATTTGTTGAGATATTGTCATGACCTTCGTGTCACCATTTTTATGACATTTCTTATTTCATATAGTTGTCTCTATAGACACGCCATGTTGTGATGATATCCATACGTCGCGCCCCATGTTCCGCCATGGTGGGGTGTGACAGAATGGTAATCAGAGACAATGGTTATAGAGAATTAGGTTGCCTAGTCGCATAGCCTAGTCTATAGCTTAAGGGTCCCTGCATATAGGCGTCATAGGAGTATGTGTGCATTTATTATAATTGATGTGTTTGGATGTTATTTATTGCGATGTTTTGACTAGTATGAATTGAACCGTAGTATGTTCATACTTAGTCACATGTTATTTTCTTTTCGGGTTTATGACTAGTGCGGGTTGAACCATAATCGTCCACGCTAGTCACTGTTGTATTTTGCTTCAATTGTACATTATAGTACATAATTTAGTACAAGGTAGTTTCTATCTTTTATCGAGTTATTTTACATACCTGAGGTATGTTACTTTTCTTTTGATGTTTAAGTCATGTTCCCTAAGAATCGTGTGGTGGTTCGAGCTACTAGGAGTACACAGGTAGGAAGGATTTTAAGCTGTTTCCACTCTTACGGGCGACATGACTTATAACTGATTATGTTTTCGTTTTGGATTTAGTCTATGCTGTTTTAGCTAGACTATGGATTTTTGTATTCCAAGAGTATTACTATGTTATTTTAATAGATGGAGTTTTTGACCTTATTGTTTATGTGGTTATGAGCTTATGTGAGTAGATGGATTTATGTGTTATATGTTGTATTGATTCTTATAAGTGTCATCATAAGAGGGAGTGCATTGGGGAAAGGGTAATTGTATAAGTATGGTGGCCAACATAGTTATACAAGTACCACAACTTCAATGGGTTCTCAATTATGATTGCATGAAAGAGGGTTAGTACATGCTTGTATATGGTGAGATGTAGAATTTGGGTATACGTATTATATATGAGTTTATGTAATGGCTGCCTATGATATGGCTATTGTTCTTTTTGTGTTATATGTTTTGGATTATAGTTGTGTTGTGTGATTATGGGGTCACACGATATGGTTTGGTTTTGGAGGTGGGCTTTATGTTTTGTTGTGGCACGGTGAGATGGTGATTACTCGTATGGAAAAACGAGCGTATAAAGCAATTGATTGACTTGACATGTATGATAACGGGTATGTTTGGGAGATTCGATAGGTATATATATGCGGATGTATATATACTACTACGTGTTAGGTTATGGTATATGGTCGTTCACTAGTTATTTTAACTTGAACGTACCTTGTGTTTGTCGTGTTTTATGGTGCTGGAGTTTGTTGGAGTTCCAACGACGTTTTGAATCTTTTGAAGTGTGTCTTGTAGCGTATTCTTTGAGTTTCGTATTTCACGTGTACGTTTTAAAATGGTGTTTTTGGTTTCAAGTCTATTGAAATAACTTGGGATTTCTTTTGTGATAATGAAATCTTTTGTGTTGGGTCTTGCATTTCTTTTGGTCGGTATATATCGAGTTAGATGGTTGGTTGTGTTCGGTAAAATAAGGGTAAGGTGTTGGAGTCGTGTTTGAAACAAGATGTAACATAAGACTTCTTTTTAATCAACACTTATATATTTCAAATTCTAAAGGACTTTCTTTAAAATAAAGCGAAGTAAAATTTCTTTCTACTTATATAGTTTATATAATTGGGTTTAGCCGATTCACGTCATTTATAATTATTAATACAAGGTTAAATTGAGTTTATAAAGGTTACACATACAATTATATCTGTCATTTAAAAGGATTACATTAATCATTAAGTTTATTCTTTAGTTTTTTTTTTAAAACAACTAGTATAAAATTGATTTGGTCATAACTTGTTCGTTTTTAGAGCTTTTTGAGTGATTCAAAAGCCAAAAATTATGTACTCGGAACGTACTTTTAAAATATTCAGAATGTATAGTCATGGGAGGTTAGTATCTTGGCCGAAATTATTGTGCAAGTGTCGGGTTAGAGGTTGAGTTTGAATAGTAGTTTTTTTTATATGGGATGCACGGGATACCTTGTTTTTGAGTTGAGTTTTGAGTTCGTCAAGAGGGTTGTTTGTAGATTGTTTGAGTCACATGGATGTGGGAGGTAATAGTAAATAAAAAAAAGATGTATATTCTTTTGTAAAAGTCTATCTTTTGCACGGTTTAAATAATATGTCGCGGGGCGTAATATGTATGGTTGCCATTGGGTGTTTCTTGGATTATTTTTCGTTGTCATGGGTCATTTTGAATTGATACACGTACTGGGTTTGAGTTTTCTTTTGAGTCTCGTGGTTTTGACTTGTTTTAACTGGTGCACGTGAAATGTCGTTAGTTATCCGTGGGTTTGATTCGTTGATCGTATCTGGTGGATTCAGGATGTAGTTTTGGTTACGTATTGTTCGGGAGCGTTGAAGTAATCGTATGAAAGACTTGGTCGCGCCTACACGCTTAAGTAGGTGACCATGAGAGAACGGTCGGAATGCCCTTAGTGGGGAGGAAAAAAGTTCGTAGACGAAATAATGTGGTCATGAGGTCTCTTAGGAGTGTCAAGGGAGATGAATAGAGGTTTGCAGAATGTATGGTTATTGGTACAAGTAACGCGCCATAGAGAGTGTTGGGAGGGGATATTGTTCGTAAGGCATGTATGCTTTCTGAAAATTTCCTGAAACTTAGTAGGTTTGCCTATTACTTTGAGGTAGAACCATGAATAGAGCAAGTAGGAGAGGTGAGAAGAGTTGTAGTTAGTGCCTTTCCAAGGCAAATCGTTGATGGAGTGATTTAAAAACAAGAGCTGTTAGAAATTGCAAGAAATTTATTCGTATTGCCGCTAAGAGAGGGTGTGAGGAGGACATAGTTGAAATTGCTAAGGATGTTGTATGAACGCTTTGGGTTTACGGTTATGCATTTGGCTTCGCCAAAGCACTAGCGGTTCTCATGGAGTCAATGAACCGAGTGTGCATGAACGTATGTAAACGAGTTGTCATCGGGAGTATCGACGGCATCTTGATCTACTCAAATCTAAGAAGGGGAGTGGGGCGAATTATGTGTCGGTTTTGGAGTGGAGTTAAACGTGAGATTTTAAAGTGTGAGTTTTAGGATTAAGTTGGCCAGGACTAGTAGTCGGAGATGATGGCATATCGTGGAACCAGCAAGGGGCGAAGTGAAGAAGGACGAGGAAGCATTTTGGAGGCTGAAGAGGTGGATTCAATGATGAGCAGATCTTGGCATTATCGGAAGGACTGGATGAATTCGCGAAGCATGACGACACGTGGAGCAAGGATTTGGATGTGTACAAGAACGAAAAAGAAAGGCGATTGCTTATACGTTGCAGAACTGAAGACTTGGAAGAACTAGATAAGACTTAGTTAGTGGAGCTGGATTGTTATATCTGCCTAGAATGCAAGAGGCATTTGGTGTACGAGACGTGGAGAATGATCTATACGGATCATGAACATCTCCAACACATATTTAATCATCTTGATTGAACATTTGGCAAAGGTGATGGGTGGAGTTAATTGATGGAAGAAAATTGCAAGGCCAAGTACCATCTGGGAAAGGAAAGCATGGTTGATGAGACATGGAATAAGAAGAATGAAGTGAAGCTAAGACGAACTTGAACTATAGGGATGACGTATTAGGGCGGCTTGGATGAAAGATGTAGGTTGCACGAGTTGAGTTGTCTAAAGCAGAGAACGCGTCAACATGTATGTTGCGTGGCTTGGACAATCATATGGAGAAAAGGACGTAGACTATACTTCCTACATAGATAGGAGTAGCTTAGAAAGGGGCGATGTAAGGACGAAGTTGGTGGAAGGGATACATAATGCGTTGGACGATTAATAAGTACGATGAGAGTTGGGTGATAGTCGATAGACTGACTAATCATCACCTATTTCCAGAGGAATGAGAAGTCACGTAGTTGGGAAGTTGGAAGAACTAATGGATCTATGAAAGACCGTCGTAGGTCACTTTGTAAGGAAATTGGAGTTTTTAAGTAGTTTGGAGTACGGACTAAAGGGAGTTGATGAACATGATTGAATATGAGTATATCCAGCTAACTGGGAAAAGGATAGACAAGTGAGATATTTGTAGAACCTTAGGAGTTACACTGAGGGCATGGGTGATTGGTTTAGAGGGAGTTAGAAAACTCTTTAGCGATGGCTGAGTTTTCATATAACGATAGTTATCATACTAGAAGTTGATAAATGCCATTTGAGGCACTATGTGAAAGGATAGGGTGAGATGTCCCTATTGTGGACTAGAAATGGTAAAAGAGGCTACTAATGTGGTAGTGATGTTTGTAGAAAGGATGAGTGCAACAAGGGATGCTATATATAAAGGAGGAAACCACTAGAGTTAGTGACAGAGTTATGTATGAAGTTTCACCCATAGTAACGGGTGGTATGATTTGGTAAAATGGAAGAGTTGATGTAGAGTTTTGTAGGTCCATTTATGATCTTTGGAAAGATCGGACCAGTAGATTATGGGTATAGAATTACCTGGGGGAAATGAGTTGTATACATGATACATTTCATGTATTGGGGTTGGTAAATGTTGTTTGAGGATGCATATTTGCATGTCCGGTTATTCGGGTTTTGTGATAATAAGAGTCTTTGTTTTATCGAAGAGTAATTTGCGAGATTTATTGACTGTGAGGTCAAGAGTTTGGCAATGGTTTTAATTATTTTTGGTTTGTACATGTGGTATCTTGAAACTTGAACTAAAGTTCACGTGGAAATGAGAGGAGTTCATTTAGAACAAGTATCCTCGTGTGATTTGTTGTCTGTGTGTTGATCCTAAGGAGTAAATCTCGGGACGAGATTTCTATTAGGAGGGAGTGATGTGACAACCGTGGTTTTGAGGTTCGTCACTTGGTCTTACTTTTAGGTTATTTTATGTGTGACTACTTGATTTTTGTGCTTACGTGTTTATTTTGTGTGAACAAGGTTGGTGTGATTATCGTTTATGAGTATAGAGTACTCATAAGTAAATCGAGGAACGGTTAATTTATGTTCATGAGATCACAATTAGTGACTATGAAATGAAATGGTGATATTTTGGTGGTTACGTATACGTATAAGTATTATAGTAATAGTGTATTTTTTTAGGATTTACGGTTTAGCATTTAGAGGTCTCGGAAGAGGTAATTAGTCATATGAATATTTTTCGGGATGGTTTTAAGTCATTTAGGACTTAAATATAAAGTTTATTTCAAAATTTGAGATTTTTTATAAAAGTGTATATTTTACGACTTTTATGGTAAAACGCGTAAATTTGACTAGTTTTACGGTTTTGAGGTTTTGGAGGCTTTAGGAGCTGAAATAAATTAAGAAAAATTAAGGTAATATTATTATTACATATATTAATAGTAAAAATAAATAAAAAACGAATTTTAGGGGTGTTAGGTCGGTTTGGGAAAAAAAAGAAAAAGAGGAAAAAAAAAAAGGAAACAAGTGTTATAATTGGACTAGGATTCTTGTGTACACTATATAATGTTTTACTAAACAAAAAATAAAAACATAAATCCCTGGAGCTAATAAAATTCGTGGGTTTCACTAAAAAAAGTTAGGGTTCTTCATAATTTTGGGGGTTTTTCATCTTTCATTAATCATAAGGTAAAACCTTCAAATCCCTTTTTAATTTAATTGTTTTAATGATTTCTTAATCATTCTTATGATGGATTAGGGTTAGGTTTTATATAAAATCAGTAAATTAATGATGTTATAATCATAATATGATGATCATATAATCTAGGGCTTGTAGTAGATGGGGTTATGGGTAATTAATTTGTTCAATTTGTTTAAAACCCGTTTTTAAAAACTGGGCAGATTTTGAGTCAATTGTTTTGATCATATCGGGAGTTCTATAAACTCTTATTTAACGATCCAAGTACCCCTGGAAAGATATTTGAAGTGGCTTTCCAATGCAAGAAACGAGAACTAAATTGGAGGTCGGGAAGTGGGTCAAAAACAGGTTACAACAGTCGGAGGTCAAAACAGTTTTGAATTCAGCCTGTTTTCTTTTTAAGTTTTGGGTTGTTTTGGGCACTTAGGGTTGCATTGGGATCTTCTCACGAACGTGAGAGATGGTTTATATATTGTAGTTAATATCTGCACTTGGGCTAAGGTGGTGGTTTAGGGTAAGACCCATTAATGGTAACAAACTTTTAGTACGTTTAAAATCAGGAAATCTGGAATGACAAAAGTAGATATATATATATATATCAGGGCCTTAACAGTAGCTTTAAGGTTAGGGCAAGTGGGAGGTGTTAGCCAACATATGTAAGGGTATGAATATTCCTTTTACAGAAACCATGGGTAGGTTTAAGTGGGCGTTTGACCTAAAGTTTTGAGACCTAAAACTGGGACTGTTTTGGGTAAAATACGAACGGGTTAGTTATTAAACTTAACCAAGTTAAGGACTTGTTAAGGAAGGGTATTGGGGTAATTAGAGCTTATTAATGAGGTATATATGTGAGAATATGCTAGAAGTCCATCATAGGTTAATGAGCCATCTTAGTGATTGGTTCGTTTATTGATTTCGTGTTTTTAGTTTGTTAGCTTGTTGCTAGTGCAAGGACGTGTGAAGGAGCTATCAGGTGAGTGTTCATAGTCCCATATTTATTTTTGTTTTTTACTTCCAGATGGGATGGAAGAGACACTGTGTTGAGTTGTTTCTAAATTGTTGATGTGAATGTTTTATGGTTGTGATGGACTTGTGTGTACACTTATGTGATTAACTGCTATGCGATTTTTGATATGTTATTGTGGTTTGACAAGGTAGTGGCCTTGTGGTTTGACAAGGTAGTGGCCTTGTGGTTTGACAAGGTAGTGGCCTTGTGGTTTGCCAAGGTAGTGGCCTTGGGATAGGTACATAGTGTGATCATCTAAGGTACCATGATGTTGTTTGGCAAGGTAGGAGCCTTGGATTGGTTTGGTATGATTGGTCTTGATTGATAGTTGTTAATACATAATTGTAACACATTGTCCATATGTTCTTTTGTTGATTATTGTTATTCACAGCTTGTAACTGATTTAGCGTTGGAGTCTAAACCTATGACTCTCACCAACTTTATGTTGACGTGTTTTAGTGTCTCTTTCAGGTGATACTATGGTTAAGCATGAGAAAATAAGTGGCTAGGATGGGAGAAGCATAGGATTGCATGTAGAAGGAGAATCCCCGTTTCCTTCTTAGGTTTATTTGATTGTTCTTTTAATAAGTGATACTATGGCACACATTTGTTTGTTGGTATGTTATTTGTTGTCTTGGGTAAGAAGTAGGACTGTTACTTACTTACCTAGACCCCTTGCATTTGTTGAGATATTGTCATGACCTTCGTGTCACCATTTTTATGACATTTCTTATTTCATATAGTTGTCTCTATAGACACGCCATGTTGTGATGATATCCATACGTCGCGCCCCATGTTCCGCCATGGTGGGGTGTGACAGAATGGTAATCAGAGACAATGGTTATAGAGAATTAGGTTGCCTAGTCGCATAGCCTAGTCTATAGCTTAAGGGTCCCTGCATATAGGCGTCATAGGAGTATGTGTGCATTTATTATAATTGATGTGTTTTGGATGTTATTTATTGCGATGTTTTGACTAGTATGAATTGAACCGTAGTATGTTCATACTTAGTCACATGTTATTTTCTTTTCGGGTTTATGACTAGTGCGGGTTGAACCATAATCGTCCACGCTAGTCACTGTTGTATTTTGCTTCAATTGTACATTATAGTACATAATTTAGTACAAGGTAGTTTCTATCTTTTATCGAGTTATTTTACATACCTGAGGTATGTTACTTTTCTTTTGATGTTTAAGTCATGTTCCCTAAGAATCGTGTGGTGGTTCGAGCTACTAGGAGTACACAGGTAGGAAGGATTTTAAGCTGTTTCCACTCTTACGGGCGACATGACTTATAACTGATTATGTTTTCGTTTTGGATTTAGTCTATGCTGTTTTAGCTAGACTATGGATTTTTGTATTCCAAGAGTATTACTATGTTATTTTAATAGATGGAGTTTTTGACCTTATTGTTTATGTGGTTATGAGCTTATGTGAGTAGATGGATTTATGTGTTATATGTTGTATTGATTCTTATAAGTGTCATCATAAGAGGGAGTGCATTGGGGAAAGGGTAATTGTATAAGTATGGTGGCCAACATAGTTATACAAGTACCACAACTTCAATGGGTTCTCAATTATGATTGCATGAAAGAGGGTTAGTACATGCTTGTATATGGTGAGATGTAGAATTTGGGTATACGTATTATATATGAGTTTATGTAATGGCTGCCTATGATATGGCTATTGTTCTTTTTGTGTTATATGTTTTGGATTATAGTTGTGTTGTGTGATTATGGGGTCACACGATATGGTTTGGTTTTGGAGGTGGGCTTTATGTTTTGTTGTGGCACGGTGAGATGGTGATTACTCGTATGGAAAAACGAGCGTATAAAGCAATTGATTGACTTGACATGTATGATAACGGGTATGTTTGGGAGATTCGATAGGTATATATATGCGGATGTATATATACTACTACGTGTTAGGTTATGGTATATGGTCGTTCACTAGTTATTTTAACTTGAACGTACCTTGTGTTTGTCGTGTTTTATGGTGCTGGAGTTTGTTGGAGTTCCAACGACGTTTTGAATCTTTTGAAGTGTGTCTTGTAGCGTATTCTTTGAGTTTCGTATTTCACGTGTACGTTTTAAAATGGTGTTTTTGGTTTCAAGTCTATTGAAATAACTTGGGATTTCTTTGTGATAATGAAATCTTTTGTGTTGGGTCTTGCATTTCTTTTGGTCGGTATATATCGAGTTAGATGGTTGGTTGTGTTCGGTAAAATAAGGGTAAGGTGTTGGAGTCGTGTTTGAAACAAGATGTAACATAAGACTTCTTTTTAATCAACACTTATATATTTCAAATTCTAAAGGACTTTCTTTAAAATAAAGCGAAGTAAAATTTCTTTCTACTTATATAGTTTATATAATTGGGTTTAGCCGATTCACGTCATTTATAATTATTAATACAAGGTTAAATTGAGTTTATAAAGGTTACACATACAATTATATCTGTCATTTAAAAGGATTACATTAATCATTAAGTTTATTCTTTAGTTTTTTTTTTAAAACAACTAGTATAAAATTGATTTGGTCATAACTTGTTCGTTTTTAGAGCTTTTTGAGTGATTCAAAAGCCAAAAATTATGTACTCGGAACGTACTTTTCAAATATTCAGAATGTATAGTCATGGGAGGTTAGTATCTTGGCCGAAATTATTGTGCAAGTGTCGGGTTAGAGGTTGAGTTTGAATAGTAGTTTTTTTTATATGGGATGCACGGATACCTTGTTTTTGAGTTGAGTTTTGAGTTCGTCAAGAGGGTTGTTTGTAGATTGTTTGAGTCACATGGATGTGGGAGGTAATAGTAAATAAAAAAAAGATGTATATTCTTTTGTAAAAGTCTATCTTTTGCACGGTTTAAATAATATGTCGCGGGGCGTAATATGTATGGTTGCCATTGGGTGTTTCTTGGATTATTTTTCGTTGTCATGGGTCATTTTGAATTGATACACGTACTGGGTTTGAGTTTTCTTTTGAGTCTCGTGGTTTTGACTTGTTTTAACTGGTGCACGTGAAATGTCGTTAGTTATCCGTGGGTTTGATTCGTTGATCGTATCTGGTGGATTCAGGATGTAGTTTTGGTTACGTATTGTTCGGGAGCGTTGAAGTAATCGTATGAAAGACTTGGTCGCGCCTACACGCTTAAGTAGGTGACCATGAGAGAACGGTCGGAATGCCCTTAGTGGGGAGGAAAAAAGTTCGTAGACGAAATAATGTGGTCATGAGGTCTCTTAGGAGTGTCAAGGGAGATGAATAGAGGTTTGCAGAATGTATGGTTATTGGTACAAGTAACGCGCCATAGAGAGTGTTGGGAGGGGATATTGTTCGTAAGGCATGTATGCTTTCTGAAAATTTCCTGAAACTTAGTAGGTTTGCCTATTACTTTGAGGTAGAACCATGAAATAGAGCAAGTAGGAGAGGTGAGAAGAGTTGTAGTTAGTGCCTTTCCAAGGAAAATCGTTGATGGAGTGATTTAAAAACAAGAGCTGTTAGAAATTGCAAGAAATTTATTCGTATTGCCGCTAAGAGAGGGTGTGAGGAGGACATAGTTGAAATTGCTAAGGATGTTGTATGAACGCTTTGGGTTTACGGTTATGCATTTGGCTTCGCCAAAGCACTAGCGGTTCTCATGGAGTCAATGAACCGAGTGTGCATGAACGTATGTAAACGAGTTGTCATCGGGAGTATCGACGGCATCTTGATCTACTCAAATCTAAGAAGGGGAGTGGGGCGAATTATGTGTCGGTTTTGGAGTGGAGTTAAACGTGAGATTTTAAAGTGTGAGTTTTAGGATTAAGTTGGCCAGGACTAGTAGTCGGAGATGATGGCATATCGTAGAACCAGCAAGGGCGAAGTGAAGAAGGACGAGGAAGCATTTTGGAGGCTGAAGAGGTGGATTCAATGATGAGCAGATCTTGGCATTATCGGAAGGACTGGATGAATTC